>JANUYF010000002.1:220634647-221382147 GCA_026167975.1 Phrynosoma blainvillii | reverse complement strand
AAAATCAAACCATCCCTGACAGATGGCCATCCAGCCTCTGTTTAAAGACCTCCAAAGAAGGAGACTCCACCAACCTCCAAGGGAATAAGTTCCACTGTCAAATAGCTCTCATGGTCAGGAAGTTACTCCTAATGTAGAGCTGGAATCTCTTTTCCTGCAGCTTGCATCCATGGTTCCTGGTCCTGTCCTTGGGAGCAGCAGAAAACAAGCTAGCTTCCTTCTCAATATGACATCCCTTCAAAAATATTTAAAGAGGGCTATCATATCCCCTCTTAACCGTCTCTTCTCTAGGCTAAATATACCCAGTTCCCTAAGTCTTTCCTCATAAGGCATGGTTTCCAGACCCTTCACCATTTTAGTCATCCTCCTTTGGACACACTCCAGTTTTTCAACATCCTTTTTGAATTGTGGTGCCCAGAACTAGAGACAGTATTCCAGGTGAGGCCTGACCAAAGCAGAATACAGTGGCACTATTGCTTCCCTTGATCTAGATACTATACTTCTATTAATGCAGCCTAACATTGCATTGGCCTTTTTAGCTGCTGCTTCACTGTTGACTCATGTTCAATTTGTGGTCCACTAGAACTCCTAGATCCCTTTCGCCTTTGCAGACTGCCAGAAATAGTGCAAATTGAGTCCACTTTAACTGCCCTGGCTCAATGCTAGGGAATCATGGGAACTGTAGTTTATTGTGGCACCAGAGCTCTCTGACAAAGAAGGCTCAATGTCTCAGAAAAAAATACAGTTTCCATGATTCCCTAGCACTGAGCCAAGACAGTTAAAGTGGACTCAATTTGCACTATTTCTAGCAGTCTGCAAAGGCCCATAGTCTCCTTAAGCCAGGTGTCCCCCATCTTATATCTATGCATTTCATTTTCTTGCCCTAAGTGTAGTACTTTACATTTCTCCATCTTGAAATTCATTTTGTTAGCTTTGGCCCAGATTTCTAATCTATTAAGATCATTTTGAATTTTCATCCTGTCCTCTGGGGTATTAGCTATTCCTCCTAATTTGGTGTCATCTGCAATTTGAGAAGCATGTCCCGTATTCCTTCATCCAAATCATTGATAAAGATGTTGCATGGCACTGGGCCCAAGATAGAACCCTGTGGCACCCCACTGGTCACTTCTCTCCAGGATGAAGAGGAGCCATTGCTCAGCACCCTTTGGGTTTGGTCAGTCAACCAGTTACTAATCCACCTAACAGTTGTATTGTCTAGCCAACATATTACTATCTTGTTTGCAAGAATATCGTGGGGGACCTTGTCAAAAGCCTTACTGAAATCAAGATATGCTATATCTACCGCATTTCCTTCATCTAGCAAGCTGGTAATTTTATAAAAAAAAAAGAGAGAGAGAGAGATCAGATTAGTCTGGCAGGACTTGTTTTTGAGAAACCCATGTTGACTTTTAGTGATTATGGATTCCCTTCTAAATGTTCACAGACTCTCTGTTTAATGAACTGTTCTAGAATCCTTCCCAGTATTGATGTCAAACTAACTGGGCGATAGTTGTGATCCTCTTTTTCCCCCTTTTAGAAGATGGGGACAATGTTTGCCCTCCTCCAGTCTGCTGGGTCTTCTCCTGTTCTCCAGGAGTTCTCAAAGATTATTGCCAGTGTCTCCAATATTACATTTGCCAGTTCTTTTAATATCCTTGGATGGAGTTCATCTGGTCCTGGAGACTTAAATTCATTTAGGTTAACCAGGTATTCCTGTACTACCTGCATTTCCCCTATTGTGTCCTCTGCTCCATTTTCCTCAGGTTGAACACCCTTTTCCTTTTGTGAGAAGACTGAAGCAAAGAAGGTGTTGAGTAGTTCTGCCTTTTCTCTGTCCCCTATTAGCATTTTGCCATCTTCTCCACATAGTGGCCCTACCATTTCCTTCTTCTTCTTTTTGCTATGGACATACTCAAAAAAGGCCTTTTTATTGTTCTTAACCGCTCTAGCAAGCCTGAGCTCATTCTGCACTTTTGCTTTTCTGACTTTACTCCTACATGTGCTAGCTACATGTTTGAATTCCTCTTTTGTTATTTCCCCCTTTTTCCATTTCTCATTGAAGACTTAGCTCAGCTGAAAGTTCTTTAGTCATCCATCCTAGTTTCTTGAGACACCTCCCATTTTTCCTTCTCATTGGAACTCTTTGAAATTATGCCTTCAGTATCTCCCTTTTGAGAAACTCCCATCCATCTTGAACTCCCTTCCCCTTTAGTATTCCTGACCATGGGATCACTCCCAGTGTTTCCCTGTTTGTTGAAATCAGCTCTCCTGAAGTCTAGAATGAGTGTTTGACTATGCCTAGCTTCTCCTTTCCACTGTATAAGAAACTCCAGGAGAACATGATCACTCCCACCTAAGGATCCCTCCACTTGCACCCCATTTACCAGGTAATCTCTGTTGGTTAGGATCAGATCTAAAATAGCTGATCCCTTTGTTGCCTCTTCCACCTTTTGGACAAAGAGATTGTCTTTGAGGCAAGTGAGGAATTTGCTAGACCTTAACATTTTGGCTGAGTTTGACTTCCAGCAAACATCAGCATAGTTGAAGTCACCCAAAGTTAATGAATGTTGAAAGGTTAAATATCTCACTAAACTACAGATCCCAGCATTCTATAGCAGGGAACCATGGCAGTTAAATCAGTGTCAAACTGCATTAATTCTGCAGTGTGGATTCAGCAGTTTCTGGAAATCAGAAGTGGAAATTAGATCCCCTTAGTCCCTGTGGCTGTTAGCTGCTCTACTGAGTTTCCTTTAATTTGCCTTGTCTTCTTTTTTTAAATAAATACACAGCCCAATTCACAATATGAAGTATAACCATTCCTTACTTTCTGTCAAATATATTTCTGTCATCTACACTGAGACAATCCAAAATTATTATCTCAACAGGAAATACCTGGGGGGAGGGGGAATCATACCTGAAAAACAAATCTGTTATTTTTAAGATTAATCACTTAACCAGGATTTATCAATCCAGTACTGATAAAAGGAAGATACTTGGATTTCTAATTAACAGACCTCCCCCATCTCATCCAGCTTCCATTCTAGACATGCTCGTGGTGCATCTAGACTGTAGAAATAATGCAGTTTGACACCACTTTAACTGCCATGCCTCCATCCTATGGAATCCTGGGATTTATAGTTTTGTGACAGCCAGCATGGTGCAATGGTTTGAGCATTCAACTACAACTCTGGAGACCAGGATTCAAATTTTAGCTTGGCCATGAAACCCACTGGGTGACCTTGGGTAAGTCACACTCTCTCAGCCTCAGAGGATTGGAATGGTAAACCCCCTCTGAAGAAATTGCCCAGAAAACCCTATGATAGATTTGCCTTAGGTCACCATAAGTCAGAAATGACTTGAAGACACACAGTAGCAACAAACGAGGCACCAGCACATTTGGCAGAGGAGGCTAAAGAACTTGTAAAACTACATATCCCAGGATTCCATAGGATGAAGGTGCAGCACTTAAGTGCTGTCAAACTGAATTATTCCTCTAAGTGTAGATGCACCCTACTCAAACAGTTGCTCTATTCACACAAACACACACACATATGCAATCTATCCATTCACATACAACTCATATCCATCCACCTGCAAAGACACATCCACAAACAGAGCCACCCCATAAATTCATCCCATAGAACAGGTACAATGGAAAGAATCAGTAAATGTTCAAATATTAAAACTGCTATCAAGACAACACAAAGACAAATGTGTTGCTTACTTACAAGCTAGAAAAAAAGATTGTTGTGCTATGTGTATTTATTTACAAATATGCTCATGCCACTTATTTACTGCAAGAATTTCAAAATGGTGTACATCAATAAAACACAAAATATTCACAAATATATAAACACACTCTATGAAGTCTATGTAAAGGATACCAGGTTGGACTAAACAGGGAAGTCTTTCCTAAATACCCTAAGTTTGTTTAGCACAAAACTAAGGTTACTTGAAGCATATCACAGTTCTAGTCGAAAAGCATTCCATATAGTTGATGCTACCATGCCAAATATCTGTGGCATTACCAGAAGGTCCTCTTCAGATGATGTAGTCTTAAAATTAATACATTTTCAAAAAGATTGTTATGTTAGTCTGCTTCAGCATAAAATGGAAAGTGGGGAGAGGGTGAAGGAATCCAGTAGCAGGAATCCTTTGAGACTAACTGGTTTATTTCAGCATGAGGTTTCATGGATATCAAGTCACTTCTTCCAATGCGTTGTAATACATCTCAGTCCAGTATATCTGAAGAAGTGGACTGGTACCCACAAAAACACATGCTGAAATAAACCATTGTGTTTCAAACATACTGCTCTTCAAACATTCCCCTCCCCTTTCCATTTTGTGATGAACTTAACAACAAAACCTGAAACCTGCCCCAGTAACAGGTAGCCAGCCAGTGTGTTTCTTTTAGCAGAGATTTTACATGTGGCCAGTAGGATGTTCCACTCAGAAATCTACCCAAAGCATTCTGCACCAGCTGCTATTTCCAGAGCAGCATGAAGGGCAGCTTCATTGCAACAGTCCAGTCCTGCTGTTACCAGAGTTTGGACCAATCTTGTCCAAGTGATCCCTCTCTAAGAACAGCTGCAACTGAGGTACCAGCTGAAGCTGATAAAAAGCACACCAAGTCACCGAGACACTTGGGACTCCAGTGACATAGAGTAATCCAGAAGTACTGCTTAGTTGCAAATCTCATCCTTCAGAAGGAGTTCAGCTTCATCCAGAACAGATAAACTACGTATCTCCTGGATTTCACTCACAAGGTCTCTGTCTCTCCAGGACTGGCACTCATCCAGTCCACCATGGCATTCAGCCACTGATTCAGAACTTGCATATCTGCACCTGATTTAGTTGTGACAGAAATGTGGAGTTGGCCAAATTGATCACGCTTTACTCCAAATCCCAATAGCTTCACATATATGTATTGAATAGCATTGGCAGGAAAACAAAGTACAATCTCACAGTGCTCCTCCTTGGAATTCTTCTTGTGGCTAGAAACAGTATGATTTCCAATTACTTGGAGCCTGTTAAGAAAGGTATTATGGTTGATGATGTCAAAAACAGCTGGAAGATCAAGCAAGAACAAAAAGGTTGTTCTCCTTTGTCCCTGTCAATAAAGGTGATCTGCTAGGTCTTAGGACAACAAAGGCCAAAACCAGACTCAGAAGCTTATTGCACAGGACCAATAAAGCACACTAGCACCAGCACTTTGGGTCTGCCACATGATGTTGTCACTCGTCAGTCGCCATGTGGGAGACTGTATGAAAAATGACTCTTTTTACTTGCAGGAAAAAAAATCCATTAATGACCTTCTTTACTGCCTCTTGCATATGATCCCCAGTGCAAAAGGTCAACAGCACTATGCTGCTGGTTTTGAGAGATCAGTGGGGATGATTTGGATGAGGAAATGGTAGTGATCAGGGGTAATCCAGCCCCTTGCAAGAGTTTCTGTGGCTCTGTCGCTGCAACGTTGCTACTACTACTACCTCTCTCTCTCTCTCTCTCTCTCTGTCTCTCTCTTTGTCTCTCTTGCTCTCTCTCTCTCTCTCACACACACATATCTCCCTTCTCCAGCTGTACCAGAACAAAGAGGGTAACATGAAGGTGCTTCTCCCCTTTTGCCCTCCCCTCACACACCCCCGTGCATGCCTTTCTTATTGCTCCTGCGCACCCATGACACTTTCACATTCCCCAAAGCCCCAACTCACCACCCAACCAGGGCAGTGCTGCTAAAGGCAAGCCAATGGCAGCCTGTCTGTCCTCTACTCCTGTCCTCTTTCACTCCTCCTGTCGGGCTGCTGTGGCCCTCAGCTTGGATGCGGAGCCAACACACTCCTTGCATGTGTGATCATGTTTTGGCACAAACAGGCACTCTAATCCCTGAATGAGTTCAAAAGTGCTTATGGTAAGACTGCAATCTTGATTGCATCCCACTTTTATAACTGTAGAGGGGCCTTGTGCAATAAGGCCCTGAAATGAGTCTAAATAACTGGTATCATTCCAAAATGCCTGCAATTGTACCTTAGTGTAATGCTCACTGGTGCTGCAAAACCAAACTGACAACCCAGTCCTAAGCAGGTATACTAGGAAGGCTGATGTGGGACTGACTCCCAATGCGTATGCATACAATTGCCACCCAGGTCTAGCTGTGCTCAGCTTATCTTGCAAGGGTCCCTACTAATGAGCACAGGTTCTTCTCCCCTGCTGCACTAAGCCTCTGGACTATGTTTATCATGCAGCTGTCACCAAAGCAACCCCTGTTCTTTTCACAACTACTTACCAGAGAAGAAGAGGAACAAGTATCTCCGGCTTTCCTGTATTTTAAATGCAAACTGTCTATTCAGAAGAAGAGAACAGTATAGGCACTAATTTGATGACTGAAAAGGCTATGACCTGTAAAAAACCAAATACTGTCAGGCCCTTGGTATCCACTGGGATTTGGCTCTCGGATCTCCCCCATGGATACCAAAATCCATGCATGCTCAAGTCCCATTAAATACAATGGCATTGTAAAATGGTGCCCTTTGTATAAACTGGCAAAAACAAACTTTGCTTTTCTGAACTTATATATATATATATATTTTAAATATTTCCAAACCATGAATGCTTGAATCCACGATTAAAAAAAAGTGGATCTGGAGGGCTAACTACATAAATCCACAGACTGTAACACAACATACACTGCCCCAGATTTAGGAAGGGGGATTCTACATTCTTCTTTCTCTGAAAGTGGCCTTCCTGACCCTCACTACACACTGCATCCCTGTTCCACACACTCCTCCCACCACTCTCCGCACCACTCTCCGCACCCATCCTGACATCACAAATAAGGAATCCTGACACATATCGCCAGTCTTGTCACACACACCCCATGCTGCTTCCCAGAAACCTCCCTCCACAGTTCTCCCCATTCCACCCTAGTATCTTGTTCACCCACTGCTCTCCCTGAAGTATTCTCATCACCCTCCAGTTACACTCCCCATGCTACCTCATTGCTTCTATAGCATCCATCCCACCCCCTTGGCACTCCACTAGTTCCTTACGTCCCTCCACTACTTTCTGGATCACTCATGCCACTCTCAGCTGGCTCCCACTGCTCTCCTCCTCATCCTACCCACTTGTCCCCCCACTCCTGTACTACTTCTTGGTTTCCAAATCTCTAGCAGTTCACCTCCTTCTCCCGAGTCTTACTTCCCAGACCCCTGCCACTTTTTTCATCTTTCCCATCTATTCATTGCCTCCTGATCTGCTTTTCCACAAATGATTTGTGTGTGAATTGGCCTACCTCTCAGCCTGCTGCTGCTCAGAGGAGAGCATTTATTTTCATTAAGTTTGGAAAGGCTAATTTCTTCTTGAGGCAATTTTGTTTCTGTAACAAAATACTAGAAAGACAAAAAGAAGAAGAACATTTTTAAAATATCTTTCCATTCTAGCAATTATTGATTGCTTTTAAAAAAAAACTTAAAATCCTTCTGTCTTTTATAAGATGAGCCTATTGGAATTGGTTATAGAGCTGAAATAGCTTATAGTACTTAAATCTGGGCACAATGTAGATCAGGGATGGGTAATGCACGACCCACAGGTCACATACTATTCCACCACCTGTTTTTGAGGCTCCCCAAGCTCCTTCTCCAATTTACATGAAGAAATGGAGAATCACATTCCAAGAAGACCATAGAAAACACCAAAACCGATGGGAGCGATGGTCAATACAAATTACCAGGGTCTGGTGCTTCAGAAGGGAACCCAGGGCTTGACTGCATTGCAGATATTTTTTATCTTTCTCAGTATTGACATTATTTGTGAATTGCTTTTGTCATCCCCAGTAAAATCAATGAATTTTAAAGAAAATAATAATGGCATATAATATTCAGCCAGTTATTGCCCAGAAGAATATTAACCTAAGAATGGCATATTAAGAACTGGATGTAATTATATTTATTTAATGTAATTCTTAACAAAATATGTCTTTCATATGCGGTACATACACAGTTCTGAATAATAATTTGCAAACTTCTCCCAAGAAAAAAAAGTATTTCCAAGAAAGGTTTTTTAATCCATGCTGAGGGAATCAATTTCTTTTTCCCTATTGGAACCCAAACCTGTTCTCAGCAGTTTACCATAAAATCCCATCACATATTCCCATACTTTTTTCAAATATAAAAGGGAAAGTTGAAACCAGAAATAGAATTTTGGCCACTTCTGGCTTTGTTGTGGGGGTTCATGTTGCTTACACTGAGTCCTAAGCATAAAACACTGGCCTCCAGCTCCACTGAAGCTGCTCACAATATTGTGATATTTCCTTTGTTGTGATCTTGAGTCTCTTTTCCAGTTCTTACCAGTATTATAGTTGGTGCAGCATGCTGAACTGATTTTCTCCCCTTCACTCCCCATCTAAACTCAAACAGTGAAATAACGTACTTGTAAAAGTGCCATATCCCTTATTGTAGCACCAGGTCCTTTCCTAAATGTGTATGTGTTTTCAGGTTACCTGTTGACTTATGGCAATCCCATGATTTTCATAGGATTGTCTTAGGCAAGAAACACTCAGAGATGGTTTTGCCAGTTCCCTCCTTGAAATATATTACATGGTATTCATTGACAGTCTCCCATCAAAGTACTAAGCAGAGTTCATCCTACTTAGCTTCCAAGATCTGTGTGGGTGTTTCTGTGGGTATTGTGGAGTAATTTAGGTTTCCTAAGGCTTTAGCCTTTGTAAAGGAAACAAAAATATTTAAATATCAAAAATACCAAAGCCAAGCCTGTTAGAGTCTGGCTTTAAAAACAGCAGAGTAACAGAAATGTGCTTTTGTCTAACAATGCTTCCCTAAAAACTGAAACTGACTCAAAAATAACAACCACGTAGTTTGTAGTTTAAAAACAATGGTTTCAATCTATATTTACATAAAGGCTATATCCTAATCTAGCTAGTGAATAATTCAAGTAGAAAAGAAATCTTTATCTCACCATCTTTCCAAACAAAGCTGAGAGGGCAGGAAGATAAGAACAGCTCAGTTGACAATATTTAGAAAGAAAGTCTATTAGTCCCAAAGAGGGAGTGACCTAAGTCACATTGTTAGAAGCTTATCGCATTACCTGGACACAGGATGGAGGTGGGGATTATTGCACAGTAAGTAGATGCCAAAATGCTGGGCAACTGCAGCCCAGGTCCCAGCCGTGCTCAGCCGGATGCCATTTAAAACTCGGAAGCTTTCCGTTTTCTGAAAATGGCTGGCTGCGCACGGCTTGGGCGTGGGCTGTAGTCAGCCAGTGATTCGGTGGCAACTTATTTTGTGATAATCCCCGCCTCCATCATGCGTCCTGGCTGCAGCCCAGGAGGCTTTATTCGATTTAAAAGGTAATGTGATAAACTCCTTAGTTTGAATTAGGGAGAGAGGGAGAGAGGACTTTGCATGTAGGTAATCCCTAAGGAGGGGGAAAGAGAATGCAAAAATCTTCCAATAGGCATGGAGAACAAAACATGAGGAAAAGTTGAAGGAGTTAGGCTTGTTTAGCTTGGTGAAGAGAAGGCTGAAGGATGACATAACTGCAGTCTTTAAACATCTCAAGGGTTGCCACAAAGAGTAGGGTGCAGCCTTGTTCTCTGCTGTCTCAAAGGACAGAACTAGGTCTAATGCTTTTGAGTTACAGGAGGGTACATTCAGTTGATTGAACATTAGAAGTAACCTCTTGACAGTAAGAGCGATTCAGCAGTTGAATCAATTGCTTAGAAAGTTGATGGAGTCTCCTTCTCTGGACATCTTCAACAAGTGGCTGGACAGCTACCTACTGAGGATGCTCTTGCTGGAGATCATGGACTGAGCAGGTCTAATGGCCCATAGCACCTCTTACAACTATGATTCTATGATCAGATGAGATCTGGCACGTTTGGGGTATTTACTTTTCTAAATAGTAGCAATAAATATAGCACAGTACACTTAACTAGGCTGTGGAACAGGTTAGCCAAGTCAGACTGTAAAATTGTAATAAAATCAATGGAGCTATATTAAAAATCTGGGACAAATTCCCTATCCTATAAATTAATAAAAACTCATTCTAACAGTGAGAAATTACTTTTTAAATAAATGTAAGTACAATACCATTACATTTATTACAGATATCTGTATTATTATTTGCTGTACTTTGTATGTTTTATATACTTTTATATTTTGAATGTATTTATTACAGCCTTTGGCTAATACAATAAACTAATTCAAAGTTCAAACTCATTCTCCATTTGCTTCTTCTTACATACTCAAAACAGTACCACCCATGCATAACAAGAGGGTATTAACAAACTTGGGGAAAACTGAAGGTTTGCAAAAGAGTAAGTGGTATATAACAGAGAGAGAATAAATGTGCCCAAAGCTGCTACATGTTGAGTCTCTCTTATCTGGAATTCTAAAATCTGAAATATTCCAATGTCCAAAATTGTCCACATCAGTGACCAAAATAGTTTTCTGATATTTTTGTTTGTTTTCTGATGACTCGGTGAAAACAAACTTTGTTTCAGGCACCAAATTATTTAAAATATTGATATAGAATTAACTTCAAGCTGTGTGAATAAGGTGTATATGAAACATAAGTGAATTTCATGGCCCTGGGCCTACAATACCAGAGCAGAAGAGGTTGAAGACAGGGAGACTTGGAGATGTCTCATCCACAGGATTGCCATGAGTCGAAGGTGATTCGAAGGTAGCTATAAACAACAACAAAATTGTATCTTTTAAAAGATCAGTCTCCATTTCTGTATGAAATTTTGCATGCTAAATTTTTGCCTTGGACAATGTTTTTAACTGCTAAGAAATAAGTCCCTGAAAGTAGGGGTTTAATGTGAAAATGCTGATGAACCCTTCACCCACTTTCAATAGCACTGTAACATATAACCATGACTGTAATGTAAATGAACAGTAAAACCAATAGACCCTAAATAATGACAGATGTTACATGCAATATTCTATAGAACCTACTGTTTTGAAGGTACTTCTTGTCTGTTGTTTAGGGTATTTGGGAACTTCTTTACTTAAAATGCATCTAAGAATGTTTTCTCTGCAGTCACCGAGAACCAGAGGCATTATCCCTTATCAGTCTAATACTCAGGTCATTCTTCAGCTGTCAACATAATTTGCGGTTGAGGCACAAATTGTTTCTGGGTGTATCTTCACTTAAAAGTGTGCAAGAATGTGATAAATTGTTTAGAGAATCACCAGCTATAGACAATATCACACTACATTGTTATAGTGCTATTATTCCACTTTAACTGCTATGGCTGCAAACCATGGAATCCTTGGATTTGCAATTTGGAGAGGGGCTTTTAGGATTCTCAGCCAGAGAACTCTTAGGTCTCCCTAAAATACAAAGCCCAGAATTTCACAGGAGGCAACCATAGAAGTTAAAGTGGAATAATAGCACTATCACAGTGTAGAGTTAGTCACATAATCCCAGAGCAGGATAAATTGAAAGATATTATCCTTGTTCTTAAAGAACCAGCAGATTGTTTCTTACCAAGTCAACCAAAGTCATGTAAAAACCAGGACGAGGCAAAGGAGGGGGAGGAAGGAGGAAATACAGTGTGTTGTAAAATACACTGCATTTTACAACAAAAGCAAACAATAAATTTTGAATATACACATTTCTATTAATTACTATAATACAGACTCAGATCAGTTCATTTGGCCTCAAGTTGGATTCAGGTCGCTTCAATGACTTTAACTGGACTTGGCTTGGCAAAAATGACAACTCAAGGGCTGTACAGACCAGTCAAAAGGGTCTTGGCACTGGGGTGGAGTGGGGCCGTGGTGACTGCATTGCACATGCCCTGACTCTGCCCTGAAGCCGCCATCACACTGCCTGCCTGACCAGACAGCAGGCAGCATTGGGATGCTCCTGCAGTGCAGCAACTACATGCCCCGCACAGCAGGAGCAAAGAAGAATTGCAGCAGCAGTTAAAGGGGCGTCTTTTTCCGGTGCAAAAAGGAGCAGCATTTTGCCAGTTCTTTTTATGCTGAAAAAACACCAGATCATCCATTTAACTGGCACATATAACAAAACATGTTTTCCAGTTTTGCTTTAATGATATCTGGAAAACAAGACACAGAATTTAGCAAAGTGAGATAGGTGTGCGTGTGCGTGTGCGTCTTTTAAGCCACAAACACAATCTACAAGCAGTATCTGAGTTACATTGGGCAATGATAGAGTCTCCCAAAGCAAAGAATGAAATCAAATTTCACTAGACCTGGATGGTATTTTCTTATTTATTTACTACATTTACATTCATTCATTCTTCTAAGGAGTACAGGTCAGTGTGAAAGATTCTAACCTTGATTTAATGATTACAACAACCCTGTGAGGTTAGTGGAGCCATGATTGCTTCAAGGCCACTCAACAAGCACCATGACAGAGTGAGGATTTAGAAAGCTAATAACTGTACAAAATCAGATCAACTCCTTAGGCAGGAGTCTTATTCAAGAATTTTTGCCTGAAAAATGACCCTTTCCCATTTTAACCTGGATTTCTACAGTCCTGCCATAACACTGTAAAAGACTATACCATACAGGTTCTCTTACATTAAATAAGTGCATTGAGCTAAAACCAACACTAGTCCTAGCTAATGTTTACTCAGTGAATTCACTGGGACTTGACCTCTATTCATTTCAGCAGTTCTCCTTTAGGTAGGACTAGCAATGAATATAGCACATCAATTTTGGAATGGTCATTGTACAGTCATAGGACCTTATCACACGGGGCCCAATCCAGACAGAATCCAAACGAAATCCCAACCTTATACGTATTATTTTTCCGTGTGTCCACACGACATCGCACAGAACCCCGACAGAACCCCGACAGAATGCGGAAAGAACCGAGATCTTTTGAATTTCGGTTTCTTCAGGAATTGCAATTGCGTGACGGTAATGATTTCGCTTTTGCCGTAGGTCTGAAAACCCAATACGTATTGGGGAGCATTTCCCCGCCTGCGCTCCGAGGAGGTCCTCCCCAGGGAGCCGGCTCTCTGAGGACGTCCTCCTTGGAGCACAGGCCCCGCGCAGGGTCCGCACTCCAAGGAGGTCCTCCCCGGAGAGCCGGCTCTCTGAGGAGGTCCTCCTTGGAGTGAGGCCCCGCGCAGGGTCTGCTCTCCGAGGAGGTCCTCCCCAGAAAGCCGGCTCTCTGAGGAGGTCCTCCTTGGAGCGAGGCCCCGCGCAGGGTCGGCGCTCCGAGGAGGTCCTCCCCGGAGAGCCGGCTCTCTGAGGAGGTCCTCCTTGGAGCGCAGGCCCCACGCAGGGTCGGCGCTCTGAGGAGGACGTCCTCAAAGAGCCGGCTCTCCGGGGAGGACCTCCTCGGAGCGCCGACCCTGCACGGGGCCTCGCTCCAAGGAGGACCTCCTCAGAGAGCTCGCTTGGGAAGGGTGACAGCCGCGGCAAGTGACAGCCACGGCTGTATTGCGCATGTGCAAGAACATCATTGCTTGGTTATGTACGGGATTTTCTCACGTGTGTGAATGGCAAATATAGTTCCCGGGAGTGCTTTCCTTAAAAGTGCGATGAAGATAATGGCGTGTAATAGCCATTTGCATATTGTGAGGTTTCTTTCGGTTTGTTACTGGATTTATTCTTATTTCACTTTATTATCGCTTTGTGGCCCGCGTGAGATAAGGTCCATAGTCATATGCTCACCAGATCAGATGGAATAGGAGCTTTATGTTGATTATTGTATGTGTTTGTGTTTGTGTGTGTGTGCGCGCAGATATTATAGGTTGCAAGCATCCCAACAGTATTAGTCCCACATCAGTATGGGTGAAATCCAGCAAGTATTCTCAATATACCAGTCCAAAATTATGTAATGTTTCTGCACTATTATTTCTGCAGCCTTTTTCCAGGTAGCTCTTTACAACTAGTTGTCCTCTGCATGAAAAGCTTAAATAGCCACTTCTTCATACCTTTTAACAATATGGGAGGCTCTCCTTCCCAGATATCCCCATGGTTCACAAATCAGTTTGAGGAGCATTCACTGTCCATTAATTAGCTATAGCCAACTTTGCCACTTTTGGCCATTCTCAACACATCTTCCACTTTGTGCAACATATAACCCAATATCATACCCTCAACGTCCTGATCTGGCAGGGATAGTCCCAAATAATCTTCCACTGTGCCAATTTTTCAACTGTTTTTAAAATATTCTGCTTCCTCTTTCCTCCTCCCAATTTCCCCCTTCCTCCTCAGTTTACTTCAGTAGCTACAAACTGAGTTCAGAGTGCAAAAGTACATAACCCTCAATTAGCTCAGCAGGGATGAGGAGTGAAAGGGGCAGAATCTTGCCTTTCCCAGTAGACTCAGGCAAAAGCAAACAGTTGCTGCCTCTCCTAGACTATCTGTTCTTCCTCAATAACTTTTGCCATCTTTACTACACTCTTATATAGCTTGGCAACACGTGTCCTGAATTTCCTCTCTGAAATATTGGAGGGTATATAGTATGAGCTACATATCTTTAATACCTACATATTGCTTTAAGGACCAAAGTACACATTATGCTAGAAGGAAGTATGATTGAAGCACTTAGAATTGGACTGGTCTCTTTCTTTGGGAAAGCAGCCAAATCTGGAGCAGTCCCACAACACAGATGGTTCCTCCTTTCCCTATGTCATTTGCATATGGGATTTACTTCCAAATAATGAATTGAGGATCAGAATGCAAGAATGGAATTTGGTCCATTTATGTGATACAGAGAAGAAAGAAACCACCTGGAAAGGAAAAGGTCACAAAAGAGTCTTCTAGAAAAGGAAGTGAAACCAACAAATTAAGTGGAAATCACATTTGAATTGATTGTTGAAAAGGCATAGGAATTGTGAATGCTGCCAGTTCCAGATAGAAGCCGCTTCTCTTAGTATTACTTAGAATAGGAAAACATGTGTTCCATTGTTTACCATTTCGGAAGTAAACGCACACTTGTGGATATTACTGTTTTCTATTAACTGACTAGGAAGGAAATGTTGCAGAAGGTTCAGCTGCTAGAGTCTTTAATCTTCAAATTTATTTTACATTCCTGTCTCTATAGGTATCCCTGGAATATTTAACAGTTTATGATATCATATCTTCATAAAAGTTGCCCTAATAGCTATCTTGCTTTTCTTTTCTTTTTTTCATTATCAGCCTTGTGATATGAAATGAACCCACTGTAAACCCTGGACAGGAAAGGTTGCTAAAATCTGTTTCATGGATTATAGCCAGATTGCTGAGTTGCTCCACCTCCAGGATAGAGCAAACTGTCAAACTTTTTGTTTTTGTTTTTTTTGGGGGGGGAGTGGTGTAACTAACAGAAACTGATTAAATTAAACCCACTGATCTGTTATAAGCTGGCACAATACAACTTAGAAGACAAAAGAAGAGAAAGATATATCCAGGCTGGAAGCTTTAAGGAGACAAAATTTAGCCTAAAATGAAACAAAAGGTAGAAAAGTCAGCTGCCAGCAAAGCAACAGAGCTGAACTTGCCAAGTAACTTAGGGCTTCTGCAGACAGGCCCTTTGTGGTGTCCTCGAGGCAGAGATGGGGAAGGGCAACCGCACGCCAGCCGCCCCAACCCCTCCCTGAGAACGTCCTCCTGGCACAGCGTCTTGACACGCTGCACCGGAAGGGACACAGAAGAGCCGCTTGGCGGCTCTTAGGGCACCCTATTTGCTGGCTTTTAAAGGAGTGGCATTTTGCTGCTCCTTTCAGGGTTGGCAAGAGGGAGGATAGGGGCCAAAGCATGGGGCAGCCTCGGCCCCAATCCTCCATTTCCCAGGGCGGCCCAGGGCCACCCATCTGCATCCCCCCCCATAGTTCCCAACTGCTGACTCAGGACAGAAGAGCTGTAAAGGATATTCTGTATAGACAGAATAGTTCTACCAGGCAAACAAAGCCTTTTAAAAATTACTTGTGAATCTTGTATTTGTTTAATATGATTTACTTTGTAACACACATTGTTCTTTCTGTGACTTGGATTCTGCCAAGGTGGACAGGACTGGCACCACCAGGATTTGTACTTCTTAACTTAGTTTCCACTTTTTTGTTAGTAAAATCACAAATACAATACCAAACTTTCTTAAGAACAAGTATCAATACCTCTAAGCCAGGATTCAGTGATAATAATAATAATAATAATAATAATAATAGAGTTGCCAAGTGTATCTAACTATAAGGGATGTCCCCTATTTCAGGGTTGGAAGGCTTTTTCCTCTATATAGACTGAAAGATTTTTAAAAATCACATATTTTGGATTATAAGATTATAGAGTTGAAAAGGGACTTATGGGCTATTGAGTCCAACCCTCTGTTCAGTGCAGATAGCTGTACAGCCTCTTTTTGGAGATATCAATACTTTAAGCTGGTATTCAGGAAGAATGCAAACTTGTTAATAGCTATTTCCTGTTTGCCAACTCTGCATGTTATGAATTTTGGCTGTCCCTTATTCCTAGTTAGAAAACTTGGCAACACTAGTGTTATTACAGGCATTAATTATTATTAGATGTGGGATGTGGAGACATTGTAAAGCTTCCCGTGCCAAACAGAGATAAAACATCTGTGGTATGGTTTCAATATGTTTTTTGTTTAGAAGCAAAGGCAGCCATACCTTTGAACAAAATTCAGAATCAGGGCCAGACCAATACTTTGCTGCCTGAGGAAAAGGACAAGGTGACTTCCCACTTCTCATTCTCTGAGCAGAATCTGGCCAGAGTAGATTAATGTTCTCCTATGGCAATAGGCAAGCTTAATGGATCACAGGGTAGGCAGCTTAGCTTGAAGAAATCTGTTCTTCAGCGGAGGAGAATGGAGAGAGAGTTCAAGACTCCTGCTGTTGCCGCCCAATACAGTCCTTAGTCTGCACATATAGTAGGTGTGACTTAGAGCCTTTGCAGACTGCCAGAAATAGTGCAAACTGAGTCCACTTTAAGGGCCAGGGTTAGTGCTAGGGAGTCATGGGAATTTTTTTTCTGAGACATTGAGCCTTCTCTGTCAGAAAGCTCTGGTGCCACAATAAAATCCTGTTCCCATGATTCCCTTACCCTAACCCTTAAAGTGGACTCAATTTGCACTATTTCTGGCAGTCTGAAAAGGCCCTATGTTCAGAACTTACCTTTCTTGCCAGAACAAACACAAAAGAAAGCTTCCGGGCCTTCTTTACGCTAGTAATGGGTCTAACCAACTCCTGTGCTCCCATTCAAGCTGGCTGACATTATGCCTTTTCTCAACAAGCTGCCGTTTCTCAGCCTAGCTCTACTGTGAAGATAAGTTTAGTTTTGGTAAACTGTCTAAAATCTCTCTGAACTGCTAGACACCAGCCTGTTATCTCAGTATGCCTGTTGATGGAGACTTTGAAATTTGAGTTAACACGTGAGAAACACATGACATACTCATACCTTCCAGTTTTCTTGATTTTTGAGGGACCTCCCAATTAATCCTCTGCCATCCAACTTTTCCAGCTGCTTTTAAGATATCTTATTTTCTCTCTCCTCCTTCCTTCACTTTCCCGCTTTGTCCTTAGCTTACTTCAACTGTTGCAGACTGAATTCAAGATGCAAAAGTGGCTAGCATTGGCCAGGAGCACCTCCACCTTACTATAGGAGCCCTGGTGGCACAGTGGTTACTGCAGCCAATCACTCATAAACCACAAAGTTTGCCATGGCAAAAGGCGGGGTATAAAATAAATTATTATTATTATTATTATTATTATTATTATTATTATTATTATTAAGGTTGTGAGTACAATACCAGCCAAGGGCTGAGGCTCAACTCAGGCTTCCATCCTTCCGAGGTCACTAAAATGAGTATCCAGCTTGTTGGGGACAATTAGCTTACACATTGTAGACCACTTAGGGAGTGCTTAAGTGCACTGATACGCGGTATAGAAATGTACTTGCTATTGTTATAGTTGGTGTGCCAACTGACACCATTCCTGGGGCTGCTGGATCTAGCAATGGCATCAGGTGCCTTATAATGCACTGCTTTTGGAAGTGTCAGAAAACATCAACTGGCGCAAAATACTGCAGGCAAGATTGTTGATCAGGGTGTATTCTTGCACTGACAGGGGATTGGACTAGATTGCCCTTGAAAGCCCTTCCAACTCTATGATTATTTGTATTTCTGTGTTGTTGTTTTTTTAAAAAAATAATTATTTCTGTTGTTTGCTGCCTTGACTGCAAGGTTTGGCAGAAAGGTGACATTTAAATTAAACAAACAATTTTTAATTATGTACCCCCAGAGACACTAGCCTTATGCCATTACTGCCTTGGGAAGGATGCTTGGACTGGTCTGCATTAGAAAGACAGGTCAGAGGATTTTCAAATGAATCCCTTGATGTCACTATAAGATTAAGGTGCTTTTATGTTTAATTAAGAGAGCATAGTCACTGGAGAGTGCATATCATTTCAGCAGCATAATTGTTTCCTTCAATTAAACTGAGCCAGAGGATGTTTATCTTCTGAATAAGTCACATCAGTCCTTGTATGCTCTTTTATAGGCTGGGGTGGGGACAGTGAACAAACTGATTGCTGTTTGATGATGCAAGAAAGCAGCTGTAACCCCGTGTTACAAATGTTGATGCAGTGCACTGTGTCTTTGTATCTTATTTCTGAGCAGCTCACACACTTAAATTTTGCAAGAATACTAATAGCTATACCCCCTTTTCTTCTTAGATCTGCTTCCTGACTCATCTGCTTCACTAATGAAGCACAAGACTTCTGTAGATTTGTTTAGCCTACCCTTATACATAAAAAGTGGCCTCTCGGTCATGATTTAGCTGTGCTCTTCAGTTACTTGGTTTAATTCAAGCATGCAAACTGTTCCCTAGCAGAAACAAGTTTTTGAACTCAGTTTCATATATTTGGAAAGAAAGAGAGGAGATTGCTCACCTCGGGTGGCTCTGAACAATGTAAAGGTAAGAGTAAAGGTTTTCCCTTGACAAGACTGTCAACTGTCCAACTGTAGGGGGTGATGCTCATCTCCATTACTAAGCCAAGGGGGTCAGCATTGTCAAAGTCAACTCTGTGATCATGTGGCCAGCTTGACTGCATTAAACACTGTTACCTTCTCACCAAAGTGGTACCTATTTATCTACTTGCACTTTTATATGCTTTCAAACTGCTTGGTTGGCAGAAGCCAGGACAAGTGATGGGAGCTAACTCCATCAACAGAGTTTGGCGCTTGAACTACCTACCTGCCAATTTTACAATCATCAGAGTCAGCATCTTAACCACTGAGTGACTGCATACAGAAGCAGAAAAAAAAATCATTTATCTGATGTATGTCCCAACACTTCCCACAGGATTGAGACTCACATGAATTGTTTGCCTGGTTTTCCATCTCCAGTATATCATCTAAAAGAGAAACTTTTCCATTTTCCCCATAGTTAAATGTATAAGCAGTAATTGTAGCTGAGGTTTTAATTTCTCATTAGGTACACTTGCACTGCACCTGAGCATCCACTCTAAAGTACCAATGGAAAACTTCTCCCACCATTTCCCTCTCTAGTCTTTTCTTCTGCTTCTGTTGTAAAGCATACCTTTCTCCTCATTACAACAGGTAATGGCATGCATAAGCAGAGAATATTATATCTGCTTCATTTTTAGCTGTGCTGGAGAATTTTAAAGGTATACTGCTAATCTCCAAAGTGTAACCTGGCAACCCTGCCTTTCAGTGTGCAATAGATGCTTTCAGATATCATCCAGAAAACATGAAAAGCAACTGGCCAAGTCACTTATATACATGCTATCATCGCTTTCATGTAACATCTAAAGCAGCACCAATTTCCTTTTAAACATCTTATGTTATTCCACCCTTTCTTTGGGCAAGTGATTCTATTCATCCAGGCCTTTTCATATAGCTTGGCTACAGGTAAAACAGCTAACTCAGCATGAAGATTCTTAGGCCCTGTCTTTCCTTGCAGCTGCATGCTGTCTCATCTCACACTACAACTAGGATCTCTCTTTATTCCATCTTTATCTTTTTTCTACATCTGACCCAACTTCTGCTACTGACTTACCTGGAACAAAATTTTGGCCTAGCTATCTGAATGTGGCCTCCTTTGTTCCTATTAGGTAACTGCCTCAGATTGTTAGTTACACTGGAAGCAACCCTTGGCTCACTATGAACCATGGTCTCCCATAAGAACCTATCTTGCAAAGACTTATCACACTGTGGAGAGCTAGATCCTATGAGGAAATAGTGGCATCAGTTTGACACACAACATGTAAAAGATAGAAACAACATGTAAATTCACTCTGTCACCCTAACCTTCTTTAAGAATCCAGGGTTTGTGTACTCTTTTAAGCAACATGCATATATAATCCTATTCAAGTAAAAAAGCTTGCCCAGTTGCCAGAAAAGAAGTGGAAGTAGCATGAATGAAAGAAAAGACATAATTTTGATACACAGCATGAGTGGCCAACCTGCGGCATGGACAATACATGCATTAAGATCAAGTAGTATACAAGGACAGGAGCTGAAAAGCTGATGAGCCCAAGATATTGTACTGAGTCTGACTCAGATCTATACCAGAAACTGTTCCTCAGTGTAGAAGCATTTTACACGCTATTGAAGTGTTAGGTTGCAAGTTGTTTTGTTTTTGTTTTTTGGTAATGTCATATGCCACCTACAAAGAGTACTGAGAATTGGTACAATTTAATGGAGTAGCTTAGAAAATAGCAGAATATTACATTTAGGAAATGACAGTTGATTTGGAGAATAAGCTAGAAAGAGCATGTTGTGCAAGAAATAGCATGGATGTATGGTAGGCCCACATCATCAGCGACCTAGTGATCCATCGACTGAAATGTGTGTGGCTTGCTTTGGCCCATATTATTCCATAGCTGCGTGGGCACATGTACTCACATGGACACACTCACATCACTGTCAATTGAATAATATGGGCTGAAGCCATCCACATTTTTCCCCATTTGTGTTGTGGGGGGCAAAAGCAAACCTGCATGGAGGGGAAAAGTCAATTGTAACAAATTCCACTTGAGTTTTTTTACAAGAGCTTTTCTTCTGTTCTTCTTTGGTTCTCTAATATATTTCTTTTCCTAATTCCCACCTGTCTTTCTGATATAAGTTTAATGGAAATTAAAATAAACCATGCAAGATAGACGGGTTAGGAGCAACTTTAATCTCTACATTAAATGGTTTGGTTCTTCCTGATTTCAGAATTAATTTTACTTATAACTTGATATGTGACTTATATTTGTATTTTTATGTTATCATTATGTGCCATCAAGTCAATTTTGATGTATGACATCCCTATAAATGAGAACTTTTCTAGAAACCCTGTTGTTGAAAGCCCAGATCAGAACCTGAAAATTCAGGAAAGAAAATTTAGAAGCATGATTTTCTTTCCTGAATCAATCCACTTGCAATTCAGGGGGGATGCAGACGGGCGACCCTGGGCTGCCCCGGGAAATGGAGGATTGAGGCCAAGGCTGCTGGATGCATCGTCCCCATTTCTCGCCTCGGAAAGGAGCGCCAAAATGACTCTCCTTTCAGAGGCGGCAAATAGGCCCGTCCCAAGAGCCGCTGCGCAGCTCTTCTGTGTCCCTTCTGGCACAGTGTGTCAAGACACTGTGTCGGGAGGATGTTCTGACAGCACGCACCGTGCGTAATGGCGTGTGCCATCAGAACGTCCTCGGGGAGGAGTTGGGGCGGCCGGTGTGCAGCTGCCCCTCCCCTTCCCTGCCTCCAAGATGGCCAAAGAGCCATCTGTAGAGGCCTTCAGTCTTCCTTTTGTTCTATTTACCAAGCATTATGGCTGTTTTTTCCAGTGAGTCATCATGCTATCTCATGACATGTCCAAAGTATGATAGTATCTGTTTAGTCATGTTGGCTTCTAGTGAAAGTTCAGGCTGAATTTGCTCTCAGGTCTATTTGTTTCACCTTTTGGGGAATCTGTGGTACCTGAAGAACTCTTTTCCATGAGTTGGGGTTGGGGGTTTTTCCGTCACCTTTCTTCACTTTCAAGATCTCACATTCACACATAGAAACTGGAAATAATATGAAATGAATTAATCTGATTTTGATATTCTGATTTTGATATAACTTTGCACTTGAGGATCTTATTTAATTCTTTCATAGTTGCCCTTGCAAGTTATAGTAATTTTTGTTTCATTTCTAGACTACAGTGTTTATTTTGAGTGATGAGTGAGCCAAAGTGTAGAAAATCTTGAACAATTTAAATTTTATCATCATCTACTTGTTACAAAAATCTTCTGTGGTCATTTTTAAAAAACACAATCCGTAACTGCTTTTGTACTTTCTTAACTTCCATGATTAATCATTCTTCGGTATTTTATGTTAGTAATATAACAAATCTAAAGACCAAGATTCAAATTCCTACTCAGTCATAGAAACCCACTGGATGACCTTGGGCAAGTCACACACTCTCAGCCTCATAGGAAAGCAATGGCAAAACCACTTTGAACAAATCTTTCCAAGAAAATATGGCCGCCTTTAGTTGTCTGACCCCTTGTCAATGGGAAACCATTCTGTTTCTCCATATTCTATCCTCATAGTAGCCGTGTCCAGAATAAAAGTAAAAGTTACAATCAAGGCAGTAAAATCTTTTTGGCACTTTCATTTCTTTTATAATGATTCATACTTTTTTGCAAACTACATAGTCAAAGGCTTTCCTGTAGTCTATAAAGCACAAACTGATTTTCTTCTGATGTTCTTTGGTGTGCTCCAATAAACAATTTGTGATATAATCTTTAGTGCCTTTTCCTTTTCTGAATCTAGCTTAAATATCTGGCATTTTATGCTCCTTATATGGTAAATGCCTTTGTTGTAAGATCTTGAGCATCACTTTGCTTACATTGCAGCTTGCCCCAATGATCCTTTGGTTGCTACAATCCCTGGTGTCCACTTTTTGAGAACTAGAAATTGAATTAATCCAAATGGTTACTGCAATCCTTGATGTCTCCTTTTTGGGAACTGGAATGTACATTGAGTGTTTTTTAGTCATTGGCCATTGTTGGTTTTGCATATTTGTTGGTAGATTTTTATTTGAATTTGGAAGAATTCCATCCATTTGGCTTGAAATAGTGCTATTGGTACCATCTGTTCCTGGTAATTTTTTTCTCCCAAGTGCCTTGAGAGCAGCTTCCACTTCTCATTCTAAAATTGCAAGTTTTTCCTCAAAAGGTTCTGCTTTGAAGGAATCTATCATTCCTTCATCTCTTATGTAACAGTCTTCAGTGTCTTGCGTCCATCATTTTTAAAAATTTGTCTTGATTATATAATGTGCTCCTCCATTGATCAGTTGATTTAAATTTCCATTTGATTTCTTTGAGTCTTATGAAACAGGGCTCTAGTTCAACCTTGTGTGTGTGTGTGTTTGTTCTTCTATTTTTTTCACTGAATATTGTAATTGTCTCTACATACAAGGTACTGAACATTTGCAATCTGTAATCTGACTTTATTTCTCTCACCTTTGCCATCCAATGTGATTCTTTTTTGTTTTTGGCTACAGAGAGGGTATTTTTGCATTCTTCCCTGATAATGTCCTTGGTTTCAATCTACAGTTCTTCTAGCTTATGGTCAATTATGTCTGGTAGGCAAACATCTGTTCTTTACATGGTCTTTAAATTCTGGAATTTAAAGATTTAAATGAAAATCCTAAAGGCTACTGTATGGAAGAGCAGAACTATAAAAAATATATTGAAATGAAGATTGTATTTATGCAAGCATATATCCCACTGGGTGCACTGTATTCTGTTGTATTGTATTATCTTATTCATACCCTGCCTTTCTTTTAAAGTTGAGATTCAACACAGCTTACAAGATAAAAACAAATGCAAGTTAAAACACATGCAGATAAAAACATACCAAAATTATGTTTAAAATGTCATTAAGCTGCCTATAGAGCTAGTTTAAACCATCTCCATTTAAAAACAACGAATAAAAGTAGTACAGAGAGCCAGCATGGTGTAGTGGTTAGAGTTTTGGACCCCGCTTGGCTATGGAAGTTAGCTTGGACAAGTCTTATTCTCTCAGCCTCAGACGATGCCAATGGCAAACTCCCTCTGAACAAATCCTGCCAAAAAAACCTTATGATAGGGTTGCCTTAGGGTTGGAAACAATTTAAAGGCACACTAATAAAAGCCCTTTTTCTTGAAAAACAGTTAGCTCCATCTGACCTGATGAACTAAAAAGATCTTTACACTTTTGATGAAAGAATGCCAAGGAAGAAGCCAATCTCTAGTCTTTCTAGGAAGGAAATTCCACAGCCTTGGAGTTCTCACAAAGAAGCTTTTCTCATCATTAACTCACGGCTTTGAAAAGACCGACACTGAGTGGTCCTGGGAGCAAGGATGGACCCAGACTGCA
Source organism: Phrynosoma blainvillii (assembly GCA_026167975.1). Classification (NCBI taxonomy): domain Eukaryota; kingdom Metazoa; phylum Chordata; class Lepidosauria; order Squamata; family Phrynosomatidae; genus Phrynosoma; species Phrynosoma blainvillii. Next base: position 221,357,802 of record JANUYF010000002.1, on the reverse strand, counting down.
TTCGGGAGGCAAATTTGGCAGCTAAATCCTTGTGATAATATCAGGATGCCATCCAATTTAAATTTTAAGCCAGATCAGGTAAATTAACGATGCAATAAGCTCCAAAGAAATGAAGCTTTCATGTTCCCACCAAAGGTGCCTCCCTTGAAGGACTCAGAAAGGTTTATATTTATTTATTGGTTTGTATTTATTTATAATTTTTATATTGTCATTGTTTAACGCAATTGTTTTTAATTGAGTCTTATTTAATAGTTTTTTTAAGGGGGGAGGAGGGAACTATATTGTTTTAGACTGTATGTATTTTATTGTTGTTCACCGCCCCGATTGGTTCGCCATAGGGCAGTATACAAATAAAAATTATTATTATTATTATTATTATTATTATTATTATTATTATTATTATTATTATATGGGTTTTTTAAAAATAGAGTAAGTTGTATTTCTCTCGGGTACCCATTTCGTGTAACTTTGCAGATGGACCATCATTAGATCAAAACAAGCAATATTTTTTGAGCTACCTGCTGGCTCAGGAAAATTCTCCACCCAGAACATTGCATGGTGTCCAAGCCTGATGGCCTGACTCTCAGTACAAGTAGTTTCAGATATTACTTTAACTGTGTATACTTCAATGAGCAAACACAACTGTACAGGCACCATGCTCAAGGGCTAAATCAATACCAAATTAGTTTTGGAAAGCCAATCTATTAAGTGGTCAAGTATTATAAATCATGTCATCAATAGGTCAAATGTTGACACTAACTGGTGATTTGAATGGTCTTGGGAACAGAAGCAAGAGAAAATTTCAGCAGTGGATTGCCAGGAGATGGAAAAAAAATCTTACGTTTTAGCAATTACATGTTCAGGTGCTGCAAAGATGGCCAGATGCAAATGAGGACAAGACTCCTACACCTTTGTTGTATAAAATAGAGAATTTTAGCTAATATCACTTTCATTATCTGCCAATACAGGGCAAACTAGGGTAGTTTGGGGGTGGTCAAGAAACCTCCTCCTACCTCATTCTCCAAACAGGGCCAAAAAATTATGGCAGCATGAGAGTTAATGTATTAAATTGTCTCCTACTGAAAGCAATGGAGGAAAACAGACATAGCACACTACACTACATTATACATCCCCTGGCCAACATGAACCAGGAGGGCTGAGGGATCGACAGCTCTTCCTTCTTGATCTCCCTGCCTTACTCCATAAACACCTTAGATGTGGTTAATGCAGAAGGTGGGTATAGCTAACTTTAGGGTCCCTCCTTTGAAGATCCATTTTTTTTCCATGTGAGCCAGTATGCTGATTCACTGATAATGAATACACTTTAGTTAAAACTGATAATCTGGAATGTTTCCAATGCCCATGTTCTGTTCCAGTTGGGATGAAAAAGAAAAACAGAACATGGAATTCATTTGGAAGGCATCAGCATTTTCTGTTGCCTCCTCTATTGGAGCCAAAAGGTCCTGTTGTTCATAATAATGTACCTGTGCCTCATACTGATTTTCAGCTTTAACAAAAAAACTAACAATAATAGCAGAAGCAACAACAACAAAAAACAAAACATATTACTGAGGGCCCATTCAGCCAGGTCTGTTCTGTTAAATCCTGAAGCACATCTGAGATACTGGCTGCCAATGAAAGAGGAACTAGAATACAATGGAAAATATTTTAATTTAAAGATATCTTTCTCTCTCTCTCTCTCTCTCTCTCTCACACACACACACACTGTATATATTTGCCTGATATAGCCTTATATAAGGTGTTTGTCCGACACAAACATTATGTTGTATACCACTCAGGGAACATTTGTTACTAGCCTGTTTAAAGAAAATAAACAAAATAAACAACAATAATATATCTTCACCAAAAACACGGGGGGGGGATATCTTTTTAATGCCACATATAGTTTATGTTAACTATCAAGAGAATTTTGTGCCAGGTCTGAACAATTATAATTTTTAAAATCTATCTAGAAAAGCTATTTTTTCAATGCAATAAGTGGATACAATTTTAGAATGCTAAGTTCCATAATATGTACTACGAGCATAGGTTTTCAAATACTTTTTTATGAGAAGTCTGTATAGTTTTTTAAGTTGTTCTAAATGGCAATCAATATTTTTAAACCCTACAACTGATAAACAATATAAGCAGAGAGAAAACAACAGTCATTTCTTTTTCCCATTTCTCCTTAACTTAATAGAATTGTCTTAAACTTGTCATCCCATATTCCTTCTTTATTCTATGCTATTAACCTTCATATATAACAAACCCAGTCCAGCTTCCCTCTCCCCCCATGATATATGAAAACTCTGAAAACTTTGTAGAACAAAATCATAAGTATCTTTACTTGGAAGTAAATCCAATAGATTTCAATAGGTTTCATGGATTCAGTCCAGACTTAGCCATACTTGGATTTAAGTCCCAATGATTTAAGTAGGCTTCCTCTAAGGAAAATGAAGACTGGATCCAATCCAATATTTCTATCTACCTTTCCTTCAAGAAAATCCAGGTGGCATAAGTGGCAGATCTTCAGCCATGTCCTATGCAGTGTATTCACCAGACCAAGTTTAGCATCAACAAGCTTTAGACCAACAATATTCTTTAAAATAATATATTATTTTGTTACTCAGTCATTTTCTCATGTTAAGCTACCATACAACGCAGATTATGTCGAGGATAAAGAAATGTAACCCTTAGCTAACTGAAAAATAATAGAAAACATCCAAGGGTAGCCATGTTGGCCATATAGCAAATCCAATAACATCGAAAATCCACCAAATAGTGATACCTTTATTGGGCCAACCAAAATGCAAAATATACATCTTGCAAGCTTTCAAAGCTCCACTGGCTTCTTCATCAGGCAAGATATGGTTTTTAACACCTTGCCTGATGGAGAACCAGTGGTGCTTCAAAAGCTAGCAACAAGTATACTGTGCATTTTGGTTGGTTCAGTAAAGGTATCACTGTTTGGTGGATTTTTGATGTTGTTGGATTTGAAAAATAATAAGACACAGATATTACTACTAATAATATTTTTAAAATTCTATATAGGCTTTGTTCCCAAAGCGGAGACAGATTACTTGAGGAAGGTCCAAAATACACTGCATAAATAATCCAATTTGAGACCAGTTTAACTGCTCTGGCTCAGTGCTAGGGAATCCTGGGAATTGTAGTTTATTGTGGTACCAGAGCTCTCTGACAGAGAACGCTAAATGTGTCACAAAACTACAGTTCTGAATCCCAAGTACTGAGCCAGGGCAGTTAAAGCGGTCTCAATCTGGATTATTTCTGCAGTGTGTTTTAAAACAGTGTCTTGATACCTTCACCAGAACTTCAGATTTGGGCTTCTTAAGCGCTCTGTAGATGCCTAAAAGACAGATCTTTTTGACAGTAGTTAGACTGGCACAGTAAATTTATCTATGTCTTGCATACACATTATTTCCCACTCAGAATATATGCTGAATCAAATGCTGCATTTCTTAATAACAAAAGTTATAGTTGTTTCATAGGCAGGATCACAGTGCTGTGACAAACACTAACATTGTATGAAGTCGTAGGCTTTCATGGCCGGCATCCATAGTTTTATGTGTATTTTTCGGGCTGTGTGGCCATGTTCTAGAAGAGTTTCTTTCTGATGTTTTGCCAGCATCTGTGGCTGGCATCTTTAAAAAAAAACCCCACAAAAAACTACTAACATTGTGTGTACAAACAACACAGCACTGTCATTACATATGTTAGTTTCTTAATATATACACATTTATATGCTTCTTTTCAGCTTCAAAAAGGAGGCATCAGTGTCCAACCTACTGCTTTTGAGCAAAGTATTGGAGCGTGTTTGATAGTCCTAATGAGGAATCTGTACTCAGGACAAGAGGCTACTCTCAGAACAGAACACAGAGAAACAGAATGGTTCCCAATTGGCAAAGGAGTCAGACAAGGCTGTATCCTTTCACCCTATCTGTTCAACTTGTATGCAGACCATATCATAAGAAAAGCATGATTGGACATAGAAAAAGGAGGAGTGAAAATAGGAGGAAGGAATATCAACAATCTAAGAAATGCAGATGACACCATAATACTAGCAGAAAACCTCACAGACCTGGAACAACTACTAAGGGAGATCAAGGAAGAAAGTGCAAAATCTGGCTTACTTTGAACATAAAGAAAACAAAAATAATGACCATGGAGAATCTACACAAATTGAATGTAGACAATGAAGAAATAGAAATAGAAATAGTAAAAGAGTTCTCATGCCTGGGATCAAACATTGATAGAAATGGGGACTGCAGCCAGGAAATCAGAAGATTAAGAATGGGAAGGGCAGCTATGAACTAGAAACTATCATAAAATGCAAAGATATACAACTCAGCACAAAAGTTACAAAAGTTGTATTCCCTATTACCATGTATGGATGTGAGAGCTGGACAGTTAAGAAACAAGATGGGAAGAAAATCGTTTCATTTGAGATGTGGTGCTGGAGAAAAGTGCTGAGGATGCCAAGGACAACCCAAAAGACAAATAAATGGGTCCTAGAGCAGATCAAGCCAGAAATCTTCCTGGAAGCCAAGATGACAAAACTAAGGCAGTCATGAAAAGGCTGTCATGAGAAGGCACGACTCACTGGGGAAAAACCCAATAATGCTAGGAAAGGTGGAGGGAAGTAGAAAGAGAGGAAGGCCGAATGCTAGATGGATGGACTCTATTAAGGTGATCACAGAAATATACAGGAACTAAGCAGAGTAGTGGAGGACAGGGGTCTTTGAGATGTCTTATCCACAGGGTTGCCATGGGTCGATATCAACCTGAGGGCAGTTAACAACAACAACAACTGTGGTGTGGTGTGATTATCTAGATCCATTTCAATCTGTTTTCAGGCCTGGCTATGGAATATAGATAGCTTTGGCTTCCTTGCTGAATGACCTACACAGGGAACTTTTGATGCAATCAATCATGGCTGCCTTTCTGGGATGGGATTTGGAGGCATTGTTTTACAGTGGCAACATTCCTTCCTGGAGAGATAAACCCAGAAAGTGGTGCTGGGGACTCCTGTTCAACCCCCCAGCCATTGGCCTGTATGGTGCCCCATGATATTTAGCATATGGATGAAACCACTGGGAGAGGCCATCCAGAGTTTTGGGGTACAGTGCCATCAATATTCGGATGACACCCAGTTGTACTATTTCCTTTGCACCTCAGTCCAAGGAAGCTGTCCTGGTCCTAAACTAGTATCTGTTATCAGTAATGGACTGGATGTGGACATATAAATTGAAACTGAATCCAAAAAAGTCAGAGATGCTCTTGGTTAGCTGGAAGGCAGATCAAGGAACAGGGATTCAGCCTGTGCTAGATGTGGTTGCACTCTCTCTGGAGACACAGGTTTGCAGTTTGGATGTACTTGTGGACTCAGCTTTCAACCTGGAGACCCAGGTTTCTATGATGGCCAGGAGTGCTTTTGCACATTTAAAACTTTTGCACTAACTGCGCCTGTTTGTTGAGATGCTGGATCTGGCCATGTTGGTGCATGGCTTAGGAGTTATAGCACACAACTTATCCCATCTTAACCCCGACGGGATACACATGCATTTAACTGTCAATCACAAATCTTACCGCATTCTCCCATGGCTGGGCATATGCAACCCGTATGCAGCCCATATGCAACCTGGACTTATCCCACTGCATTTCAAGAATGCAATTTTCTTGGGGTTAACACAGGATTAGTCACAAGCGGGCTGGGCTGGTGCTGTATTGTTTTAACTGATTTGATTTTAAGAACTTTTAGTCTTTTTAATGGTATTTTATTCTTTTATTGAAGTTCATTTGTTTTAATGCTGTAAAATAGTTTTGTTTTATTTTAATGCTCTCTTTTTGTATGTTTTTAATTGTATCTTTTTTTAAAAATTGTGAGCCACTTTGAGTCCCAGTTCTTGGGGGCAGGAAGTGAGATATAACTTGTTGTCATCATTACCATTCAAAGTGGCTAACAAACTATAAAAAATATCACTGACCATCATTAAAACAGTATTACCATATAAATAGCAGCCTCAACAGCAAAAAACAGAAAGGGACAAAACTAATAATGAACAAGTTAAAGTAACAGAAGAATCAAACCTTTTCAGTTACCAGGAGAACACATACAGAAAGGGAGCCAACATTATCTGTTCGAGCATGAATTCCACATTTGGGATGCTGTCACAGGAAAAACATTTATGTGTTGTGCTTTCAAAACATCTGCATAGACAAAGGGTTATAAGCAGCCAACAAGTGATTTCAAAGGAAAAGCAGATTCGTATGGAACAGTCTGTCACCTATCAATTTATTATCAATTCATATAAGGGAGAATATTCAAAACCAATGGCTATGAATTACACAAGGCGGTATATATGACCAATGAAGATAATATACCATCACCATTTTGTCATGTATATGGGAATTCAGGATAGTCTAAATGGCTAGCTGGAAGTAAATTTATATACAGGGTTGAGTATCCCTTATCCAGAATTCCAAAATCTGAAATATTCCAAAAAAAAAAGAAAAAAATCATGGGTGGCAGAGATAGTGATACCTTTGCTTTTGATAGTTCAAGGTACACAAATTATGTTTCATGCACAAAATTATTTAAAATATTGCAAAATTTACCTTCGGGCTATGTTTATAAGGTGTATATGTAACAGATGAATTCTGTATTTAATAATAATAATAATAATAATAATAATAATTTTTATCCTGCCCCTCTGCGTAATGCAACTGGGGCGGTTTATAACATTAAAATATGCATTACATATCTCACAATCCCACCCACCTCTTAAAATACTATTAAACAATAACAATTTAAAACGCACTTAAAATGCTAATGCAAGTAAACAAATAAACAGTAACTGCAGCAGAGTCGGGGAGCATGTTGGGCTATCTTTTGATGGCCGGGGTATCTATTCAGGAAAGGCCTGCTGGAAGAGATCTGTCTTAACAGCCTTTTTAAAGCTGTTCAAGGTGGTAATATGACGGATCTCATCCGGCAGGCCATTCCATAATCTGGGAACGGTTGCAGAGAAGGCCCTCTGGGCGGTTGCAGACAGCCTAGATTTTAATGGCTGCAGCAAATTCCTCCCAGAGGACCTGAGTGTGTAGGGTGGATTGTATGGAAGGAGGCGGTCCCGGAGATAGGTTGGACCCAAGCCATTTAGGGCTTTAAAGGTAATAAACAACACCTTGTACTGGGCCCAGAAACTAATATCAGCCAGTGCAGTGATCTTAAAATCAGTATAATATGGTCTCTTCTTGATGTTCCTGTACTAGTTGAAGTTTCTGTACTAGTTGAAGTTTCCGGACCAAGTATGAGGGTAGCCCCATGTAGAGCACATTACAGAAATCAAGACGAGAGGTTACCAGCGCACGCACCACAGTTTCAAGGTATTCCAAAATCCAAATAAATAAATAAATAAATAAATCCCAAATCCAAAGCACCTCTGGTCCCAGGCATTTCAGATAAGAGAGACTCAACCTGTACATGTATTTATTAATGACTGCCCAAATATGACAATTTGGATAAGTATAATAGCCAGCACATATTGAATGCCAAAGATGAGCACATATGTATCTATGAAAATCCATATATCTGGAGGCACTTGGAAGCAGGGTCATGGCACTATTGGGCTTGTTGGATGGGTAAGAACTAGAGACAGCTATATCTGCTTGCCATTATAATCCACAAGAGCCAAGCACTTTTGGTATTTCCTGAACAGTTCTTTCCATCCTGTGAACAAACAAACTTGATACTAGCATACTTTACAAACTTCAGATAAGAGATTAGAATAATATTGAATCCCATCTCCTGTAGTGTAATATAGTCACTTCTATATAGAAAATACATAGCTTTTATAGTGTTGGGTTTACACCAGACAAAATGAGCTCATATGAAATGCATGTGGCATATTTTACAGTGTTCTCTGGAACATCACAACAGCAACAACAACAATATGAATACTAATTGGGTAGTCTGATTATTTAGTGTTTCATGCAGTTTGTACAGAATTATGAAATGCCTTAGGGGTTGAATTTTTAGTACAATATTTTTACTCTCTGAGGACATCTTGTGGAGCAACTGTATTGTACGTCAGCATCTTTCAAATCTTTATTTTACAGTGGGCTCTTGTTATCCACGGGCTTCCCATCTGCAGATTTGAGCCTCTGCAGATGGCAAACCCTGTTGTTGTGAATGGAGGAGCATGCATGGCTGCACACATGTTGCGCCACCATAGGGAACAATGGGACTTAAGGTCTCATGTTTTTTTCTTATCCACAGGCAGTCCAGAACAGATCTCCCGTGGATATGAAGGGATGACTATACTTGCTATTCAGGAACAGATTAAAGAACCCTGGCTGAAAGGGACTCCTATACTAAATATTACACATAAGACCCAACCCATACAATGTCCCATGTGCATATTTCACAGGGAAAATAGGCTAAAATGAACCACATTAGCAAAGTAGTAATACACAAGATCATCTCTCTCTGTGTCTGTATACCTTCAAGTCAGCTGTTGACTTATGGTGACCCCGTGAAATTTCAGGGGAGGGGGTCCTTAGGCAAGAAATACTCAGAGGTGATTTTGTGAGTTTCTTGTAGAGTACAAGGAGAGCAGCAGAATTGTAGAGTACAAGGAGAGCAGCAGAATTCTGACACAGCCAAATGTCTTCCAAAAAGGAGGCCAGGAAGAAAAATAGATGAAGAAATCTACAGATCAGCAGGCCTGATGTTAGTGTGTGTGTGTGTGTGTGTGTGTGTGTGTGTTGTGTGTTGTGTGTGTGCATGTATGCCTTCAAGTCACCTGTGGACCTATGGCAACTCCATGAATTTCATAGGGTTTTCTTAGGCAATGAATACTCAGAAGCGGGTTTGCCAGTTCCATCCTGTGAACCAACTGGTATTTGTTTGTGGTCTTCCAGCCAAGTACTAACCAGGGCTGACTGTGCTTTATATTGCTTCAAATCTACTCTGTTGTATTGTTTTGGAGGTGGGAAGGACCTGTATGGATCTCCTATTAACGAACTATCTCCTTTTCAACAGATTCACCTGTGTAAACTTCATGAAGAAGTGCTCTACTTGCTGCTGTGATGGCGACCCTTTTCAGGGCCGCATGTCCCAAGTAAAGTTTTTTCTGGGGTGGCACTTCTGCCCTCTGGGGGCAGGACCTCTGGGGCAGGACTTCTCCCCCTGCTCTTCTCCCAGCTTGTAGCTGTCTAGGAGGAGGAGGAATGCGTGTGCACTGGGTGCTCCTTCTCCCCCCACCCTTCTCCTGGCCTCCAGCTGTCTCTGAGATAGTGTCTGTTCTTCCTTCTACTTGCCATGCCAGGTGGAATGGTGTTGCATGCCACTTGTGGCATGTGTGCCATAGGTTCGCCATCACATGTGTCTGCCAGTTGGAGGGCCTTCCATGGGCAGTACTTTATGCTCACCTCCAAATGTTCACAACATAGGTCTGGAGTCTTAGCAGCATGAATTGCAGTATTTTAGGAGAATTCAGGAATTCTTCATTATAAGCTCTAATGGTTTATAGTATTACTGTATCTCTGTTCTGTGTTCAAAGATGGAACAGCTGTAATCCCAATGCTACTACTAGTAACTTCTTTTCTCTGTGTGTATATCTTCCTTCTGTTTCAGTGATGGCTCTAGTACATTGCTAGATCTGCATCAAAACTGCCCCAAGACTTCCTTCTGAAGCATTACACTGCAATGTCCCTTGCTCAGTTGGGTTGTGTACACTGCAGTGTTTGAGCTTTGCTTATTGTTTCTTTAATACTTTGGAATGACTTTGATTGGGTCTGTTCCCATTCCCAGACAGCATCCATGAGTGTTCTACAAAATTATAACCCCAATGCTATATACATGTAAACATTTTTTACCAATTTGTACTTACTACGCTAGGTTTTTGTTTTCTATCCACAGTCTATGGAGTTTATCACACAGGAGGCTAAGTGTCCAAATCCCATGCAGAAACTGGATTTAAATTCTGGGAATATCTTGCAGAAGTGGGAAAATCCCGAAAGTAAAAAGTGGCAAATTTTGTCCACTTTCTGTGTATGCTAATGTCAGATTAATGTGCAATGCCCCTGATGTATCTGAAAATGATCCCGCTTTTGTGGGACTTGTCTGTGCGTGTTAATTTCAGATTAACACCCAATGCATCTGAAAACGATCCTGCTTTTGCAGGATTTGTCCACTTTCTCTCTGTGTTAATTTCGGATTAATGCTCAACCTGTCTGAAAACAATCCCATTTTTGTGGATTTAAATCCCATTTCTGCATGGGATTTGGCCGATTCCCTCCCATGTGATAAACTCCTATGAAAATCAGGAAGAGTGGAGCAAGAGCCACACACAGGGTATGGGTTAGGCCAGGAGAGGGCAGCAGAAACAATAACTCCTTTGTAGTTTCTTGTGACACAGTTTTGTTTTTTTTAAAATTGAAACACAAACTCTCACTTTAACACAGGTTGAGTATCCCTTATCCAAAACTCCAAAATCCAAAATACTCCCAAATCCGAAATTGTCCACATGGGTGGTTGAGATAGTGACATCTTTGCTTTCTGATGGTTTAATGTATACAGACTTTGCTTCACACACAAAAACATTAAATATACAGTTTTATAAAATTGCCTTCAGGCTATGTGCATAAGGTGTAAATGAAACAAAAATGAATTTGGTGTTTAGACTTGGGTCCCATTTCCAAGATATCTCGTTATGTATATGAAAACATTCCAAAATCCACCACCACCACTCCAAAAATATTTTGAACCAACTGTAGTTTCTGAACCAAGCACAAGGGTAGCCCCATGTAGAGCGCATTACAGAAGTCCAGGCGTGAGGTTACCAGCGCGTGCACAACTGTCTCGAGATCCCTTACTTCCAGATAAGGGCGCAGCTGGCGTATCGGCCGAAGCTGATAACAGGCGCTCCTGACTGTCGCATTTACCTGATTTGTCATCAGGAGCGACAAATCAAGGAGCACCTCCAGACTGTGAACACAGTCCCTGGAGGAGAGTGTGACCCCATCCAGGACTGGAGGTTGCAACCCAATTCTTGGTTTCGGGGCCAATACCGTGAGCACCTCCATCTTGTCTGGATTCAGTTTCAATCTGTTTTTCCTCATCCAGCTCATTACTGCCTGAAGACATTCATTGAGAGAAGAGACGCCATTGGAATTCGAGGCCGACGAATGAGACATGGAGAAATAGATTTGGGTGTCATCAGCGTACTGATAACACCCAGCACCATAACTCCGTATAATCTCACCCAGCGGCTTCATATAGATGTTAAATAACATCGGGGACAAGATAGCTCCCTGAGGGACCCCACAAGTGAGCTCCCTCTTACTGGAGCAACTGTCCCCGAGCAGCACCCTCTGGGACCTACCAGAGAGGAAGGACCGGAACCACTGCAGTGCAGTACCCCCGATACCTAACCTCCTCTATATTCAAAATATTCCCTTCTTAAATAAATCAAATTTTCTTGTATTTCATTTATTTCCATCTTATCCAATTCTTCTCTTTTTGCCCTTAATTCTACATAAATTTGCTTATCTCTATTAATTATATATTTATTCTCTAGTTGTTCTATGTCTATTTCTAATTTCTTCTTTCTTTCTTCTTGTTTTTTCTTAAGGTTATATGATTCTTTTATACATATTCCTCTTGTTACTGCCTTCATAGTATCCCATAACAAACCTTTTGTCACATCTTTATCATTTATATCCCATGTTTCTTGCCATTCCTTTCCAATCATATCTACAATATCCTTATAATTCAATATCTTACTATCTAACCTCCACCTTTTTATTTGTTCATAATCTTTCTTAATAACAATTTCTACATTCACCAAAGCATGGTCCGTTATTTTAATATTTGATATTTCTGTATTTAAAACTTTATTTATCATATTTTTCTAAACAAAAATATAATCTATTCTGGTATACGTTTTATGTCATCCTTGACTTCTGTCAATTTACCTCATTTCCTTTCTGCCTTATTCTTCTTTGCCTAACCTTACTTTTGACTGCCCTGGAGATGAGTCTGGCATTAACTCACCATTCTGCAGAGCAAAACAAAAAATTCCCAGAGGGTAATATTCCTCACCCCACTCCACAAAAATGAACACAACACAACAGCAGTAAAGTACTGCAGAGAATTCAAAATGATGGCCAATCTTCCAGAACAACTGCTGCCAAGAATTGCAGGAGTGGGAGCAGCAACAAAATTCTCCATCAAAAATGTTTAAGTCAGAGCATAGACAGAGCACATACTAACCCAGAGAGGGAAATTAAACTGATGGAAGATAGTATGTGGCCAGTGTTATCTGTTTAGATGCATGGAGTGGGGATCTGAATTCTGGCTAAGATTAGAGGAATATAGTAAGTGGCCTAATGTCACCAGTGAACTTCATAGGATGAGGATTTGAATTCAGGTTACCACAACCTTAGCTTACCCACACTATTCCACCACTGGTTCACTTTCTATTTCCCACATGGGACTATATAAATGAAAACAGCTCTGATCTCTTCTTCATATTTAGGAATCCAGGCTCTTCCATTCCTTGAGCTGTATTAACCTACAGTGTAAAGGATAATACTTACAGACACTTGAGCACTGGTCCTTGAAGGACTTAAGTATAACATTAAGCTTCCTGAGATCAATGCACTATTTATGTAATTACAAACTACATTTAGTAAACTGGGTTCTTAGGTGGCAGACCTCCAGCCTCTTACTCTGTTCCAGATTGATTGGCTTCTACTCTTCCTCATTTATATTTGAAACATTTAATTTTTAAGGGCTTAATTGACAGTAATTTCAAGCATTTTAAAACCCTGTGCCTCAGAGATGTACTACCTAGGCCAAGACTAATGGCATTCAAATTTACAGAAATGTGTTGGGTTTGAATTTTTAGCTTCACTTGGGTAGTGTTCACAAGAGACATTTTGATGCCAACAATGTAGTTATCACTATCATATCATCATCATCCATCTGTCCCATGGATCAAGGCAGTGAACAACAACAAATCAATAATTTCGTTTGTTTTTACATTGGTAAAAGCACATTAAAACATGCAACAGTTTTAAAAGGCATAAACAGTTTAAACCAGGGGTCCCCAAACTACGGCCCATGGGCCGCCCCCGGCCCGCCGAGGCCTTCCTATCAGCCCTCAGCCAGTGCCGCCACTGCCGCTGCTCGCACCTGCCACCGCATGTGCCCACTGCTGGAATCTATTTTGGAAGCCAAAATGGCGTCCAGAGTCACGTGCATGCGTGCGGTGTCGCGTGCACATGTGCATGACTCCGGGCACCATTTTGGAAGCCAAAATGGAGCCTGGCGTCACACATGCATGCGAGCTACTCAGGTGCCATTTTGGCTTCCAAAATGGCGCCCGCCGTCGCGCATGCATTCACACTACTCGGGTGCCATTTTGTCTTCCAAAATGGCACCCAGACTCGTGCGCATGTGCACGCGATGCCGCGTGCATGCGCATGACTCCAGACACCATCTTGGAAGACAAAATGGCATCTGGAGTTGTGCGCATGTGCACGCACGCATGCACGCACATGTCCGGCCCCCCGGAAGGTCTGGGGGCCAGCGAACTGGCCCCGGGATCAAAACATCCGGGGACACCTGGTTTAAATAGTCAATATTTAAAATTCAGCATCTTAATTCACAATTTAAAATTATCTGATACATAGAATTTCCTGGGAGAAGTATATAATACAATACATTCATTCTGCCAGGGTGGCACTTTTTTTGTTGTTGTTAAGGACACAAATGCAAAGGTATAGTTATAACTGCAATTCCTGACACACAAACCAGGCATTGTAGTTTCCCCTCAGTTTATCTCCCTCCCCTATCACTACTGCAAGGAGTTTTTAACAATTGATTTAGCAAACATTCATCTTAGCTTCACATAAAGTACAAAGAGCCTAGTAGTACTTTAAAATCTAACATGTTTACTGGGGCCTAAGCCAGCCTTCCCCAACCTGGTGCCCTCTATATGAGCTGGACTACAACTCCAGTTATAAGCCTGGAATCTAAGGGGGGAAGCAGACGGGTGGCCATGGGCCGCCACGGGAAGCTGCGCCACGGGGCCGAGGTATCCCCACACCTCAGCCCCGTGACACAGCTTCGCCACCCCTGGAAGGAGCGCTAAAATAGCGCTCCTTCCACAAGTCGCCGAAGGTGTGCCGCAAAAGGCTGGCGGCGCACTTTCGGCAACTCTTCTGCCGCAGCGTGTGCCTTCGGGAAGGGGTTGGGGCGCCCACCGTGCGGCTGCCCCTCCCCTTCCTTGCCCCCCAAACGGCCCTTTTAGCCGTCTGCTTCCCCCCTAACCTATCTGGATGATGCTAGATTTGGGATGGGAGGAATAAGTTTCTGTTGACTATAGTCCACTTCATCAGAGTATGGTGCATATTCATGGTTTGGTGTGAGAGAACTGTAAACAATAAGGTCAGAAGAAATGTAGAAATGTAAAAAGTACAGATAATGTTAATTATATCTATATTTGCTGTCCTTCAGTTTCCACTGACTTTATAGTGTGTTGGGCTGTCAGAAGCTCAATTGTCCTGGTGCAAGATTATATGGTATTACATTCCTATATATCACCTTATTCAGCACAGTCACATGCCTAACTGCCAAACAGCTAAGAGGTGCATACTGTATTGAAAATTGTACCTCCCTACATCCAACTGATTGACTAGGGACAGAGGAGTATGAAAGGCTTTCAGAACACTGTTAATGAGATTCAAACCATTCCACCAAAATTAAAACCATTCCATTCTGCATATTAAGATGGGAAGGGAGTATACATGTGAGTGCACTATTTGTGCACAACTATGTGCTGTCACCCAAAAAGTCGAGAGGCTTGGAAATTCCCCACTAGCAATGACAATGTCTCCTTTAAAATGAGGAATATTAATTTAGCTGAAAGGCTTGCAAGAGGCTGGGTAACTTGTGCTAAGATCTTTCCACCAATTTATACCAGGAACAACGATGATGAAACCCAAGTTTCAAACAAAGTTAGAAAGGTGCAAAAAAGTGCAAGCACCCAACCAAGATTCCCACAAGGCTACAGAAGGAGAGGTTTGGAAAATAGGATAGAATATAATGAAGATTTCCAACTCAAGCAAGGGAACATCAATAAAGAATGAACATGGAGAAAAATGTTGAAAATTTAAACAGCTCAGAGAGAGAGAGAGAGAACTATGAGAATTAAAGCAGTGCCCAAAGTTGCATGCGGAAATACATTAAAAAAATGCAGGAGGCTTGGACAGTGATTTGAAGGTATACCCCAAAAGAAGTGAACTTAGGAAAAATGCTGAAGACTCAGCAATAGCTGAGGGAAGTCCAAAAAAGAAGTGAACAAAGAGCCTTGGATTTTTTTTTTTAGGGGGGGGGATCTTTATACTTACAGACCTTCCCTCAGGGCATGTGTTTGTGTACTCACAAATGGTTTGGAAAAAGCTTTGATGTTTGTCTGGGAATGGAGGAACTAGTCTAGAAAACTTAAAGAGTTTTAGATTAGAACAAAGATGTCAATGCATTGTAAAGATCTGAAACAAACTTTTCATGATGAGACACGCAAGGGAGAATTTTAAAATAGGAAAATGGGATCTGATCTCTGTCAATATTGATAAATGCTTTCCTTTTGCTGTCTTCATTTCCTTTCCCATAGGAAATGCAAAATAAGCTGATAGGAGGAGTTGTCTGTTTAACATAGCCCATGGTGCTTGTCCTTTTGTTGTATCTTAGCTTGGCATGGCCTAATCAGTGTGACCTGACACTGGCACTTCTCTAGCTATCTTGGGCCATTGCAATTCCTGAAATACTTATCAGATCATAATCATGCTCTGTGTTAGATATTTCAGTCATATTCTATGCTAGATATTAATTATGATATGTATCCAGCAGAAGTGTATGCAAGGCCAGATAATAATGCCTGCATGCAGCTAAGTGTACATGTATGCAGACAGTAAAGCTGCTGACTTGAGCAATTGGCAAGTTTCCAAGAAAGAAAGAAATAATTATTGCTAATGGGCACAAATATGGCACCAGTCCCTGGCACTGAAAAAATAATTGCTGTTCCCTTACATCAGATAGCTTAGAATTCAAAGACTAAGGACTTCATCACACTGGGGGAAAAGACGGAAGCATAGTGGGATGCTCCCATCAATATCATGCAATTTTGCAAAGATTACCACACAACGCCATGATTATCCCATCAATAGCCCATGATTATCCCATGAATAAACAGGAATCCTAGCTATTGTGAGATAATCATGACATCGTGTGATAATCTTTGCAAAATCACCTGATATTGACGGGAACATCTCCCCAGTGTGATGAAGTCCATAGTCTTGCCAGTCTGGAAAATCAGTATGTAAAAGGATCTTGCAGCACCTTTAAGACTAAGGGCCTTTGCAGACTGCCAGAAATAGTGCAAATTGAATCCACTTTAACTGCCCTGGCTCAGTGCTAGGGAATCATGAGAACTGTATTTTTTTCTGAGACATTTAGCTTTCTCTGTCAGAGAGCTCTGGTGCCACAATAAACTACAGTTCCCATGATTCCCTAACATTGAGTCAGGGCAGTTAAAGTGGCCTTGATTTGCACTATTTCTGGCAGTCTGCAAAGGCATAACTGAAAGAAGTTGGTTGCATGAGCTTAGACTTGAGCCTACTTCCTCAGATGCAGTTGGACAAATGCATCTGAGGAAGCAGGCTCAAGTCTATGAAAGTTCATGCTACCAACTTCTAACTTTCAGTTAGTCTCAAAGGTGCTGCAAGATCCCTTTCTATAAGATAGCTTAGGAAGCACTGCCATAGAAAAGTGGAGAAGAAGTGGAACAGTAATTACTCATAAGCCTGGGAGAGATCTCACAGATGCTTAAAGTTGACCCTATTGATCAAAGATCCTAAATTGTTCAAAGCCATCTTTGCCAAAAGACTCGGTGCTATTATTTAAAGCTACACTAATGGGTTCCAAAATGGCTTCATTTACATCAACAGGCTCAGTATGTATGCATGATTAGCCATAGCACTTGCTTGTGAACAATATCCTTACTATGGGATAGTTGCTACCATTTATCTCTGAGGCTTTGTGTAAGCTTAAAACCATGTGTAATCTAGTCCATTGACCCATATCACTTACATGGAAACTCTGCAAGAAAGGTAGATCCTCCTGCTTCTCCTTCAATGCCAATATAAAGCCACTTTACAAGATGTAAAAAAGGATTTACAGTTTAAAGAATGCAACATGTGTGGGGCCTGGAGACTGAAAGGCTCATTGGAAGGCAGATGCTCTTTTTTCATGAACAGTACGTTTTCAACTGCAGGAGCTCATCATAAAGTGTATTATGCCATACCAAAAAGCATCAGTACATAGCATAATGCCTAGTTTCTAAGGACTGGCATGATCACAGTCCTGCATCTTAGTTATATGGGGTAATCTCCACTGAACACAGTGGAACTGACCTACATTGAACTTGTAAAACATATTGGCACCTTAACAAAAGATCTTCAGCCAGCTGAAATACAACCCATAGCTTTTAATTAGAAATACTATCCTGCCATGAAGTTGCACACAATGAAATGATGCCCTTTAAACTGGTGTGGTAAAATAGCACATGGTCAAATGGAATAGATATGCCATCAAAAGGAAAAGGTACGAAGTATCTATCTTCTGCTTGATTAAACGTTTTTTATCACCCTCTGAATTGCTTTATAATAACAATTTGTCACAAACCATAGTAAAATGAGAAAGCTCCTTATCACCTCATTCTCTTGCCATACCAAAGAATGTGCCAGTTAACCCAGCAAGCAGCTTTTAATCTTTTAAAAAATCCTGCAGCTAAACTCCTCAGTGTTTATTCTTCCCTCAGCTACACCACTGCATGAACACCTAACTCAAAGGCTAGGTGGATATCAAACCTAATTTGTACAAACTGTTCCAAGTTTTGTACAAATTTGTACAATTTCTCCAAGTTTTGTACAAATTTGTACAAACTGTTCCACTTTGTCTTTTATCAAACCATAAGGCAAGAAGTTATTTGGCCACTAACAAAGGCTGAATTCTTTGTAATGCAGAAATGATATGACACTTACCATTTCAGATAGCAACATAGAAAAATCTGCATGGGAAACAGCTCTGTAGAAACCTTTGTCTGTATAAAGAAAGCAACAAAACCTAGCACAGCATCTGGTGACAAGAGTCTTCAGAATGGTCCCAGTCTGAGTCAGAGAACACTAATGGAAATTAGATCACTGTTGATATTTATCCTCATGGAAAGTGTGACACATTTATAAAGATCTACTCCTCCGTGAGGCATGAGGGGGCAGGAAAGTGGGCCTTTATTTTATCTGTGATGGAATGTTATGTTATTGGCCAGTACTGGAAATCAGATTTTAGAAAGATCATCAAAATACTTGACAGCACAGATATTCCTACTGCCACATTACCTTTTTAATAATAATAATAATAATAATAATAAAATTTATTTATACCCGCCCCTCTGAGAGCAATCGGGGCAGCTAACAGCATTAATATACAAGATACAGTCAATCCCCCATAAGTACCCCCCTTAAAAAAGTATTAAATCAAATAAGATTAAAATTATACCAATTAAATTTAAGATTTACAAACAACAAGACAGACATAAACATACCACGACATTAATTAGCAAGCGGGTTTAAAATACATTTGAAGGAGCATTCTCAATATAATAAAAATAAAATAAATATAAATATGATAAAACAAAATATTGAGAACTCTTCTGTTGCCAACTCAAATGTAACTATGATTTTTCTAGTCAGTGGGAAAGTCCTCAATTGCCACTGCTAGCCCCTTAGAATGGTATCAGTGTGTCTGGAATTTAGCAGAAATTGATAACTCATACATTACATCCAAGTTTCCAGTGGGCTTGCTTGCTCAGACTCCTTTATCAAACAAAGGTTCTTCTTTGTAGTTTCTGGGACTCACAGAAATGGGTTATCCTGCACCTGTGCAGTGCATCTTTCAGAACATCTTAGAGTGACACATAAGCATTTTGGTGGTCGTCCCACTCACCTCCAACAGCCCTACATAAGGGAACTTCCCACTGAAACTGCCAGTTCCTTTTCGTCCACCACAGTAGCAGTGTCAACAGGAATCATGTTCATTGATCTATCTTCGGTCTTGTCACATCCTTCTTTGGCTCATTCAGCCCTGGGAGTTAACTGGACTCTTTAGATAAGCATTGCCTAGCATTGGCTGTCAAAGCTGCACTTACCTTTGGACTTCTTTCTTCACTGGCATCCTTGAAAAAGTGTGTTTCCTGTAGCGCTAAAATGTTGGGATGGGATGGACACCAGAAGTGCCTTGGTTGTCTGGGAGGAGCTCATGTGATTGCCTTTTGTGCCCACAGTGCTGTCTTTATGCCTCAAGAGAAATGAAACAGTGAGCTGCATTTGAAGGGATTCCTGTATGAGCATCAAATGCCATCTTCTTGGTCATCTACTTCTTTTAGTATGAAAGCAATATCAAAAGCAATAGTAGCTTCATTTATATACTGCTTCATACCGTACTAAGCAGTCTCTAAGTGGTTTACAACTATAAGCTAATTCCCCCCCCCCCGCCCCCAATAAAGCTGGGTACTCATTTTAATGATCTTAGAAGAGTGCAAGGCTGAGTTGACCCTGAGTCTCTGGCTTGGATTAAACTCACAACTTTGTGGTTTGTGAGTGAGTGGCTGCAGTACTGGCATTTAACCACTGCGCTACCAGGGCTGAAAGAGCTTCAAAGTCCACTTTGGTTCCAGCTACATGTTCTGCCGCTTGCTGTAGAGCTAAATGTTCATTGATGGAGTCCATCTTGACCACATAAAAGGTTGCATGGACTAATTCTGCCAGTCAAGTGGTGTGCATATGTCCTCCCATACTGGGTAATTCCCTGGAAGTTGAATGCAGTGAGTGACTCAATGGCGAAAACATAAGAAGAAAAGGTGCTCCAAGGAGAAGGTTGTCATCTCACAGTCACTAAAAAACAGTCAGATCCTGATCATTCCACCAATGCTGGTGTCAAGACCACTGGAGCTGTTCCACGAGAGCAGCCTCCAACCCTGAAACAGAGACTTCATAACATTCCCCTAGTGAGGTGGAAGTGGATCAACCTCCTGAAGGAAATTTTTCTGAGGATGAGATCCCAGAGTCTTTCCCTGTCCTGACGGTCACAGTCTCATTCTCTCCAGTTCAGCTATCAATTTTGGATGTGAGTGCTTTATCACCTACCATACCATCTCCACCGTGTCGACACTCACATTGGTTTTGGTCCCAATTGATTTTGGCTTCACATTCAGTGTGTCAGATACGCAGTGGCATCCCTAGGGTTGCTATCACCCAGTGCAGTAACTCATGTTGTCATCCCTCCCCATTGACCTCCTCCCATTTCACACCATACAGAATCCTTAGTAATGCTTTTTTGCACTAATGTTACTTGTAAATTCCAATTCCCATATGCCACTGAGTGTAATGCTTACAGTTGTGACATAAATAACTTGCAAAATTAAAATTATACTTTCAAATTACAATATCATAAGCACAACCTAAATGTATTTACATCTACATAGTGAATATTTGGTTAAAATGTAATTTTTAAAAGTTTTTTTTTTAAATCAAATTTTGAAATTTGAAATTTTAATTTTTAGGGGCCTCTCCTATCTCCTCCCACTGAGCTTCACCTTACTCCCACCATCTCTTAAAACATTTTAAAGGGGAGCAAATGAATGCCACAGCCGATTTCTGCCAAAAGCTAGGTGTTTGAGGAGCAGTAGTATCACCCCACTCTTAGGGTGTCACCTAGTGCAGTCCGCACCCCCTAGTGACACTAGTGCTGATACGTCTTCAAGCTCCAGGTCCTGTTCCAGATGATGCCATATATCTCAACACTCTCATTTCCAAGGCCATTGATCACACAGGGGTCAAGTCCATTACAGCAGGAGGCTGGCTGACTCCCCTTACTCCAGTAACTCTTCTGTTTGACATTCCACTCCCTTGAGATGCTCCTGTGAGATAAGGTGGTGCAGGGATTAACTGGCAATACCACAGTCATGTACTACCTTAGCAAGCAGGGTGGAACCCAATCTGTGACTTTCCTCCATCTCACACAATGGTTCTCAGACTGGTGCATCAAGAGAAACATCACAATCACGTCTGTCACCTTCCAGTCCGGGCAGATGCGCCCAGGAGGAATTTGCCACACAAGCAGAGATTCCATCCTGAAATGCTGAAACCAATCTTCCAGCACTGTGTTAGCCAAAGTGCATTTTTCTAAATTTTGGGGTGTGTGTGATATTCCACATAACCCCAGATATACCCTGCAGTGGACCCAAGTGCCATCTGGGCAATGGCAGGCAGGCAGGTCATACCAAGGTCACTTGGAAGACTGGGGGGAAAAAACATCCCAAAGCCAGGCAGATAGTGTGGGAGTTGCAAATGGACCATCATCACCTCCATAATCAGAAGACTGGGCGATAATTGCCTAGATGTCTCACCTGATGGGCCAGCTAGCAACTTAATCCTTTCCCATTCACCTTGAATATTGCCAGACCGGATTACCCCACCCATACAATCTAACACCTTCGCCCTGCAACTAGTTTTATCCCTTAAAAAGCCCTGGATTTCCCCCCTCAGTGTTGCTTGTTTGGAGTTCATGGAGACACTATGGAGGGTTGCAGACTGCCAGAAATAGTGCAAATTAAGTCCACTTTTAGGGTTAGGGGATCATGGGAACTGTATTTTATTGTGGCACCAGAGCTCTCTGACAGAGAAGACTCAATGTCTCGGGGGGGAAAAACAACAATTCCCATGATTCCCTAGCACTAACCCTAACCCTTAAAGTGGACTCAATTTGCACTATTTCTGGCAGTCTGCAACCCCCCTACATCACTGTGCTCTCTAGTCTAGTTACCGCCACCTCCGTTCAAACCATTGGCCAAAAGTCTTATTATGGATAATTTTATTTAGCTCAAATTGAGAGGGGGTCAGCTACAAGGACCCTGTGAGATCGTATCCCATGTGTATACCAAGCCCGAGGGATCTAAGAATTGATGCAGAGACAGAATTATCCAATTAAAGTATTATTTATTAAAGGGGGAAATCTATGGATGTATGTACAAACCTGTTTTAAAGTAAAAGCATCTGGAAGCATAATCCATGTTGTTTTGGTTATGGCTGGGAAAGACGTAGAAACCCACTTGTTGGCAGGAATGTATTATTAAAAACAGCAATTGTAAATATAACGAATTGATGCATCCCCATAAAGCATCCCAAACAGTCCTCTTGATTTCAAAAGCAGTTTGACATGTGTCATGGGTAGGAGAGATCTGTTGTTGGATAATTACCTCTCCAAAGTTGCAGAACTATGTGTGCAATTCTTAGGAATCATCCTGAGACCATATATGCAAAACTGGAGGAAATATTTAATAAAGTTTAGTATCAATTATATCTTATGCTGTACAAGTTTAGAAAATTATTTTTGTCAGAGGCAGTTGTATTAATAATTCTTGTATTCTTTCTTGCGTTCTCCCATGGTTAGAACATTAATTAGAAATATGAAAATCAATAAAGGAAACCATAGGATATATTTTCCAGATGGACTGTGTTATCTGTTTTCCTTAGTTATTGTGGCAGGATTGGAAAAAGCTACAACAATGCAAAGGAAAAACTACAATCCTTCACCTTTAAGGAATATCTCAAAATTTAGAATATTGCCCCATGACAGAACATACTGGTGGGCAACAAGAGGTAGGTTGGGGAAAATGTTAGATTGTATTTACAACCTTTTGGAATGGCAGATAAGTTTACACAGCCTGTTTGATTTGCTGTTAATACCTATAGATACATCAAAATAAATGTACACTTTCAATATCATTTCTAAGGAAGATGTTTTTCCTCATATAAAGATTAGGTGTCAAGTGAAACAAGAAAGGGTGACCACAAGAGGCCCACTACCACCTCCCAAATACTTCCCGATTTATCATGCAATCACCCTGATTTATTCACAGAGTTTTGTTTTTCATTTGTAACCCTCCTTTGTTTTCTCACAGCTCCCCCCCCCCCCACAAGAAAAAAAATCTATTAAGGAGTAAAAGACAAAATAGCCACACAATATCATTTGATTGGTAGCACAAAGAGCCCTTTGTTATAAAGCATCACTGGGCCCTGTGGTCAATAAGCTTTCTCTACAGTCAAAAAATTCTCCCTTCAGCTGTTTAGAAAATGTTTCTCTCCACCAAAATGTCTTGAAACAGCAACAAACTAGAACCTTGCCTTGCCAGCGTTTTACACATTGTTGGATTTTATCCGTCTGCCAACTGGCCAGCTCCATATCTGGATGGAAACTGAGAGGGAAGATTCAGATCTAAAGAAAAGACGAGGAGGCTTGTGTGCACAATATTTTAGAGGAGTATTTTAAAGACCTTGCTGGCTGCAGTTGGCTCTAGGTTGGTTATAAAGGATTAAGCTGTAATCCCATGAATGTGTTAACAAATAAGCAACAAAAAATGTGCACAGGAAAGAACTGTACCACAGGATATGGAGATATGAATTTCTGAGGTTTACTTGGGAATAAACACCAGCAGGGTTTATTTGTGAGCAGTCCTGATTATTTTTCTCTTTTACATTGATTTATTGATTGAATTTGTATCCTGCAGCATGACTTAGTAGTTTGAGTGTAGAACTATGACTCTGGAGACCAGGGTTCAATTCTCCGCTCTGCCATGAAATCCACTGGGTGGCCTTGGGTAAGTCACACACTCTCAGCCTCAAGGAAAGGCAAGGGCAAACCCCCTCTGAGCAAATCTTGCCACGAAAACCTATGATAGGTTTGCTTTAGGGTTGTCATAAACTGGAAACAACTTTAAGGCACACAAGAACAACTTTCTCCCAAATGGGATTCAAATGCTAAATTTAATTTCCAGCTGCTTTCAAGTCATTTCTGACTTATTGTGACCCTAAGGCAGGGGTAGGCAACCTAAGGCCTGGGGGCCGGATGCGCCCCCCAAGGCCTTTGGACCAGCCCCAGGCCGGTCCTGCTGACGTCGCCGCTGCCCCACCTGCTGCCGCCGCCCGCCATGATGATATTATTGTTGTTATTACTTGTTCTTGGGTTTTTCTTGGCAAAATCTCCACAGGGTTTTTGCCATGGCTTTTCTGGGGCTGAGAGAGTGTGCATGCATTATTTATTTATTTATTTATTTTTGGTGCTTCGGCCCCCCAATTGTCTGAGGGACAGCAACCCAGCCCCCGGCTCAAAAAAGTTGCCTAACCCTGCCCTAAGGTGACCTTATCATGGGGGTTTCTTGGGAAAATTTGTTCAGAGCAAGTTTGCCTTTCCCTTCCTCTGAGGCTGAGTGACTTGCCCAAGGTCACCAGTGGGTTTCCATAGCTGAGAGGAGATTCAAACCCTGGTCTCAAGTCATAGTCCAATGCTGAAAACCCTATGCCATGCTCCAAAATGTTACATTAAGCAGCATTTGGGTATTAAAGACTTCACTGACAATGCAGACGTCCTTTTCCTTACACAAGTTCAGTTTCTGATCACAACCCATTGCTGTCAAACAGACAGCTTTATCTTTTCCTATTTTTAGTCTCCTTGTTGCAGGCAAAAACTGTGGGAGGACTGAGAACAATATACGCATGAGCGTATGTATCACATGAGGTTTTCTGTGCAAAAAAAAGCATTGACTGATGTGTTGAAATGACTGCCTTGTGACGCGGTGGTGGGCAAGCAGTAGTTGGATGCCATTGGCACAGTTTTGACACTCCCAATTTGTACGAAGACCTATTTACTATTTTTAAAGGTCAATCTGTCTCTTTAAAAAATTGTTTATTTACATTTTTTCTGCTGGGGTAGAGCAGGTGGTGGTGGTCATTGTGAAGGCTGGGAATTGCCAAGGTCTTGGAGAATAGAAAGTGGGTGACAAGAGAGAGCCACATCTGAGGTTTTTCTATTTATTTGTTGTTGTTCTGTCCCTTCAAGTAATTTCCATCTTATGGCGACCTTAAGGCTACCCTATCATAGGATTTTCCTGGCAAGATTTGTTCAGAGATTTGCCATTGCCTTCCCCTGAGGCTGAGAGTGTGTGTCTTGCCCAAGGTCAACCAATGGGTTTCCATGGTTGAGTGGGGATTCAAACCCTGGTCCCCCAGAGCAGGGGTAGGCAACCTTTCCCCTTTAAGGGCCGAGGGACTTCAGCTCCCAGAATCCCAGGAGCTATTGGCCAACATGGGACTATTGGCCAACTTGGCTGAGGCTTCTGGGAGCTGAAGTCCCTCGGCCCTTAAAGGGGAAAGGTTGCCTACCCCTGCCCCAGAGTCACAGTGCAACATTCAAAATACTACACCACACTGGCTCCTACTTCAGGCCTATTAGGAATGCCTGCATGAAGCAAAAATCCACCAAACAGTGATTCTTTTATTGGCTAACCCAAAATGCACAATAGATTGTGCATTTTGGTTGGCCAATAAAGGTATCACTATTTGGTGGACTTTTGTTTGAATTTGCTAAATGGCCAACATAGCTACCCCTACATGTTTTTTGCATGAAGCAAAATAGCTGTGGGAATTCCACTGTAAATAGCCCCTTAATCTTCTCCATGTATATATACACCCAGCCCTCCATATCCACAGATTCTTTATGCACCGTGGCTTGAAAATATTAAATAAAGACCAAAATCCTTGATTTTGCCATCTTATATAAGGGATAAGGGATGGGGAGCTAATGTGGTGCAGTGATTTGAGAGTTGGACTATGGAAGAGAAGAGTTTCTCCTCCTTCCCTGTTCCTCCGGAGCCTCAGTCTCCATCGTCCTTGCCGCTGTCCTCCTTTTGTCTTGGTCTTGGGAGGAAAACACCATGGAGTCCTTAGTCTGGGTGACTCTATGTCCTAACTCAGGGTGACCAGAGAGATACCCTCCTTTTTCTGGACATGTTCTCCATTTCAATCTTCTGTCCAGGAGGGATTCCAAAATGCTCTCCATTCTGAGCATGATTAAGAAGCATGAATTTATATTTATGGGAGAGTTTTTAGGGTGTTGCTTTGTAGTGTCCTCCATTTCTTGAATGCCCTACATTTAGTGGTGCCTTATCCTCCTTTGTGGTTAGGGCAGTTGGCCACCCCGCCTAACTGTAAAGGAGAACAAAGCACCTCAAAATAAAAGACATGTAAGAAAAATGGAGGACATGACCAAATCAAAGCTGGAAGCACCCATAGAAATGTAAATTCGTGCTTCTTGTTGTGTGCCTTTGAGTTGTTTCTGACTTATGGCAACCTTAAGGTGACTGTATCATGGGGTTTTCTTGGCAAGTTTCTTCAGAAGGGGGTTACCATGGCCATCCTCTGAGGCTGAGAGAGTGTGACTTCCCAAGGTCACCCAGTGGGTTTCCATGGCCGAGCCAGGATTCAAACCCTGTTCTCCAGAGTCCCAGTCCGACATTCAAACTACACCATGCTCTATTGGGCTAGACCTGTCAATAATTCACTCCTCTCTGGTTATGGTGACCCTATCATGAAGTTTTCTTGGCAAGTTTGTTCATAGAATCATTGAGTTGGAAGAGACTCCAAGGGCCATTCAGTCCATGCAGGAACTCACAATCAAAGCACCCATGACAGATGACCATCCAGCCTTTTTTTAAAAACCTCCAAAGGAGACTCCACCGCACTCAAGGCAACATATTTATTTGCCTTTGCCTTCCCTAGCCTTCTCATGAGGCTGAGAGGGTGTGACTCCAACACATAGTCCAACATTCAAACCACTACACCGTACAGGCTCCCTTCATGCTTCTTAAAAGCTAAAGGTATTCCCCATTGACAAGGTTGTCAAGTTGTGTCCAACCATAGGGGCCGGGGCTCATCTCCGTTACTAAGCCGAAGAGCCAACGTTGTCAGAGACTACTCTGTGATCATGTGGCCAGCATGGCTGCATAGAACGCTGTTCATGCTTCTTAGTCATGCTCAAAACGGAGGATATTTTGGAATTCATCCTGGACAGAAGACTGCCGAATCCTGGCAAAGGAGGACATCTTGTGACCCTGCCCTTGGTATAGGCTGGGGTTTGGTTCCAGGATACCATGGATGCTCAAGTCCGATTATATACAATAGCTTAGTAAAATGGTGTTTGTTGTTGTGTGCCTTCAAGTCTTTTCCGACTTAAGGCAACCCCGAGGGGCTTTCTTGCAAGTTTCTTCAGAGGGGGTTTGCCAGTGCCATCCTCAGAGGCTGAGAGAGTGTGACTTGACTAAGGTCACCCTATGGTTTCATGGCTGAGCTGGGAATCGAACCCTGGCCTCAAGCCTCGCCACAAGAGGGGAGGCCTCCCTCAGAAAACCAGGCCGGCCCTTCCAGCTTGTCCTCGCAGCTTTCCATCAGGAAACCAGGGTGGCTCAGAGATGATACCTTCGTCTCTCGCCCAGACGTCCTAATTGCAAAGGAGGACAAGGCACCATAAAATGTAGGGCATTCAAGCAAAAATTGGATGACGTTATGAATACAAAACCCTAAAAAAATCAAATAAACATAAACCCATGCTTCTTAGTCACACTCAAAATGGAAGACATTTAGGAATTCCTCCTGGATCCTAAAAAAGAAAACCCTCCTTGAAATGCCAATCCATGCTTCTTAGTTATGCTCAAAATGGGGGTCACTTTGTAATTCCTCCTCCTAAAAACTGTCCTAGAAATGCCAGTCCATGCTTCTTCTTAGTCATGCTCAAAATGGAGGACATTTGGGAATTCCTCTTGGACCCTGAAAACCCTCCTAGAAATGCCAATCATGGAGGACATTTGGGAATTCCACCTGGACCCTAAAAAACAAACAAACAAAAAACCCCTCCAGAAATGCCAATCCATGCTTCTTCTTAGTCATGCTCAACATGGAGGACATTTGGGAATTCCTCTCGGACCCTAAAAACCCTCCTAGAAATGTCAATCTATGCTTTATGCTCAAAATGAAGGACACTTTGTAATTCCTCCTGGACCCTAAAAAAAACCTTCCTAGGAATGCCAATCCATGCTTCTTCTTAGTCATGCCCCAAATGGGGGCCATTTAGGAGAGAAGGCTGGGAGGGAGGACCGGCCCTGGGAAAGGAGGACGTGTGGCCTCCCTTCTCCCTTCTCCCTTCAAGGTGGCGGCGGTGGGCCTGAGGTAAAGTGGTTCCTCTGTTGTCGTGGTCGACGACGCCTCCTTCTTGGCGGAGGAGGCGCCGTGTTTGCGGCGGCGGCGGCGGCGGCTTCTCCTCCTCTTTCACCTCCTCCTCCTCCTCCTTTTGGGCAGAGGCGAAGGCGGCTCCTCAGCAGGGAAGGCGGCCGCCCGGGTTTGGGAGCGGAAAGAGGGGAAGGTAAAAGGGGAGCAATGGAGGAGGAGAAGGAGAAGGAGAAGAAGGAGACGTGAGGGGAGGAAGAGCAAACGGGAGGCGGTGAGAGACTGGTGCAGCAGGGGAGAAGAGATGGAGATGGAAGAGGAGAAGCGGAGTGTGTGGGAGAGAGAATGTGATCTGCCTCCTCCTCCTCCTCCTCTTCTTCTTCTCCCCAATATTTCAGCCTCTGGGTTGATCTGGGTTTTTTTTATTGGGGGGGGGGATGTTTATATGGCTGCCTGCGAAGGCTGCCTCCTCTTTGATGAGGGAGACATGATGGCACACACCTTCCCCCTCCGCCTCCCCCCCCCCCCCCGAGGTGAACGCTTGGGAGGAGGTGTATGCAGTGGCCTTCATGAAGGGGGATTGGGTGGCGGTTGTGTGCCTTCAAGTCATTCCCGACTTATGGCCACCCTATCATGGGTCCCCCCCACCCCCGCTTGCCCAGGTTTCTTCTCCAGAGGAGGTTTGCCCCGTTGCCTTCCCCTGAGGCTGAGAGGATGCGACTTGCCCAAGGTCACCCAGTGGGTGTCAGGGGCCGGACAGACAGGGATCCGAACCCAGGTCCCAGGCAGGAGTCCTAGTCTAACGCTCCAACCACTAGGCCACGCTCTGTTGGGCTGGGGCTGTCAATAATTCAGGAGGAAGCGGCCAGGCCTCGTTGGGGTATCCCGTTTCTTTGCCTGGTGGCACAAAAGACCGCCTCACCTTCTGCTGTCATGGCGGAGGCTGCGGGGAGGAAGATGATGATGGGGGTATCGGTGTGTGTCTCTCTCTCTGTGTGTGCGTGGATATATATATATATATATATATATATATATATATGCATATATATATATGCACATACTGCATATACTGTGTGTGTGTGTGTGTATATATATATATATATATATATAGAGAGAGAGAGAGAGAGAGAGTTATTTTTAATGTGTAGGTGTGTGGGGGGTATATATTTATAATATATATATATATATACACACACACACACACACACACACACACACACACATATACTAATATATATACTATATATATAGTATAAATTATATATACAGGTCAATATATTATATATATATAATATTAACTATATTTTATTTTAACGTGTATATATATGTGTGTGTGTGTATATATATATATATATATATATATGTACACACACATGTTAAAAGAATAAAATACAGTTAATATATATATATATATATATATAATATTGACTGTATATATGAATTATACAATATATATATAGTATATATATATATATATATATACATTCAAATAATAATTCTATATATGTATAATTTATATATATTATATTATATTAACTGCATTTTATTCTTTTAACGAGCAATCATATTTTAATACTGTAATAATTTACTTCTATTTTAATGCATCACTTTTGTATGCTTTTAATTGTACTGTTCATTTAATATTGTGAGCCACTCTGGATCTCAATTTTGGGAAAACAGCGGGATAGAAATTAATAATAATAATAACAACAACAACAACAAACAGCAACAATATAATATATATTAATAATTTATCATCATCCAAAATACAATAATCTAAATATTGCAAGAATACAAATATTATTATATTTCCGCTCATGATCTTTTCATCCTGACAGTTTCCTAATATTTTTACCTTTCAGTGTCATCTCATCCATATGTTATTTATACTAACTGCCCTAAGAAACCAGTATTTCCATCATCTTTACTCGCACATATATCCTGTGATATATTTTAGGTTCCTTTATCCTTCCTTAAATCCATAATTTTCTTTCTTTGTCATCTTCCTTGTTCTTCCGGAGATGTCTGTGGTGTTTTGAGGGGTCATCTCTTTGTGGCTGGTTGTTGAAAAGGGCTCCTTTTGTTTTAGTAGTGGATTGATGCATGGGCAGTACTACTGTAGAGTGCTTTTCGAGACCCATTGGTTGCAGAGTCAGTATTTCTCTTTCCAGAACCCCATTGTGCCACATTTTGGGGGGTTGCAGGCTGCCAGAAATAGTGCAAATTGAGTCCACTTTTAGGGTTAGGGTTAGGGAATCATGGGAACTGTATTTTATTGTGGCACCAGAGCTCTCTGACAGAGAAGGCTCAATGTCTCAGAAGAAAAAAAACAATTCCCATGATTCCCTAGCACTAAACCTAACCCTAAAAGTGGACTCAATGTGCACTATTTCTGGCAGTCTGCAACCCCCCTGAGACATTGAGCCTTCTCTGTCAGAGAGCTCTGGTGCCACAATAAACTACAGTTCCCATGATTCCCTAACCCTAACCCTAAAAGTGGACTCAATTTGCACTATTTCTGGCAGTCTGCAACCCCCCTTTGTTAGGCAAAAAGGTGATATGGTTTCATTTCTGCAGGTAACGAAGTGTGCACTGCAGAGGTGTTGCTGAGTGGGAGAAGAGGAGAGAAATGTCAAAGTATATCAGAGAGGGGAGGATTTGGTATCACCTGCTAGAACAAGAAATTTCCATTCCAGAGGCGTGAGTTTGAGCAATAGATGAGAAGTGTGCTTTATGGTAAAAATATGGCTAATAATTTAGTGCTTTGTCCAGAACAAATCCTAAGTCTGTGCTCAGAAGAGCTACAGCAACTAGCTGTTCTTAACTGATTGTGACTGCTTATATGTTATTTCTAAATGCATTCCTGCTGTACAAATTTGCTTTTTCAAAAAGGGAGCAAGAGTCCTTATTTGTATGTATAGGAGTCTATGGTCCAAAACACACTGCAGAAATAATCCGGTTTGAGACCACTTTAACTGCCCTGGCTCAGTGCTAGGGGATTCTGGGAATTGTAGTTTATTGTGGCAGCAGAGCTCTCTGACAGAGAAGGCTCAATGTCTCACAAAATTATAGTTCCCAGAATTCCCTAGCATTAAGCCGGGGCAGTTAAAGCGGTCTCAAACCGGATTATTTCTGCAGTGTGTTTTGGACCTATAATTAGTTGTAAGTAAGGAAAGGCCATGTCTGATCTGAAAAGGAGCTACTGGTTTTCATGTAAACAGTTTATGTAACTAGTTTCATTAATTTGCATAAACTAGTTTATCCAGTTAAAGGTGCATATTCCAATATATGGGCTGTAAGGGTTTAAAGAAGAAAAGTATTACTTAATGGAGGAGAAAAGCTGCAAAAAAGACCCCGAAAGAAAATAAATGAATGCCCTGGCTCCTTACTCTGCATTGGCATATCAAGTCATAAATCAGTGCTCCATTTTCCCTCTGCTGTAAGGTAAACATAGATAGGATTGTACCAGATGAGCAAAAGGACATTTGTGACAATTAGCATGGTAAGATTTTTGTAGCATCATTGACATTGCTTTTTGTGTATTCGCTATAGCATTTTAAGCACTAAAACTGTCACAAATTGCATTACATGCCACAAGTATGATATTGTTTGTATTTCTTGCAGTTCCTGGCCTTTTAAGGCCCCTGCTTCCCTCCCCTCTCAATCATGGGTGTGTTGTCAGTTACACACATCTGATGTTGGCCATGAAAACTTATGTTGTTGTTAACTGCCTTCACGACGATCTTGACCCACGGCAACCCTATGGATGAGATATCTCCAGCCCCCTCTGTCCTCCACTGCTATGCATAATTCCTGCAACCCCATACCCATGGCCTCCGTAATAAAGTCCATCCATCTAGCATGTGGCCTTCCTCTCTTTCTACTTCCCTCCACCTTTCCCAGCATTATTGTCTTTTCCAATGATTCATGCCTTATGATGTGTCCAAAAGTCTTGTCATCTTGGCTTCTAGGGATATTTCTGGCTTGATCTGTTCTACGATCCATTTGTTGGTACTTTTGGCTGTCCATGGGATCCTCAGTACTCTTCTCCAGCATCACATCTCAAGTGAGTTGGTTTTCCTCCTATCTTCTTTCTTGACTGTCCAGCTCTTACATCCATACGTGATAATAGGGGATACAGTGGCTTGTATGATTCTGACTTTTGTGCTGAGTTGTATGTCTTTGCACTTTCGGATCTTCTCTAGTTTTTTCATAGCTGCCTTCCCCATTGATCTCCTATTTCCTGGCTGCAGTCCCTGTTTCGATCAATGTTTGATCCCAGATATGAGAACTCTTTTATTATTTCTATTTCTCATCTAGTCTGAATGTGTGTTAAGTTCTCTGTGGTCATTATTTTTGTTTTCTTTATGTTCAGCAGTAAGCCTGCCTTTGCACTTTCTTCTTTGATCTTCCTTAGTAGTTTTTCCAGGTCTTATGCGATAATATGCCAAACATATGCCATAATACATTTGTTAGTTATTAAAATGCTACAACACTTCATTGTTTTTACCTCGAGAGACTAACATAGCTTGCCCTTTGGCAATATTTTAACTCTTGACGTCTATTTCCTACTTCATGTAGTGTGTTGGCTTACCACAGTGCATTTAGAAGCTGGTAAAGGGTCAGGGTCAGGATCACTTTCTGTAGCACTGATCTATTTGGAAAGAATGCTGTGGGATCAAACTATTTCACATTGTGAACTGTTTCTTTGTCTTGCCTTTTTCTTGTGTCTTACTGTAGTGGCAGCAATTGAGTGGAACTGAAATAGGGATTTACCTTCTGCACGGAAAAATAATGGAACAAAATCAGTAATCTTTCCTGTCAGTTTAAGCCCACAAAGGTACTTGTCCATTTTTCTCATCAGGCTGATCATAGTAAACAGGCTACAGTTTTTAAGTGCATTTGTTGTCAGGCTGCTTTATTATTCAATATGTGTACGTGTGTGCACATGCACAAGGTTGTGCATGCATCATCCTGTGGCTATAAAGATAAGGATTCATTTACTGCTGCAAACTACTTTTTTTCAGTACAGTCCTATAAAAGTCTATTCAGAGAGTAAGGGCCTTTGCAGACTTCCAGAAATAGTGCAAATTGAGTCCACTTTAACTGCCCTGACTCAGTGCTAGGGAATCATGGGAACTAGTTTATTGTGGCACCAGAGCTCTCTCACAGAGAAGGCTCAGTGTCTCAGAAAAAAAAGACAATTCCCATGATTCCCTACACTGAGCCAGGACAGTTAAAGTGGACTCAATTTGCACTATTTTTGGCAGTCTGCAAAGGCCCTAAGTCCCTATCAAGTAAACAGAGAGTATTCTTATTGTAGTGTGAATTTCTAGATTGTCAATTCGAGGGCTATACTAGATGATACATTTAAATGCATGCAGCAATTTCCTGTGATTTGTTCGTTGGTTGCTTTGTTTTACTTTTAAAATATCAGACATAAGGCAGTATCAGAACTGGGATTACAGCACATGAGGAAGTGTATTTAATCCTTCCCACTGTGATATGGGCCAGTTAAAATTAGCCCATTTGAACTGCTGACCACTTTTATTCCTAGGGCACTGTTAACTTTAGAGTTAGTTATGAGTTTCACCAGGATTACTAAGCTATAGGAACCATCCTAGAGTATACCATAGTTCTAGTATGAAACAGGTCTTCATATCAGTTGTTCTTAAAATAAAAGCAGGAATCTGCCCTCTCTTTAGCCTCAAGTTGGTTAGTTAGTGAGGGTTAGAGAGTTTAGATTACACATTTATTTGTTGAGACTTTAAAAAAACCCTAGTACAGCCAGCCCTCAGTATCTGCGGGGATCTGTTCTAGACCACCACTACCACCACCACCCCGCAGATACCAAAATCCATGGATGCTCAAGCCTGGTTTGTTCCCGTTGTCCTGTGATAGTGTGTGCATGTGTCTGTGCCACCATTGGGGACAATGGAACTTACTGGCAGCACAGCTGTTTGCACATACCACCACAGGACAGTGGGGGCTGTACCTAATGGTGGCTCAGCCAGATGCACACACCACCATTGGAGACAATGCGGGCTTGCTGTCCGCAGATGCTTGGATCCGCGAATGGCAAACCCACGGATACCAAGGGCCGACTGTATGCTATTCTAGTCATGAATAACAATGTTAAAGGTAGCCTTGTCTTTCATTCACTGTCCATGCTTCAATAGATGTCTCAAATGAATAATGAATTAAGCAAAAAAAATCTGTAAATGGTGGACAGTTGTATGTTGTTTTATTGTATGTAAAAAAAATTGATTTCAGTATTTTCCAGTTTTGTACTACCTTTCACTCCTTTACCTATGTTTTACCTTTTTTTCCAGCTACATGTGAAAAATGTCTACAGAGACTTCAAGACAAAAAGGTGTGTGGCGACAAACCAGAGCTCTTTTATATAAGAACTGCCTAGTAAAATGGAGGACTAAAAAGAGTAGTGTTCAGGTAAGTTAACCAGCTGTATTCTAGCTGTTGTTTTCTAGATTTAAAAACAGGTTAATTTGGGAAAGGGTGTGTGTGTTAAAAACAACAGATGCTTTGAGAACATCAGTGTATTTATACAAAATGTTATTTGTTTGGGGGTCCATTTGAAATAGTCCTTTTGGAATTGTAATGTTCTTGTGCACTTTTGTTAGAAACTGAATTTATGAGCACGATTAACTATACTAAAGATAATATTTTAATTGGAAAATTTCCATTCTACATTCTGTACATTTTCTAAATAGGATAGTTGAGAAATATAAAGAATGCATATCAGAGCTAGGATGAGCTCAGTATGAAACAGCTTGATCCTCTTTGTTGCTGCACTCGCCCTATTTCCTTGTCACATCCCCAGAGAGAGAGGATGTTCCTTTGGTTGTACTGCTAATGTTCTTCATTTTATTAGTAGTATAACTAGCTTTAGTAGTACCAGCTTCATTTAGGGTGCAATCTTGTACTTGAGATTCACAAGCTCAAGGACCATAGGATTTGCTGGAAATCTCACTATGCTAGTGTCTGACAGGTGAATCATAACAGCTGGTGTCTTCCATGTTGGGGATGGTGGTGAATCCAAGTTTTAATCTGAATTCGAGAGTGAGTGAGTGAGAGGCAGCTCAGGGAGGATGGTCAAGAGCAGTGGTCCTTCCTCTCTGTCCAGATCCTTGGACTGTGAGAGAGCAGGACTCTGTGGGTAAGATGAACACTGCTGTGAGAGCATACGAGGTATGTAGGGCTGGATGGGAGTGAGAGAAAAGAATAAGGATGAGAAAGTGAGAAGAAAGTCATTTAGGTCTACTGGCAATGTGGGAGACATTGTTAGGTGGGTTGGTAGGAAGAGCAGTAGGCCAAAAGTGCTACTGTTGTCCATAAAGTACTTTAACTGAATTCTTACCAGGATCACTTTCCTAGGTAATAGTTGTATCATGGATTCAATGTAGTGCATAAAATATAAAATTTTATATCTAACTATAATCCCTGTATGCTTGGCATCTATTTATTTATTATATTTATTTATATCCCGCCCTTCTTCCAGGACTGGGACTCAGGGCAGCTTACAACATTAAAAACAATACAATTAAAACATACAAAAAGAATACATTAAAACAGAATTAAACTACAATAAAATAAAAAATAAGATAAAATGTTTAAAATACATTAAAACAATATAGCATCTCAGGCTGTTCTTTAAAAGTTTTCTGTTTTGAATGCCTGTCTGAAAAGGAAGGTTTTTGCCTGTTGGTGGAAGGCCATCAAGGAAGGAGCCATTCTGGTTTCCCTGGGCAGGGAGTTCCAGAGTCTAGGGGCAGCTACGTAAAAGACCCTCTCTCGTGCCCCCACCAACCATGCTTGTGATGGCAGTGGGATGGAGATAAGGGCCTCCCCTGATGATGATGATGATGAAGAAGATCTATGATGGCGAGATGCAATAAGTGATCATGATAAACTTATTATGGTCTGATCCTGTAGCTGAGTGCTTAGGGAACTGTTTTGTGGTGTCTGCAGTGAGAATTCAAATCGTTAGAGTTTATTCTCTCTTGCTTCTAATGTGACTGGTTTAGCTGAGTGTGGAAAAAAAAACTGAGTGAGGCTGAGTTACCTGATTTCCCAGGTGGGATTTGAATTTGGCGTTCTTGCTTCCCAACTTGTTGCCCTGTGGACGGAGCCGCTGGAGGCTGCTGCTGTCAGGGTTTCTGTGGCTACCCTTGTTATGTTTGTAGCCTTTCACCTTGCTGCTTGGCAAAAAAGTGTTTCCCCTTGTCCTAGGAGGATTGTGTTCACTTTGTGTGTTTTCTTTGCAGACATGTTGCTCTGGGAGTTAGGTGAATGTTTGCCTCCCTCCCAAAATGTGGGGGCATTCCAGTGTTGTCTTGTGTGCTTTTTGTGTGGTGATGCTGATCTGTATATTTTCTGTACTTGGCAGCTGTTCCCATTGTGGGTCCATGAGTTATTTCCATGTGTAGGTGGAAAGTCACCATTATTGTTGACACCGTTGTGATTGGTGGGCACTGACACAGTTTCCGGGGATGCTGGGTATATATCTGGTTGTAGTGAATATAAGGATTGCTTGGCCTTTCATAAACAAGCAGGAAGCAAAACAAAAAATACACCACTAAATTTTAAGAGCTAGAAAAAGAATGGAAAGAATGAGAGGGTAAGGAACAGGCGCTGAAATATACAAAAGCAGTGACTCATAGTTAGACTTTCCAGTTGGGATCAACCCTACAGGCTTAAACTAAAGGTTAATTGAAAAAGTGGGTTCTAGATTGGCAGAGAGTTGCCCTTTTGCCTATACATGGGGCCCTTACCTAGCAGGTCAGAATGGGGCCAAGATAAAGTTTTCCTGGAAAGAGGAGCAGAACAGGGATTCCCGAAAGGGGAGAGGGGAGGGTTAGCCCTGGTTCCCTGACCCTCTTGCTCACCTTGGATGTACCCCGAGAGAGATCCCAGGTGGAGGGGAGAGGGGAGGGTTAGCCTGGCTCCCTGACCTACCTCTCCACCTTGGATGTATCTCAAGAGGTATCCAAGGTGGATACATCCAAGGTGGAAGGGAGAGTGGAGGGTTAGCCCTGGCTCCGTGACCCTGGTCCCCAACTTGGATTATTCTTGGGACACATCCAAGGTGTAGAGGAGAGTGGAAGGTTAGCCTCCTCCCCACCACTATATCCTAAGAGGCATCCAAGGTGGGGGGAAGGGGGGCACAGAGGAGAAAAGGAAGAATGAGCTGCTTTAAACTAGATTCCAGATCTCAGTCATTGCCTCTGGTCTGGGTTTAAAGTAGCTCCAGTGACCAAGCGGCCATCCCTGGGCTCTTAATGGGAAGCCCTGCCCTGGAGAAGGAGAAGCGGTGGTGGCGGGAGAGAGCTCTCAGCAACTTTTGGAGCAATTGGGGCTGGGCTCCCTAGTGGAGCCTGGAAGGAGGGCTTTGAGGGGAGGAGTCTGCCTGCTCAACCTTCCTCTGGTGAGTCTCTTTTACTCTCATTTGCTTACTCCCTTTTACTGTATTGACCCATGTATAAGTTGACCCAGCTTTTTTGAGTCTATTTTTTGGAAGAAATTTTTCAACTTATACACGAGTGTATATGGTAATTACAGTGCATGATGCAAAAATCTCATTTATAGTTACACTATGTAGTTAGCAATAAAGTTACCATCTGGTGTTTTAATTCAAAGATATAGCTGTGTTAGTCTGGAAAATCAGTATGCAAAAGAATCTTTTAGCACCTTTGAGACAAACTGAGCTGTCAAGCAGATAGGGCAAAAGGAGCAGCCAGAGGCCACTCTTTCCCCAATTGTTCCAGGACAAACCCCAAACAAGCAGCCAGCAAGAGCAGCTTTTCGTCACTCTCTTTTCTGGCAGTTTCGGGCCACATTAACTGGCCTTAGAACGGCTTCTGGCTGCTTTGGGGGCGTGGTGTTTATACGATGCAAGCCCCGAAGTGGCCAGAAGCCACTTTACTTGGTCTGTCTGCTTTTGGCCTGATTGCTTGACAGAGGGGCGGGGTAAAAATATGATGATGATGATGATGATGATGATGATGATGATGATGAAAGAAAGAAGTTGGTAGCATGAGCCTTTGTAGACTTCAGCCTATTTCCTCAGATGCAAGTTTTTGAAGGGGTGTTGTAATATACATGCTTAAGCCCATTGCCTTCCATGAATTTCGGTGTACAAATAAAGCTTTCTTTCTTTCTTTCTTTCTTTCTTTCTTTCTTTCTTTCTTTCTTTCTTTCTGTTACCCATCTAACCTATCCATTTAATTTATGCAGGAAGTCTTGCTTCCACTTTTCTTCTTATTTTGGCTAACATTAATGAGCATGATGTATCCAAACAAGAAATACGATGAAGTGCCTGATTCTGATTCTTATTCTGTGGACCACTCCAGCATCTCTGAGTTTATTGTTGGCTACACACCAGCAAATGAAATGACAAGAAAAATCATGCACAAGATGTCTGCAGAATATTTTACAGAGGGTATTGTGAATTTTTATCCTATTTTGTCTGTCCAAAATGTGTTCTGTCCTTTTATCGACATTTATTTGGAATATAGCCATCAGAGTGACTGGTCAAATATGTTCCCTATTTGGAAAATATATTTCCTTTATAAAGACTTAATTCCTATTTTGTTACACTGGCCAAGCATCTAGTCACACAAGGACACTTACCGTAATTCCTCCTGCATTCAGTGTCTTTCTGACAGATGCCACCAAAGGCTTGAAAAGGAATGGAGAAAGAAAAGAGTGTGTTTTTACGTTTAGGAAGAGGAAGAGGAAAGCAGCAAATGATTTGCCAGAGAAGAGTACAATAGGAGGAAAGTAGCTGTCCCTTTCATTTATGCAACATATAAACACCTATGGTTCTCTTAAGTAGTTGTCTTGCTGCAACTTAAACTCCCTTTATGCCTGCTGCTGATGCATGGTTAAAAGCTCACTTCCCCAACTCAGGCTTGCTCTGATAATAATAAGAGTGTGTAGAGCCTCAAAGCATAGAGCTTCCCACTGAACAGTATTCCCTATATAGCAGGCCAAGAGTCTTAAATGACATCCCAGTGCCACTGCCTTAATAACAGGAATAATCCATATAGGATGTGTATATTTCAACAAAGAAAATACGCTCAAGATTTGCCTGTCTCATTTATCAGAACACTGGGTGAAGATAACCTCAGCTAATTGGATTCCTGAGTGGCAAGCAGAACAGAGTGCATGGAGAGCAGAGAGCTCTGATCAATAGGATTAGACTAACAAAAAAAGGGGAAAAAAAGAAAAGAAAAAAGAAAGAAAGAAAGAAAGAAAGAAAATAGGAGAAAAAGAAACAAATAAAATCTAGTTTGTAAATATGTGGTAGCTGTTTTAATTGACAAGACTTGATATTCTTTATGGTTGCTTAGGATTTTAACATTGCCATGTTCTCAAATCCAACTAGCAAAAATAGTCATATGCACCCAGTATATAAGTATGAATAAGAAACTCTTCTAGGAGTTTATCACATGGGGGAAATCCCGTGCAGAAACAGGATTTAAAAGGTGGGGGAAACCCGCAAAAGCGGGCAGATTTTCACACACATTGCTGTTAAAATGGGGTTAACCCGAACGGAAAGTAGTCAAAACTACTTTCTTTTTACTTTCAGGATTTTCCAAAAGTAAAAAGAAGCAGTTTCTGACTACTTTCCGTTTAGGTTAACCCCATTTTAACAGCGACATCGTCTGAAAATCTGCCCGCTTTTGCGGGTTTTTTTCAATTTAAAACCCCGTTTCTGCACGGGATTGCCCCCGTGTGATCCCTAGACTGGGCTATTCAGTGAGGGCGCAGCTAAATTATAGGATTGTGTTTCTGTTAAAAGAGATGTTCAGAGATGAAAGTAATTATGCAAAACTTTTACCTCCCCAGGAATAATTACAGAAGAATTTTTAAGTGAGCAAGAAATGCAGGAGGCTAGTGTTCGTAGCCCCCGAAACTTTGTAGGTGTAATTTTCATGGATTCTATGTCCTACCAGCTCAGATTTCCTCCTGAAAAGGTTCCAGTATCTGCAATTCACGTGGAATCAAGAGGTAATCTATATGTCTGTACCAACAGGATATTGTGTAGTATATCCCTATCCAGGAATTATCTGGGTCAGGATTCCAGCCAACCTGTAAAAAGAACCTTGTAGAAGACACATTTTCCTTCCTACAGTGTTGTATTGTGCTGAGGAATTAAATGCTAACCTAGAACTAACATTTCACTGCCATATACATGCGGGGGGTGATGGCAGTGGTTTTTGATTCATTGCCTATGTTCTTTCCCACTCATCTCCATGAAGATTAGGGACTCAAACATGCATTTTCCCATAGCTTCCTGTTTTCCTTTTTTCTTCTCATTCCAGTGATCACTTTCCGTATTCCATGACTCAGCTCCACTCAACCACTAACAATATATTGATACACAGAATTTCACAGCTCCATCAGATTAGTTTATACAGCAAGTTATACACCTAGTTATACACCTAGATTAGTTTATACAGCAAGTTCATTTTGCTCATACTGCTGTGCAACTATATAATGTACCTTTGAGCACCACTATATATTGGAAATCTGTTAACTGCTACACATAATTACATGCTTCTAGCTAATGCCTCCACATTCCTGCTTCTATCCAGTTTCAACATAGCAACCACATCTGTTCAGATTATTTAAAAGTGACTCATAACTTGAGGAGTTCTCTCTGGCATTGACCAAATCGTAATACACACCCAATGAAGTGAAGAAAACAACAACTGAACAACATTGATGCTCAATAATAACAGATGTGGAAAAGAAAATAATAGGACATCCCTTCTCACCTAAAACTCCCACTTGAAACCATTGAATGAGTCATCAGTGAACTCATCCTTGATAATAACACCTCTTTATTATTATTTCTTGCAGATCAGCTCCCCAAATTTAAACACATGATCACTAGCCAGTACTGTCCATACAGCAAATGTATTGTTTCTGTCTAGAAAATGCTGTGGTTGGGAATTTACTGTATGTAAAATTCTATGCAAAATTTGTGCATATTTTCTGCACAGAAAATAGTGTTTTATATATATACATTAATCATTTTCTGTGCAGAAAATTCTGTTTCTTGCAGAAAAGTGCAAATTTAGTGCAGAAAAACTCCCAAATTGTGAACCATACAATCATAAAGTTGGAATGGGTCATTGTGTTTGTGCTCAGTGCAGGATCTCCAGCTAAAGCATCCACAGCAGAGAGTCCTATCAGCACAGGAATTAGAGTTTCCCAATACTTAAGAAAAAGTTTTTTCAAGCATTTTTTAATATTCTTTCCATCCATACAGTGAACATAGATGCCAATTGTATTTCTGTATGTACTTTAGCTGCACTATTACAGGATTTCCAAAAAAAAAAAAAATCACCCATAATGTCAGACTCATTTGGTTATCTTAAAATTGATATATATGCAATCTACTGTTATCCTCTGCATTCTACATAAGGCAAACAGTCAGTCTACACACAAAGGAATAAATGGGCACAAATGTGGCATGAGAAATAACATCAGAAATCATTAAAAATTGGTGAAGTAACACTTCCCGAGGAACTCTATCATAGACTTTAAAGTAGCTGTTGAGAAACAAAGGAACCTCAAAAGGAGATTAGAAATAGACTGTGAGTTTAAATTCATTAGCAGACTATCACCAGAGGTTTGAATGGATAATGGAGTTTTAGCATACTAATTGGGTTACTTTGGTGATTTTGGTGCATCCAGGGGACAGTTTTCTTCTCCTGGACTCCCCTTTTCCGATCCACTCAAGGATATGCAGACTGCTGAAAATCACCCCAAATGTGGGAGGGGACACAGAAGTTACCAGCTTTCTGGTTTTGAAAAACTGGTCTTTTTATGTTAAATAGTGCAGGAGGCCACTGCATTAAAAAGATGAATTGCTCTTCATAAAGGCTTGCAGGAGAGAGAGCACACTTTTATTTTACTTTATTTTTTAGGCCAGGGCAGGCAGTGGTGTGAGACTGCAAAAAACAAACAAACAAAACAATCTTCAGTGCAATATGCAGTCCTTGCTCTGCACATTTCCCATCCCTGTCTTAGCTAGTGTTGATATTTCTTCCTCCTATTTTCACTCCTCTGTCTTCCATGTCCAAGCCTGCTTTCCTTACAATATGTTCTGCATACAAGTTGAACAGATAGAGTGATAGGATGCAGCCTTGTCTGACTCCTTTGCCAATTGGAAACCATTCTGTTTCTCCATGTTCTGTTCTGACATTAGTCTCTTGTCCTGAGAACAGATTGCTCATCAGGACTGTCAGATGTGTTGGCACTCCCATGTCTTTAAGGGCATTCCATAGCCTTTCATGATCTATGCAGTCAAAGGCTTTGCTATAGTTTATAAAGCACATGCTGATTTTCTTTTGGAATTCCCTGATGCGCTCCATTAGCCATCGTATATTTGCAGTGTGAACCCTGGTGCCTCTTCCTTTCCTGAACCCTGGTTGAACCTCAGGGATTTCTCTCTCCATGTATGGTTGGAGCCTATGTTGCATAATTTGAGCATATCTGTTGACATATGTTATTCAGCAGTAGAGTTGATTGCTTTCAATGTAGATTGCAGCAGTTTAATTGGAATATCATCTGTTCCTGGTGATTTATTTTTTTGCTAGTTCTCTTATTGCAGCTTCCACCTCGTTTTTTAGAATTTGGGGTTCATCTTCATATGGCTATTTGTTCCATGTGTCCTTCATGTTGTCATCTCTTTTATATAACTCTTCTATCTATTGCATCCATTGTCTTTTTATTTCTTCCTGGTCTTGAATTATGTTGTTTTTATTGTCATAGAGCATCCCGGTCCTAGGTTTGAACTTTTCCCCGATTTCTCGAATCTTGTGGAATAAATCCCTTATTCTTCCCTTTTCGTTGTTGTCTTCTAATTCTCTACATTTGTCGTTGTAGTAATTTTCCTTATCTTTGCACATTAGCCATTGTACTGTTGAGTTCATGGTTCTTAATTTATTCCCATCTTCTTTTTGTTTTGTTTCTCTTTCCTTTATTGCTTGTAGCGTTTTATCTGTCTGTCATCCATGGTTTCTTCACTTTCATTTTGTCTGTTGGAAATGTCTTTACGCATTCTTCTTTTATTATGTCCCTGGCTTCAGACCAAAGATCTTCCAGTTCACAATCTATTATTCTTAGTACTGCACTATATTGTGGGCTGGTAATTTTTGCTGATGAGCTTTCTTTGTGAATTTGTTGAGTAGATTGTTATTAAACTTTCTTGATTGCCTCTAATCTGCACTGCAGAAATAATGCAATTTGACATTGCTTTAACTGCCATGGTTTCATCCTATGGAATCCTGGGACTTGTTGTACCAGAGCTCTCTGAGAGAGAAGGTTAAATATCTCATTAAATCCCAGAATTCCACAGCATTGAGCCATAGGAGTTAAAGTGGTGTCAAACTGCATTATTTCTGTAGTGCAGATTAGACCTCAGTTATATATAAGACTTCACCCACCTTAGTGTTATAT
Organism: Phrynosoma blainvillii; assembly: GCA_026167975.1. Taxonomy (NCBI): domain Eukaryota; kingdom Metazoa; phylum Chordata; class Lepidosauria; order Squamata; family Phrynosomatidae; genus Phrynosoma; species Phrynosoma blainvillii. The sequence continues at coordinate 221,314,107 of JANUYF010000002.1, read as the reverse complement.
GATTTGTGGGCACTACAGTCTTGATCCCTTCGCAGAGAAGGCAAACTATCTATGCCAGCATGGCAAGTAGCTTGAGTATTTGAATTTATAGTGCAGAAAGCTAATGTTAACTCAGAAAGCTAATGTTTGTGAATAATTAACAAGCAAATTAAGTTTAGGTTTTCCTTTTATTACTTGATTTTCTTCAGCTAGTTGTCCAAGGCCTTCCAAGATATGTGAAGCTGAAAAATATTGGCACTATGGATTTACAGCTCTACAGATGTGCATTGATGCAGCAATTATACAGGTATGTGTAAATGATCAGGAAAAAATATAATATAGTAGATTTATAGCAGATGAATTATTGAAATATCATTGCTTTATAATATTATTATGCTTTTTCCAATATTAACTGAACCAGCAATTACTTTTGTGATTGATATATAATGTCCATAAGGATTTCAATATCAGTAATTAGCTGGATATAATTAATTAATTAATTACGACATACCTTGCATAGTAAAAAACAATTTGATATATATGAGATTATGACATCACTTCTTGGAAAATGCTGACCTTTGATGAAACCAGGACATTACAATATAGAATCTGGATGTGTATCATATATGAAATTAACATCAAGCTGGTAACAGTTAAATTAAACCAATTTCATTTAAAAACCAACAAGCATTTGTGGGAATCATTTTAGAATTTCATGGCATTTATTTGGATTAGTAATGTATGCTTGGTAGGGAACACATGTTGTTACATGTGTGCTTATGGTCTTGGAAATATGTATAGCTTGAGTATCTGATTTAAAATGCAGAAAGCTAATTTTAATTCAGCTTAATGTTTGTGAATAATTAAAAAGCAAATTAAGTTTAGGTTTTCCTTTACATAATAGCAGGAATAGTACAAAAACATTTTAAAAAGTTGTCTTACTTTTTTTAGTTGAAGACTAATCATTCAGTTTTGGAAGACCTGGAACAAACAAAAGCTATCATGATGGGAGAATCTGCCATTATGGAAGTTGATAATTCTCCTCGGGCAATAATTTTAATTTATCTAGTAATTGCCTTTTCACCCTTTGGTTGTTATTTGGCAATACATATTGTGGCAGAAAAAGAAAAGAAATTGAAGGAGTTTTTAATGATTATGGGGCTTCATGACACTGCCTTTTGGTGAGTATGTGCCTTGATTCTTTGGTGTGAAGTAAACAGAATAGATACTGTCTCATTACAACATCTATTCACTTCACTTATTGTTGTGTTAACTGTGGGAAGAAGAAGCAGCACATCATGTTGTAACAGCCTTATTGTTAAAGCAATGCAAGATGTTCTGGAGAAAAGGAATTCTTCCAGATTCCTTTTAAAAACTGGGGCCTCCCAGCAGTAAAGGAGCCTAGATTGCCACATTTGCTTTGAAAATGTTATGCATCCTGAATCACTTTGTAGTTCATGGAAGTTTATAGTATATTCATCTGTTGTGGTTGTGTGCTTTCAGGTCATTTTTGACTTGTGATGACCCTAAGGCCAACCTATCATGGGTTTTTCTGGGGCTAAGAGTGTGTGACTTACCCAAGGTCACCCAGTGGATTTCCATGGTTGAGTGGAAATCGAACCCTGGCCTCCAGAGTTGTAGTCCAGTGTTCAAACCACTACACCATGTTGGCTCTTGTCTACCACATTTATACATTTATACGCTCTAATTATAGTAACAGTCAAATGGTAAATGTGTGTAAAATTTCGCAAAGCATTGATGATTAGCATTTAAATAGTTAAATATCTGCTTGCATATAGTTTACAAGATGAACTAGCACTTTACATAAGGTACTTACTTCCTACTATTTTATATATTTTCTTTCACACTCACAAACCTGTTCATTGGCCTCTGACTGCTGTGACTTTCTTGTATTTGATCTGCTCCATGTGTCAGCTTCTTAGCATCCACTCTTGATTGTCATTGGCCTAAGATGCTGGGTACTTCCAAAGACAACTACACAATATCTAATAGTGTTCTTTCAGGTCAAACCTGGGGCATGTTTTTGAAAAGAGTATTCTGAAATTGTTGATACATTGTGGAAAATAAAGACTTTGTGGTAGGGAGTTGATTGCTGGTGGGGTAGGACTCTCCCCCCCATTATAAAATGTTGACTAATTTATGATGGAGCTCTCCTCAGTGGTGTCTCACTGGGGAGCACCAACCCACCCACCCCCTTATGTTCTCACCAGGGAATGAGCTTGGAACCATGTTAAACATGCAGCAATCTTGAGAGCAAAATGGCAACTGCTTAAAACCCCTGAATTACTGTCATCAGTGGTTACTATAAGTGCTGTGTGCGGCTGCATGTAGGCTGGATCACACTTTTGTTGCTTCTGAAGCCCCCATGGGTCCCCCAAAGCCACTAAACAAAATCCTTTGTGATGAGGCTATTCTGATCTGTCCTGATACTGGCTTTCATCTGCCAGTAATTAGTTGACTCTAAAGCCAGAAGAAAACAACAGGAAAGAGGCCAACACTTAATGAAGTAAATGCTTTTTAAGCTGTAAGACTCTTTTCCACTTATATTTTCATATGTGTGTATGTGTGTGTGACTGAGAGAGAGACTAACCAGAATGGAGCTACAAGGTGAGGAGGGGAGTGAGCAAAGTTTTGGCTTCTCTGACAAGCCCTCGTGGTGGGGATAAGTCATTTGCCAATGTATTTTTGTCTATTCCTCAGCAGTTAAAAGGAAATCAGATTGAAATTTCCACTTCTTATTCTCACCTGATCACTGGAAAGGAAGGGCACCAAAGCCACACTCAAAGCATGTCTACTGCCCTCCCCTGATCATCTAGAATTGGCATTAAAACAGAATTGAACTATCACACTGGAAATGGCAGCAGAACGGCAAAGGGAAAAGAGTTCATTAACGGGATTTTGCATTAATGAAAAAATGCTTTCCAAACAAATATCATGTTATAAGCCCCAGCCAAAGATGCTATTATCCTGGTGGTCATCCTGGTGGGATTACATTCTGTCCAACACAAATTCATCCCAGATGATTTTTTTTTTTTTACTGACCAAAGAATTTATGTATTGACTGGTTCAAACTTCAGTTTGTTGGTTCAGTTGATCATAGCACCCAGACAATGTTGTGAGCCATCTGTAGCTTTGTTGATTTTAAAATGGAAAAGCAACATCAATCTGTGTGTCACCAGCATATTGCCAGGACCCAACCTCAAATCCCTGGTGGAATATGTTAAATAGAATGAGAGATGAGATAGAACAGGGGAAGGCAACCTTTCCCCTTTAAGGGCCGAGGGACTTCAGCTCCCAGAATCCCAGGAGCTATTGGCCAACATGGGACTATTGGCCAACATGGCTGAGGCTTCTGGGAGTTGAAGTCCCTCAGCCCTTAAAGGGGAAAGGTTGCCTACCCCTGAGATGGAATATCATGGGCCGGGTTAGCAGTTAAGTGGCCCTCTGGATGTTGTTGAACTGCATCTCCCAGCATTCTTTACCATTGACTATGCTGGATAGGCTGTAAGCCAGCAACATCTAGAAGGCTACACAATTCCCACTGTAGCCATAGGTCAATAGTTATATCTTTGAACAGTAGTCCTGTAAAGAATTAAACAGTTCTGTTTTCTAAAAAAAGTTAAACACCACTGAAAAATAAATTTAAAACATAATGAAACATACACAACACATCCTATTAAAATTCAATCTGCCGCACAATTTAAAAACCCCAAAGCCTGCCCAAATTAATAAAGGATTTACTTGGATTCTGTCCATTCAAGGAAGAATGGCATCCATAAACCTGTACAACCCATTGAATCAGTTTTGTTGTACACATCACTTGCTTCTGTCTCTTCCTTTCTTTGGATCAATCATGCCATAGATAACACCACTTGTTTAAAGAATTCTTGAGCTCTGCAAAGAGCTGCTGAATTCTTTAATGTCATAGTACATTAACTTCTCTTATATGACACATCATATTACCAGTCATCCACTTGTGGGACAGCACAGAGATCTTGAAAAGCAAAGACAGTTTGCTTACTTGTAATTCATATTTTTTTCAAGTACTCCTCTGCATTGTATCACAGCCTGTCTTCTTTCTCCTCTGCTGATGCCTCCTTATAAAAATGTGCTCTTGTGGGAATGTAGTTGCTCCTCAGAACATGCTCAGAGAGGCCTCATTACAGGGGTAGGCAACCTTTCCCCTTTAAGGGCCGAGGGACTTCAGCTCCCAGAAGCCTCAGCCATGTTGGCCAATAGTCCCATGTTGGCCAATAGCTCCTGGGATTCTGGGAGCTGAAGTCCCTCGGCCCTTAAAGGGGAAAGGTTGCCTACCCCTGCTTATCTGGTGAGAGAGGCAGGAACACCAGTTTCATTAAAGCACTAGACACTTCTAAACAGTCTAAACATGAATGCAGTTCTAACTCAGGGCAGATGCATCTTAGGCCCAAAGAGATCCCTTTCTGCCATTAAGAAATGTTCTTCTGCTGGCAGAACTCTCTTCTACTCAAGAGATCTGCTGACAGAACTGGTCTGCTGGTAGAAGAGCCCAAAAGAAGCAAAGGAAGGGTGTATTTTGGGAAGGTTGTTATGCTAGATCCAAATCTCTTCCATTACTCCTCTGGGGACACAGACACAATGCTAGCCCTAAGTTAAGCCAAGATGAAGGTTCAGCTAAGTAATTTGTCCCTAGGCTGCGAAGCTGTGGATTCAGCACAGTCTCAGCTGGCCTAACAATAACTTAGCTGATTTATGGCTAGTTAGGCTTGTGCTGTTAATCTATGTGGGTGCAGGATGCTGTTGTGAGGCTGCCATTTACTAAACAACCTATAGCTAAATTATCTGCTTTAGTTGCACAGAAAACTTTGCATTCATGAACCTTCATGGTGTTTTTCCTTTTTCTAGGCTTTCTTGGGTCCTACTGTACACCAGTCTGATATTTGTCATGTCCCTTCTCATGTCGATCATTGCAACATTCTCTTGGCTCTTTCCTAAAAGTAGCAGCTTTGTGATCTTTCTGCTTTTTTTCCTATATGGAATATCCTCCGTAAGTGTGTGTGTGTGTGTGTTTGTGTGTCTTTGTCAGTATACTGTGGGTACTGAGAGTGCTGTGTTTTAGATATTTAGATTTAAACATTGGCATATTTAATTTCTGATGTGTTTTCTTTGCTCTTCAGTGGTAATAGACACCTTGATAAAAAAAATTTGGCAAATATTTATTGTTCATTTTAATGCTGAATATAATGAAATGACTATAAACAATGTATTTCCCATTCCCCCATTGTATGTTTTAATTGCAATATTCATTGTTTTTCTCCTCTTTTTATATTGGAAAGCTTTAAAATATTTTTCTTATCCAGGAGCACCAAGACTGTGGTTCATTGTGGACAAATTACCACTGATTTTAGTGGACCTAGAGAAGGGGTAGGCAACCTTTCCCCTTTAAGGGCCGAGGGACTTCAGCTTCCAGAATCCCAGGAGCTATTGGCCAACATGGGACTATTGGCCAACATGGCTGAGGCTTCTGGGAGCTGAAGTCCCTCGGCCCTTAAAGGGGAAAGGTTGCCTACCCCTGACCTAGAGGCTATAGAGGGCTTTTTAAAATTGTGTACTTATGTAATAATAATAATAATAATAATAATAATAATAATAATAAAGTTTTATTTTTAACCCGCCCCCTCTGCTCAGCAATCGGGGCGGTGTACAACCTTATAAAACAGTAAGCAATTAAAACATTCCCAAATCCCACACCCTAACCCTCCCACCCCTTAAAACTAGATTAAATCAAGAAAGAATTAAAATGAATTTAAACATAGATACAAATAAACAATTTTTTGGGCAGTATGTAAACAGTGGCAGATTGGGGAGCGGGGAGCAAACCTCTGCCATTTGCCAAGAACTTATTCCGGGAAGGCCTGCCGGAAGAGATCCATCTTTACTGCTTTCTTAAAAGTAACAAGAGTGGTAATAAGACGGATCTTGTCCAGCAGGCCATTCCAAAGTCTGGAAGCAGTCGCAGAGAAGGCCCTCTGTGAGGTCTGCAAGAGCCTGGTCTTCATGGGCTGCAGCAGGTTCCTCCCAGAGGACCTAAGAGCGCGCGGGGGGTTATACGGGAAGAGGCGGTCCCTAAGATAAGATGGACCCAAGCCATGTAGGGCTTTAAAGGTTAAAACCAACACCTTGTACTGTGCCCGGAAACTAATCAGCAGCCAGTGGAGGGATTTAAGCACAGGTGTTATATGCTCCCTCCTAGTTGTTCCAGTAATTAACCTGGCTGCCATGTTTTGTACCAGTTGCAGTTTCCGGGTTAGGCACAAGGGTAGCTCCACGTAGAGTGCATTGCAGTAATCCAGATGTGAGGTTACCAAAGCGTGTACCACAGTTTCCAGATCCCTCATATCCAGATAAGGGCGCAGTGGGCGTATCAGCTGAAGCTGATAACAGGCACTCCTGACTGCCGCATTCACCTGACAAGTCATGTGAAGCAACAAATCTAGGAGTACCCCCAAGCTGCGAACACAATCCTTAGAGGAGAGTGTGACTTCATCCAGGACTGGAGACTGTATTCCCAAATCTGGTTTCGGTCCCATGATTGCCAGTACCTCCGTTTTGTCTGGATTCAGCTTCAATCTGTTTTTCCTCATCCAATCCATTACCGCTCTGAGACAGTCATTGAGAGGAGAGACGCCATCTGAAGTCTGAGCCGATGATTTGGTCATGGAGAAGTATATTTGGGTGTCATCAGCGTACTGATGACACCGCGCTCCATGCCTCCGAATGATCTCACCCAGAGGCTTCATATAAATGTTAAATAGCATGGGGGACAGAATGGTGCCCTGTGGGATGCCACAATTAAGCTCTGTTTTGGACGAGCAACTGTCCCCGAGCCTTACCCTCTGGGATCTGCCCGAGAGGAAGGAGCCAAACCACTGCAGAGCAGTGCCTCTGATTCCTAACTCAGGCGATCCAAGGGGATGGAATGATCTATCGTGTCAAAAGCCGCTGAGAGATCCAAGAGCACCAGCAGGGTCACACTACCCCTGTCGATGCCCAGGTGGAGGTCATCAGTCAGAGTAACCATGGCGGTCTCAACTCCATATCCTGTCCTGAAACCGGTTTGAAATGGATCGAGATAATCGGTTTCATCCAAGACCTCTTGGAGTTGGGAAGCAACTGCCCTCTCGATCACCTTGCTTAAAAAAGGTAGCAAGGAGACTGGTCTATAGTTGTTTCTATCCAGGGGGTCTAGGGAGGGTTTTTTCAGGAGTGGCCTAACTGCCGCCTCCTTTAAACAAGATGGTATAAAACCCTCCCTAAAGGACGCGTTGATTGTATCCCGGAGGAACACTTTCAGCGCATCGCCCCCCGGACGACCAGCCAAAATGGACACGGATCAAGGGGGCAAGTCATCTTCCTCACCCTTCCAAGGAGTGTGTCCACGTCATCGGTACTCACAGATTGAAAGTGATCCAGTAAATTGCCATCAGCGGAGTTGCTGGATACCTTGTCTACGGATTCTGCCAGAACACTGGCGTCCAAGTCGGCTCTTATCCGAGGGTTTATCTGCGAAGTGGATGTTAAATGCGTAATAGCAGGCTGTCGTTGTGTTAAGTAGGGGGTTTGGCGCCGGTAAAACCTTCATCAGCTCCCCCACCATCCTAAACAGCTCTGCCGGACGAGACTCTGCAGACGCGATACGTGCAGAACAGAAAGATCTCTGTGCTGTACGTAAAGCCTCCCGATAGGAATCAAGGTGCTTCCTATGGTGAGTTCTGTCAGATAAGAGTCGAGTCTTCCGCCATTCGCGCTCTAGTCGTTGTCCAGCTCGCTTCATCCTCCTAAGCCCCTCTATATACCAGGGCTTACGATTAGAAGCGGGCTGGAAAGGACACTTGGGAGCGATTGTGTCGATAGCCTTGGTGAGATCGGTGTTCCATGTATTCACCAAGGCTTCAACAGAATCCCTGGCGTCACCAACCATTAAACCCTCTAAGGCCTTCTGAAAACCAATTGGCTCCATTAGCCTTTGAGGGCAGACCATTATATGTTCTCCTTTCAAGCAGTTATTATTTCATGATGATCACCAACAGCCTGTTATGTCTGTGATGGGTAGCTACATATAGTCTTGTTGGTACCGAATAACCCAGTTACTCTAATGCCATGAGGATACTGTAGACAGATCATTGGCACTTAATATCTTAATTTGTATCTGATCTGGTTCTCTGATCTGAATTTTTTGCCTATCCTTCTTGCCCAGTAATTATGATTTTCAAGTCTGCAAAAGGATAATAATACAGTTCCATAAAATGTGCTCTAGTGATGTATATCTCTGTACCATTTCATACACTGTGAAAATTTGGTGACTTGAATTGTATCTCAGCAATTTACATTTTTTGTTTTCTGACTTAGAATCATAACATAAGTGTTATCTTTGATACATGAAATTTCATGTAATAGATATTAAATTAAAAATTATTGGAACAACAAACACTTTGTTTAGTATAAACATGTGCATTCAGCATTTTAAATAATTCTTAGGCATTGAATTTATTGTTCCCTTTATATTTAGGTTTTATTTGCGTTTATGTTGACTCCTCTTTTCAAAAGATCGAAGCATGTTGGTACAGTTGAATTTTTGTCAACCTTGGCTTTTGGTTTTGTGGGCCTGACGATTGTCCTATTGGAAGATTTTCCAAAGTCCTTTGTTTGGTTCCTTAGCCCTCTGTGTCAGTGCACATTTTTAGTCGGCGTTGCACAGGTTAGTAAATGTTCCTTATTTGTTGTTATTGTATGCAAGGTCCTAGAAACAATAATTCCACTGTGGCTCAAAACTCCTGATATTATAATTTTTAAAATGTTTCACCCCAGGCTAAAATTATGTAACAGTAGGCCTAAGCAGACTGCCAGAAATAGTGCACATTAAATTGAGGCACTGCCCTGGCTCAGTGCTAGGGAATCATGGGAACTGTATTTTTTTCTGGGATATTGAGCCTTCTCTGTCAGAGAGCTCTGGTGCCACAATAAATTACAGTTCCCATGATTCCCTAGCACTGAGCCAGGGCAGTGCCTCAATTTAATGTGCACTATTTCTGGCAGTCTGCTTAGGCCCAGTATTTGTCTTATGTAACAGAAGTAGGGAAACCAGGGATCGTTCTGGGAGCTTGCAGCTTCAGAATCGATTTGAAGCTCTCTCCCTTATCAAGGATGAAGAGGAAGAGCAGCAGGGACAGTCCTCAGGGACAGTGCAGGAGACCTTGATAGTACAACCACAGGGAACAGCCGCTGCTAAGCCTCGGAGGAGTCATGTGGTGGTGGTTGGGGACTCCTTGTTGAGGGGTACAGAAGCAGTGGTTTGTGGGCCTGACAAGATGTCCCGGGAAGTGTGTTGTCTCCCTGGGGCAAAAATCCGTGATGTGACAGACTTGTCAAGCCTACTGACCATTACCCCTTCCTCTTGGTCCACGTGGGAACCAATGATACTGCAAGGCATAGCCTTCAGAATATCAGAAGGGATTATGAGGCTTTGGGCAGGAAGCTGAAAGAGCTGGACACACAAGATTGTTATCTCTTCTCCCAGTTGAAGGGCATGGTCCAGGAAGGGAGAGGAAGATAGCAGACGTGAATAACTGGCTCCCTAGATGGTGCCACCAAGAATGATTTGGATTCTCGGATCATGGGGTGCGATTCCATGAGGGTGGACTTCTAGCAAGAGATGGGCTGTATCTCACACTAGTTGGCAGAAGCGTTTTTGCCAGTAGTCTCAAACATTTGATCAGGAGGGCTTTAAACTGAGTCATGTTGGGGAGGGAGATAGTATTTTGGAAGGCAGGAGTACATCATGGGCTGGAGATAATAGTAAAAGTGTTATAGAAGGAACAAGGCAAATGATGCTTTTCAGAAACACATACGATATTTTTGTCAAATGAGAAAATTGTTGCATCTATCTAAAGATTTGTGCTCATCTGTGATAAATTTTTATTTACTAGATTAACACTTTATCCCAAAAGTACCAAAATCTAAATGAGATTTCATCTATTTGCTTCTACATGAATCAACCTTACTTGCACATAGGATACAATGGGTGTTTCAGTTCCTAAAAATCTGGAACTTTTAAATAAATCTTTGACTGTGAATTGCAACTGTACTCATATTGATTTTGGTACATTTTTAAAATAGATCATCAATTTTCAAAGTGAGTCTTTAATGGCTATTCTATATGGAATGTATCTAATTCTGTGACAAAAAGAATTAGTACACAATATGAATGGGAAATCTGAAGTTGTGCTAATATTAAGAGGTATAATCTTGCCTGCTAGTATAATAATAACAAATATCTAGGCTGTAAATGCCATATAAGAGAACCTGATTTTGGTGGTTATTTTCTTGCCATTAACTATTTTAAGGTGTTTTATTTTTTGTTTGTTTGTTTTTTAGAAGTGTTTATATTTTCCCGCTAAGGAAGAGTTTAGATTGAAAAATATACTGAAAAGTTTCTCTCATATATGTCTCTGGTTATGTTATTTACTATTAACTGATCACTAATTATCGTCCATATTCATACATCCATTCACCACATGTATACTGGAGTTACAGTAAAGTGATATATATGCACATAGATAAAACTTTAATTTTCTTTGTTTTCTTGTCTGCCTTCATTAGTTCAGGTGAGACTTTTTTTTTCTTTCTTTTTTTTTCATTTTTGCTTCATGTAAATACACTTCAAAGTATACAGTATATTGAATGGCAGAGTGTCAGTAAAATTCATGCCTGCCACACAAATTACACCTAAATTCTGTTGATTCGATAGGAAGTATCCTGGTGGTATTAAATGTTTTTCCTAAACTCTGTTTTTGATACATTACAACTACAACTTTTATATTTGTTCACAGGTTATGCATCTAGAAGATTATGAGGAAGGAGCTGTTTTCTCAAATTTAACTCACGGTCCATATCCACTAGTTATTGCTCTTATGCTACTGGTCCTTGATAGTATGCTTTATCTGCTCCTGGCAGTATATCTGGATCAGGTTATTCCAGGTATGTTTGCATTTCTGTCAGAGAAAAATACTGAAGCACTTAATGTCATTCAAAATCCACATCAATTAAGTACAAACTCAACTTACAACATACTAAAGGCCTCTTTAGCTCCAAAGAACATAAATCTTACATCATGTTTGTGTAGTGTAAATCTACACTCACATAGTTACATGTGATTGCTCTCTACTGTCCTTCTGCAACATTGTGCAGTCAATTGTGTTTGTCCCAGTGTTTTTATTTATTGTCCCATTTTGCAATGGGTGATGCACAGTGCCAGTTTCTACAATATCAGTGAACAAAATGATACATTGAAGTTGCTGATGCAGGTATACACCATCTAAGAACATGCAACTACATGGCTAGAATCCTGCTGGTTAGTTCGAGAGCAGGCCCATTGAATCAGTTATTGAATGGTAGGTCACCACATAGGTAAATGCAACTGATTCAATGGCTCTACTCTAGTCAGGACTAACAATAGGGTCTTGCAAGCTTGATTGTGTCAGTCTATCTGTAATGTGGTCTTCCTCTTTTCCCAACTACCTTCACCTTTACTGAACATTATCACCTGAATGTTTATAATTGAGTAGCCTCAGTTTAGTCATTTTGGCTTCTAGTGAGAGTTCAGTTTTGATTTATTCTCAAACCAATTTATTTATCTTTTTTTGTGGTCTATGGTATCCATAGAACTTTCCTTGAGCACCACATTTCAGATGACTAATTTTCTTCACTGTTCGTCTTTCACATCTGTATGTAGAAATCATAAATAGTTGAGCCTCTGTATCCATGGATTCTGCTGTGGATTCCATCATCCATAATGAAAAATATTCCAACAAAAATATTCCAAAAAGCAAACTTTGATTTTACAACATAGGGCTGGAACAGACTGGCTGGAAAAGGAAGCTTCCAGGTAACTTGGGGGCACAGCGTTTTGACGCTGCATGTGCCCAAGATGCCTAGAAGCCGCCCAGCCAATCAGGCAGGGGCAGCTTCAAGACACTCCAGGGGCACAGCGTTTTTGACACTGCATGCCCCCTGGAGCACAGGGGCTGCCTAAGTTCGCCCAAAACCAGCCCAAATAGGAGCCAATCTTTTCGGCCCCTATTTAGGCCAGAGGGTGCCTTTGGGACCGCAGCATGTATTTGCTGTGGCCCCCAGGCATCTTCAGCAGGGTACCCTTTCCTGCTGGTCTGGTCTGGCTCATAGTCAGGGTTTAGAAATTCCTTTAAACAATTTCAGTGTCTTCATTATCCACTTTAAAGTTATGTAAGTCTTATGTGATCATTGTTTTGGTTTCCTAATTCTGACTTGAAACCCTGCTTTTGCACCATCTTCCTTGCAAAGGCTTTGACACCAAATCTTTGCTATTTTTTGCTATGAGGGGATAGGGTATCAACATGTCTAAATTATTGATATTTCTTCTTCCAGTTTTCACATCTCCTATCTTTAAGTCTAATCCTGTTTTCTGTATCATATGCTCTGCATATAGGTTAAAGAGAGGGTGGTAAAATGCTCCCATGTCAGATCCCCTTGCCAACTGGAAATCATTTGTTTCCTCTGTATTCTATCTTGACCTTGGCCTCTTGTCCAGAGTATTAGGGCCTAAGCAGACGGCGCAAAGCGCCATCTTCGAGGCCAGGAATGGGAGGGGCAGCCTCACTCTGGGCGCCCCAACCCCTTCCCCAAAATGTCATTGGAGCGGCCGGCGCTCCGCACAGCCGGCGCTCCGACGGCACACTTCCGCTGCAGCGTCCGCACACGCAGCGGAAGAGGCGCCGAAGGTGCGCCGGATGTCTTTTGCGGCACACCTTCGGCATCTTGCAGAAGGAGCGCTATTTTAGTGCTCCTTCCTGGAGCAGGGCCGCTGCGCTGCGGGGCCGAGGAATGCGGATGCCTCGGCCCCAATCCGCAGCTTCCCGGGGCGGCCCCGTGCTGTTCGTCTGCTTCCCCTCAAAGTTATATATTAGAACAATAAAATGTTGTGGCACTCCCTTTTCTTTTAGAACTGTCTATACAGTCAGCCCTCTACATTCACAGGTTTAATATTAGTGGATTTAATTTTTCACGAGTTTGATCATGCTCCCCCCCCCCCCCATGACCTGGAAGGGTACACACATGCCCCTCTTCTTCCTCCTCCTCCTCTGGACCTGAGCTTTCCCCCACTCCCGATGGGAGGCAGAAAAAGCCAAGCCTAGGACTGGAGCAGTTTGGAAGGGTGTGTGTGCACTCCTCTTCCTCTGTCCTAGGCTTCCCCCCCACCCCCTTTATTCGAGATTTTCTGACTTTCACAGGGGTCTTGTGTCCCTAACTCCTGCAAATGTGCAGGGCCGACTGTAGTTGTTCATGAACTACACAGTGAAAGGCTTTGCTGTAATTTGTTGCTTCATTTCTTGATTTTAGTCCAATTTCTCCAGCTATGTTCTACACTGTTTCCTATTTTTGCATTCCAGTCAATATATTATCAACATATCTTATTTTGTTATGTAATCAGTTTCTTCCTGGAAGCCTGTATAAAATCTTTTAAATTCTTCCTGTTTTGCCTTTCTAGTAGGAGCATAAACAGGTTTTCCCTGCAGTGTTATTGATACTATTCAGTCAGACTTCAAGTTGCAGCCGCTGACTGTTTCTGTAACATTACTCACTATTAATGCCACCCCATTTGTTTTTGACCTCATCAGCTTGAAATTGTCATTTCTTATCTGCTTTAATTTTCTCACAGCAAGTACTGTAATGTTTATGCATGCCATTCATTGTGTTATAATTTTTAGTTTCCTCTGATTTATCTCACATCCCATGTACTTATTATATACTTTGTGGAACCTCACACTTTCCATTTACATCTGCAGATATCAGTAACTGAACATCCTTTTGGGTTGAGTCCACTGAGGCATTAGACACAGCACTATTCATACTTGTTCTTTGTTCTTCTCCAGTAGCTGATTGAATGCCTTCTTACCTGGGTGTCTCATCTTCCAGCACTAAAGCCTGATTCATTTTAGATTGTCTCATAGTGTTTTCTGAGTAAAATTCATTCAGCTGTGTTTTACCAATGCCTCCTTATGTGCAGTACTAAGAAGAGTTAACTAAAATTACTCTCCTGTAGTCTGTAAGAGATCCGCTGCTGGCGGCATTTCACACTCTTACTGCTGCTCAATAAGTACTCTCCCTTTTGGTCCACTTCCCTCACCACTGGAACTATCCTTTCTCTGTTGATATGGCTGTTATTCACTGAGGAGGATGTATGAATCATAGGAGTTTATCACATGGGAGACAATTGGAAGTATAAACAGTGATTAACTCGTGATAATCCCGCAATTGCACAAATGGTTTTCACACGATGTCATGTTCAAAGTGATATTATCCCGTGAATAACCCATGATTATCGCGCAATTGTGCTAATGGTTTTCACACGATGTTGAGGAGAAATGTCATTAAAGTGCCATTAACCCATGAATAACCAGGCAAGAAACAGCAGCAAATCATTCATATGATTTTCCCGTGAATGACTTTTTTCTGTTTATTGCCTGGTTATTCCCTGGTTATTCACAGGATAATGGCTCTTGTATTAATTTCATTTTAATCATGTTTTAATATCAATTGTGCAATTTTCTCTGGTTAATCGCTGTTTAAAGTCCCAATTTCCCCCCATGTGATAAACTCCTTAATCTGGTGTTTTCACACTGAGCGTTCCACTCCAGGTAAGCTCTCCAGGAAACAAGTCTCTTGATAGAGTCTAGAGCAGGGGTAGGCAACCTTTCCCCTTTAAGGGCCGAGGGACTTCAGCTCCCAGAATCCCAGGAGCTATTGGCCAACATGGGACTATTGGCCAACATGGCTGAGGCTTCTGGGAGCTGAAGTCCCTTGGCCCTTAAAGGGTTGCCTACCCCTGGTCTAGAGACAAAGTGCAGTATTACTCTCTGAGATACTTAACCCCATCACTTTGTTAAGGTATGTATTCAAAAGAGAGAAATTCAAAATATATGTTAACTTTCCCTAGCAATCTAATTTCAGCAAGCTGTAGCTAAAAATATGTGGACCTAGCATTTCTATATTTTATATCATATTTAACACTGCAGATCTTTCTTTTGTTTTTCAGGGGAATATGGATTGCGACGAAGCATTTTCTTCTTCCTAAAACCCTCATTTTGGACAAAACGAACAAGGAATTATAAGGAATTATTTGAGAGTAGCATTAATGGAAACGTAGACTTCAGTGAGATCATTGAACCTGTATCTTCTGAATTTCAGGGAAAGGAGGCTATCAGGTATGATTGATTATGCTGTAATACAATATCAGTTACCAATGATAATTACTGATATATGCTGTGCAATCTATGCTGTAAAAATTTGAAGTAGTAATAATTAACTATGACTTATATATGCGACAGCTGTGAATAGTAATACTCTGCCTGTTCAAGTAATGTAGTCTGTCAGAAATTTTTGTCGTAATATAGGCAATTTCTTTGGAAGTCATAATTTGTATGATTTAGATAATAGACAAAAAATCTAATTAGGAAAATTGTTAACTGGTTGTGTTCAGTCTTCAGTCATAACTTTAGGTTGGATCTAGACTTAGGGCCTTTACAGACTGCCAGAAATAATGTCGCTTGAGGCCACTTTAACTGCCCTGGCTCAATGCTAGGGAATCATGGGAACTGTAGTTTATTGTGGCACCAGAGCTCTCTGACAGAGAAGGCTCAATGTCTCAGAAAAAAATACAATTCCCATGATTCCCTAGCACTGAGCCAAGACACTTAAAGTGGCCTCAAGCTGCATTATTTCTGGCAGTCTGTAAATGCCCTTAGTCACGCTTAGGGTAGCCACTTTCAGATCAATACAGCATAACCCTCATGCACCATTTTAGTCCCCCAGATTCATATTTTGTTGCAGCAATAACAGAACTAGACCTACAGACTAAGGCGTTGTGCAGCATTGCAGTAAACAGTTTCCCCCAATTCTAGCCACTTGCAATATACAGGGATTTTTAAAATAAACCACAAACAACTGGAACAAAAAGAGTCTGAAAAGCTGTTGCTTTTTATCATTGTGCAAAACACCAAGTGCGGTACATTATGACCGAAAAAGTTTCATATGTTTTTTTGTTTTTTAGTGAGCCACAATATAATGAAGTAGAAGTGATGCGTTCTTGTTGTCCATAGGTTGGTTCCAGTCAGGAGAGACATTGGAATCTTTATTGGGATGAAGAAATATTAGAAGTGTACAAGCGTACCTCAGTTGACAAAGCCTATGACAATCTTCTTTTTGTGCACCTAGCCCTTTTTATCCTTGTCCTATGTCTAGCTGGAGCCCTGGTCGTGCAGTGGTTCAATGCCTGTACTGTAGCCATTCACTCACAAACCACAAAGTGGTGAGTTCAATACCAGCCAGGAGCTCAGGGTCGACTCAGCCTTGCATCCTTCCGAGGTCACTAAAATGAGTATCCAGCTTGGGCAATTGGCTTACACATTATAAACCACTTAGGGAGTGCTTAAGTGCACTGATAAGAGGTATAGAAATGTACTTGCTATTACTATTGCTATTTTTTTAGTATCAGCACTGCAAGGATGGTGATGGAGGACTGGAAACACAGATTTTTCTGTGGTCTTAGATTGCAGCAGTGTGTCTGCAGTAAATACGGCAATAAAGCTTGAGCTGTGAAAGAATGTGATCCTGCTTTAGCCAGTTGTACTGCAGATATGCGTGCCCGCAGACTACGTTACTTGAACAGGCAAGGGAAACAGCAGTTGCCTCTAGAATGTCTTACTGAGATTGTGTTAACTGAGCAAGTCAAAGAGAAAGAGAAAAGAGATAAGTCTGCCTCACCAACTTCCTCTACCCTTTTAAAAGTATACATGGAAAAATGAAAATAAGAAAGGTGGCATTTAAAGTAATACATGCTAGTGTAAACATAATTGTAATAATTTAAATAGAAATACAATGCAGTTCATCTTAGTGGCTTGTATACTTGACTCAGAGTTAGGACAGATTTATAAGGATTATAAAACTAATGTAGGGGGAGTGCTTTGCATATTCTGAAACAATAATCCCTGGATACATTTTAGAAGAAACTTTCCTGTAGTCTGTAGAAGGTTCAATTTTTGTTTTGTTTTGTTCTTATTCTTTGTGGTATAGGATCCTATCCCTATTCTTTCCATGTTATTTCTGCCTCTTCTGTCATGCCCAGGAGCACATCTACTTTGGGCCGAAACAGACAGCCCAGATGGGGCGGTGTGAAGCCGCCCCACCCAAAGATGGATTGGGCCTGTGGCAGCTGCATGCTGCAGCCCCAGTCCACTGTGGTGCTGGCTGAAAAAGGAGCTGTTTTCAACCGTTCCTTTTTCGGCCGTGGAAAAAACTTCTTTAATGGCTCTTCTGCGGTGGCTTCCCAGCGTGTTGGGGGCTCGCGGCGTATAACTGCCACATCCCCAAAATGCCCCCAAGCCACCCACAGCCTCCCGGAAGGCAGCTTTTAGTGCTGGTCTCTACAGGCCCTTTGTTTATTTAAGTATACCTGTACGTGGAACCCTGCCACACACCATAGTGCTAACCCTAATCCTCAGGACATTAGAATTCTCACTCTACCTTAAAACCTGTTTCTCTCATCTTCATTTTTACCCAGAAGGACTTTACTACTGTTACTAGACCAGCTTTCACTATAAACTAAAACATATTATTTTATGCTAGTATAAGCATGTGATTGCTGCTTTGATTGTGAGTTCCTGCATGGCAGGGGGGTTGGGCTGAATGGCCCTTGTGGTCTCTTCCAGCTCTATGTTTCTATGATTGTATGATGTTATCTTGCTAGGGAAATTCTTTCAGACTTCTGCATCACATAAAAAATAATAATACTAGCTTCTCTTCTTTCAGAATCAACTGTGTCCAGAAATCTTTTGTTAAAAAGGGTGAAACTGTGGAGGCTCTGAAAAGTAAGAATTTTTAAGTTTTCAAATATTTGCCACAAGTGGGAGTTCTTGCACTTCAAGTGCTGCTTGTTTGCTGCATTCTGACAGTGGGAATGTTGGCACAGCATGTGGGCACATTTCTGTTAACCCTTCCTAGATATATTAACTCATTTTAATGTTTTGTTATGAAGTATTAAATATCATATAAAATGATGTTAACTCTTTAAGGATGAATGGAAGTGTACTTTGAGTATTTGATAGTGATGCTTATAGCAGAATCCTCTGTCATATTCTGTTGTAGTAAAAAGAAGGAGAAGTCTAACAAAAACTAATCTTGTGGGCTATGTCCTACAAAAGCTCAAGGTTTAATTTTTAAGGTGCCCACATGACTCTGTTCTTGTATCAGTGTTTTCTAATGTCATTGATTCCTCTTCCCTCACTATCACTTTATTCTTTTGTTAGGTCTAAGCTTTGATATATATGAAGGTCAGATCACAGCATTGCTTGGACATAGTGGAACAGGAAAAACAACTTTAATGAACATTCTTTGTGGATTGTGCCCACCTTCTGATGGTAAATACTATCAAAGTGTATTCAGTTTGTCAAATTTGGGGTGCAAGATAAAAAAAGAAACAAATCATAAATTTGTTTTACTTGAACAGTTTTAATAATCTTTTAACAATAATAGAATACTGTTTTAAGGACATGCCCAGATTCCTAAAAAGAGACCATGAATCTGGTTGGTAAGTCCCAACTAGTTGAAACCCATTTCGGTGGTGAGCCAACATACTAGATCCAACTGCAAGCCTCCCCCCTCCCTTCAAGACTGGGTATGGGAGATTCCCCTTATTTCTCCATATCAGCACCTTTACTTGCACTATGGAAAACCTTCTGCATGGCTATGTGTTTCTGCTAGGGACAAGCTTAAATCTCCAGTTCTACTCTAATGTTATTCTGTGGTTTTGTTATGCTTTTGTTCCATTTGCAACTTTCTTCCAGCAAGAAAAGATAATTTCAGGATGTTGATGGTGGATTTTTCCAGTGCAGCCTCATACTGCTTTCTACACATAATTGCCACATGAATTTTTAAAATGGTGTCTTTTTGGATTGATATACCTGTGCAACCTATGTAGAATAGAAAATACTTTGAAAAACAAAAATCTGCTTCCACAGAAACAGAATAAATATTTTTCATTCTACCTTTGCCATCCTTTCTGGATTGTCCTAGCATATGTATACAATGATTTCCTTCTTCTCTGCAAATTGTAGAACTACAAAGAGAACAATAGTATATTCAAATGTTAGAAGTGCCATTTAGGTTTTAAAAATGTTCTGAAAAATTTCCGCAATGTAGAAAAATTCAGCAGGGAATAATAGCGTAAGAATTCCATGTGTGTGCGCGCGCGCACATGCATAGGCTTTTTGTCACCAAATGTAGATTGGCCATAGTTATCCTTTTTATATGATGTTTGCTTTAGATGTCTCAGTAGTGATTTTTTCCTCCTATTAGGATTTGCATCAATTTATGGACATAAGGTTTCTGAAATAGATGAAATGCTAGATGCAAGAAAGATAACTGGAGTGTGCCAGCAGTTAGACATATATTTTGACGTCTTAACAGTGCAAGAAAATTTATCAATAGTTGCTTCAATTAAAGGGATACCTCCTAATGATATGATACAAGAAGTGAGTAAATCAGATAAAATTACCTACTGTTCATGTAATGATTTTGATCAAATTAAATCCTCAAACTTTTTTTTTGAAACTGGAGGGTTGTTGGGGTGGGAAGAAATGAAGGAACACTTCAGGAATTCTGGATCATTTGCATATTCTATTAAATATCCATAAGATATAAAATTGTTTTAACCCATCCCAAACCTCAGTGAATCTTGACAATCATCGTAGATTAGTAGATTTACTTGATTTAATCATATTTAAATGTAGTAGATTAAAGATTTACTTGATTTAATCATATTTAAATGCTTCTTATGTTTTATTCTATAAGGTTCAGAAAGTTTTGCTTGATTTGGATATGCAGCCCATTAAAGATAACCAAGCAAAAAAGCTAAGTGGAGGACAGAAAAGAAAACTGTCAATTGGAATTGCAATTCTTGGAGATCCAAAGGTAAACAGCAGTTGGCTGGGCCATAATAATTGGTAATTTTTCATGTGATAACATACAGACTGCATGTTATTATCTTGCAGAAAAATCAGAACATAAACCTGTAGTACTTCAGGTGCCCTGGAGGAATACCAATGAAACTAAACCTGAATTTACTAAAGTTGTGCAGGCCCAATTAATTCCTCATAGATACCCTTCAATCAACGGTCTTCTGTAAATTACATAAAATACACATGGAACTAAGACAGTCCTTCTGGTTAAATGAAATTCATATATACTCAGATCATATGCCACCACATTACATGCATTAAACCACTGACTATCAGTATATAGGGTAGTTGAAAACTATTTATTTCTCTGCCCTGCTTATATGCTACTATGGAGAATTGGTATATACAGCTAAGCATTACATTACATTCCTATTGATATAACAGTTCTAGTTTTTAAAAATGAAAGTAAAGAAGAGCCAATTGCTTTTGTTTATTGGAGCTGATCAGCAGTTTCAGTTCTGGTAACTTCCTTTCCTATCTATTTATACAGTAGGCCATTGGTATCCCTGGGGGATCTGTTTCGGATCCCCCTGCAGACACCATTGGGGACAATGGGACTTTGCCACAGTGGGTGATGGGGCTGCCTCCTCCTTCCTCCTCTTCCTCCTGCACCCCACCCTCCTCCTCCTCCTCCTCCTCCTCCTCCTCCCTCTTCTTCCCCCCCCCCCACCGGTGCTGCCTCCTTCCTCTTCCTCCTTCCTCTACTTTCCCCCTGCTGCTGCTGCCACCTCCTCCTTCCTCCTCCTCCTCTTCCTCCTTTCCCCCCTCCTCTTTCCTCCTCTTCTTCTCCTTCCTCTTCTTCCCCCACCACTACCGCCGCCTTCCCTCTCCTCTTCCTCTTCCTCCACAACTTCACTTCCCCTCCTTCCTCCTCCTCTTCTTCCTCCTCTGCTACCCCCTCCACAGGCTTGCCATCCATGGATGCTAGGATCCACAGATGACAAGTCCGCAGATTAGGAGGGCCTGTATGGCCCCTAAGGGGTGGCTCCATGCCACCCCTGGAGTGTTGGATTGGGGGCGCGGCACCCACACAACACAGCCCCAATTCAGCAGTTTGCCGCTCACTGTGTGGCTAGCCCCAAGATGAACAACATCTTTGATGAACAATGACAAAGAAAACTGTTCTTCTGAGGATAGCGCCCTGCCACTGCCCCCATTTTTATCATGATGAATATTCTCTTACCAACACTGAGCATTGTATAATTACATCCTTTGGCACTGTCGCTTGTGTGGAGGATGTCTTTTTCTAAAAAAGCACTTATGAAGTAATTTTTGTCTGCATGCCAGTGAAATCTTCCACACACAGAATCCCCTGCCTCATCTTGGTTTGATCTTATTTCAGTATTATAGCACAAGGCCATCTTGTTTGTTGGGAAGCTAAAAGACAAATAGTTAGGGATTTTTCTCCCATTACTCAACAATATGACTTTGTTGAGCTCAGGAAAAGAAGGGGAGCTTCCTACTGGTATAGTTCTGAAGCTTAGCAGTACAGTAATATAATGCAGTTGTCCTGTTACCCTTGAGAGCTGAAGTATGATTCCAGGTGAACTTCCAAAGAAATAGGTGGTTAATCACCTGAATTTGCTGTTAGGTGAAATGATGGGAACATGTTGCAACAAAATATTGCAATGACTTGGGCTGTTCAGTTCTATTTCACATACATACAAGCACACATATACTGCTCCATTTTCTGAATTCCCCCTAGCGGTCAGTTAGCATTCTATGTTGAATAACTACACTACTGAGAGATTTCTTAGTACTCTCATTACTAACTGGACACAAAATGCTGACACACTCCTGGGGAATCCACAGAACTCACTGAGCTACTGCTCCTTGAGATTGTGTCCTCCCCCACTTTTTTAATTTCTAAAACCTTGGGACTGTCTTGAGATACCTTCCTTAAGATACCTCCCCCTTGTGTGGGGATTTTAGTTTTTTGAAAATATATTAATAGGTACACAGCTTCAGAATCATTTCAGTCCATATATTGAAATGCCAGTGACAGCAATGACATCTTAGATATTTTAAGTTTGCACTTCTAATAATCTCATTGACAAAGAATATTTGTATTGATCAAAAAGGATAGAGTTGTATGTTTTCTTTTCGATGGCTAATATTTAGGTATTACTCTTGGATGAACCAACAGCTGGCATGGACCCATGTTCTCGACATACAATTTGGAATCTTCTGAAAAACAGAAAAGCCAATCGAGTGACAGTGTTCAGTACCCATTTCATGGATGAAGCAGACATTATTGCAGGCAAGTTCGGTTAGAGGCCTGTCTGTTAAATGTATCACAGATAGTTAGTATGAATAAGATAGTTGGACACTTGATGTTTCTTTATGTTTTATACTATATATACAACAGGGGTGGGTATCATGCAACCCTCCAGATGTTGAACTGCAGGTTCCTACAAACTCAACCAGCATACCCCACAGTAATTATTATTGGGGATTCCAGTCCCATATCTGGAGGGCTTAGTGTTGCCATAATTCTCTTCCACAAAACTGGGACAGAATGTAGGACATTCAATAAAAATGGAGGATACAGCCAACTAAAAGCCAAAAACATTAATATAAAGTCATGCTTCTCAGTCATGTTAAAAATGGAAGAGATTTTGACATTCTTCCTGGACAGAAGGTTGAAATGTAGAACACGCCCTCAAAAAGGAGGCTGCCTAGTCACCCTACTTCAGAGGAAGGGAGGTTGCCATGGCCATCCTCTGAGGCTGAGAGAGTGTGACTTGCCCAAGGACACCCTGTGAATTTCATAGTAAGAGTAGCCTGAAGCAGAAGAGAATAGGATGTGTGTAAGCAAATAATTAAGAGCGCGGCTTGAGTGTGTAAAGTCTGGGGGGGGTGGGTTATGAAGAAAATAAAGAAAATAAAACCCAGCAACATAATAAAATATAATATCCTATTTTTAGCTCCTTCAAGAATAGGGCCTTCTCCTTTATCGTAGGGAGAGGCTAGCAGAATCTCCTGCAGCAAAAGAAAATGACCCAGGGTGCATCTATGCTGCAGAAATAATGCAGTTTGACACCACTTTAAGTGCTGTAACTCCATCCTATGGAATCTTGAAATGTGTTGTTTTACAAGGTTTTTGGCCTTCTTTGTCAAAGAGTGCCTCACAGAACTACAAACCCCAGGATCCTTGAACTACTAGGAAACAAAGAGAGAGAGAAACACCAGAGACTAGGGCTCAACTGCTCCACACTTTCAGAGAGAGTGGCCAAGATGCCCCCCCAAGAGAGATTGGGGGGGGGGCGCTTCGCTGTGCTCCTCCAACTTAACCTCCCTTTGGTGCCTCTGTCTCCCCTCACTGTAAACCGGGACTTGCAGTTTGAACCAGCCAAGACATTTTTACAAGGCTTAAAACCCGGTCTTTCATGGTTTATCGGGGCAAATGGCAACTAGGAGGGCTCCATGATATCTACCCCTACTATATAACTGTATTATTAAACATGTCTTTCCTTCTGCTTTTTTCTAGATAGGAAAGCTGTGATTTCCCAAGGAATGCTGAAATGTCTTGGCTCCTCTCTCTTCCTTAAGTCAAAATGGGGAATTGGCTACCGCCTGAGGTATCTTTTAGTCATCTGCAGGACTATTTCACTGTATACTATAATGGCCAAAATCTCATGACAGTGTGAGGTTCTCTCAAAATCACTGAAACCAATGGATTGTGACCATATCTAGGTCTGTATGGTTGAGAAATTCAAACATAAATTCCTATTTCTAAATAGTGATTAAGCTTTAAACTTATTCTTGTTCCTATTAGCTAAGATTAAGGAACCTCCAGGCCATGACTTAATTAATTAATTAATTGCAGTGGGGGCAAAGAAGATCTCACAGGCTGCATCCAGCCTATGGGCTGAAGGTTCCCTAAGGAAGGTAGGTTTAAAAACCTAATTGACATGCAAGGGAATGAGATGGGGGGGGGGGGGGGGGAAGATTGTTCCTGTAGGGAACCTCAACTGTTATGTTCCTGGCCCTCTCCTTAGAGAAAAAGCACAGATACATTAGCATTGCAATTAGAGTTTCAAAATGCACTAGTTGGTCCCACTAGAGGCTTACAAAACTGAGATTCCTGCATAATGCAAGCATTTTCAGATTGGAGTGTGTATTTTATGTAGGAACTGGATATATGTGTGTGTGTGTAAGAGACTGTGTAAAATAGTATGTAAAACAGTATGTATTGGTCCTACCCACTTCTCCCTGCCTCTTTTTTGAAGTAGGATAGGAGCAGAGCAGAAGAAAATAATTGTAAGGAGATTTCATTTTCATGGTTTAAAAGCGTAACAGTCTTGTCAATAGTAATGCTTATACCCTTGTATTTCTGCCCCCACCCTCCGCAGTATGCACATAGACAGGTACTGTAACACCGAAGGGACAGCATCTTTGATCAGACAGCATGTTCCTGAAGCCAGCTTGTTAAAGCAAAATGAAGAGCAACTTGTGTATGCCTTACCTTTCAAAGATATGGACAAGTTTTCAGGTACAAGTCATCTCTTTATGGGATATGAACAAGAAGTGGGGAGTGGATGGGGGAAGCAGTAAAACCAAGAGAGACAAAACTGAGAAGACATTGAAAGGATATAAGTTAAATGAGGTGTTACTCTTTGTCTCCAGTTCTATATATTAAGGGTCTATAAATGGCAATGCCACTGAGCAGGAAGCAAACAGAGTATGTACAGTCATCTGTACAGTCATCTAATTTAAAATTAAAACAAAACCATAACAGCTATCTCTATGATAGAGATATCTGAGTTGTAAACAAAAATATATTATAATAATGGGGGCTTTGGTGTGTGTTAGGGGTGTTTTTGGTGTTTTTTTGTTTTGCTTTTCAACTGCAAGTAAATATGATGAAAGTGATGATCCCATTAAGTTCTTCTAAAGAGTCCACTGAACAATAAGCTGGTATTTGTATAGACTTATTACATGGACATGATTGTTTTCCTCCTTTACAAAAAATATTTGGGAGGTGAAGCAAAGCTTTAAAATAGTCAAGTGTTTTGACTGTGTATTCCTATATGGCAGGGTTTGGACTGGATGTCCCTTTTATGGTCTCTTCCAGCTCTATGATTCTGTGATCCACAAAGCTTTGCTTTTGTACTAAACACTTAAGGACATAAAAAGACATGGGTGCAGTGACGTATAACTGGCTTCAAGCAGTAATTTAACTTTCTTCTTCTAGCACTGTTTGCTGATCTAGACATTCATTCCCATTTGGGTGTTATTTCTTATGGCGTTTCCATGACAACCTTAGAGGATGTGTTTCTCAAGCTGGAAGCGGAAGCTGAAATTGACCAAGCAGGTGAGAAGCAATTGCATAATCCCCTGCAAATGATTCCTCTTATGATATGATGATCATAATAACATTATTGAAAATCATAATGAAAGTTTTGTGAAAGAGCACATTCTTCTGAAGTACTTGCAAGCAAGACCCATGTCTGCAGCAAGACAGATGAGGATTTTAGTGTTAGAGTCGGTTGCCCAAGGAGACCAAGGTGCACTGTCCCAAGCACTTCACCTCCCTGCCTGTTAATTTTTCTTTCTTTTAATTTTTTCCAGAGGTTGTCCAACAAGTTCTCCAAGACCTCTGTTTAAAAGAAAGAAAGAAAGAGAAGGGCATAAGCCTGTTTCTTTCCCCACACTTCCTAGCATTCTCCCTGTTTATTCTTTGTCTGTTTGCTCCTCCTCCCTCCTTACCAAAACTTTTGTAGAAGAAATTGAGCACATTGCAGAGAAAGTTGCCTTTTTTGCAATTTACAGTCAGCTTTCCGTTCTGCTGTCAGATAATTTGATTTGGTGATTATGCTAGCAGCCTCTTGGCAGCAGCCTTAGTGTGTCCTTAGGTTTTCAGTTAACCAGTGTTAAAAAATTATGTCAAATCTCTCATTCAGCATAAATAAAATTGCAAATGTTAACTTTCATGTTCATTTCCCTTCCCACAGATTCTTCAAAAAGCCTTTGCTCTGCAGCACACCCCTCCTCTTCTGTAAAAGTGTTGGTTGTTTGTTTACAAAAGGAAATGTGTTGTTGCCTTCATTGCTGTACTGTCATAGAGGGTTCCAGGCTGCAGGGCCCCAAACCTATGCTGCATAATCTGTGCCAACAGTACAACCAGCAAGGATTTATTTATGTTTTTAGAGAGTTTGTTTTGTTTCACTTCTAAAGTTTGCTCTTCCCAAGTTGCTCAAGGTATATGTATCTGCACCACTTTAGTTAACAATGGTACCTTTTCTCAAATGATTTGTATTTCTGGTGCTACCAAGAAGAATTTATATCCCTAAAAATTCTGTGGTACACTTCATTGAGTTTGTGGCTGACAACTGCAGTAAAAATAACACCAGGATTTATAGATCAATGGTCTGGTCAGAAGGAATGAATTCTGAATTGTCTGACCTGTTATCTCTTTCCTAGATTTCAGTGTATTTAGCCCAGAGCAAGATGGAGAGGAAATGGATACCACATCTATCAATGAGTTAGAGCAAAGCTTACTGATGCTATCTGAGACAAAATCTTCTGCACTGAGCAATAAATCACTCTGGAAAAAGCAGGTCTTTACAATGGCAAAGGTTCACTTCCTTAACTTGAAACGTGAAATTAAGTCAGTGACAGCTGTGTAAGTATGCCACCTTTATATTTATCTAATATTGGAAAGAAACTTATTACAATAAGGTGGGGGAGACTAAGGGCCTGTACAGACTGGCCACAAGGGCCGGCCTGAGGGTGGAGTTGGGGCGGGGCGACCGCACACCGGCTGCCCTGACTCCACCTTGACACTGCCGTCATGCCGCGCACCCCACAGCACAGCGTGCGGCTTCAGGGAGCTCTCTTGGTGTAGGGTGTAGACATGCTGCGCCAAAGGAGTGCAGAAGAGCCATGCTGGCAGCTCTTTTTGGAGTGGCAAACTGCTGGATCAGAGCTGTAGTTCGTGGTTGCTGTGGCCCCGATCTGGCACTCCCAAGGGCAGCATGGACCCACCCCTTAGGGGCTGTCTGTGTGGCCCCTAAGTGTGTGGTGCAATTTAAGTTTCCCATGGTGTTAACCTTTTAAAAGGGAAACAAAAATATGCAAGCATTAAAGTTAGACTTGTTGGAGTTCAGCTTTCATCAGCCGGACAACAAAAGTGTGGGACAGACTATTTATTCTAAATCTGCCTTCCTAAATAATAAATAATAATAAGTTTTATTTCTAACCTGCCCCTCTGCTCAGCAACCGGGGTGGCGTACAACAAGGTTAAAACAGATACAATATAAAACAATCCTATCCCCCAATCCCTAACCCTCCCCCCTTAAAACTGAATTAAACTAGTACAAGATTAAAATGGCTGTGCAGAATAAAATACAATCAGACCATAAAAACAAAGAGCAGGCAGAGGCCACAAGGGACGAGTATCAAACCATCTGGATTGAGCCGGGAGATTATTCCGGGAAGGTCTGCCGGAAAAGATCCATCTTTATTGCCTTTTTAAAGGCAGCAAGAGTGGTAATAAGACGGATCTCATCCGGCAGGCCATTCCATAGTCTGGGAGCGGTTGCAGAAAAGGCCCTCTGGGAGGTCTGCGACAGCCTAGTTTTCATAGGCTGCAGCAGGTTCCTCCCAGAGGACCGAAGTGCGTGGGGGGGGGGGATCATACGGGAGAGGTGGTCCCCGAGATAAGATGGACCCAAGCCATGTAGGGCTTTAAAGGTTAAAACCAACACCTTGTACTGTGCCCGGAAACTAATTGGCAGCCAGTGGAGGGATTTAAGCACCGGTGTTATATGCTCCCTCCTGGATGTTCCAGTAATTAACCTGGCTGCCATGTTTTGTGCCAGTTGAAGTTTCTGGGTTAGGCACGAGGGTAGCCCCATGTAGAGTGCATTACAGTAATCCAGACGTGAGGTTACCAGAGCATGTACCACAGTTTCCAGATCCCTCATGTCCAGATAAGGGCGCAGTTGGCGTATCAGCCGAAGCTGATAACAGGTACTCCTGACTGCCGCGTTCACCTGACTAGTCATGTGAAGCGACGAATCTAGAAGTACACCCCCCCCCCCCCAGCTGCGAACACAGTCCTTAGAGAAGAGTGTGACTCCATCCAGGACTGGAGACTGTATTCCCAAATCTGGTTTCAGGCCTGTGACTGTCAGTACCTCCGTTTTTTCTGGATTTAGCTTCAATCTGTTTTTCCTCATCCAGTCCATTACCGCTCTGAGACAGTCATTGAGAGGAGAGACGCCATCTGAAGTCTGAGCCAATGATCTGGTCATGGAGAAGTATATCTGGGTGTCATCAGCGTACTGATGACACCGCGCTCCATGCCTCCAAATGATCTCACGCGGCTTCATATAAATATTAAATAGCATCGGGGACAGAATGGCGCCCTGGGAGACGCCACAATTAAGCTCAATTTTGGAAGAGCAACTGTCCCCGAGCCTCACCCTCTGGGATCTGCCCGAGACGAAGGAACAGAACCACTGCAAAGCAGTGCCTCCAATTCCTAACTCTCTCAGGCGATCCAAGAGGATGGAGTGATCTATTGTGTCAAAGGCCTCTGAGAGGTCCAAGAACACCAGCAGGGTCACACTACCCCTGTCGATGCCCAGGCGGAGGTCATCGGTCAGAGCAACCATGGCAGTCTCAACTCCATATCCTGTCCTGAAGCCGGTTTGAAATGGATCAAGATAATCGGTTTCATCCAAGACGGCTTGGAGTTGGGAAGCAACTGCCCTCTCGATCACCTTGCTTAAAAAAGGTAGCAAGGAGACTGGTCTGTAGTTGTTTCTATCCAGGTGGTCCAGGGAGGGTTTTTTCAGGAGTGGCTTAACCGCCGCCTCCTTCAGACCCTCAACGCGCCCCCACCCTGGGTGACCAGCCAAGATGGACAAGGATCAAGAGGACAAGTCATCTTCCTCACACTTCCAAGGAGCTTGTCCACGTCATCAGTACTTACAGGTTGAAACTGATCCAGTAAAATACCACCAACGGAGTTGCTGGACACCTTGTTTATGGATTCTGTCAGAACACTGGCGTCCAAGTCAGCTCTTTTCTGAGAGATTTTATCTGCAAAGTGAATGTTAAACACATCACAGCAGGCTGTCATTGGGTTAAGCAGGGGGTTTGGCTCAGGAGGAACCTTCGTCAACTCCCCTACCACCCTAAACAGCTCTGCTGGGGGGACTCTGCAAACGCAATACGTGCAGAACAGAAAGATCTGCACTGCATGTAAAGCCTCCCGATAGAAATCAAGATGCCTCCTATGGCGAGTTCTATGGGATAAGAGCCGGGTCTTCTGCCATTTGCACTCTAGTCGTTGTCCAGCTTGCTTCATCCTCCTAAGCTCCTCTGAATACCAGGGCTTACGGTTTGAAGCGGGCTGGAAAGGATGCTTGGAGCAATAGTGTCGATAGCCTTGGTGAGATCGATGTTCCAGGTGTTAACCAAAGCTTCGAGAGAATCACCGGCGTAACCAACCATTAAACCCTCTAAAGCTTTCTGGAAGCCAATAGGTTCCCTTAGCCTTCGAGGGCGGACCATTCTAATAGGTTCACCACCCCCAGAGGGGCAGACGGAGGCTCTTAGTTCCATCTTGACCAGGAAGTGATCCATCCATGACAATGCGGAGGTTTTTATAACCTCCGCCCACGGATATTCCTGTTCCGTACTAAAGACTGCATCGAGGGTATGGCCGGCACAATGTGTGGGCCTGACAACCAATTGGGATAGGCCCATGTTTGTCATGGTATCCATGAACTCCCGAGCCGCGCCAGTTAGATCTTGTAAACTGGTTTCAAGTGGGATGTTGAAATTGCCCAGAACCAAAAGTCTGGGCGATTTCAGCAGCAACTCAGAAACCAGGGCGGTCAGCTCGGTTAGGGAGTCTGTTAAGCAATGGGGTGGCCGGTATACCAACAGAATCCCCAAACTATCCCTGGTCTTCAGGCTAAGGTACATACACTCGATGTGGGTTGTTTTCCGGATAGGCTTTCTGATCACGGTTAAGGTGTTCCTATGGACCAAGGCTATGCCACCCCCCCGCCCACTTTCCAATTTCTGCTCACTAACCGAGTACCCAGCTGGGAGAGCCTGTGCCCACATAGCAGCGCTGGCTTCTCCCAGCCAGGTCTCTGTAAAGCATGCCAGGTCAGCTGCCTCATTCAGTAAGAGGTCATGGATGATATGAGTTTTGTTTTTTACTGACCTGGCGTTGCAAAGGAGCAGAGTAAGGGTCTGTGGAATGGATGGTGAACTGAAGAAAGGATAGATATCAAGCATCAATCCCTTCTTCTTTTGCAACATTTGTTCACTCTGTTACCGCCATACCTTCCCCTCCCCCACACAACCTCGATTTCCGCTCCCAGACTATCCCCGGCTTCATTTGTGGTGATAGTGGCAGATGGTCCAAATAATTCTCGTCCCGTAATGGGTGGATGGGCAGTGTTATATAACAAAGGAAACAAGGGGGCTCAATGGCTCAATAGACCTCAATGGCCCCTCAGACACTGCTGCCGCGTGTCACGGAGGAGAGTTGGATTCAGGCGGGGCTTTTATTCCCCACCGGTGCTCCTCCCGGCTCCGCCGCAGCTGTAGGCAATTCCTGGCCACCCCCCAGGTGGAGATTGGAGCTGGAGAGCCTCTCAGGGCCAATAGATCTCAATGGCCCCTCAGTCACAATGGCCACAAACTAAATCCTATCCTAACTGGTGATGGTTTGGATATATATAGCAGGAAGACTATTAACCTCACTCAGAGGAGACTCTTACTCCAACCTGAGACTGAGAGGAGACTGTTTCTGTACTGTTCAGAATCCTGAGAGAAAGTCTATTAAACAGCCTCCAAGTGGGAGTGACAGGAGTCACATGTTTAGATAGAATGAGATAGATAGAGGGAAGTCCCTGTCTATTTAAGGAGGGAAAGGAGAATGCAATCCATAAAATTTCCAACACTAAGGAGCATGGGTTTTACAATATGGTTATGTATAATTTTCCAGTTATATAATGCTGTGTGTTCAGGTACAAGTCTCTGTTAGTTAGGATTGAGTCCTAACCACTTTGTGGTTTAGTGTATTTCATAATCGAAGGCAGTGCTTGGTCCCAATGCATGCTGGTACACTGGAGCTATAAAAATTAATCCTGGAAGTATTGCTCAACTTGAGCAAAGCACATGGCCTAATAAAGGCTTCCATTAAAAATATTTTTTGCATATATATAGTACTTTATTTTATATTCTGAGCTGTTGAAGCACTCTTTAAAAAATAGCGTTCAATTTGTAATGTGAGCATTGCAGGCACCTGAGCATCAACAGAACTTAAAACATAACCAGTCTTTGGATATGCCTTACGTGAGCCTGTGTACCCAGATTTACAGATTGGTGAATTATAGTGATCCAAAGAACAGCCCTTCTTAAATCGACTTTTTCTATAATTTATATCAGTTTCACTTATGCTTTTTCTTTTCTTTCAGGTTCTTGCTATTTACAATATTTCTCGTTATGCAGATTTCTATGTTTATTATACATAATTACTTCAAAAATGCTGTGGTCCCTATTAAACTCTCCCCAGACTTATACTTTCTTAAACCCAACGAAACTCATCATAAGTACAAAACAAGTCTCCTAATTCAAAACACCACTGGTAAGTAGTTAAAAGGCAAGTATATTTTAATTGCAATGTTTTACTTTTATTAATTTCAATTTTTAACATCTCCAAATGTCTAATATATAATATACAGAAGAAATAAATGTAAAGTACTTGTGGGCACACAAGCTGAGAAATGGCCAGGCTTATAAATGGTCATCACATGACAGATAACCCAGTTCTTTCTAGAACTGAAATATATCTGGGTGGGTTTTTAAAATCCATTAACAAGCTGAATTAGATTTCTTTTTGAAGAAACAGCTCTAACAGCACTGTACAAACAGGCCTGAAACAAGTGGCTTCCAACCACATTGGAGGCATGTTGTTTAGATGATGTATGCCCCAAAGCAGATGGAAGTCGCTCTGATGCTCCCTTCTGGTCCAAAGGTCTGGATCAAAAAGGAGCCGTTTTAATCCAGCTCCTGCAGCATGAGGTTTGGGGCTGCAGTCGCTTTGGGAGCAGGCTGTGTGGTTGCTGTGGTCCTGGCCCGATTGTGGCCGGAGCAGCCAGGGGTCGTTCCTTCCTGACTGTCTGCTTCGCCCCACTGTGTGCTGGAACGAAGCAAAACAAGAATCCACTGTTTGAAGACACTGAAGACAAAAAAATGGTAACCTTCTGAAAACCAAGTATCTTTTACTACTGTTATCACTGCTACTAGCAAAGAAAAAAAGTCTAAAAAGAAGAGAAACAGTATGCTATTCAGCTGATGTATTGTGCAGTTCATATTCTTAACAACAGCAGCAACAACAAGAACAAAATATTTCTGAAGTTAGAATAGGGCTTTCTAGTCCTGTTAGACCATTTTCTATTGATATGCAAATTGGCAATAATTTCTCCCATTTATAATAGAAGAAAATCCATTAGGTTGGTCCAGTGGGTACCAATGACTGCTGCATGTGTTTGTATCCTGATCTTACAGGCACACATACTTCTCAAATAAAAAATCCCTAGTTTAATATATGATAGGACTCGAGACCAGGGTTCAATTCCCCATTTGACCATGAAACCCACTGGGTGACCTTGGGTGAGTCACATGCTCTCCGCCTCAGGAGAAGGCAATGGCAATTCTCTGAACAAATCCTGCCAAGAAAACCCCATGACAAGTTCACCTTAGGGTTGTCATAAGTCGGAAATTACTTGAAGGCACAACAACAACAACAACAATTGCTATGTATGTATTATGTATGATATGCTACATATGACATGATACATATTATGAATGAATAATTACAATGGAAAAATGATAGAACAATAGTTTTGATATTATATTAATGTACATTCATAATCCAGTGCAGTTAATGTGTTCCAGGACATTGATGGGGCTTCTGCTCATCACAGGCCTCCACCATCAGTTTTCTTTATTTAGTGGGGATATATAGAGAGCTGCATTTGGCATAGCAGATAAAAGGCATGTTCTTGCATTTTTTATGTGTTTTGTGTGCACTGAAATACATTTGAGTGCAAGGAGTCGCTGTGATTCTCACACATCTTTTCCTCATTGTCTTAATGTAGAAGCCAACATTGATGACATTATCAGCTCTCTTAGGAACCAGAATATACTGACAGAGATAGTCAATGGCAGTGATTATGGATCAGCTGATTCCCAGAGTACAGCACTTAACAGCAGTGGTTATGTGGCATTTGCTCCACACAGTGCAGCATTGAAAGTATTAAGTTTAGACAAGGTAAGAAGAGATATTGTGTTCTGGAAACATAAAGGGCTCCTATACACTGATGTGTGTGTAGTATAATTATGTATGTGTGGTGGTAGAGCATTCCAATGAAGGTCTATAATAGAGTAACATTATTACCAGCTAACAGTGTTGAAGCCCACAAGCTTTTATGGACCTGGAAAAGCCTTTTTTGAAGCAAAAATGCCTTGATCTGTTGGAGGAAGGACACCAAAGCAGAGTTCAAATGAACCTATTTGAAAGGATATTCTGCATGTAGCTCGCAATATTACCAACCCAAACAAAATTGTGCCCCAGTTTATCAGTGTTCAGTGAGCAGTACAGTGTAAACAAAGTGATAAGGATATGACCATGTTTGCATATCATATAAGGATATGACCATATGACCATATATTCCTGAGAAGGAATATATGGCAATGGACAATCTCTAAGATATGTGGCACCAAAGCCATTGGGGCATCTAAGGCAATTATCAGGATGCAGGTTTTTTTTTTCTCTTTGCTTGCTATCCAGATAGTATTTGTGGCCATTGTAGATTCCTCCCTCCCAAAATCCTCTACATGTGCTAAAATGGTCAGGAAGAGGGGTTGTGAGGTTTTTGCAAGTCCATTGAGTTTCTTCAAAAGGCAGTAGTAGCACACCTATGGAAAGCTAGCACTTTGCAATAGGCCTGAAGGCTAACTGCTGTTGCAGATTAACAATATTGGTTTCATACACTCCATATGACTTGCTCCCACCTGCCGCCCCCAAAAGTCAGGTGTAGGATTCAGTTCTGAGGATTCTATGCCATCTTCAATGGAAGCGTCAAACTGACTGCTTTATAGTAATCTAAGGAGATTATTGCATGGTTCTTCAATAGATGAGTAGAAATGGGATTAACACTGCAATAGACGGATCTTATCGCACCACATCGTGGCTAGGCAGTAGGTATCCAGTAGTCAATCCACACTTCTACCGCTGCTATTAATGAACAGGAAAGTCCCGTGAATAGCTGTCAATCATACAGCCCGTTATTGAAGAATGTATCATAGGTCATTCAGGGTAATTCAGAGAGAATTTAAAGGGATGTAACTGCAACCCCCCCCCCTTCCCATTGAAAGCAAGGTTTTTTACTGCTGACGAGGCAACCATCTCACCTGGGGCAGTACAAACTGGATTAAAAGGCTTCTGCTTCATGGACACACACACACACTCACACTCACACTCACAATCCATTCCCACTGGTTGAAATAATGCTGAACATTTAAAAAA
Source organism: Phrynosoma blainvillii (assembly GCA_026167975.1). Taxonomy (NCBI): domain Eukaryota; kingdom Metazoa; phylum Chordata; class Lepidosauria; order Squamata; family Phrynosomatidae; genus Phrynosoma; species Phrynosoma blainvillii. The sequence goes on along the minus strand of JANUYF010000002.1, from coordinate 221,279,451 downwards.
ATGACCATGGAAGATCTACAAGAATTCACTCTAGACAACAAAAAAATTGAAATAATCAAAGAGTTTGCATACCTTGGTTCAAATATTGATCAGAATGGCAACTGCAGTCAAGTAAAATCCAAAAAAGACTAGGATTGGGAAGGACAGCTATGAAAGAACTGGACAAAAGCATAAAGACATAACTGAACACTAAAATGAGGATAGTCCAAGCTATTGTATTCCACATCATCATGCATTAATGTGAGAGCTGGATAGTGAAAAAGCCGATGGGAAGAAAACTCATTTGAAATGTGGTGCTGGAGAAAAGTACTGAGAATACCGTGGACAGCCAAAAAAACAAACAAGCAAATGGGTTCTAGAACAGATCAAGCCTGAACTCTTTCTGAGTCCCAAGATGACTAAATTGAGGCTGTCGTTCTTTGGCCACATCATGAGCAAAAATGAATCATTAGAAAAGAGAATGATGCTAACAAGGGTGGAAGGCAGTAGAAAGAGAAGGAGATCAAATGTTAGATGGTTGGATCTGATCAGTCTAGATCTCCAGGACCTGAGCTGAGAGGTTTAGGACAAGGGGTCTTCGATATGCCCCATCCACAGGGTCCCTATGAGTCAAAGTTGACTCCAGGGCAGTTAACAACAAACAACAACAATATGTAGTTTATCTACATATCTGCCAGTTTATGGTAGAGAGAGTGGTGCCCTCAGAGACTAGGAAAATGTTAAGATCCTGTGCTTCAGGAATGTCTTCTAGTGTAGAAAAACAGCACTAGTAAACAATCTGAATTAATTTTTTGTTGTGAGGAATGCAAGCTTACTGTTAAAAAGAGAAGAAACAAAACAGTGCAATTGTGATTTAACAGAAATCCTAAACATACCAGTAAAGTAATCATAGTGTTTTCATAGGCCATCCCATATAAGAGACATCACTGCTTGAAAGAAACACTGGAAAGTAATATTCTGTGTTATAGCCAATAATTATTTTTAGAATTATTAATCCTAGACAATAATGAAGAGGTGTTAATATTATGTACCATTATTTACTGTCAGTGTTGTGACAGGCTTTTAAAAATCCACTTAGTAACATATGACAAATATGTGTGTTTTCAGGAGAGCTGCATGCTTTGAATATATGAGTTCACAGAACTGTCAGAATTCTTATTTTTGATTCTGAAAACTAATACATGAAATACTTGTCATTGCAGAACTATGTTTTTACAGCTGCTTTTAACCGTACCATGGTACATTCTTTGCCTATTATGATGAATGTCATTAGTAACCTGTATCTGCACAAATTAAATGTGACTGAAACTATCCATGTCTGGAGTAACCCTTTTTTCCAAGTAAGTGTATGTAAAGCCCAAAGGCTGGAATTGTAAATAGAAGTAATGAGAAAAAAAAGTTCATTGTATTGTTGTTGTTTTCTTAGGAATCAGTGCATTCTTTATGTTCAGATTCCAGTATGGATTCCTCTATGGTTTATTTCCATCCTATTTTTGTAACATTAAATAATGGATTTTTCCCCCCCCGCCCCCGATTAGCATTGCAATTTAGATTTTAGTGTTTGCTTGCCACATTTTTAACATATTTATATCCTTTTAAAGGTTTATAATACATTTTTTTCTCTGAATTTAAACATTTCTGTACAGATACATTTTAAACTGAGAATTGCCACAAGGGCACTCTGGTGAACTAAAGATGGTTTACTGCTCAGTGAACATGGATTCCCACTCACATACCCACAATAACATGCATTTTTTGAAAAAGAAAAGAAAAGAGAATATGATGACTAGCATCAGTTTTAATATTCCCATGCTGGATCCTAATGGTGAATCTCTTTCCTTCCACCAGTAAACTCACATGCTGCTATCTTTCACAGTTTTAATAATGCCCATTCTCTGTGGGACCCCATACATGTGCCCCTGAAGCCAGCCTTAATGGTGCCACTGAAATTCATGCATTTTTAAAGGTTATGGGCCAATGCAGAAGGCGGATTGGGGACGCAACAACCACATGCCGCGGCCCCAATCCTCCTTCTTGCGGCTCCCAAAAGAATGGCAAAATGCCGCCATGGCAGCTCTTTTGCGCCCTTTTGGCACCATGTGGATGGGTGCGTGGCATCAGGGCGGCATCGGGGTGGAATCAGGGCAGCCAGCCTGCGATTGCCCCACCACAACTCCACTCCCAGGCTGGCCTATAGTGCCGGTCTGCATCGGCCCCATGTCTCATTTGCTTACTGATACCCCATATTCTCCTTGATATGAAAGAATTACAGAAGCAAAAGGCATTGCATACATAAACTGCAAGCATTTAGTATTCCAGTGTACATAAACCAGGTGTTTTAATATTCTAAAATAATGAACAAGATTAAATATATAGGCAATAGAAATGAAGGAAAAAAGAATCAGAACACAATGTGAGGAGAGGGATGGCTCCATGTGAGGCCATCCGTATTGCTAGAAAGTTAGGGCCTAAGCAGACTGCCAGAAATAGTGCACATTAAATTGAGGCACTGCCCTGGCTCAGTGCTAGGGAATCATGGGAACTGTAATTTATTGTGGCACAGAGCTCTCTGACAGAGAAGGCTCAATGTCCCAGAAAAAAATACAATTCCCATGACTCCCTAGCACTGAGCCAGGGCAGTGCCTCAATTTAATGTGCACTATTTCTGGCAGTCTGCTTAGGCCTTATATCTCCTTTTTCTTCCATTCCCACTCTAGTGGCAAAAAGAAATATGGGGGAGTCATATTTATATACAAGTCTAAAATCTATTTAAGAGCATGACCTTTATATAAGAATATGGACTTTTTCAGACAGGCAAAAGGGATTGGAGCATAGCATGCTCCGATCCCTTTGTGCGATTGGGTGAAGATTTTCAGATGACGTTGTGCAATGTCGCAATAATCCCATCATTATCCCATGAATAAAGAGGAGTTTTCCAGCTGTTTTTCATTCACAGAAAAGTCTCATGAATGAAAAGCGGCTGGAAAACTCTTTATTGACAGGATAATGATGGGATTGTCATGACATGGTGCCACGTCATCTGAAAATCTTCATCCAGTTGCATGACACTGACGGGAGCATCCTGCTATGCTCCCGTCCCTTTTGCCTGTCTGAAAATCTCCAATTTAAAGTATAATTTACAAGTCCTGTTTTTGGTTTCCTTTGCTCAGTTCTATTTATAGGAATGAATGAATGCATTATATCTACTTGACACTATGGAGAACTAGTGAAGATAAAATAATTCCTTATGACCTCAGGCAGACAGGCGCCTTGGAGCGGCCTCTGGCCACTCCAATCATATGCATGCCCTGAGCAATGCAGGAGATCAGTCCCAAGGCCAGTTGGCCACCTCAGCCCACAACAGACCACTGGCAAGGAGTACTTCTTTTTGTGCTGCTTTTGTGGTCGGGTTTGGGCCGCCTTAGGTGACCACAGTGCAACTTTGGCCCAATCCGGGAGCGTGCATCATATGAACACCATGCCCCCAGATCGGCCTGAAGATGGCGCTTTTGGCCTGCTTGTTTTGGGCCTTTGTTTTACTAATATTAATGGTTTCTTCTTGGGGGGGGGGTTAAATTATTATTGTGGGTTTGCTCTTAAAATTGCAGAACCAAAGAAGTTTTATAGTTCAGGTTTTCATAACAATATAGGACCTGATGGTTCAATTTGTAAGAAAACATAAAAAATTTAAAAAGTAAGTTCAGTATGTAATTATATTCTGAATAACTACACTTTTAATATGTCCGACACGATGCTTTTATGTCAAACCAAGTAATAAATAATGTATTTTATGTTCCCGAAGTAACAAAGTGACTTTCAATCTGTAAAGGGTGCTAATTTTCATTTTTCCAAATGAATTTTTAATAAAAAATGGGGAAATTATTTTGGTCTATGCTTTCAAAATTTCCATAAATTTTACATCTCTAGTTCGGATTGGGTATATGTGGTAGGTGTTTTCATTTTCTCATATTAAAATCTATTTACCTGCAGGAAATTACAGATATAGTCTCCACATTAGTCCTATACATTGAAGCTCTGTTGCTAGGAGTCATTGTAACTGGGATGCCACCATATTTTGCCATGGAGAATGCAGAAAATCATAAGGTAATCTATTAAAAATATAATATTTAAAAAGACATGCAAACTCAAATCATATATATTGGCTCCCCACAGTGATTTCTCTGTCAAATATTGTCATTTTGGCTGGTTGAAAAACACTTTTTTTACCTTCATAACTCATATTAGCTCATCTCATACATAATAGTGAAGCAAGTTGTTACCAATATATGAATTAGGACTGTTTTCTATTAATCTCAGCAAATAATAAGTGATCTCTTTGAGATTATTACTGGTTGGTATCTTTCAGTTAATTATTCCTATGCTAAACTTTCTACACAACCTATGGGTCTATATTTTAAATAGATTATAGGGTTGTTTTTAGGATTGTGCACCTATTTGAATGTGAATCTTGTATGCATTTGCAGTTCTGTTAGAAAGATGGAACCATCCCGAGAGCCTCAGTCAATTTCCAAAGTTTAAGGTTTATATAATAAAATGTTTAATTATCATTTGGGCAGAAATGCTGTTTTAGCCAGTTAACCTATTTGGGATTTGGACCACAGCTATGGCTTCTAATGCTGACAAAACTATTTTCAGAGTGGATCTAGGGCCCATTCATATCTAGTAGGTTCCAAGTCAATCTGGAAACATAGTGGATCCTCTCTTGCAAAGAAGCAAGGTATTTTTGTCTTCCCATTGGAACATAAGATCATTTATTGTAATCTTTCTCTTGTTGCAGTGTTGACATTTGATTTGTAGAGTTTTTGTTTTTTGAGTAGAAACCTAAAGTTTGTCATTTTGAGGCTTGTGCAAGAAATGTACTTGCAAAGTGAAAGTGTTCTGAGCCCACAGATTTGCTGTATGTATCACAGTTCTTGCCCACAAAAAACCTCGCTTGAACATTTCAGCATTACAATTTAGGACAAGGAGTCATTTTGTTGTTACTATTATCAAACTGTTGTGAATCAAAAATCTTCTGTCAATCTATTGTTGTTTTAATCAACTAAAGAGAGAGAGATTTCAGTTTGTTAGGTGTGGCCTTAATTGGCATGTGTTTGAATTATTTGCTTTTGCAATTTTTCAGATCAAAGCCTACACTCAGCTGAAGATCTCAGGTCTTTATCCTTCTGCTTACTGGTGTGGACAGGCACTAGTTGACATTCCATTATTTTACTTTATTCTTCTCCTTATGATAGGAAGTTTGTTTGTATTTCACCATGGAGTTTATCTTTTTCCTGAGAAATTTCTAGCTGTGGTAAGTCTTGCTTTGTTTCAAATTGATTTTCTATTGTTTTCCTCCCTTTTTGTTGTTCATATATTTGGATTTTAATCCATTTTTTCTCAGAACTGGAGGCTACAGAAGAATAAAATGGGAATTTTCAACTTCATCCCCAATATTGACTTCACCTTAACAACAGAAGTCTGACCCTAAGACTTTAGAGTATTTCTCCAAAATTTACTTTTAATACAGTCTTGGTGTCCATATGTAATAAGATATTTTTTTTCACCTTAAAAATTAAAGACTCTTTCCTAGATATATATTTATCCTTCTCTACATATATTAACAGGGACAACCAGGAACAGATCAAGTGATAGACAAATGTCATTCTGATTGAAAGTCAATGAACCACTCTTTTCTGACAGCATCATAATAGAGCTGATTATTCTGTATTCAGAAGATTTAAATCACAAATAGAACGGGTGTTTGGCTTGTATGTTTTTAAAAGTTTATTTTGTTTTTTCTGAATGTTTATTTGATAAATAACAAAATAAATAATATTTTTAAAATGTTATGTAAGGTCATACAATTTAAGTCTTTGCATGCCCGGGCTAAACCAATATCTCAAATTTTGCCTGGAAAACAGTTGGGTGCCAGAAACAAGACTGGGAATTTGCTTCAAAGGGCTACTTTAGTAAGGTGCTGAACTGCTATATTCTTCATGCAGGTTCATGGGAATGCCTTAAATTGGGCTGTAAAGAATACTTGGTAATGATCTTATCCTCAGCAGAGGTGTTTTCAACTTCAAGGAAATGGTCTACTCCCAAAAGAGTTTTTGTCTTTGCATTTCTGCCAATGAAAGAAAGAATTTGTTCAACCAACCCCCTCCTATTTTTGTGAAAAGCACACATATTTGCACATGAAACAATGTATGCTTTTACGACAAAATATCTTTTTCATTTGCACAAAAGATCTTATTTTCCTCAGAAAAGCACAAAAGGGCAATAAATAAATAAATAAATAAATAAAAATTGAAAATGCATGAAAATTCCTGTAATATTACCCAGTAGGAAGACAATTTCCATACCTGCATGCAAGACTGAAATAAATGAGCATTTCCATTCCTGGTCTTAAGCAAAGCACAAGTTTTTAACTAACAAAAACTAAGAATACCCTGAGTGGGGCAGTTCCCCTCCCACAGTAATAACCATAATATTAAGCTTAATGCACAGCAACATTACGAACACTAAGAAATGTCATTGTTTTCCCTGCAGGTTTTTTGCCTTATTGGCTATGTACCATCAGTAGTTCTGTTCAATTATGTTGTCTCTTTCACGTTTAATGCTATACAGAACACAAAGGAATTTTGGTCATTTGTTTTTTCAGTGGTAAGTTAAAATATCAATTATATTATTTTAGTAATGTTTATATGGAGAAATATTTTCTCCATTATATTTTTCTGTGCAGTTTGGATTGGCTCAGTTCTGCAAACACATAACACCTATTCAGGCATTCCAAATTTTCCTAAATGCATAAAAGGGCTAGTAAAAATATGTGGATATCTGTCCATGTGGCCAGTCACCATGTATTCAGTGTCAGTCTGAAAGGGACCATATGTGTGTGTGTGTGTGTGCACATAGGGCTCCTTCATGGGGATGGGAAACCATAGGAAGACAATGAATCACAGTTGTTTATTTTGATTTCTTTTCTTTTTCAGGCAGCCTTGGTTTGTTCAATTGTCATTGAAATAGCTTTCTTTATGTGGCATTATACAGCAGCTGCTGTTCTTCATACTTGTTTTTCTGTCTTTGTTCCAATCTATCCTCTTATTGGGTGTCTGATTTCTTTTATAAAGGTAGGTTTTTACATAATTGAAAAGTTGATGGATTTTATAAGTGACCTTTGCTATGGGGGTGGGTGGGGGAAATAAAAGATATTTGCCAAGATTGTATTGCTCTGGTGGTGTAATTCTCAAAGGCAGTGGAACTGGTGGCACTGCCATAAACCAAAAGCCACCAGTAGCACCAGCCACGAAGAAAAGGAGAAACATCTTGTGGTGGCAGCAACAGAAGAAATAGGCAGCTGGCTCTAAGCCACCTCTTATTCAGATTAGGGTGGATGGCCTTCAAGCAATGGTGCTCTGGGTAGGATGGCTTGGACAGTCACTGTGGAAAAGACAGTTGTCCAAGCCACTCCTCCCAGTTCACCTTGGGTCTAAGGAACTCTCTCTTCTGGGCATGCTTTCAAGGAATAGGCAGCTTAGAGTCAGCCTCTCCCTCTCCATCTACAAAACATCTTGTAATACTGTGTTTCAGCATTCTCTGTCTTGTCCTCAGAGTAGCAGTATTGGTAAAATCTGAATGTTTGCCCTCAAATGTGTCAGTTCACATGGAGAAAGCTCTGTTAACAAAATCTGTGTAATTGAAATGGATGAGATTTTCCCTCTAAACAAGGAGTGAATAGAAAAAACATTTCCAAATGAAAGTAACCCTATAAAAAAATGGAGGGTAGAGAACATTTGTTCTCGAAATAAGACACGAGGCACAAGAACATAGGAAACTGCTTTGTATCAAACCATGGATCCATGAAACTCAGTGTAGTCTACACAATTGGCAATGGATGCCCCTCAGAAAATAGTAGTAAAGAAACATCACGTTGAACTACATCATGCTTGTAAATTCCAAATAAATGTTGATAGGTGTTTAGACAAGATTGTTTCAACATGTCAGTTTTCCAGTTGAGATGTATGTCAGAGTTGGTGTTTCAAATCACTTACAAATAATCCCAGATAAAACAATATAGGCTTCAAACAGTCAGCCCAAAAGGGCCGCCTTGGGGCAGTCCGGGGGCAGGAGGTGCACATGATGCATGTCCCTGGATCACTGAGAGGTTGTGCTGGGGCCGCCGAATGCTGCCCAAAACTGGCCGCAAAAGGAGCAGTTTCTTACCGCTCCTTTATGTGGCTGATTCAGGACTGCAGCAGCAGGCACCCTTCGGACTGCACCATCTGGTTGCCATGATCCCATAGCAGTGATCCTACTGTCATAATCTGCAGTGAAAGACATGAGAAAAATGTGTAGAAATTAATCTTTATTATTTTGTTAGATAGCCCGGAAGCTTGATCATAAGATGGAAAGAAATTCAGAAAGATTGTTGGTGTCAGTAGTAGCGGTAAGCACCACATTTTTATTTTAAGTTTCAAGAAATTGAAAGTAATGTCAAAATGTTACTGTTCATATAAATCTACATAAATCTTTTTAAAGATTGGTTGTGCACACTGGTGTAACAAAAATGGTGTAGAATAATTTCCTTCCCTCAGATAGAGATCATATGGTAGCCATGGCATGAAACCATCCACCATGGTATAATGGTTGGATTCTTGGACTGAAATGTGAGATAATTCATTTTAAGTCACCAGAGAACCACAAAGTTCAGTGGGTAATCTTTGGTCAAACACCCTCTCTCAACGTGATTTATCTAACCAGGTTTTTAATAGGATAAAGTGAAGAGAAGGAGAATCATATATGCTGACTTGAGCTCACTGGAGGAAAGAGGGGATATAATCATAGGCTGATTATATTACGTTACAGTGGTGAAAAGTTAGTGAATTACGATGTTATAAGTTCAACTTACACCATCGTAATTCACTTTTTGGCTATTGCAGAGGTCAAAATTCTGTACCAAACATACAACTACTAAAATCCCACCCTCCAAAAAAACACATTTTCTCTGATGCAGCCCATCCCTCAACCAAATCATTTCCTGACCAGTGGAGAGTTGGAGAGCAGCAAAGAAATATCCAGCTATTTTTCAAAAGCTGTATGCAAAGTGATAGATATCCTCTGGGACCTTCAGAGATCCTGCAGCAATCCTTGAGGGTGATGTCATTGCTGTGCATCCAGCTGCAGGAAAATAGCTGGACACTTCTCTGTTGCTATCTCTGCAGGCAGAGTTATTGTGTTGGGTAGCTAAAGGAGAAAAAAGGTAGATTAGTAGGGCAGTTGGACAAGAGATCCCAGATCTCAGCCATAACTAACTAGTTAACAATAAAATGGTGTCAAGCAGTATTAAGACATAGATAGAACAAAAGTATTCAGCAACTGTCTAAAACATCTTAATGAAGGAGCTGCCTTATCCTCCCATGTGTGGGAGTGTGAGAATAAGCATGCTGCTACACAATGCCCTCTCCTCTCCTCAATACCAGATAACCTACCCTCTCTGGCTGGTTGAACACATAGCAGGAACTGCAATAATAGTAGTAAATTATTAAGAGGTTACTATGGGAGAACAGGTCCTTCAAGTATCTCAGACCTAAATTGTCTAGGGCAGGGGTAGGCAACCTAAGGCCTGGGGGCCGGATGCGACCCCCCCGAGGCCTTTGGACCAGCCCCAGGCCGGTCCTCCCGCCGCCACCGCCCGCCATGATGATATTATTGTTGTTATTACTTGTTCTTGGGATTTTCTTGGCAAAATCTCCACAGGGGTTTTGCCATGGCTTTTCTGGGGCTGAGAGAGAGTGCATGCATATTTTTTAATTTTTTAATTTTATTTATTTATTTATTTTTGGTGCTTCGGCCCCCCAATTGTCTGAGGGACAGCAACCTGGCTCAAAAAGGTTGCCTACCCCTGGTCTAGGAATTTGCATTTCAAAGCAATTACAAAGCCTGATGTAAAAAATTAGGAACTAACATTTCCACTTCCAACTGCCAGATTGCCATTGAACTTTTTTTTTTAATTACTACAAGCTCTACATCCTTATCATAAAGGTTTCCACTAACATCTTTGCCTGGCAATGACATAGTATCATATATATAGGTGGCATGATGCCATGGGTTAACACAACAGTTGTGAGCATTTATCTGCAGCATTCAATTCGCAGTCACTTACAAAAGCAATTAGAAAGGCAGCAAAACTGTTCTAATATATTTAATATATTTTTCCTCCCTCATTTTAGCCTTATTTACAATGTGTGATTTGGCTCTTTCTCCTGCGCTATCTTGAGGTGAAATGTGGAGGCAGATCAATGAGAGAAGACCCATTTTTCAGGTCAGTACATTTGTGTTGCCCTTTTAAAAATCATAATTGAAATGACCAAGGCAGAGTTGGCCAACAGTAAAGTGTCATAAGGTATGCCCTAGCACTGGTTCGTCTTGAATGTTTGGAGCAAAAGGGCCTTTGCAAGGAATATTAAGAATACATATACTTGCAAATATCTTTGCTCATTCAGAAGGAACGTTGCAACATAATGAAACTGTTTGAGAAAATGTTCAAGTACCAAATCTGATATTTTTCACATTACATGTGAAATCCCACATTTTTGTAGAGAAAACTGCATATTTTGCACAAATATATTACAGTTGGCCTTCAGTATCTGCAGGGGATCCGTTCCAGACACACACACACCCCATGGATGCCAAAATCCATAGATGCTAAAGTCCCATTGACCCCAATGGTGGCACAGCCATGCAGCCGCACCGCCATTGGGGACAATGTGTCAGGTCTTCCCTCTCTCCCACCCTCCTTCACCTGCGAGGTTTGTTGTGCCCTGGGCTTGGCTTTGGAGGGTGCAGTCAGGGAGCCAGTGCAGGGGTTTGGGTCTGGGACCACCGAAGGATGGAAGGTTGGAAGGAAGAGAGGTAGGGAGAGTTTGTCCCTTTGTCCCCAATGGCAACATGGCTGTGTGCATGCACTGCCATTGGGAATAGCACAGGCTTGCCAACTGGGGATGCTCAAGTCCGTGGATACCAAGGTCCCATTTTACTTTCTGTGCAAAACACTGAGGTGCAACAAAAAATTTCATTATAATGTACCAAAATGAGGAAAAAATGTAAATGTAAAAATATCAACCAGATAGCATTAAACTTTTGAAATCATTCATTCCTATATGCAGGTTTCACCCTTTAGTTCAAAATAATTCACCATATTTTTGGCCCCTCCAGACTGTTTCAGGCACAGGAGAAGCCTGTTCAAGAAAGAGAGGGTGTGTGTGTATCTTCATGGTTTAAAATGGCCTGGGTGATGATATTATTAAATTGGTCCCCACACTTTAGAGGGGTCATTTGGGGAAAATAATATATTTTTTAAAATTGAATTGCTGCGACCAGAACCCTCAAAACATTATTGAATCTGCAAGCAACCCATTGCTCTACTTCCCTCTCTTGCAATAAAGGAATATTCTTTGCCCATGGAGAAGTGACGTGCCTTTACCACATGCTCATATTTTGGGTTTTGCCAACAGATCGGTCACATAGGATGGTGATAATTATAGGGATGCTAGTGGAGCAATTTGAAATCCATATGTTATGCTCTAACATCCCTTCCATGTTACAGCCTTTTTTGTGTGCTGCACTCTGTGACATGAAATGACACCCTGATTCTCACCTTTTTGTGTGTGTGTGCAGCTTCATGGATGGCAGAACATTTTTCTACTGCCCTGCACCTTTCCTCATATCTGAATTAACTACTTATCCTGACTGCTTTGTTACTTGCACATGTGTATCATCCCAATTAATTTCACAGTAATAATCTAGAAATCATAGAGATGTTTTGAAAAAGAAAATCATATAGGCCTAAGTCCAGTATTACACTTAGACATAACCAAGAGTGCCGTGTAACTTTCTTTCTCTCCCCACTAGAGCCCTCAGCTTGCCAACATCCTTGAGCAGGTTTTGAAGGTGTACCAAAGACGATGAGACAGGAGAAGGATGTTTCCTTTTCCCATCTTCACTGATATAGCCATCCTTGGCCCTTTCTAGTGTACCAAACACTGTTATTTCTGTTCCATCTATCCAAAGGTGCCATGAAAAGAGATTGAACTTGTTTCTGTGTCTTTAGAGGTCCTGTCAAACTCAAGCCCTGGAAATTTCCAGATGTGCCACATGATGAGGATGAGGATGAGGATGAAGATGTTACGGCTGAGAGATTGAGAGTTAAAGAGATGACAACCTGCCAGAGCTGTGAGGAGGTAAATCTTGCCTTTCTGTTTAATCTTTATGTTTTAAACCACTAAATGTACTGGCACTAAGGGCCTGAACAGACTGCCAGAAATAATCTAGCTTGAGACCACTTTAACTGTCCTGGCTCAATGCTAGGGAGTCATTGGGATTGTAGTTTTTTTCTGAGACATTGAGCCTTCTCTGTCAGAAAGCTCTGGTGCCATAATAAACTACAGTTCCCATGATTCCCTAGCACTGAGCCAGGGCAATTAAAGTGGTCTCAAGATGGATTATTTGTGTCAGTCCGTTCAGGCCCTAAATGTCCCTAGATGGGCTGGTTTGTAGTGAAATTTCTCTACATGATCCTGTGAGTGGGAAGGTTCTCTATGTGTTCTTTGTACTTTGAGAGTAGGGCACATCAAATCCATTTATCTCTGATATTGATTGATATAATTTTTTGCTTTCATAGGAGTATTTTTGCATTATATAATCAAACTAATTCAGTCTTCTGTTGTTCTATTAGAAACCAGCAATTTTGGTCAGCAGTTTACATAAAGAATATGATGAAAAGAAAGATTTTCTTCTTGGAAGAAAAGTAAAGAAAGTGGCAACTAATCATGTCTCTCTTTGTGTAAAAAGAGGTTGGTGTTACATTGGTTACTATCTTGTAAGCTGCCCCGGTTGTATTTTACAAAGAGTCGGGATATAAATTGATGATGATGATGATGATGTCAGTGCATTTGAAAAAATAAAAATAAAATGGACTATCTTGTGAAGCAAACCAACAGATTTTACATTTTTTCTTATTTTTAGGAGAAATATTGGGAGTGTTAGGTCCCAATGGAGCTGGGAAGAGCACACTGATCAATATTCTAGTGGGGGAAGTAGAGCCAACCTCAGGCCAGGTATTCAACTGTAAACTCACCTCTCTGACCTTCTTCCTTTCAAGTTTTGTATGTATCCATTACCGGAGTTTTGATTGGAGATGATTTCCCAGGTCAGGCTCTGTCCCGCTGTCTATGTCATTAAAAAATAAATTGATATTTTGCACAGAAGAGAGCCAGCATGTGTAGTGGTTTGAGTGTTGGACTATAAGTCTGGACACCAGGGTTTGCATCTCTGTTTGGCCATGGAAACCCACTGGGCAACCTTGGGCAAGTTACACTCTCTCAGCCTCAGAGGAAGGTAAAGGCAAACCTCCTCTAAACAAATCTTGGCAAGAAAATGCATGATAGGTTTGCCTTAGGGTCACCATAAGTCAGAAACAACTTAAAGGTATCTAACAACAATGAGGAATATACTTTATTAGATGCTATTTGTAATTACAGAATCACACATGAGAGTTATTTCTTAAAATCTGGCAGGGAATCATAAATGACCAAATGGACATCATATTGACAACCAAAAACTATATACATAATATTTCTATCATTGGAAATGTCTTTGCATATAAGCTTTTAGTGTTTTTCAGCTTAATGGGCATTTCTGTGAACAGGGAAAAATGCATAAAATGACATTACTACAAAACAGTTTTTAGTAAAATTGAACAAAACAACTTTAAGTGTTAAGAAAAGATTCATGTTCATCTTGGTTTGGACAGCTTTGCAAAGGAGGGTTAAGGTAGGGTTTAACATGATTTGGAATATGTGTAATATATAATTTAGGGCCTTTGCAGACTGCCAGAAATAGTGCAAATTGAGTCCACTTTAAGGGTTAGGGATAAGGAATCATGGGAACTGTATTTTATTGTGGCACCAGAGCTCTCTGACAGAGAAGGCTTAATGTCTCAGAAAAAAAAATTCCCATGATTCCCTAGCACTAACCCTAACCCTTAAAATGGACTCAATTTGCACTATTTCTGGCAGTCTGCAAAGGCCCTTAGACTACATTCCTGTGTATATATTCTCCAAAGTAAGCCCCATTAAGAGTCTAGTCCTGAATATATGATTGCTGTTTAATATAAGAAATAAGCACTGAGATGTTGTAACAGCTCTTGCTAAATAGGCAGAGATGGTGATAAAAAAGCCTAATTACATAGTGAAAGCAAACAAACTCTTGAATGAATATTTCTTGTCATTTCAATTTATGTTTTCATAAATCACTTTTGACTGTTTTCCTGCATGTTCACTGCAAACATTATATAAAAGTATTGAGTAAGGATGGTATATTCACAGGTGCTGATGGGAGATTATTCTTCAGGTGAGAGTAATGAGGAGAGTTCCAAAAGATTTGTGGGATACTGTCCACAGACAAATCCACTTTGGCCTGATATCACATTGCAGGAGCATTTTGAAATTTATGGTGCAGTCAAAGGAATGAGTGAAAGTGACATGAAAGAAGTCATAAAATGGTAAGTGGTTTATATTTAATGTTTATTTTCTTGTATAATCACTGTACAATTTCTTAATGTAGAATTCTCATAGAATTCAGTAACACCTGAAACAGCATTTTAAGGATAGCATCCTCTATTCAGTGGTACATATCTCAGTGTCCCATGTGTTCTTATTAACCATGCAATTTGTAGCAAAAGAACTGTTCAGTGTGTGTACAGTCATGGTCTACCTTAAGATCCCTGCCTTAAAAATTATTATATTTTCTATAAATATAACTTCAGCTTGTTTCTATAAGATAAAGGTCTGCATTCTGTATTTTAGTATGGTAATCTATTCAGTTACTATACATAAGTATGATAGAGCTCACTAAGCATGACAGTTTCCCTTACAAACCTTGGCACATATCCTTTTGAGAAGCAGGTGTGTCTGTTCATTTTCTCAGTATTTCCAGGGCTGTAGTCACGTTGGATCACTATGCTAGTGTAAAAATAACTGACATTCCATTGCACTTTTTTCAGAGCTAGCATAAGTGTGCTCTCTAGTCCAGCCAGACACACACACCTCCTTCTCTCAGTTTTGATGTGATGAATAGGAAGCTGTCTGATTGTTGAACAATAGATGGGCTCAAGGCTGTGCAATCACTATTTTAAAGAGATACGCATTTGACTGTCTCAAAAGGGAATAATTTTTAAAAAAATAGTCAGTGCCTCAGAATGTATTTAGAAGTGGAAAATGTATTATAACATGCTGTATTTCTGTTGTTGGGGTGTTTCATAAAATATCTGTAATTAAAGGAGGTAAGAAAAATAGTGGAGGAATATTTGTTCCTGAAGAACATGCTACTTTTATTCGCATTGAGTATATCACATATTGTGGTAGGTTTTTCTCATTTTTAATTTTCTTAACATTATTTTAGGCTCTTCTTCCTTCTTTTGTTTTTGTCCTTTTTTTATGTTTAGCTATGGGTGGTTAGTTTTGTTGCATTACCACATTTGACAAATAAATCATCCTTTAGCCATCAGCCACCAGAAGGGCTCATCCTTTCTTTCATTCATGTTGTAATACACTACAAAAGAGAATAACAACTCTGAAAAATTATTCAGTTAGAAATAGTCATCTTAATGGATGCTATAGTAACCTGGAAGAATAATAGAAGTACAAGCTACTATGTCTTAAAGAAAGACGTAGGTTCACAGGGTAGGCAAGGGAAAAGGGATTTACCAATAGCTGCTAAATGTGCCACCTCTGCCTTTCCTGCATATTGGACAATTTTCATCATCTGCTATTCTATATCTGATACACAGTTAAATCATATTAATGTAATTAGCATATTGAGGAAAATATAATGAGTAAATGCTGAGATTTTAAAGGTGTATTGTAATGTATTTTAACTTGTTAGCCTCCCCGATTGGTCTCAGAGGGGCGGGGTATAAATAAATTATTATTATTATTATTATTATTATTATTATTATTATTATTATTGTAGTGGCTTGTTGCTAGCTTGATACATTCCTTTTCAAGCCCACAAAATTCAAATTTGATTCTCTACAGCATTTCCAGTGCACTTGACTTTAAGGAACATCTACTGAAAAGAACAAAGAAACTTGGGGCAGGCATTAAACGAAAGGTATTTTTGTTATTGTCCATATCGCTTTGTTATTGTATATTTATTTGTAAGAGCAGTTGTTTTCTGAGCTGTCTCCTACTCATTCACCTTCCACCAGCTTTTCATATAATCATAGAGTTGGAAAGGCCCCCGTTGGCCATCAGGTCCACCCCCTGCCTAGATTTCCGACTAGAGCTTTCCCAGCAGGTAACTGTCCAGACTTTTTGAAGACATCCATAGAAATAGACCCCGCTACCTCTAGGCCAGGGGTCGGCAACGTTAACTAACCTGGGGCCGGTCGCTGGTCCCCAGGTTTTCCGGCGGGCCGGGGGGGAGGGAACAGCAGCGCTGCCGCGGCTGCCATTTTGTTTGCTAAAATGGCGGCTGCGACTCATTTGCACATGCACAGTTTGTTGGCAAACAAAATGGCAGCTGCGACGCGCACGGTGCGGCCCTCAGGCTGTAGGTTGCCAACCCCTGCTCTAGGCAATTAGTTCAATTGCTGAACTGCTGTCACTGTCAAGACATTCCTTCTAATGTTCAATCAAAATCTCCCCTCCTGTAACCTCTCTAGCAAGCCTGGTTAAAAACAATAAAAAGGTGTTTTTTTAATCATGCCAATAGCAAAAGGAAGAACAATGAAATGGTAGGGCCATTGCAGGGAGAAGATGGCAAAACGCTAACAGGGAACAGAGAAATAGCAGAACTATTTAGCACCTTTGCCTCAGTCTTCTCCCTAAAGAAGAACAGTGTTCATCCTGGGGGGAAATAGAGCAGATGATGCAATAGGGGAAATGCAGCATAGAATAGGTAAAGAGGTAATAATAAAGAGAAATATGTGCCTACTCTAAACAAATTCAAGTCTCCAAGGCCAGATAAATTACATACACGGGTATTAAAAGAACTGGCAGAAGTAATCTCAGAACCACTGGCAATAATCTTTGAGAATTCCTGGAGAACAGAAGTTCTAGCAGACTGGAGGAGAGAAAATGTTATCTCCCTCTTCAAAATGGGGAAAAAGAGGACCCAAACAATTACCACCCTGTCAGCTTGACATCAATACCAGGAGAGATTCTAGAGCAGATAATTAAACAGATAGTATGTAAGCACTTAGAAGGGAATGCCATGATTGCTAAAAGTCAACATGGGTTTTTCAAAAACAAGCCATGCCAGACTAATCATACCCTGTGGATGTAGTATATCTTGATTTTAATAAGGCCTTTGACAAGGTCATACAACAAGTGTTCTTTAGGACACTGTCTTGAGTGTTTGATTTCTGACTAATTTTTATTGACTCAGATTGGATTTTGGATTTACCTCTTTCTCCCTGTGTTTTGTAGCTTTTTGGGATCAGATTGTTCAACCTGTATGACTTGGCTTCAGTGTACCTTCATTCTTTGCTTCTTGTCTGGATTTGGTGATCAGTTCAGCTTTAGCTGACCAACACTACCCTAAGGGGTTTTATGACCTCCTTGGGGTCGTTTAAATGCTGTAACCCTTGCTGGGAAAGATTCCCGAAAAGGATGGCCAGTCAAAGTGCTGAGGAGCATAGCATTGAGGCCTGCTCTTACTGTAAAGCCAGTACTCCTCAGGCTTGAAAGAACCATGATTCTCATGGGCAGAGGTCTTTTGAAAAACCCATGTTGACTTTTAGCAATCATGGCATTCCCTTCTAAGTGCTTACATACTATCTGTTTAATTATCTGCTCTAGAATCTCTCCTGGTATTGATGTCAAGCTGACAGGGTGGTAATTGTTTGGGTCCTCTTTTTTCCCGTTTTGAAGAGGGAGATAACATTTTCTCTCCTCCAGTCTGCTAGAACTTTTGCTTTGTAGGAACCAGCTTCTCCTGGCATGGCAGACAACTTTGGTGTGATCAGATGAAAGGGAGCCCTTTGTTTTGATTTTGTTCTCATCCTTCTTCTGACCAAGGAGAGCATGGCCCTCTTAGAGAAGTCTCCTCAGTCTGTTGTGGTAGGTATAGTTTTGGAGGGGGAAATTAGGGATTTTCCCCTTCTAGCTCAGACACTTTCCATTTGTCCAGTTCATGATCATCCAGTTGCACCCTCTACAGGGTGGTACCATCACCACCGAGGTACCACTTGTATCATCACCACCAAGGAGGGTTGCCTCACACTGGCAACATTTTTCTCTCAGGTCTCTGTCTATCTTGACTACATCATGTTCCTGCAGTTTGCCGTCTCAAAGTCCCTGGTACTGTCATTCCCAATATGAGGCATAGTATAATTGAGAGCCTTATTGGTACTCTTACAGAATGGACTGGTACTCTTACAGAATGGAATCTCCTTATCAGTAAGCTGAGATGTTACCATCATCAGACTATCATTATTGCCAGGACTACTATCACTGTTGACAACACAGAGATCTTGATCTTGAGGATGCTTATCATTCCTCTCATTGATGCGGAGAGTCAGTTCCACGGTCGGTGCCGATAGTTTTAGTACCTAGCCACCACAGATCCCCATCTCTAGTTTCTCCAGTTGCTGTGTCTACAAGCCCCACACAACTATCTCTCAGCCCTACACAGCCATCATTGCCTCCAGCACTCTCTCCTTGATCTAGAGTGCTGTCTTGGACTATCACCTTCTATGGCTTGCCCATCCCAAGCTATTTCACTGGTGGATGCTCCTGATTCCAATGGCAGTTCTGACTCTTCTTCAGAATTTTTTATTGAATATCAGAGTCCCCCTCTGCGCTGGCTGGGGAGTGTGGCCCTGTTTTGCCTAATGATGATATAAGATCTTTTGCAGACCAGATGTTGCATATGATATTGCAAAGGCTTCTAGGGATCAAACTAAACCTAAGGAGTGTAACAAAAGTAAAATGGAGTCCAATTTTTTTCTCTCTGTGTGTAAATTATGTACACTACAAAAAAACTCACCTTGGTAAAGCGGAATGTTATAGCAGAGAATAGAGTGTTGCTGTATTGAAAAGTACTTGCAGTTAAGCTTTCCGCATGTCTTTTCCTCTGTGGAAATGGAGCAGGACTAAGAGCCTTTACAGACTGCCAGAAATAATGTAGCTTGAGACCACTTTAACTGTCCTGTCTCAGTGCTAGGGAATCATGGGAATTGTATTTTTTTCTGGGAGATTGAGCCTTCTTTGTCAGAGAGCTCTGGTGCCACAATGAACTACAATTCCCATGATTCCTTAGCACTGAGCCAGAAGAGTTAAAGTGGCCTCAAGCTGCATTATTTCTGGGAGTCTGTAAAGGCCTAAAAGCCCTATTGAACTCTTCAGAAAAATGAACCTCAGCAGAGTTGTTCCTAGACCCTTTTTTAGGACAGATGAGCCTCTCATTCCGTTCTTCGAGCCCCTTGCTGCTTGTCATGTGTTCCCACTTTTCTAAGATTAAATCTTTTTATGGGAAAAGAGATGAGGTATCAGGTCTCTGAGCAGCCAGGTTTAATCCTAACAGGATATAAAACATTTTGGGGGCAATTGCATCTGCTTGCCTTTCTTTAGAGTATTATCAAATTCATCTTTTGTTTTTTCTTCCTTTTAGTTATGTTTTGCCTTAAGTATGCTTGGGAACCCTTATATTACTCTACTAGATGAGCCATCAACTGGTATGGACCCTAAAGCAAAACAGCACATGTGGTGAGTAGCACCAAATAACATGGGGATAGTCTTTTTGGTATAGAATGCCATACCGATATGTTTTTTTTATTTAAAAATTATATTTTATCCTAACAGCATTATGTTCAAGACAGCTTTTGAAAACCAATAGTTAGCAGCATAATTTAAACTTAACAGCAATACAAAATAAATAATAATTGAGGGGGGATTTTCAAAGGAATTCCCTTGTTGGTTGCAGGAAAATAAGAGTCTGGGGCACCTTAAAGAAAACTGCCAACACTCATCTTCTGCAAATGACTATCCACATTTTTATGGCATACACTGCAGGTTCCGAGTGCCTGCAGAAACTTACCGCTGTATTGAAATTTAATATGCCATAATGAAAATTTTATTCCTTAAACTACTACTGGCAATCAAGACAAAACAATGCATCCCTGCTTCAGCCCTGCCTGTGTAAACGGAGCTGAAGCAGGGCTGCATTGTTTTGTCTTGATTGCCACCCTGCAGAATTAATGTAGTGTGATGTAATTCATCCATTGCACTCCATGTCATGGCTCCATCCTATGGAATTCTTGGATTGGTAATTCATTGTAGCGCCACAGCTCTCTGACAGAGAAGGCTAAATATCTCACAAATCTACACATCCCAGAATACCCTAATATTGAGCCATGGCAGTTAAAGTGGCGTCAAACTGCATTAATTCTGCAGTGTAGATGTAGTCTCAGACTGCTCAGGAATATTTGGGAGGGGAAAAAATTGGGACCAATAGTTGCCTTAATTGCAGCCAGATCAGCTGCCAGAACAGAAGCAATATAAGATTTTACAATAAAGATATATTCACCATCATAAATAGTAAACCTTTTAAACAATCTCTCTACACAAACACACATGGTACTTTTTGAGATGATTGAGTAACTTGTAACTAATGGCCAAGTTTTTGGACCTACTTTTCCATATAGAAAGGCTAAAAGATTGGGTTAGGCACTTTTGATGGAAGGTCCAGCAGATATTCTTGCATCTGGTACATGTAACTGCACAGAAAACCATTCAAACAGTGGTACATTTGCAGGTTGGTGTCTCCACTTTTTCACCAAGTGTTTGTTACATTTTATAGGAAAGCAATTCGAGCAGCCTTTAAAAGTAAACAGAGAGCAGCTATTCTGACAACCCATTATATGGAAGAAGCAGAGGCTGTGTGTGATCGGGTGGCAATCTTGGTGTCTGGAAAATTAAGGTACCTTCCCTGCAAGTTGGAGCATTCATAACATTTGTAATGATTCTGATGTTAAACTGACTTTTTTTCCCTTTGTGTTTTCTCTTTTCCATCACCACCTCAACATCTCAGGTGTATTGGGACAGTTCAACACCTCAAGAGTAAATTTGGCAGGGGATATTTCTTAGAAATTAAATTAAAACATGTGCCAGATATACAGAAAAAGGAACATCTTCAGAGGGAGATTTTGCACATCTTTCCAAATGGAAGCCATCAGGAAAGGTAAAAGGCAACAGTTAGAACTATTCAGGATTAAAATAATTAGGGTGTCCTTGCACTAGCTAATCAGTTTTATGTAAGATGAGAAGCAGTGTGGTGTAGTGACTTGTATGTTGGAGTACAACTAGGGACCAGGATTCAAATGCCTGCTCAGCCTTGGAAACCCCTCAAGCAGTACACACTCTCTCAGGCTCAGAGAAAGGCAAAAGCAAATCCCCCTGAACAAATCTTGCCAAGAGAAGCCCTTGATAGAGTCGCCTTAGGATCATCATAAGTCAGAAATGACTTGAAGGCACACAATAACAACAACAACAACAACAGGTGACAAAAATAGCATGAAAACCCCTGACTCTTCCCTTTCACATGCCCCCATTCTCCTTTCCTTTCCTTTGTTTTGGCAAAATTAAGCTTTTTAGTTTTTTCTCACTAAGAGGGATTTTAAGTACATTTTAATCACTTCAGTCCTCATGTTAGTGTCCATTGTGAATGCTGCCAACTGATAACCTATCACATGCTTGGGATTTAGAACACTTATAAATTGTTCAAACTAAGAAGCATGAGTCTGCTGTTTAAAAAACAATGAGTGCCATGATGGGTTTGCAGTGGTTATATTAACAATGAATCATAGACTCATAGAATTGGAAGATACCACAAGGGCCATCCAGTCCAACCCCCCTACTATTCATGAACTCACAATCAGAGCACCCCCTGTGACAGATGGCTATCCAGCCTCTGTTTAAAAATCTCCAAAGAAGAAGACTCCACCACACTCCGAGGGAGTGTGTTCCACTGTGAAACAGCTCTTACAGTCAGGAAATTCCTCCTAATGTTTAAGTGGTATCTCTTTTCCTGTAGCTTGCATCCATTGTTCTGGGTCCCGTTCTCTAGAGCAGCAGAAAATAAGCTTGCTCCATCCTTAATATGACACCCCTTCAGAATCTGAGACAGGGCTATCATATCACCTCTTAACCATCTCTTCTCCAGGCTAAACATACCAAGCTCCCTAAGTCTCTCCTCATAAGGCCTGGTTTCCAGACCCTTCACCATTTTGGTCACTCTCCTCTGGACACGCTCCAGTTTGTCAACATCCTTTTTGAATTGTGGTGCCCAGAACTGGACACAGTATTCCAGGTGAGGCCTGACCAAAGCAGAATAGAGTGGCACTCTTACTCTCCTTGATTTAGACACTATACTTCTATTGATGCAGCCTAGAATCACAATGGCCTTTTTAGCTGCCTCATCACATTGTTGACTCATGTTCAACTTGTGGTTGAAGCCCTGGTGGCGCAGTGGTTAAATGCCTGTACTGCAGCCACTCACTTATAGACCACAAGGTTGCGAGTTCAATACTAGCCAGGGCTCAGGCTAGACTCAGGCCTGCATCCTTCTGAGGTCGCTAAAATGAGTACCCAGCTGTTGGGGGGCAATGAGCTTATAGTTGTAAACCGCTTAGACATCCCATAGCGCGATATGAAGCGGTATATAAATGAAATGAAGCTGCTTTTAGTCTACTAGGACTCCTAGATCCCTTTCACATGAACTTTTGTTAAGCCAGGTGTCCCCCATCCTATATCTATACATGTATGTATACAAAAGACTTAATAAAAAGATATTTTAGTTCCATAAATTCAGTTAGAATATTTACATATGATAAAGTCATGAGATATGAATGTGAATAAAATCTAAACAACTTAGTTACAACATAAAACAATTTAAGGAGCTTAAAAACACCTTTCAACGAACATGTTTTCCGTATCCACATTTCCACATTTGATAGAGAGTGTCCCATGGTAGAATAAAATGAGTTGTTTTAAGAGCTGTCTGATTTTTATGGCATGTTACATTCTAAAAATGTGCTTTATTATAAACAAATCATATTTGTTCCATAACATTTCTAACTGATCATTTCAAAACAAAGAATAGCCTAAGATTGTTTTTGTAGTTGTGATGTACCTTCAACTCATTTCCAACTTATGGCGACCCTAAGGCAAACCTATTACGGGGTTTTCTTGACAACATTTGTTCCAAAGGGGTTTGCCTTTGCCTTCCTCTGTAGATCCCTTAATTTTTTATTTGTAGTGTTCCTGAAATAAATTTCAAATTTGCTCCCTTTTGAACTCTTGTGCATCTTGAGACAAATTATTGCCATAACAAAATTATTTCCACAAAGATTATTATAAGCTAACTAGCACCCTGTTGATCTTCTTTAATTATAAAGGAACTGTCTAGCCTTCAGTTGTTTGTAATATGCAAGAGCATTTTGAATTGTTAATACATTAATTAAAATGTAAATAGATACATTACAAAGAGTGCAAGAATTTACAATGTTGTTTAACTAGGTAAATTTAAAAACAAACAATCCTTGGTGGACTGAGAAAGAATCAATCAGCAGTGAAAATGATGAATTAAACCCATAATTTTCTCTAATATGTAGAATAGTTTTTGAAAAAATATATAGCAACTCTATTGTTCTAAATATCAACTTCTGGGACAGAAGAGTAATGTCAGCTATCGCCCATTGCTGTTTTTACAGACTTCTATTTGCACTCCACACATAGACCTCTAGGCTTTTCAATGAGAAATTTCAATTTGATACAAGATTTGCTGCATATCTACCAGACTACTGAATCGCAAACTCCATTCAGTTTGGTTCACTGATTTAAGGGGGCTGATGCTATGCACACCCAACATTTATGATGGTTTATGGTTTCTTCCCAGAAATTAAAAATTGTTGGTCTGTAATACAGATGAACAATGTTTCTGTGGACTGAACTTAATGTTAGTGGGAAATTGTTCAAATCTCAGTGAATGTATGTTCAGGTAGACTAGAACGCAATGTTGAATACTACAATACCTCTCCCTATTGTCGATGTTCATTTTTAATATTTAAACACGTTCTTAAATATCTACTACACTGAGTGTGTAAAACCTTTAGAGCAGTGATGGGCAACCTTTTAAGCTTGGTGTGTCAAACTTCGCCAAAAAACTGAGCATAACTCGGGTGGTGTGTCACTTTGAAAAAAAAAACTTGGCCGTGCAGGAGCCGAGGATGAAACATCCTTTTCGGCATGCGGCCACCTCAGCGGCCGCATGTCACCAGAAATAGCTACGTGTGTCAGTGCTGACACGCGTGTCATAGGTTCACCATCACTGCTCTAGAGTGATACAAAGGAATATTGCTTGTTCAACTATAAGATGACATGACATAAAAATGCCTAACTCTTCTTCCATCCATCAAACCACTTGTAATTTTTGGAGGTGTAGCATGTCATGTGCTAATGTGTACTTTGCTTGTGTTGCAGTTTTGCCTCAATTTTAGCATATAAAATTCCAAAGGAGGATGTCCACTCCCTTGCACTATGTTTTTCCAAACTGGAGGAAGGTGAGACACTAATTTACTAAGTAAACTGTTTGTGGCAGAACCTCCTTCACCTGGTTCAATTAGGTACCCATCTCTCCTGGTGATTGTATCCTGTCAGTTCCCTTTTCATTATCATCTTGTCCCAGAACATAATTCTCTAGATATAAAGAACTCTTCATGTAAGCTTCTGTTAACCCAGATGTTATCTCCAACTCTCAGGCAAATGAAGTTCTGCTTCATTGGCTGTCTAGACTTTCGGTCCAGATTTCACAGGACACAATAAAGTCAAACTTTAGAGCACTGAAAGAGATGCATGATTTGCTTTTGAGAAACTATCTTTCCATTTTCTCTTAGCAACACACTACATTTGGTTTACTGAGATCTTCCAAAGGCTTCTAAGAAACACAGAAAGTGCATACTTTTCAGAAACTTATATAGTGGTTTTTCCCAGGCTTCATCTACACTGCAGAAATAATTCAGTTTGACAGTGCTTTAATTGCCATAGCTCAATGCATTGGAATTCTGGAATTTATAGTTTTGTGAGATATTTAGCCTTCTCTATCAGAGAACTCTGGTGCCACAACAAACTACAAATCCCAGGATTCCATAGCATTGAGCCACGGCAGTTAAAGCACTGTCAAACTGCATTATTTCTGCAGTGCAGATGAAGCCCTGGCCACTTCTACTATTAAGAAACAGCAGGATTCATGCATCCCAGATACAGCTTTGAATGTACAATTCAGAACATTACAGGAGCTGTGTGTGGATATCATAGTGCCTGCAGAGCATCAGACTGAACAGTTTTTATTGACATCAGGATGGATAATTTGATATTTTAAAATGCATGTTCATATAAAGTCATTGAGTTGCTCAAGTTCTGTTGAGGAACATAACAGTTCTTTCTAACATTTTTAACAGCAAAGCATGCCTTCGATATTGAGGAGTACAACTTCTCCCAAGCAACACTTGAACAGGTAATTTAAACAGGCTTTAAAAATCATAATGAGACCTTACACAAAACATATTGTTTCATGATTCTCAGCCTTACATTTTATTGCTTTAAAATAATTTGTCATTTGTATCCATAAGTTAGCTATGTTTCCAGTTTATATTGTCATATCCAATACTGAATTACAACTGGTACTGATTTTTAAAATAGTTTTCCAAATGTACAAAAGATTTTTAACATATTGTCAGTCATTACACTGGTGTGATGATCTGGAACTCTATTAATTTATGCTACAGCTCAGCCGACTTCACATGAACTCTACTTAATGTATTTATGAAATCCTTGCTCATTTTAGGTGTTTGTGGAACTTGCCAAAGAGCAAGAGGAGGAAGACAGCTTTGGAACACTAAACAGCACACTTTGGTGGGAAAGAGCCCAAGGAGAGAGAGTTGTTTTCTGATCTGTCCCATGTTGTAGAATTAAACTGATTCATTCTTTATGGTTTTTCAGAAGAATTGTTCTTGTCATTTTGTAATGTTTTCATCTTTTGGTTGTACACTGAGCACTATGAATTATAGAAGCATATTCTCAAGCAATTCAGAGTATAAGAATACTGAGTCCCACATCTAAAAATGCAAAATTGAGCCTATTCACCTAATTTGCCTTACATACACCAACATGGTACATGTCTCTGGTCTATGTCTTGCTCTTTTTAGGTAAAGGTTTTGTAATGGCAGAAAGAGGGTAACATAGAATTTAATATATGTTTTCTATTCTAGAAACTCATGTACTATATTTCATTGACACACAGTGTGTGACATCAATATTATTATTAAAAAACTACAGCTGGTTCAATAATCTGATTACATGGCCTATTACATGTGCTGCATTTTTAAGGAGTTTGATTTCAGGAACCATAATCTCTAGAAGTAGGAAGAATATTTTTTACATTAATTAACAGATATTTGCAGATTAATAATCATTATGGACATTTTCCAGAATAACATTTTGCTAAAGGCCATGTTGACATCTTTTAAAGTTACCTTGAAAATTTTATCACAAACTCTACACAATTTTTATATAAATTTAATCATAAGTTTTATGTAAGTTTATTATGTAAGTTTAACCTGAAACTACCTATGTTTTAGCAGACATTATTTAGATGGCTCAGATCTTAGGTATACTTTAACTTGTAATAAGCCACTAAATAATATACTTTGAATTTAATCTGTATGTTTCTTTTTGAAACTTTAATCATTCTGGTGGAAATTTTTATGGTAATTTCCTTTGTATGCTTTTTAATGAAGCTATGCATTACTTGAGTTGGGGTTAATGTTTGAAGCATTTGTCAATTTACTTGCTGCAATGTTTTTTAAAGCAATTGTGCATCAGAATAAGTGGCTGGTGCATTTATCCCCTATGTGGTCTGAACAGCAATCACATTATCACTAACATTAGAAATAAAATGGGTATAATCAGCATTTGTATCATTTGAAAGTAGTACTTTTGTCACAAAAATGTATTGTACTTGCACTTTAAGCCACTCTGAATTCCTTCTTGTCATTTGACAAAGTCCAAATAGAAGCCCATTAATGTAAAATATACTATAAGACTACCAACTGTGTATATAGTTGTTTGTTTTGAATGGTACGACTAAATTGTGTCATGGTTGCAAGTTGCACAGAAGCCTATACTGCATGCACAGGTACATCTGAATAGTTTGCACAAATAGTTTTCTTCCATTTTTACAAATGCAGATTGTGAAAAACCAAATGTGTGAATTTCTTTGTACATTTCTTATTCGTGTATGGCATGTAAAATCATTGCACAATCTTGTTTTTGTTGAGTTTCAACATAGCACATATCTACTACGTCTTTGGTGGGTTGCCTTTTTTCTGTGTTCCATTTTGAAGTTCTTTCTTTGACAAAAATAGTATCCAGATGCACCAGAACCTTATATTTAGCGTTGTGATTATGATAACTAACTATAGGAGAAGAAGAATGAATCTGTTCCATTATCATTGAGAGATGAAATAAAGGTTTATGTTTCATTTAGTCACCTTTGTATGTAATTAATTTAAAATTGAACCAGCATGGTGTAGTGGTTTGAGTCTTAGACTACAATTCTGGATTTGAATCCCAGTTTGAATCCTGGTTCAACCATGGAAACCCACTGGGTAACCATGGAAGCCACTGGGAGAGTCACACTCTCTCAGCCTCAGAGGATGGCAATGGCAAACCCCCTCTGAAGAAACTTGCCAAGAAAACCCCATGATAGATTCACCTTAGGGTCGCCATAAGTCAGAAAGCACTTGAAGGCATACAACAAGAAACAACAAAATTTAAAATCAAGATGTAAAGGGAATGGAGCTTTTAAAAAAAGCTAACATTGTCCTACCACAGTTTTGAAAGTGCATGTAAATAAAAGTCAAACACAACATCAGTCTCAAGGCTCTGGTCTATCTTCTGCATAGATATCCCTTCACAGAACAACACAACACCATCTTGAGAAAATGCAGACCTGTGACTAATGTCATTTTATAACACAAAAGACTGCAAGCAATAAAGAAGAGAAGAAAAACAAAAGGGAGATAGGAACAAATAGAATCATTAATGCAACAGTACAACTGCTTGTGCGGAAAGATAAAGAAAATATCTACAATGACCAATGCAGAGAAATAGAAGACAACAACAAAAAGGGAAAAACAAGAACTCTATTTCACAAGATCTAGGAAATCAAAGAAAAATTGAAACCAAGGACCAAGATGCTCTATGACAATAAAAATAACATTATTCAAGACCAGGAAGGAACCAACACAGAAACCTTTTTCTGAGAGCCTCCCTGTATCCCAACACCACCAGGACTGAAGTGAGGGAGCTGTGGCCGAGGCAACAGAGTACTCTTAGGCTCTTAGACCACCTACCAGCAAGGAAGCCAAGCTGCAAGCCAGGAGCTGTGCCTCTTCATTTCCCCTCACCATTGGGACAGTCTTTAGCAGGGCAGCTGGGTGATGCCCAAATCCTTTTGGGCCTGCTGTATAATGTGGGAGGTGTCTGGAGGCGAGCTGAGAAGTGACCACTTGAGAATGCCTCATCTTTCTTCCAGGCCTCTGAGTCATACACCGAGGCCTGTTGATCAGATTAGTAGTTTTAAGGGTGATTATGGAGGGAGTTGGCAGTGGGAGGGCAATGTATGATATCATGGGCAATGTAAAGGAGGCAGTCAGTAACAACTATGGAGCGGCTATTAGAGTTGTACAAGGAAACGGGAGGTATGGCGTTAACAGGGCGAGTTTCGGTTATAGAGGAAGGCGAGACAAATGCTTAAAATTCTTCTTACCTTCCTATCAGCCTGTTAACCCTAAAGTACTGGAGAGAGTGCCAATCCAACCACAGAACCTTTCTCTGCTCCTCTGCAGTGCCAGGTCAATTAAGAATAAAGCCCATATACTATATGAACTACTTCTACAGGAAGATCCAGACCTGGCTTGCATTATGGAAACCTGGCTGGGAGATGACAGCACTGTAACTTGGGCTCAAGCTCTCCCAGCCAGATATGCTGTTAGTGAGCAGGTAAGGGGAAGTGGGCGAGGGAGGGGGGAGTAGCTGTAGTCCATAAGAACAACGTTACCCTGACCAGGATACCTTTCCAGCAATTAGACCGCATCAAGGGTATTTACCTTCACCTGAAGGCTGGGGACAGTCTGGGGATTCTGTTGGTTTACTGACCACCCCATTGCCTAACAGACTCCCTGGCCGAGCTGACACAACTGATCTTGGAGCTGGTGCTGGAGACTCCCAGGCTCCTTGTTCTGGGAGACTTCAACATCCCCCTCGAGACCAGCTCCTCAAATCTCATAGGTGCAGCTCAGGAGTTCATGTCTGCCATGACTAACATGGGCCTGTCCCAGATAGTCTTTGGGCCTATGCATTGTGCAGGACATAGCCTTGATGCAGTCTTTTGCACGGAACAGGAACTTCCGTGGGCGGAAGTGTCTTTCACTTCCGCCCTGTCATGGATGGATCATTTCCTGGTCAAGGTTGGACTGAAGACCACTACCCATAACCCCTCTGGAGTGGTGGACCTATTAGAATGGTCCGCCTTCGAAGGCTGATGGAACCCAAAAGGTTCCAAGAAGCCCTAGAGAGTTCTATGGGTGACAATGACGGTGACTCTGTCGAAGCCTTGGTGACTACCTGGAACAATGATCTCACCAAGGCTATTGACACAATTGCTCCCAAGCATCCTTTCCAGCTGCCCCAAATTGTAATCCTTGGTACAATGAAGATCTTAGAAGGATGAAGTGGGCTGGACAACGATTAGAGCACTGCTGGCGAAAAACTCGATGTTTATCTGACAAGACACGTCATAGGACTTTTCTTAAAGCCTATTGAGTGGCAATAGCTTCAGCAAAGAAATCTTTCTACTCTACATCTATTGCGTCTGCGAAGTCTCGTCCGGCAAAGCTCTTCAGGGTGGTTAGGAAGTTAACCCAGATTCCTTCCACCCTGAATCCTCTTTTACAACCTATGAGAGCCTGCTGTGGTGCTTTTAATAACTACTTTGCAGATAAAATCTCTCAGATGGCCGACTTAGACGCTGGCATTAGTACAGAAACGATAAGAGAGGTGTCCAGTGGCTCCATTAATGAGGTTATTTTGGATCAATTTCAGTCTATGAGTACCGATGATGTTGATGGTTACCCTGCTTGGCAAGGTAAAAAAGACCACTTGCCCTCTCGATCCCTGCCCGTCCTGGCTGGCTATCCAGGGAGGTGAGGCAACTATAAATCTGTTAAAATCTATAATTAATGCCTCCTTCAGGGAAGAGCATTCTCCAACTAGTTTAAAACTAGCAGTAGTAACACCTATTATTAAAGAAGACTTCCCTTGACCCCCTGGATAAAAATAACTACCAGCCAGTATCTCTTCTTCCTTTTTTGGGCAAGGTGATCGAGAGGGCGGTTACAAACCAACTCCAAGCAGTCTTGGATGAAACCGATTATCTTGATCCATTTCAAACTGGCTTCAGGTCAGGATACGGAGTGGAGACTGCTCTAGTTGCCTCGGTCGATGATCTTCGTCTGTGCATGAACAGGGGAAGTGTGGCCCTGTTGGTGCTCTTGGACCTCTCAGCAGCCTTCGATACCATAGACCATGATATCCTTCTGGAACGCCTGAGAGAGTTAGGAATTGGGGGCTCTGCTTTGCAGTGGCTCTGTTCCTACCTCTCAGGTAGATTCCAGATGGTGATGCTGGGGGGCAGCCGCGCTTCTAAAAAAGAGCTGACATCTGGCGTCCCTCAGGGCGTCATTTTGTCCCCCATACTATTTAACATTTACATGAAGCCACTGGGTGAGATAGGAGGAAGAAATATCAACAATCTAAGATATGCAGATGACACCATAGTACTAGCAGAAAACCTCATAGACCTAGAACACTTACTAAGGAAGAGCAAAGAAGAAAGTGCTAAGGCAGGCTTATTGTTGAACATAAAGAAAACAAAAATAATAACCACTAAGGACCCTCACAAGTTCAATCTAGACAATGAAGAAATAGAAATAGTAAAAGAATTCCCATACCTCGGATCAAACATGGATAGAAATGGGGACTGCAGTCAGGAAATCAGAAGAAAACTAAGAATGAACTAGAAAAGATCCTAGAAAAGATTCTAAAATGCAAAGACATACAACTCAGCACAAAAGTTAGAATCATAAATGCCATTGTATTCCCTATTACCATGTATGGATGTGAGAGCTGGACAGTTAAGAAACAAGATAGAAGAAAATCAATGCATTTGAGATAATGTGGTGCTGGAGAAGAGTGCTGAGGATCCCATGGACAGCCAAAAGGACAAACAAATAGGTCCTAGAGCAGATCAAGCTGGAAACCTCCCTGGAAGGCAAGATGACCAAACTGAGACTGTCGTACTTTGGACACATCATGAGAAGAGAGGACTCATTGGAAAAGACAATAATGCTGGGAAAGGTGGAGGGAAGTAGGAAGAGTGGAAGGCCACATGCCAGGTGGATGGACTCTATTAAGGAGGTCATGGTTATGGGTTTGGAGGATTTAAGCAGAGCAATGGAGGACAGAGGGTCTTGGAGATTTCTCATCCATAGGGCCTCCATGGGTCGAGATGGATTTGAGGGCAGTTAACAACAACAACAAATGATTTTTAACACCTTTGCCTGATGAAGAAGCCAGTGAACTTCGAAAGCTTGTATCATGCAGTTTGTGCATTTTGGCTTGCAGAATAAAAGGTATCACTGTTTTTGGATTTTGGAGGTTATGTGCTTTGCAGAACAAGTTGTTCACTTGGAGCTATCCTTGGTGCTGCAAGCATCAGTCTTCCTTATGTCCCCAGCTGTGAATATCGGCCCACCTTCCCGGCCTTGTTGTTGCATCACCCTGGTGCTTTCCTTTCAGTAACATTGTCACTGTTGCTCATTGTGAGTACTACTTAGCAACAGATGAGACTTCTTGGAAACAACAAAGAAGGAGAAGCACAAGAGAATCACACTTTTCCCTCCTCCTTTTGTTTCAGCTAAGAAATGGGGGCTCAACACCGAGGTCAGTGTCTTCCTTTTCTCAATGACATGGGTATCTTCTATCTTAATTGACATGACCTTCTAATTAAGTGGATGTGCCTCTTTTTTCAGCAAATTTCTGTAGTCATGCATAATGTCTGTCAGCTTTAGTTGCAGACAAGAATCTAGCCTGCATCATTACTTTGACAAAATGCACACCTGTGACTTATCGTTGTTTCTTTCTCCTGTAAGATTTAACACTTTTGTCTGATGAAGAACCCAGTGGAGCTTCAAAAGCTTGCACCATATTTTGTGCATTTTGGTTGGCCAATTAATGGTATCACTGTTTTGTGGATTTTGGATGTTATTGTACTTTCCTGTGACTAAAGGCATTCCCCTCACTTACCAGGGAAACTGTTCTTAATTTCATAGGGAGAGAGTTGTTGCTTTCCCTTGAAGAAAGACCTCTTGGAAACGGATGTATTTTTCTTTGTAATCCTAGCATACAGGGTAAACCCTGTTGAACACAGTGGGGCTTGCTATGCACCCAACTCATTTAGGCAGCACTGAGCCATTCTATGAATTATTCTAATGGAGAGGGAGGGAGGGAGGGCAAGCAGTTTTAGGAATTGCTTGCATGTTAAAGGATTTAAAGACCAGCTTACTGTTATGTTCCAACTATTCTTATAATGTAGTTTAATTATAAAGTGATCAGTACTGCTTTTCCCTGCTGACCTTTTGTTGTTAGCTATTACTACTAAAGTGCCTTGTTGGAACTTTAAAGTGCCTTGTTGGAACTTACTAAAGCATTTTTAATGCTTGCTGTGGCATTTTAAAGATGTGAATAATTTATCTGAATTATAATGCTATCAGCACTGAATCAGTTTATTGCAACTGTTGTCTATACCTCAGGGAACAGAGAAGGAGATAAAACTGGACAAGAACCAACACAGGAAATGGGCTGAAACAGCCCTACACTTTTATTACTTACAGCTTTCATGAATTTACTTTTACACTCAGGGGCTGCCGCTGATCAAAGTAGTTTGGCACCACATCAACTGACATGGCTTCATCCTATGGAATCCTGGGATTTGTAGTTTTTTTTTTGTCACACCTGAGCTCTCTGGCAGAGAAGGCTAAATACCTCACAAAACTGCAAATCCCAGAATTCCATCGCATGGAGCCATGGCAGTTAAAGTGGTGTCAAATTGCATTAATTCTGCAGCATAGATGCAGCCATGCACACTCCTACAGTATTAACAACTTGTTAACAGTGGGACCCCTGCCTGCCTCCTGAGAGCCAGAGGAAAGACAAGGGATGCAACAGAACAGACAGTTTAAGAAGGCCAAGCTCTGAGGTGGACTGCCCTGTCAACCTTTTACCCTGGAAGTTTCTTAAGAACATGGCTGATTATTCCCAAATATTTTGCCTGGTTTTCACCCTTCCCTTGAAAATGCAATATGGAACTAGCATTACATAAAAGAAGACACAAACCAAGGTCTCCAGTTGCCATGTCACTATAAGAAAGTCTACCATTTACAGATTTTCCTAGAACATCTTTCAAATATTCAACACACTACAAGTAACTTTTTGATCACTCATGCCTTAAATTTTGTCCAAAGTAAAGCAACAGCTCAAATTCTCTCTGCAACTCATGTCTGATCATAGGGGACGGTGCTCATCTCTGTTACTAAGCCAAAGAGCCAGCGTTGTCAGAGACTACTCGGTGATCCTGGGGCCAGCATGATTGCACAGAACGCTGTTTACCTTCCCACCAAAGTGGTACCTATTTATCTACTTGCATTTGCATGCTTTTGAACTGCTAGGTTGGCAGAAGCTGGGACCAGTCACCACATCATGCAACACTCAGACTTCGAACTGCCAACCTCCGAACATGCAAGCAACAGAGTCAGCAAAAACTCTGTCATTCTAATAGTCTTGATTTAGACAGACCCTCTTCAGTTAGAGGTCAGGTTCCTTTCAATGTAACCATGTACTTAAAAACTGTAACTATTCAGGTACCACATATGAGAGGTTTCTCCCATTCTTTCCTATTCCATTGAGATTTTCCAAGCCCTTTCTCAAGCTAGATTTTTGAGCAAACATTCAATTTGATAGCCAAATTCATTTATTTTCCATAATAGAGGCTAATTTGCCTACTGTTGCTTTCCCAATGCCTAAATATGCCCTCAGAGGTATTTGCTTTGAAACCATGCAAACAGCCATAGTCAGGTTTTGTTGGGCCAGTAAACTGGTATTTGTAGAACTTTCAAAGAATTTTAAAGAATTTTAAATGAATATCTTTAGCAATAGCAATGGCAGCTTTATTTATATACTGTTTCATACTACACTAAGCAGTCTCTAAGCGGTTTACAACCTGTAAACTAATTGCCCCCAACAAGCTGGGTCCTCATTTTAGCAAACTATGGAAGGATGGCAGGCGGAGTTGACCCAGAGCTGGGATTGAAATCACAACCTTGTGGTTTTTGAGTGAGTGGCTGCAGTCCTGGCATTTAACCATTGTGTCACTAGGGCTCCTATTTTTATTTAGATAATAGTCATACGAAGTATACATAGCAATACATTTTAAAAAGCAACAACAACACTAACAACAAACACCTTGGACAATGCACCTGGTTTCAAAATAAAAATAAAAATTAAGAATTTGCAGAGTTTATTCCATTGATCATAAATTAAGAAGATTCCAAAGACTGACATGTGACTCTGAACCATGCATGGTTCCAGAGCTGTTCTTTACATAAGAAACGGAGACCAAGCACTTGCCCATAGGCAGTCCCCATTTCTATCAATGTTTCATCTTTTACTACTTCTGTTTCTTCTTCGTGGTCTCTGCGAATCACACAAATGGGTAATGACTGCGCATGCGCAGCAACTTCGGAACCTTCTGGAATCACTAGGCAGAATAAAAGTTGCAACTTTTGCCTGGGCTGGACTTAAGTTGCAACTTTTTGGCGGTAACTCCGCCCATCCCTATATAGGACCTTCGTCGGTACCGCCCCCTTCAGTTCCTTTCGTCCGCCACGTTAGCAGCTTCAGAGGAACCTTTCTTGCACTATAGCAAGCGCTTCAGTTTGGAATCACGGTTTGACCTTGGATTGTTTTTCGGATTTTGGCTTGACTATCTCCTCCCGGTGACTTCGGCTCGTTCTGACTTTGGCTTTTGACTCTTTGACATACTCGTTAGTTTCTGGTGACTTTGGACAGTTGACTACTCTCAAATGGCTTCCAAGTCATTTAAAAACTGCCCCAAATGCAACAACAAGATCCCCAATTCTGACCCGCACTCTCTGTGCTTTCTGTGTCTGGGTCAGGGGCATAATCCGAAGGCTTGCCTCCACTGCCGCTCGATGACTTCCCAGGCATTAAAGAATAGGGACAAGCGGCTCAAGACGGCTCTTTATGAGGAGGCTCTCCGTCTTCCGATGGACGTCCTCCCAACGGATGCCTCAGCAGGTGGGTTAGCCTCTAAACCTGCTTTGAGGGGCCACTTCCGATGCGCCTGTGGAGCAACCTAAAAAGGCCTCCAAAAAGGCCTCTTCTGATCGTGCTCATTCTCCAGAGCAGTGTAAAAAGACCTCAAAAAGGCACCATTCACTGGAGAAGGAGGCATCGAAGCCCGCAGACCCGGCCATCAAAAAGCCGCGGATGCGACCAGAAAAGGCTAAGCACCGCTTTGAATTGGAGACCGAGCCTCTGGTACTAGCTGGTTCTAAGTCTCCTTCACCGACCCCTGGGCCCTCTTCAGCAGTTTCCATCCCGCCTCCTCGAATGGCCACTTCTCCGATTCGTGCTCCAATCTCCGACTCCGAATCGGAAGGAGAGATTAGAGATGATGTTCCACCACTCAAGATGGAGCGAACCCCAGCCATACCGAAGGATACCGCTAATCTCAGGACCGAGGCCGACGAAGCCTCCCTCGACCCCGAGACGGACGGGCTCCTGAGGGATAACCCGGATCTGATTTTCGATCCTCTTACCGGGAGATTTCTTCAATATGTAGACCTGACCAGCCTCTCTGCCAAGCCTTGTCAGCGAAGGTTGTCGCCGTCACCGCTCAGAACTGCTGTTCAGCGTCGACATCGTTCTCCATCCTGGCGCCAGTCTCGATCCCGATCTGTGTCTCCATCTCCACGGAGGCGCCTGCCTTCAAAACATCATCTGGCTCATCGGGGGGCTTCTCGGTCCCGTTCCTCCTCACGATCGAGATCGCCCTCCATTCTCTCTGTGGCTTCTTCTTCACCAGCGCTATCTCCGGCTCCAACACAACTCAGCTCTGCCTTAGTGGACTACCACCCCTCTTCACCTACTGACGACGTGAGGTTCTTTACGGAGCAGGTCGTCAGGATGGCAGAGGCGCTGGGCATCGAACTGGTGCGTTCAGATCACCAACCTAAGGACGCAGTAGAAAAGAGGGTTCATGGTAGAGTCCCAACTCCCCCGCCCCTCGGTTTCCTCCCGTCTCTGCAGGACATAGCGGAACACTCCTGGATAGCACCTGCTTCTGTGGCATCTACTTCCAGGAAAATAGAGAATTTATACCGCATCGCTCCTTCTCAAGCGTCGTGGCTTTTTGAGCATCCGAAGCCCAATTTGGACATAGTAGAAGGAGCCCAGCCGGCACAGGTCTCGAAGTTCTCTTCTCCTACAGACAGAGATGGGAAGAAGATCGATGGACTTGCAAAAAAGTCCTATGCAGCTGCAGTACTGAACATGAAAGTGGCTAATTATGCCGCTTGCATGGGAGGGTACCAGCAGCACATAATGGAGAGGATGCTGCCCCTCCTTGACGACTTGCCGGATGATAAGAAGGCTTTAGTGATCGCCTTGCAATCAGAGGCACACTCAGTAGCAGGACAGCAGATTGTTTCAGCCCGACACTCAGCGGATTGTTCAGCGAAACTCGTGGCGGGATTGATCGCGCTTAGAAGATTTGCCTGGCTACGCGCGTCGGACCTGACCTCCACTGCGAAGGCAATGATAGAGGGTTTGCCCTTCGACAATTCCGGCCTCTTTCATAAAAGCACGGATGACAAGCTAAATCAGAAGTACAAGATGAAAGTGGCCGCCAAGAAACACGGTACGTCCTCTTTCACTTATCACCAGCGCTGTCGCTTTGGAGCGCCCAGGTCAGGATATGCTCAACACCAGCAAAAGGCTTTCAATACCGAGAGGACATTCCAGCCCGATCCTCCCAGACAGAGGCTCCAATCCAACTCTTCTTCTTCTTCGGGTCGTCGTCCCTTCCCTCAGTCAAGATTCCGACAATACCGGAGGAAGGATGGCGACAGACCCAAGAAGTTCTGATGTGTTGCAGCGTACTTCGCCAATCCCTGCCCTTTTGGGGATAGATTGAGACCCTTTGCCACCTCTTGGTCTCAGATCACATCTGATTCATGGGTCCTGCCCATTGTAACTAATGGTTATGCCCTTGAGTTTTCTGAACTCCCCCACACCGGTTTTTTTTTGTCTAACCCCCCCCACACACACCCTACTCGACGAAGTATGCTCTCTTTTGGACAAGGGCGCTATAGAGCCCATTGATTCTACAGCTTACCAGTCTTGCTTCTTCTCTCGATACTTTACGGTACCGAAGAAAGATGGTGGCCTGAGACCCATTCTTGACCTCCGCCAATTGAATAGGTGCATATCATACAAACGCTTTCGTATGGTAACGTTGGCATCTATTTTGCCGTTGCTACAGGAAAACGTCTGGATGGCGACCCTGGACCTGAAGGACGCTTACTTTCATATCGGGATCCCAGAGGACCACAGACGCTTCCTGGCCTTCGCCGTGGACGACCAAGCATTCTGTTACAGAGTTCTACCCTTCGGCCTCTGCACCGCCCTGCGGGTGTTCACCAAGTGTATGGCTCCGGTCGTAGCTTTTCTTCATCAACGAGCCATTTGTGTCTATCCTTACTTGGACGATTGGCTCCTAGTGGCCACATCTCGACAACAACTATTGAAGGACATCAATTACACTCTGTCTCTACTCCAGTCCTTAGGCCTCTTGGTCAGTCTCGAGAAGTCCTGCCTCGTTCCATCCCGGCAGTGCAGATTCATCGGCGCCGAGCTTGACTCCACCACATCAATGGCGTTCCTTCCGAACGATCGATTCCAAGCGCTGAAGGACGCTGTGCTACAGTGTCTACACAGAAGACACGTCTCCGTGCACTCTATTCAAGTAGCGCTGGGTTACATGGCCTCGACCACGTTCGTAACGGCTTGGGCTCGACTGCATTTCAGACCTCTTCAATCATGGTTCCTGTCCGTTTTCGATCCGGTTCGAGACTCTCCATCCCGACGCCTGGCGGTACCGAGGGCAGTCGCTC
The DNA here is from genome assembly GCA_026167975.1 of Phrynosoma blainvillii. Classification (NCBI taxonomy): domain Eukaryota; kingdom Metazoa; phylum Chordata; class Lepidosauria; order Squamata; family Phrynosomatidae; genus Phrynosoma; species Phrynosoma blainvillii. The sequence continues at coordinate 221,241,014 of JANUYF010000002.1, read as the reverse complement.
GATCTCTTCGATGGTGGCTCGACCCCGCCAACACTTGCTCTGGAATGCCTTTTTCTCCGCCGCAGCCTCAGCTGTCCCTCACGACCGATGCATCGATGGAAGGATGGGGAGCTCATGTCAACGACCTCACAGTCCGTGGCCACTGGAACAACAAGGAAAGGTCGCTCCACATCAACGAGCTGGAGATGTTGGCAGTCCTGAAAGCCCTCCGCGCCTTCGAGCTGGTGCTTTGAGGCAAGGTAGTGTTGTTGTCCACGGACAACACTACCGTAATGTATTACCTCAACAAACAAGGGGGAACGAAATCACTTCCTCTACTGCAGGCGTCTCTTCGAGTTTGGAACTGGTGCCTGGCTCACGACATCGTCTTGCAAGCCATTCACTTACCCGGCCAAGAGAACGAGTTAGCGGACCAGATCAGCCGATCTGCAGACTCCTGCCACGAGTGGCACCTCCACCCCGAGGCAGTGGGTTGCCTCTTCCAACTGTGGGGGGAACCCGAAGTCGATGCCTTCGCGACTCATCTCAACAGTCACTGTCGCCGGTTTTGCTCAAGGTTCAGGGCGCCAGGTTCTATAGGCGACGCCTTCCTATATCACTGGACAGAGACTCTGTTGTATATGTTTCCACCATTTCCCCTGATCATCAGGGTGATAGCGAAGATCAGGCGGGACAGGGCCAATGTCATTCTCATCACTCCTTGGTGGCCCTGGCAGCCCTGGTTTGTACCTCTACTGGATCTCTCGAAGAACGAGTTCATTCGCCTCGAATATCGCCCGGATCTCCTCTCCCTTCATGAGGGCCAAGTTCTCCATCCCGAGATGGACAATCTACAGCTTGTGGCCTGGAGAATCCGGCTTTAGCCAACTTGTCATCTCCTGTTCGGGCCGTCATTGCAGCAGCCCTTAAACCTTCAACTCAAAAATCCTACACCCTAAAATGGGCCAGATTCCAGCTCTTTTTGAATTCTAAGGGCTTGTTGCCTTCTCAAATCTCTGCCGAGATTGTGCTGGATTTCCTTATGTCTTTGGTGGATGGAGGCCTCGGTCTGCAGTCCATCAAATGCTATTTGGCAGATATTTGCTCGCATCTCCAGTTCCAGGGAGCCCCTTCCCTTTTCAGGGATCCTCTAGTGAAGACCTTTCTTAGGGGACTTTCTAATCTACATCCACCGCTGTCGATACCGACACCGGGATGGGACCTCGGTATCGTTCTTTCTAAACTTGCTTCGCCGCCATTTGAGCCTCTAGCTACAACCGAACTGAGGCTCCTCTCCTGGAAGACAGCATTTCTGGTGGCGATCACATCAGCCCGCAGAGTTAGTAAACTGTGTGCTCTCAGGGTGGATCCCCCCTTCTTGTTGTTCCATAAGGACAAAGTGGTGATGAGGCCTGACATCAACTTCTTACCTAAGGTAGTCTCTGCCTTCCATCTGAGACAGGACATTGTGCTACCTACTCTGGCTCCGAACCCAGCAACTAGTGAAGAAAGACGTCTTCATCTCCTGGATGTCCGCCGAGCTTTGGCTTTTTATGTGGACAGAACAGCTGGCTATAGACGGTCTGAATATCTTTTCCTGTGCTATGGAGAACCTAAAAAAGGCCTCCCGGTCTCTGTCCAGAGATTTTCGAAATGGGTGACTTCCACCATTCACCTATGTTATGAGTTGGCTGCTAAAGAACCACCTGTCGGGGTGAAGGCTCATTCCACTCGTGCGGTGGCTGCGTCCTCTGCCTTCTTGTCCGGAGTGCCGCTAGAGGACATCTGCAAGGCTGCGGTCTGGTCTCAACCCTTGACTTTTGTCAAGCACTACCGGATGGATTCGAGGGCCAGACGCGAGGCAGCTTTTGGAAGGGCAGTGTTGCTGTCGGGACTGTAATGAGGATTCATCGCTCCCTATGATATCAGGCACAGTGAGCGATGTGTATTTCCTTACCTATTGCTCATGTCATACTATGCATGTGTATGTTGATGTTATGACAGGACACGCCCACCTCCAGTGCTCAAAGCTTGTCAGTCTTACCCATTTGTGTGATTCGCAGAGACCACGAAGAAGGACAGGTTGCTTACCTGTAATAGTGTTTCTTCGAGTGGTCATCTGCGAATTCACACAAATCCTACCCATCCTCCCCTCGTCGTGCCTGCTTATGCGTTTCTCGTTACTTCACAGATGGCGGCATACTCATGGAACTGAAGGGGGCGGTACCGACGGAGGTCCTATATAGGGATGGGCGGAGTTACCGCCAAAAAGTTGCAACTTAAGTCCAGCCCAGGCAAAAGTTGCAACTTTTATTCTGCCTAGTGATTCCAGAAGGTTCCGAAGTTGCTGCGCATGCGCAGTCATTACCCATTTGTGTGATTCGCAGATACCACTCGAAGAAACACTATTACTGGTAAGCAACCTGTCCTTCTTCATTGTCTAGGTTGAATTTGTCTAGATTCTCCATTGTCATTGTTTTTATTTTCTTTATGTTCAACAGTAGGCTTCCCTTTGCACTTTCTTCCTTGTTCCAGTTCTAGGAGGTTTTCTGCTGGTATTATGGTATCATTTGCATATCTTAGATTGTTGATATTCCTCCTTCCTATTTTCACTCCTCCTTCTTCAGTGTCCAAGCCTGCTTTCTTTACAATATGTTCTGCATAGAAGTTGAACAGGTAGGGTGAAAGGATACAGCTTTGTCTGACCACTGTTTCACCATGTTCTGTCTGACAGTAGCCTCTTGTCCTGAGTACAGATCCCTCATTAGGACTATCAGATGTGTTGGCACTCCCATGTCTTTAAGGGCATTCCATAGCCTTCCATGATCTATGCAGTCAAAGGCTTTGCTATTGTCTATGAAGCATATGATGATTTTCTTTTGGAACTCCCTGGTGTGCTCCATTAGCTATCCTATGTTTGCATAGGGCCTCTTCCTTTCCTGAACCCTGGTTGGACCTCAGGTATTTCTCTCTCCATGTACGGTTGGAGTCTATGTTGCAGAATTTTGAGCATGATTTTGATTGCATGGGAGGGTCCTATAGTATAATACGCTGACAACACCATAATACTAGCAGAGAACCTCACAGACCTGGAACACCTACTAAAGAAGATCAAAGAAGAAAGTGCAAAGGCAGGCTTACTGTTGAACATAAAGAAAACAAAAATAATGACCACAGAGAACTTACACACATTCAAACTAGACAATGAGGAAATAGAAATAGTAAAAGAGTTCTCATAGCTGGGATCAAACATTGATAAAAATGGGTACTGCAGTTAGGAAATCAGAAGATTAAGAATGGGGAGGGTGGCTATGAAAGAACTAGAAAAGATCCTAAAATGCAAAGACACAACTCAGCACAAAAGTCAAAATCATACAAGCCACTGTATTCCCTATTACCATGTATGGATGTGAGAGCCAGACAGTCAAGAAAGAAGATAGGAGGAAAATCAATTCATTCGAGATAATGTGGTGCTGGAGAAGAGTGCTGAGGATTTAATGGACAGCCAAAAGGACAAACAAATGGGTCCTAGAGCAGATCAAGCCAGAGATATCCCTAGAAGCCAAGATGACAAGACATAGACTATCATACTTTGGACATGTCATGAAAAGGCATGAATCATTGGAAAAGACAAGAATGTTAGGAAAGGTAGAGGGAAGTAGAAAGAGAGGAAGGCCACATGCTAGATGGATGGACTTTATTAAAGAGACCACGAATATGAGTTTGCAAGAGCTGGGCAGAGCAGTAGAGGACAGGGGGGCCTGGAGAGGTCTCATCCATAAGGAAGCCATGGGTTGAGATTGACGTGAAGGTAGTTAACAGCAATACTATGCACGCACACGCACACTATATACTATCTATATTGCTACAGTCTCTAAAGCACATGATGATTTTCTTTTGGAACTCCCTGGTGCCCTCCATTATCCATCGTAGGAAAGCATTCCTCTATGTTTCTCTATGGGCAAGTATGGTTTCTCTATGGGGAAGTACTGTCCTTTGTTTTCGTAATCCCATCTCTCCTCAGACAAGGCGGCAAATCACCACAAAACTCTCTCCAACGGCAGCAGCGTCGTCCACGATCGTCGTCCCCCGGGCCCTGCCTGCCTGCCTGCCTGCCTTCCTGCCGCCTCCCAGGCCCGCTTTTCGGGGAGCCGAGGTGCTCCTCCCCGAGGTCGAGTGTGTGGCACTGGGAGAGAGGGAGGGAGAAAGGGGGCGGCGGCGGCGGTGTTTGAGAGGCCGCGGGCGAGAGGAGCCGAGGAGGGCCTTCTCTATGGCGGCCTGAGGAGAGCGGCGCGCGGTGGGTGCCTTGGAGCAGAGAGGGCGCCTTGAAGGAAGGAAGGAAGGAGAAGGGAAGCCGGGGAAAGGGAGAGGAGAAGGTGGGAGCCTCGGTGCCTCAGCCTCAGTGGCAAATGGAGGGACCCTTGGGAAGAGGGTGGCCAGGCACGTCCTCCTTTTCCAGGACACGCCCTACATTTCATCCTTTTGCCAGGAGGAATTTGGGTATCCAGACACGTCCTCCTTTTCCAGGACACGCCCTCCGTTTCAGCCTTCTGTCCAGGAGGGATCAGGGTGGCCAGCTGTCCTCCTTTTGCAGGACACGCGCCCCATTTCGGCTTCCTGTCCAGGAATTAGGGCATCCAGACATGTCCTCCTTTTTTCAGGACAAGGCCTCCATTTCAGCCTTCTGTCCAGGAATTGGGGCATCCAGACATGTCCTCCTTTTCCAGGACAGGCCCTCCATTTCAGCCTTCTGCCGAGGATGAATAGAGTGGCTAGCTATGCTCCTTTTGCAGGACACATCCTCAATTTCAGCCTTCTGTCCAGGAGGAATTAGAGTGACCAGAGGTCCTCCTTTTCCAGGACACTTCCTCCATTTCAGCCTTTGGTAGGAGGAATTCCAAAATGTCCTCCATTTTGAGCATGACTAAGCAGCATGATTTTATATGTATAGGAGTGTTTTTGGCTTTTGTTTGGTCATCTCTTCCCTTTTTCTTGACCGACTGTCCTCCATTTTGAGGTGCCTGGCCCTCCTTTGTGGCCCCTTGCCCTGGGGAGCCTTGGGGGACAGAGGCGGGAGGACCTTCTCCCCTCTCCCCCTTTTTCTTGGCCCTTTTGGGGCTGGGAGGCGCATCAAGATGGACCTGAAGAAGGTGCCAAGGATGAGGAGATGCTCTTGGTAGTTATCTGCTTTTCTTCTTCAGGAGGAATCCTGGGGCCACACTGGAGTTATTAGGCAATATATAAAGATAATAATAATAATAATAATAATAATAATAATAATAATAATAATAATCACCTCATAGATGGGGTGGATGCAAGTGGGGGAAAAGGAGACGTTTTGCCTCGCCTCGCCTTTTGTGTTGCTTTAAAACCTGTTTTTCTCTAACACCCACCTTGGACCTATCCGCACTACAGCAATGATCCGATTTGACACCATTTTAACTTGCCACGGCTCAATGCTGTGGAATTCTGGGAACTGTAATTGCTTGTGGTACCGGAGCTTCCCCTACCTTGGATCAAGCATTGGTGAGAATGGAGACTGCAGTCAGGAAATCAAGAAGACGGTCTGCATCCACACTGCAGAAATAATCTGGAGCTCTGGTGCCACAACAAACTACAATCTACAAACTACAATTCCTACAATTCCATAGCATTGAGCCATGGCAGTTAAAGTGGTGTCAAACCGGATTATTTCTGCAGTGCGGATACAGCCCTTGTCTCTTTGCATGGCTTTCTTGCTGGCTGCTATTGCTGCTGCTGGTGGTGGCAGTGGTTGAAATTTCCTTCCTCACAGGCAGGGTGACCAGCCGTCCTCCTTTTCCAGGACATGTTCTCCATTTCAGCCTTCTGTCTTGGAGGAATTCCAAAAGGCCCTCCATTTTGAGCATGACTGAGAAGCATGAATTTACATTTATAGGAGTGTTTTTTGCTTTTGTTTTGTAATCCCCTCCCTTTTTCTTAAAGGCCCTACATTTCGTCCTCCTTTGGGGTGAGAACATCTGGTCACCCTGCTCACAGGCTGCCTGTTTAGTTGAAAGGGGCTGACTGGGGCTGGACAGCATGGAGAGCCAAAGGCGAGAACTGGGGCGAGCAAAGAGGGACCTCGGGATGCTCTGCCTGGATATTGCGGTGCTCCACTCCACGCCTCCTTAGAGCCAAAGTGACTTGGCAGAAACTGAAGTCAATGTGAAAACAATTGGAAAGCTGAGATGCGGCTTTGCTTTGGCCGCTCCCCTGCTCATCCTGGCCTCCTTTAATTAACACTAATCTGGCTTCAAGGCTGGCTTCCAGCTGCTTGCTTGCTTCTGCAGATTGCTGTCTTCGGCCCCACAGACTGCAGTGAACAGGGCGCGGCTGGTGGTGCAAGCAACTTTCGGAGACAGGGTTCGGCTGATGCTGATGCTGATGCTCCTCCCAGAGGAGGAAGAGTGTGGGATCCGGTACATTTCCCCTATTGTTTTCAGCCCCTACAGGTTGGTCCACATTGGTGGTGGTGGTGGCTTTGTGTGTGTGTGTGTGTTTTTTAAAGTATTAACACCTAGCTCCTCTAAAAGGGACAGAGTTTACCAGTCACTGGTGATATCTGCAAGGTAGGAGGAAGATGGGTAGTACTTTGATTGGGGTGTGGGAGTCGTCTGGGAGAATTCCCCTCCCCTCAGAATGAAAGATGGAACAAAAACTTTTTGGAAAGGTTTTGGAAGTCTACTGTATAATGAATGTGTAATTCCACTCCTTTCTGGTAGTAGAGAGGGAACTGGATGAGGAGGAGGAGGCGATTGACCAGAATCAAAGGAGATAAAGGAGGGTGATTTTGTGAAGTCGAAGGTTTTCACGACGGCATCCATAGTTTTTTGTGGGTTTTTTGGGCTATGTGGCCGTGTTCTAGAATATTTTATTCCTGATGTTTCACCAGCATTTTATTCCTGATGTTTCACCAGCATCGCATTCTAGAATATTTTATTCCTGATGTTTGGTTGGCATCTTCAGAGAATGCTGGCATGGAAGTGAGTGAGGTGTGTGTGTAGAGATATATATATATATATATATATATATATATATATGTGTGATCTTTGATTGAGAGAAGGTGATTTACATGTTAAATCTGTGTGTTGTTCTGTTGTTGAATGGCAAGGTCTCAGGATGGAGGGTGATTTTCTCCCATTGTGATTTTCTCCCATTCTGGGCCTTGACAGCATCTTGATCAGTGCTTGGTCTATCTCTTAGAAAATATCTGTTCTCCAGAATTCAGTGGCCGTGCATTAAATGGGAGAGAAAAACCAAAAAATTGTCAGCTGGACAAATTAAAAGCCTTTTTTAATAACAGCATGGCTTAATCAGGAATGTTTTGTTCCACACTAGAGTACATTTCCTATTTTCCGTGCATTAAATGGGAGCTGGGTGGGTGAAGCAGGCTGTCTCCTGAGTTCCTTGCACAGCATCAGAGGAGAATAACTGGCTGGCTTCAGACAGATTTCTTATATTTTTATAAGAATTCTGTTTCCTGGAAGCTTCTCTGACTGCTGATATTGATGATGATGATGATAATAATAATAATAATAATAATAATAATAAATTTATTTCTTATATCCTGCCTTTTGCCTGAGCAATCAAGGAGGCTTACAAATATAAGATACAAATTATAATAAGTAATAATAAGTTTTATTTACAACCCGCCCCTCTGCTTGGCAATCGGGGCGGACTGATGAAAATTAAAAATATACATTACAACAATAACAGTAATACAGTAACACCCCCCCCCCCCAATATGTACCTGGTTTTGGATTTTAGAGCAAGGGTGGGCTCCTGTGGCCTAGAAGTGTTTTTGGATTGCAATGTCCATAATTCCTCACTGCTGTGTATGCTTTCTAGGGCTGATGAGGGAGGGAGTTACTGGCTAAAAACATCCACTTGCCCACCCGTGCCTTAAAGCAGGGTAGGCAACCTAAGGCCTGGGGGCCGGATGCGCACTCCCCCCAGGCCTTTGGACCGGCCCCAGGCCGGTCCTGCTGCCGCCCGCCATGATGATATTGATTATTGTTGTTATTACTTGTTCTTGGGGTTTTCTTGGCAAAATCTCCACAGGAGGTTTGCCATGGCTTTTCTAGGGCTGAGAGAGTGTGCATCATTTTTTTTAATTTTTTTAAAAATGTATTTATTTATTTATTTATTTATTTTTGGTGCTTCGCCCCCCCCCCCCCCAGTTGTCTGAGGGACAGCAACCTGGGCCCCGGCTCAAAAAGGTTGCCTTTGTCCTCTTTTTCATGGGATTGCCAACTTATTATGATCCAACACTGATAGGTGCTGTTCATTTTCATATTGCATTCAAACATTCCATAGTTAAAATTACTTAAAACAAAAGCCCTATACAGCCATTTTTGCAGCATGAGAAGTAAGGCTAAACCAGGCTGGGGATGCACAAGTCCCACCTCAGCATCCCTTTGCTGCTGGCTAGAGAGTAAGGGGTTGGTTGAAAAGGTTACAGTCCTACCTGAGATTGGGAACCTTGATGAAACAAATATCATGACTGTGGAGAGCTTTGAAAGTATGGACGTTATCACATGTGGGCCAGTTTCGTTGTTAAAGAGATAATAAAGTGGAAATGAAGCATCCTGAAAAGAAAGCGAAAAAAGAGCTTAATTGTACAAAAGCTTTTCACACGTAATTACAGTAAGTTAAAAGCAAAAAAAAGGACATTTTTAACTTTCATACACAAGTGAAAAGAACCCGTACATGTACTAGAAATGGGTGTGTTTCGTCACCAGACTCCTCCTTTTTCCAGGGTGGGTCCTGCATTTTCCAGGAGAAAATGTCAGACTGTCCTCCATTTGGAGTCATGTCCTCCTGCACAGTCCTAACCCCCTTCCGTTGGGGTTAGGACCTCTCAAGAGAGCAGAAGAGGAGGAGGAGGAGGCTGGAAAGGCAAGGCAAGCCGAGGCAAGGGAGGGATTGAGATGGCTCAGCCTCCCTTTTCTCTCTCCTTTCCTGGCATTGGAGGCTGTCAGCTGCTGGGGAGATGAGCAAGGAGGGTAGGATCACAGGCAGAGCTGGCAGGGAAGGAGGAGGAGGAGGAGGAGGAAAGGGAGGGAAGGAAGGAAGGGCTGGGTGTTCCCTGGGGAGAGCCAGAGCCTTGGATGATGCCCAGGAGAGGGGGAAACTGGAGGTAGCTCCCATGCCTCCCCCATAAGCCTTTCCCCTTTGTAGGACCTGCAGGGCAGAACTTCATGGTGAGATGGAGTTCCAGGTTGCTCCACAAGCACACTCCACACTTGCACCCACATCCACCCGCAGCTGCTGCAAGGGAAGCCTTCTTTCCCCTCCATCCCAAATGCCAAACTTCTCCGTCCCAAACTTCCCTCTCCTTGCCTTGCCTTGCCTTGCCTGCATGGCAGGAGCCCGGGACTCTCCCTCCCTGGAGGCCACTCCTCCTCCTCCTCTTTGCCCTCCTCCAGGTTTTAAAAGAGAATTGTCCGTGCGTATTTGCTTTTCACATTACAGTAAATGCATTTGCGAAATTACAGTAATTTCGCAAATGCATTTCCTCTAAACTCCCGAAATTAAAAAGATCTCAGATAATACCAGTTTCTGTTCAGTTTCTGACCAGTTTCTGTGCGACGTCGTGTGAAATCGTGAGGCGCAAATTCAGTTTTTGTTTGGGATTTGTGTGGATTAACCAACAAATTTCCCCTGTGTGATAACGTTCTATGTTCTGCCAAACATGTTTATAACCAGATTTCACATCCAAACATGAAAAACTGATCTGACGATGCTAAATATGTGAAGATCTGTAAAGCAGCAGAATGCATGGGCACACTGTGGGTGGGGATTGTGTATGCACCCATGTCCCCTCTGCATAGTATTTGTTCCTATTAATAGGAAACTCCCATGAGGGTGATTGAGGGGACTGGTAAGGGGGGTGTTGACTCCATGGTGACTTGGCACACACTCACCAGCACCTATTGGTGGGTGTAGAGTGTGTGTGGTTGTGTTTGAGAGAGATAGACATAATACAGTTTGGGGAGGAATCACTGGGTGAGATTGGTAAGTGACATCAGTGAGATTATAGAATATTGTTGCATACAATGTTGGAAGAAGAAAAATTTAAATTGAAATTTAAAGTAGAGCCTCAATAGGACCACCACAGTAGCAATTTCAGAAATGTAATATGTTTGTTTTATTTCATATCATATACCTTCTGGTAGTTGATCAGATTGTGTTGCTAGATTGTGAAATGTAGGTTTATCTTTCCTCCACCAACATGTCTCGTTTTCCAGTAGTTTATCCTTTTCACTCATTGATCAGTAGTTATGAAATTATTTTTTCCTGTAAAAGTTGGCTGAATATTCCATAGTGTAGATACAAATTTTTGCCATTTTTTAAAAAGAAAAGATTGCTGTACATCACACCATATGTACTGTGTTTGCTTTTTAGGCTAATCATTAAAAATGTCCTCAGATGTTCCAAAACAAGTAGGAGTGTGGCGACAAACTAGAGCTCTCTTATACAAGAACTGCCTAATTAAATGGAGGACTAAAAAAACTAGCATTCAGGTGAGCTGATCAGAAATGGTTTTGTGTCTTCTTGTTGTAAATAAAAACACCAGTTGAATTATATCAAATGAATAATAGCTAAAAGTAGTATGTGTGTAGCACCATGCATTAAGATGAATATTAAAATCAATTGCAGAACTAGAAAAAATTGCTAAATTATCAGGTCACAATTTACTGGGGCTTAGAAAGAAAATGAGACGATTGAAATGTTAGTCCAGCAAATCTGCTGTCTGGTAGTCTGCTATATTAATGCATTAGTGTCTACTAAAATATTAGGTTATTGTCTATTGCAGTAATTGTTGATAAACTCAGCAGTCCATATATTAAGAAATTTGTCCAAAGGATGAAGCTGCTGGATTTACCCTGTATAGATGCTTAGCATTTTCCTGACCATAATAGCTAATACGGTAGCCCCTCCCAATTCACGGGGGAACCGTTCTGGACCACTACCCCTGAAAAAATGGTGGCTCACAAAAATGGTGGCTCACTGTGGTGCATGCGTGGGGCCACACGCAGGCGCACGCCGCCATTTTATCCCTCCCCGCTTGTCCCTCCCACAAAGAGCGAGACCGTGGACTTGGAAGTCCGTGAACAGGGAGGGACAACTGTAATCTTCTGTAAAGCAGTTTTTCACAGTTGTGATTAGTGATGTAAATAGGTCTAAAATGCAGTATTCAAAGATATAGCTGTGTTGGTCTGTAGAATCAGTATATAGAGAGATCTTGGAGCACCTTTGAGACTAACTGAAAGATAGAAGTGGCAGCATGAGCTTTTGTAGACTTAAGTCTACTTCCTACTGCACTAAATGCATCTGAGGAAGTAGACTTATATCTATGAAAGTTCATCCTGCCAACTTCTTTCAGAAAGTCTCAAAGGTGCTACAAGATGTCTCTACAGAATGCACCATTCAGTTTGTGTAACTCCATTTCTTCGTACTGTGACATGTAGAATCTTTTTCTTAATATTTTGAGAATTAATAGTTAATACTTTTATCAAAACATTGGATAACTAAAGTTGTATCCTGTATCATGCAAGTAAGGCTCAGTGGGGCTTGCTTCTAAATAATATTTGTACTTTAAGCCCACCCGTATTGCCTTTAAAACATCCCCTTTTTGCTAATCCATGAAAGAACATGCAGTTTAAAAGCTGAGGGACGAAAGGAAACAATCACTTGAGATAGTTTTTGTGGGTTTTTCAGGCTGTGGCCATGTTTTAGAAGAGTTTCTTTCTGACAATTCGCCAGCATCTGTGACTGGCATCTTGCCACAGATGCTGGCGAAACGTCACAAAGAAACTCTTCTAGCCATGGCCACACAGCCCAAAAAACCCACAAAAAACTATGGAGGCCGGCCATGAAAGCCTACGAAATCACTTGAGATGTTTACATGAAAATTCCCAGCCACTTTCTGGTGAACAGCAGGGCGAGAAACCTAAATACAAACCAAAGGTACTTTGCTTCCATAGTAGCAGAGTAAAAGAGCAAACTTCCTACTCTTTAACCATGTTTCCCCTTTGGGTCAGTGACATGCACACTAACAAACAAAATTATTTCAGTACCTTGTTGCCATGCACAACCCATTTGCTTGAGTGGAGACATCTCAGGGCATCCCCACCTGTGTTTGGCTTCTTTGCAAAGAAAAAGCATTGGAGAACTGTGACATGTTTTAATATGTCATCATTTAAACAAAATGTGAAGCCGAGGGAAATTGAATTGATGACCACCAGTATGTTCCATCCTACAAGGCAACATATTTATTGGCATTATTTTAGGTTTTCAGAGAATCATTCTGCATTCCAGGACGCTCCACACTTTCAGCTAATTCTCAGTTCACTCTTCTTCTTTCCTTTTCTGTGTCAAACTCACCCCTACATCAGCCCCTTGCAGGTAGCTGGGGATAGATTATTTGCAACAGGTTATTCCTGACATTCTAGAGCAGGGGTGGCCCATGGTTTGCTTGCAACCAGCCACCGTTGTTTGTGTGTCCTCCAGGCATCTCCCTCCCCCTCCCCCTTTTTTTGCCCCAAGTGTATGGACAGCCAGTTTTGTTATGTTTGTCCTCTGGTTCATTGTAAGCCCAGGAGAGGCCCTTTTTGAAACCCAAAACATGGGGGAGATGCCCCCCATACCCCCAGAGGCATTTTTTTTTTTTTTTTTTTGTGGGAGCCAGTCCTCTAGCCTTCCACAGTTGTTCATCCCTATTCTAACAGCTAGCTGCCATAAAGAGAAGTACATTAAACATATTGGCCCAAGATATTTTTTTTTATTTTATTTTTTAGATCCAGACTTCCTGTGAATTGCTTCAGAGCAAAGCTATCTCCCTGTGCACAGAAATTAGACAGTTGTCTCACACTTAATCTAACAGTACTCACAGAATTCAATTCAGCAGTGAAAGTGGACTTAAAAGCCTGGTTAATAAAATCAGCAATATGGTAGGAATCAACTATGCAAGAGTCAGAAAATAGGCTTTAAAATTAGCACAGAGATAGTTACATTTGCTGAAGATACATTGAGTACATAAATATATTTCTCAGTAATGTTGAAAATACTATGGGGATATGTAGTTATCTTATAATGAAAAAAACTAATTAGGTCTTTAAATTACTGTGACACACAATGCAAAACAAGTTACATTGGATGTTTTTGAATAAAGCTTCAGAAACACTGGGCACTAAGACCTCATTACCTTATTTTTTCTTCAAGAAGCTGAAGTGAACAAAACTACCAGTTGGAAAGCAACTTAGAGCCGGAACAGACCAGCATGAAATGTTGATTTCCCGGTGGCATGAGGGCATAGCATTTAGACGCCATATGCCCTCAAAATGCCCAGAAGCTGCCCGGCTGCCCAGACGTGGGCCGGCTTCCTGGCACTCCAGCGGTGCAGCGTTTGCACTCCGCACGCCGCCGGAACGCCATAAAGCCAGCTTCCAACTGCGGCAGGGTGGGAAATGCTGGCTTTTTGTGCCGGCATGTGTAACTGGGAGCATGAGGTTGCCGCGGCCCCAATCCGTCTTTGGCAGTCGGGGCAGTCTGTTTCATCCCTTTGATCTCTATACTTAATCACTGCTATGAAGGATAATGGGAGCTGGCTTTGATAGGGTTAGGTTATAGTACTGGTGTCCTGCACAGTCAGATTTCTTCCTTCCTCTAAATTCATTTCATGTGCAGATTTTTTTTTTTTTGATGAGTGATTCAGCTAGAGTAAAAACCATGAATTCTTTCTGATAGACATACATTTTTGTGTGTTTGAGGTCTTGATAGAGGATCTGAATAGTCGGTGCTCATGTCTAAGCACATACATTTAATTGCTACAGTTTGATTATGCTTCTTTTGGTTTTGTTTGTAAAACATCTCCAAATCTCCAGTAAAAATGTAGTTTAAAAATATTTTACAAACACTGTTAATTATTTCATGATATTCAAAATATATGTATAATTATATTTATAATTGGCTTTAAGTCTACATCCCTGCTCCCAGTTACATGTGCTTAAGCATATAGATTTTGTGGGAACTGTGTGCAGGAATGTACACGTACTTCTCTTTTACCTTTTTTCATTAAATTTGTTTTATTTTATGCAGGAAGTCCTGATTCCAATTACCTTCTTAGGTTTACTAATAATAATAAGCATGATGCACCCAAACAAAAGACATGATGAAGTGCCTGATTCAGATCCTTACAATTACTCCAAAATTGCTAATTTCATTTTTGGCTACACATCAGGGAATGACACAACAAGAAAAATAATGCACGAACTGTTTTCAGAAAACTGCATGGAAGGTACTGTGAGCTTTCATGATGTTCTGCCATTGCATAATTTTGATTTGCCTGTTTTTGGTATTTATTTGCAAGTTATAGTCATCAGAATAACTAAGCTAATATGTTCTCTGTATGGAAAAGTATTTATTTATCTTAAATATAAACTGCACTTTTAAAGACTTTATCTTTAAAAGCGCAGGATGTTACCAATATGCTGAGGACACTCAAATATTCTGCTCCATGTCTCGGTCAACTGCTATGATGGCAGATGGCGGTTCTCCCCTCAATCAGTGCCTTGAAGCAGTAATGGACTGGATGAGGAAAAACCGACTCAAATTGAATCCAGACAAAACGGAGGTACTTACAGTTGGGGCCCCCAAACCAGAGATTGGGTTGCGACCGCCAGTCTTGGATGGGGTCACGCTCTCCACCAAGGACTGTGACTGCAGTCTGCGGGTGTTCCTAGACCCATCGCTTCACATGATAAATTAAGTGAAAGCGACGGTCAGGAGCACCTTTTATCAGCTTCGGCTGATACGCCAGCTGCGCCCTTTCCTGGAAGTAAAGGACCTAGAAACTGTAGTACATGCTCTGGTAACCTCACAACTCGACTTCTGCAACGTACTCTACATGGGGCTACCCTTATACCTAACCTGGAAACTGCAATTAATACAAAATATGGCAGCCAGGCTGATCACTGGAACATCACGAAGTGATCATATTACTCCAGTTTTAAAATCTCTGCACTGGCTGCCAGTTAGTTTCCAGGCACAGTATAAGGTGTTGGTATTAACCTTTAAAGCCCTACATGGTCTGGGCCCATCTTACCTAAGGAGTCGCCTATCTCCATATAATCCGCCCCGTGCTCTCAGGTCCTCTGGGAGGAAGTTGCTTCAGCCAGTAAGAACTAGATTGGCAACAACCTCCCAGAGGACTTTCTCTGTCACGGCCCCTAGACTGTGGAATGCCCTGCCGGAGGAGATCCGTCAGATAACCAATTTAGATGGCTTTAAAAAAGCCATCAAAACAGATCTCTTCCGGCAGGCGTTCGCAGAATGATACTTTCCACAATCTCTCCCCCGCCATTAGATCATTCCTTTATAATCAGAGTGCCCTGTCTAATTGTATTAGATTTGTAATTTTGTTTTAAGTTAAATTTTAATGTTGTTAATATATGGATTTAATATATTTTTAAGGGGGGATGATATGTCCTTTGTATTGTACGGGATTGTATTTTTAAATTGTAAGCCGCCTTGATAGCCTTGGCTATAAAGGCGGGATATAAATAAAAATTTATTATTATTATATTATTATCTTGCCTTACTGTTAAATGATACAAAACAAAAGAAACCCAAGTATAATATTTTTTTTTAATTTTTCAGGAAAAGACGCAATAGAATTTCTGAATGAGGAAGAAATGGAAGAGGCTAGTCTTCAAAGTTCAGAAAAATTTGTAGGCATAATTTTTAATGACTCCATGTCCTATCATATCAGATTTCCATCTGCAGTTCTTCCACCATCTTCAGTCTATGTGGAATCAAAGAGTAAATATAAAGAAATATATAAATAATGTACATTTATTATTTTTAAAGGTGCTAAATGCAAAAATTTCAATTGGTTAATCTTGTGTCAGTGTGTTGAAGAGGTTTTTTTTTTTTTTTTGATGAAGCAAACTGTCTAATCATGTAATTATATATATGTCTGTTAAGAAGTAGGTTCTACTTAATTCAGTGGGAATTACTCCCAGGTAAGCAAGTATAAGAATACAACCTAGAGTAGCTGCTGCTGTTTCGTGTATGTGCTTACTGTCTAAATCCATTTGCTAGTCCCAACTAGAGTAGACATGCTGACTCTGGAGCTTAAAGAAGTGTGAACATACCAAGTTTGTATTGATTCAGTGGGTGTCCTTTAGTTGGAATTAGTATTGGATTTAGACTATGCATTAGTCTTCCAAAATGTTTATTTTTGTAAAGTTCTCAAGTGTTTCCTAGGTGAAAGTATAGCAATATAAGAAAACAAAAAAATAATAATTTTATGAGGTCCTGTAACAAGCAACTAAAGGGCAATCTATCCATGCCAGCATTAGAGCGAGAATAGTGGGGATGAAATGATGCATGGATTTTTAGCATCAGAACTTTGATATACACAAACTTAATGTCAGCCTTCCAATGTTAGTGCTTTTTGAATAGTTATCAAACAAAACAATTTCATGCTTTGCTTCTCATTATTTGTTTTGCGTGTTTTTGTTGTTTTTGGTAGCCCACTGTTCAAGCCCTTCTACAACATGTGAAGCTGATGCATACTGGCACTATGGATTTGCAGCATTACAGATCTGTATTGATGCACTGCTAATAAAGGTAAATAACTAGAATGTGAAGAGTCACTAATTAGTATTAATTCTATAAAGTATTTAAGGTATTTTTAAAAACTGACATCTTTTCTTGTTAATAACAAGATGCCTGGCAATAACTGTTAGCTCCATGTGTGATGGTTTAATTTATTTAGCTTTAATTGTTATTGTGATTGGAGTTTACTTTAGGATGTTTAGTGAACATGTTTTAATTGTTAAATGGGTTTAATACTTTTTTAAGGGGTGGGTGGGTTCTGCAGTTTTGGGGTTGTATTAATACATTGTATGGAATTTTAACTTTTGTTAACTGCCCCGATTGCTCGTCAGAGGGGCAGGATACAAATTATTATTATTATTATTTATTTATTTATTTATTTATTTATGGTTTCCAAAAGGATATTAGTGCCAACCTTGCCTGTTTCTCATAACAGTACTTCTCCTTGATGCATGGCAGTAATAGTTAGCTCCTTGTGTGATGGTTAAATTTATAATGGTTTCCAAAAGGATATCAGTGCCAACCTTGCCTAGATACATCATGTATGTGGCAGACTATTGTGAGTAGCTGCTGCTTGAGGAGCAGTGGTTAACTGTAGAGAGTGTAAATCCATATATTAAATTATGACTTGGATTTAAATTGCCTTTCCATGAATGGGAGAGCTTTTCTGTCCATGGAAGGCATTTAAGTGGAGGCTTGTTCTAGTAGGAATAGGGGGAGAGATGTGTTGTTTTAGTCTATAGTTCCCAGTAATATTCTGGAAGATTCTCTAGCTCTTTGAAGGAGATTTGTTAGGCACAATATCCTATGCTAGGAAAGGGCCAAGGGGAAATTTGTAAAAATCTCAGCTGCCAACTCCACCCTCAACAGTACCCTTGAGGCTCATTAGACCTAGGACTGAAGTCTGTATATATGCTTCCAATGCCCAGTGAAAGGGTACATTGTAAGAATCCATGGCTATATCTTTGAATTCTACTTTAGAAGAGGGCTGAAGATCATATGTTCCTCTAGATTTAGTAGGACTGCACCTGCTATGAGCTCTGTCCAGCAGATGATGTACTGGGATTTACAGTCCAACATTTGGAGGGCCTCATGACTCTCACCTAAGGATAAAAATCCTTGACTATTGTCCTTTCATGCAAGGATGAGTGATTTCTTTAGTTTGATCCCTGCTGCAAGAGAGAATAAATATTTCTGTACAGTATTCTCCCAATGTTCATGCATCCTGAAATCAGTGCACATAAATACACTTTAAAAAATGCGTTCCCTGCACAGGAAGCACAGTTTTGTTATTTTTCCCAATGGTGTTTCCTGACCAGTTGAAACCCTTTTTTCCCACCAAGAGATAAATAACTGCAAATATTATTTACATCCCTATACTATACTTTAAAAAGTAAGGGACGAAACAGACCACCCTGAAGGAGCAGCATGACACTGCCCCTTTGACCACCGGATCAGGGCCACAGCAACCACACGCTGTGGCCCCAGTCCAGCTATTTGCTGGCTCAAAAAGAAGTGGCAGAAGCCGCTCCTTTTTGAGCTGGCAAAAAGCCGGCTGTTCTGCTGAGGCGGTGGCTTTTTGGCATTTCTGCGGTACATGTAAACACCGGAATGCCATGACGGCGCCCACTGTGTAGTCAGCAGGGTAGTGTGATGCCAGCTTGGGGGCGGCGTTGGGGTGTGTGGCGTGCATATGCCAAGCCGCTGGGAAGCCGCCACTTTGGGGCAGTCTTTTTCACCCCCAAGTTACTGAGATACTGGTTAATGACTAATGTGGCCATTCTTTATATAATGTATTCATTCTGTATTGATTTGCATGAATATGGATTACTCCCATGAAAGCTCTTTTACATATTCATAGATTGTGATAACTGTTGATATTTTATCCACATTGTTGAAATGTCAAGAATTCGACATGGATGTGTACTGTACCCAGAATGTTTTTTGTAATCTGTTGTTTCAAGTTTTATTACAAGTGGCCAGTCAGATTATAATTTAAGTAAAGCAAAGAAACTGGTATAATTAGTGTTACAGTTTCCTTTCAAAATAAAAACTTGCAATTAAAATAGCTGATGCAGTAATGTAAAAATTGGTTTTATCTTTTTTTTTTTCTTAGTTAAAGACCAATCATTCAGTTTTGGAAGAACTGGAATCAACAAAAGCCGTCATGATGGGAAAGTCTGCTGTTGTGGAAATAGATGATTTTCTTCGCATAGTCATACTAACTTACCTTGTGACTGCTTTTTCACCATTTGGCTATTTCTTGACCATCCATATTGTGACAGAAAAGGAAAAAAAAATGAAAGAATTCTTAATGGTAATGGGACTTCAAGACACAGCTTTTTGGTACGTGAGTATGAGATTTAGTTATTTGATGATACCAAAACGGAATAAGTGTGATGTTATCTCACAGAGATGCATTATGCAGCTCATGGCAGGAGACACACATAATGGCTTGGATCTTAAGATATATTTATTAAGACACTGGTTCTCATACTTTATTCCTCCATGTGTTTCGGAATTCATCTCACAGAAAACTCAGTCACCTTGGCCAGTGGTCAGGGAAATTGGGAGCTGAAGTTCAAAACATCTGGAGGACTAAAGATTGAGAATCACCAATTTGGGATATTCATGGGAGGAATGCCTCACATTCTTTCCTCTACCGAAGTCCTCACATTAAGGAGTTCCCCAAAATCTAGAGTATAATCTAGGGTGGCTGATAGTTGGGAAATTTGCCCTGAATCAGACAGAGATCTGCCTAATTCCTTATCAGCCCTCTAGAGCCTGGTCCACATTTTTCAGGACAACCCCTCCCATCCTTCTTTTAGACATCTGGCAAGACTCATGTGGCTGTAGCAGGTGGGAGGGGATGTGGAAACTTCTTCTATGGACTTGCTTAAGTTGACTTATCTTACGGTCAAAGTCAGTATTTTGCCCTTCACTCATCCTCAGGTAGCACAAGGGTCTGCTTTTGGCAGTTTTTCCATGTAAATAGCTAAGAGTCATTCAGTTTAAAGTTAAGCAGTCAGATGTGTGAACTTACCTTAATCTGTGGGTTAAGTACAACATGCATGTCATGTGAATCTCCATAGGGAACAAAGAATTACTTTGAAAATTAATTAGTACAATTACAGACAGACCAAAGTTGTTCATTTTTAAACATTGCATTTAGAACAGTGAGCCTTTGCTCTCCTGTTTCTTAAAAGTAATTTAAACAGTACTTTAAAATAATTTTTTAAAACATATGCATCATTAAATGAGGATATGCCTCCACAGCAAAGTATGGGCCTAAGCAGACGACTAAAACAGTCGTCTTGGAGGCCCGGAAGAGGAGGAGCCACCGCACGCGCGGCGGCCCTTCCTCTTCCTGAGGTCGCCCTGAGCGCTTCCGGGCCACCGCACGCCGGACGCGTTCAGGGCGACCTCCCTCCACAGCGTCCGGACGCGCTGTGGAGGATAAGTCGCAAAAAGGGCGCCCGCCGCTTTTAGGGCGCTCTTTTTGCGACTTATGAAAGGAGTGCCTTTTTGGCGCTCCTTTCAGGGTCGCCGGGGAGGCGCCGCGGTGAGGCTGCCATAGCCCCGCGGCGCTCCGGACCAGGGCGCTCCAAACGCCCTGGTCTGCATCCCCCCTAAGTTACCACTCACTATATTAAAATAACAGTATAACATAAGCCCAAAACACAGGGGCCAAATAAAGTGGCTTCCAGTCACTGTAGGGGCATGGCGTTCAAACAACACATGCCTCCAGTATCTATAAAGTATTAATTCTATCTATAAAGTATCTATAAAGTATTTAAGGTATTATACCTTATTATACCTGTATTGATGCACTGCTAATAAAGGTAAATAACTAGAATGTGAAGAGTCACTAATTAGTAATAATTCTAGTATCTACATGCCTCCAGTGCTCCTGGAAGCTGCTCCAGTGCTGCAATCTGGTCCTCAAAAAGGAGCGGAATAATCTGGCTTTAAGCAGTGGTCAGCTTGGGATTGCAGCGGTGGCCCACTTTGGAATGGGATCGTGTGGTTGCTGCGGTCCTGATGAGGTTGTGGGAGGAATGTCCAGAGGCCACCCTTTATCGACTATGTACTTCACCCCTTAGTTACACTTACATTATTGGGGAAGTAACTAATTACTAATAGGTTAATATGATCACTCCTGGATCTTCCGATGATCAGCCTGGCTGCTATGTTTTGTACTAATTGCAGTTTCCGAGTTAGGTATAAGGGTAGCTCCATGTAGAGTACATTACAGAAGTTGAGTCGTGAGGCTACCAGTGCGTGTACTATGGTCTCTAGGTCCCTTATTTCCAGGAATGGGCACAGCTGGTTTATCAGCCGAAGCTGATAACAGGCACTCCTGACTGTCGCATTCACCTGATCTGTCATGTGAAGCAACGAGTCTAGGAGCACCCCCAGACTGCGGACACAGTCCTTAATAGAGAGCGTGACCCTGTCAAGAACTGGCGGTCGC
Source organism: Phrynosoma blainvillii (assembly GCA_026167975.1). NCBI lineage: Eukaryota > Metazoa > Chordata > Lepidosauria > Squamata > Phrynosomatidae > Phrynosoma > Phrynosoma blainvillii. The sequence goes on along the minus strand of JANUYF010000002.1, from coordinate 221,219,914 downwards.
AACTCAGTCTCTGGTTTAGGGGCCCCTACCGTAAGTACCTCCGTTTTGTCTGGATACAGCTTGAGTCGGTTTTTCCTCCTCCAGACCATTACAGCTTCGAGGCATTGATTGAATTTAAAAAATCTATAATAAATTTGTGATCACTACAAACAAAAAGTCTAGAAAGTTCTTAGATAGGACATGAGATCAATATCCTTGCTCGCTTCTAGTCAGTTGTTGAACAGATGTACCATATCTTCCGGCATATAAGATGACTTTAAAACCCAGGAAAATCTGGGTTAAAGTTGGGGGCCATCTTATATGCCGGGTATAAAGATGAGGAGGAGGACAGAGGCGAGAGGAGGGAAGAAGCCAGGCAGAAGGAGGAGGATGGGGACAACGAGGAGGACAGGGGTGGTGAGGCAGGAAGAAGCCAGGAGAGAAGAGGGAAGAAGCCAGGAGAAATGAGGGAAGAAGCCAGGCAAGAGCATGTGGAGGGCAAGGAGGATGGGGGTGGCGAGCCAGGAAAAAGCCAGGAGAGAAGAGGGAAGAAGCCAGGTAAGAGCATGTGGAGGACAAGGAGGACAGGGGTGGCGAGGCAGGAAGAAGCCAGGAGAGAAGAGGGAAGAAGTCAAGAGAAAAGAGGGAGAAGCCAGGCAAGAGCATGTGGAGGACAAGAAGGATGGGGGTGGCGAGGCAGGAAGAAGCCAGGAGAAAGGAGGGAAGAAGCCAGGCAAGATCATGTGGAGGACAAGGAGGACAGGGGTGGTGAGGCGGGAAGAAGCCAGGAGAAGGGAGGGAAGAAGCCAGGCAAAAGCACGTGGAGGACAAGGAGGATGGGGGTGGCGAGGCAGGAAGAAGCCAGGAGAGAGGAGGAGGAGGGCAGGGGTAGTGAGGCGGAAGGAAGAGGAAGAGAACCATAAGGCGATCCTCTCCTGGGGTTTTCTTGGCAAGACTGGTTCAGAGGAGGTTTCCCATTGCCTTCCCCTGAGGCTGAGAGTGTGTGACTTGTCCAAGTTTACCAAGTGGGTTTCATGGCAGAGTAGGGAATCAAACCCAAGTCTCCAGAGTGGTAGTCCGACACTCAAACCACTACACCATGATGGCTCCTATTCCCATGTACTACCTATGAAACAATTGCAGACTTTTTTGTTGTTCTTATGTGTCTTCAAGTCCTTTCTGACTTATGGCAATCCTAAGGCAACCTTATCATGGGGTTTTCTTGGCATGTTTCTTCAAATGGGGGTTACCATTACCTTCCTCTGAGGCTAAGAGTATGTGCCAAGTCACACTCTCTCAGCCTCAGGGGAACCCTCAGCTTCCATCCCAAGGAGAGCTTTGGCCTTCCCTTTGGCCGGTCCTCCCTTGTGCCACCTTCGGTCTCCCATACATCCCCTTCCCACGGTGACCCAAGGCCAGGATCCACCTGATGCTGCTCCTGCTGCAGGGCTCTGGCTGACCCCCGGGGCCAGGAAGGCGGTGCTAGAGGCCAGGAGGAGGAGGAGGAGGCCGGCCATGGTGGGGGTGGCATTGGCGGGGATCCTGGCCAGAGATCTCCTCTCTCAGGGACCGGACCGGCTCCCTTCCTGAGTCCCGGTTCGTCCCACAGCAGCCCCAATGGAGCTCTGCCTGCTGCAGCAGGGATCCACAGCAGGCAACGCCTTCCTTCCTTTCTTCGGGGTAGGGGCTTTGCCCTTTCCTTTTCTCTCCTCTGAGGCTGAGAGAGTGCGACTTGCCCACCTCTGAAGAAATCTTGTCAAGGTTCTATCGATCCCTATGATAGAACCTACCGTATTTTCCGGTGTATAAGAGGGGTAGTCTTATATGGTGAGTATATCCCAAACTAAATTTTAACTGGAAAAGTTGGGGGTCGTCTTATATGCCCAGTCGTCTTATGCGTCGGAAAATACGGTATACTATTTTTAAACATGAAAGCCGCATGTAGTTATAATGGGTAAATCATAGTCCTATTGCAGATGAGTTTATCCAATGGTCAGGTAGGTTAGAGATTATAATCACACTTTATGATGATAAAAGCCATATAAAACATATATTTTTAATGTGTTTTTATATATACCTGTTCAGCTTTAATTGCTTGTAAAGGACTGAGACTGGAAAAGTGCAGGGAGGAACATGATGATAAAGAACATTTAAAGTAGCAGACTCTTCTCAGAAATGGACTATCTTCATTACTAGACATAATATGATTTTAGGTTCCTTCACAACATTGTGAATCAAGTTTGCAAACTGAAAAGTTGGGGAGTTCCTCCTGCAAACAACATGATACAGTGACTTTTATGGGAATAAACATAGGTCTGACAAAATATACATACAATCATTGTATAGCCTTCAAAGATTTTCTGTACTGTTATTTTACCTTGTAAACATGGACTCTTGCACTAAAAAAGAAGAAAAAGATCACCTTCAATTCATTTCCCTCCTCACCCTTAATGTATTTCAGTCAGTCTCCTCTTTCTTGTGTTTCACTTTGCAAATTTCACTTTTCTGTCACCATTTCCTGTTCTTCCCATTCATTTTTTTTCTCCTTGAGTTTCTCTTGGAACCACTTTTTCTACAGGGTGCATGTAACTGTCACATTATTTCTATTAAATGCATTGGTTATATGAAATGCATAGTTTAAAACCATTTAAAGTGGAAGTTTTTCAATAGGCAGATTGTATTATTGCTTATATGGGGATGTATAATGCAACCACAGGAGGTTTGGAAGTGGAATTCATACCTTCCTTTTCCTCCTGAGGAAAATTCCTCCTTTAAAGGTGCTGTTTACATTGGGGAAAACTCCCAGATTGGTAGACAAATGAATCATTTTCATTATTTGATATTCAGTGAATATGAAATAATGCATTTACATATGTCCTCTGTTGTTCTGTGCTTCATTAGTTTCACCTAAGGGTTCCTTTCAGGGCTATCACTTTATACAGCATTTAATATTGTTTAGATTTAATTTAGTCATTTGTACAGATGACTTTGAATTTGTGAACCTTCATTGTATTTTTCCTTTTTCTAGGCTTTCTTGGGTTTTACTCTACGCCAGTCTGATTTTTGTCATGTCCCTTCTCATGTCGGTCATTGCAACATATTCTTCAGTCTTTCCTCAAAGTAGCAGCTTTGTGATCTTTCTTCTTTTTTTCCTATATGGATTATCCTCTGTAAGTGTGTGTGTATGCTCATTTTAGAGTAATTTTAAAGTCATCCTTATTATTGTCATACTTAGAAAGCAGTTTCATTACTCCTATTACACAAACGACTCCCAATATAGGCATGCCATTTGGTACTAGAGTGGCCAGATGGAAAAGAAGATTTGGCTTTTGCATTTCTGAGAATCACAGAAGGGACACCTAGTCCAACTCCTCTGCCAGTGCAGCCGTCAACGGCTAAATCACCTCCATGAGGTGATAGGAATTTCCAACCAAGAAGGGCTCAGCACCTTCTGAGACAGTCTATTTCACTGCTGAATTGCTGTTTACATCATAACATTCCTAATGTTTAATTGAATTTCCCCTTCTAAACAACCATTAAAGGCACAGGAGGCACCCTGGTCTACATTCTGTCTGGACATTCTTTTGGGGACATATAGTGAAGCTTTTGTGCATCTGCAGGGAATAATGGCATTTTAAACTAGTTAATATAGAAAAAACTACTGGTACTAACCCATCATGCATGGCAGCTCTGCCACCCCTTCAGTTACAGCATTGTATATAGAAATTATTAGCCATGCATGGATAGAACCAGACAGAAAATGGAACTAAAAAAGGAATTATTATATCACCTGACCCAAAAGATATATCACCTGACCCACTGGACCCACACCACTGAGCAGAACTGATACTTTACAGCAGGGGTAGGCAACCTAAGGCCCGGGGGCTGGATGCGGCCCCCCGAGGCCTTTGGACCGGCCCCAGGCCGGTCCTGCTGCTGTGCCCACTGCCCGCCATGATGATATTGATTATTGTTGTTATTACTTGTTTTTGGGGTTTTCTTGGCAAAATCTCCACAGGAGTTTTGCCATGGCTTTTCTGGGGCTGAGAGAGTGTGCATGCATATTTTATTTATTTATTTATTTATTTATTTTTGGTGCTTCAGCCCCCCAATTGTCTGAGGGACAGCAACCCGGCCCCTGGCTCAAAAGGGTTGCCTACCCCTGCTTTACAGATTAATAATTCTATTTCAGGGCTAGCCAGAGGAGGACAACTTGTGATCTTCCAGATGCGTTTGTACTCCAGTTCTAGCTCTTCTCAGCTTTACCTAGAATAGCCAGTGGTGAGGAATGGTGAAGGTACAAAAATATCTGGAGGGATACAAGTTCATAGAGAGGCTGTCATAGGCAATTCCAAGAGGTAATACACTCTAGGAAGAGTTCATCCCATTGCACAATACATCCAGCTACATTAAGGTTATATGGGAAGCCAGAGGCTTCCTAGGGGAAGGATGTAAACCACAACGAAGAATCCTTCCTGCGCAAACAATATGCAGTTGTGAAAGAAAGCTATGTGCAAGAGCCAGAACCATATTTGTCCTCATTTATAAGGACATGTGGTAAATCTGAACATGCTAATCACAGAGGCCAGTATTATATATGATAGTTCAACAGACATTAAGGAAGTTTAACACGAGAAATGAGAGAGCAGTTCAGCTCTACTGTAGGAGAAACATGGCATGGGGCCACCTGAAAGGGAACCATTCTTTTCCTTTTTTAGATGCCTGGCTACCAGCAGTGATGTCTTTTGCTAAAAGGTAGAGACAGTAGGGCTAGAATCCATAATTTTTATTCCATAGATTAGCTCTATAACTATAGAAGCATGGGAGCAAACAAAACATTACCAAGCCTTTAAAATTTGTCAGGGGCCCTCACTTTGAACCATCTCACCTAAGTGAGGGTTCAGGAACCTTTTTTAGAGAGCCATTGTGTGCAGAAGGACAGCAAGTTTAAGAAAAAGGCTGGATGGTTCCACATAGACATAGCTGAGACAATACAGTGCTTTATTCAATCTGAAGAGATGGTGCATGGGTCAGCTGTGTTGTCTGCCATTTTTATCCACCCCCTTAATCCTGCCAATTCACACTTTCAGTTGTCCACATTTGGTAGATAATGTAAAAATCAGAAGAAGACAAGGGCAGCTATGAAGGAACTAGACAAGATCCTGAAGTGTTAAAATATATTTTTGAATACAAAGTTAGGATAGTCCATACTATCATATTTCTCATTTATGTGTATGGTTATGAAAGCTGGACAGTGAAGAAAGCTGACTGGAAGAAAATCAACTCATTTGAGTTGTGCTGGAGAAGAGTTTTAAAAAGTCAAGTGGATGATTCTTAGAGCAGATCAGGCTTGAATTTGTTTAGAAGGGGAAATTCTGGAAACAAAGATCACTAAACTGAGATTGTTGTATTTTTGACCATATCATGAGAAAAAAGGACTTACTAGAAAAGACTATAAAGTAGAGGGCAACAGGAAAAGAGGAAGATTGCATTCCAGATGGATAGGCTCAATCAGAGAAGCCACGGCCCTAAGTCTGCAGGAGCTGAGTAGAAAGGTTGGGGATAGGGTGACTTGGAAGTCTCTCATTCATAGGGGCGCCGTAGGTTGAGGTCAACATGAGGGCAGTTAATGACAACAAAGATAATATAGTCAGTCATTCAGGCAATACCCGTTCATCTCATCTAGGAAATTGTAGTGCAGGGGTAGGCAACCTTTCCCCTTTAAAGGTCGAGGGACTTCAGCTCCCAGAAGCCTCAGCCATGTTGGCCAATAGTCCCATGTTGGCCAATAGCTCCTGGGATTCTGGGAGCTGAAGTCCCTCGGCCCTTAAAGGGGAAAGGTTGCCTACCCCTGTTGTAGTGGATTACTATTTTCAGTTATACTCTGTGATTGTTTTAAAAAATCTCTGATCCTGCAAAGGAAAGATGATCCTAGATTTGCAGTAGCTATGCTTAGGGGCAAGTACTTTGTTTTTATTTAGAAAAGAGAATGTGCTTCCTATGGTCATCACTGAGGTATATGGTGTCCAAATGCAAAAGAGGACAGGGCTGTTGCACCTTTAAGAGGGAGTTTCAGCAGGTGTGGGTTTTTGTGGAAACTACTACCTGGAATGCCCTCTTCTACACAGCTATTAAAGCTGCAGGAGTCCATCCATCCTTATTGCTACTTAGCAGCCGTTCTCAATAATCTTTTTTTTTCCTCTGGGAGCTGCTAGTGTTGTTTTCAAAACAAAAATACTAGGCTGAGACATGTAAATATGCACTATGCAAAAATATAAGCTTTTAGGCATGATCCTCTAAATGAAAGTGAGGCCTCTCATCCCACACTAGTTGGATGACCTGATATAAAGGCAACAGGGCTCCTGCACTTTTAACTGTTGAGTAGCAGAGGAAATTTCTGCACACAGTTTGCATAGCTATGCCTGCTGGCCTATCCTATTCCAGATAAGTATAAAAGTTTCAGGAGCCCTATTTTTTTTATCATATAGCCAACCCATGATTGAGTCTGTACACAGCCCATATTGTAGCCAGGTATAGAAGGAGATGATAGAATAAACAGAAGTGGGAGACAGAAATAATGTTGTGAGGCATGGTTTTTCCTATGCTTTGCTCACTTAACAGATACTCTCAATCTTAGCTGAAAAATGGAAGTAAAGGCCTTTGCAGACTGCCACAAATAGTGCAAATTGAGTCCACTTTAAGGGTTAGGGTTAGTGCTAGGGAGTCATGGGAATTGGTTTTTTTTCTGAGACATTCAGCCTTCTCTGTCAGAGAGCTTTGGTGCCACAATAAAATACAGTTCCCATGATTCCCTAACCCTAACCCTAAAAGTGGACTCAATTTGCACTATTTCTGGCAGTCTGGAACCCCCCTATGTGTTTCCTATCTAGAATCCTGTGAGACCTGTAAGGGCTCTTGAGAAGACACCTGAGAGCAATATGCACTCCTACTTTGTCCAAATAGGAAGCAGCCAGGGCTAAAAATAATGTGTGCCCATTTTGTTCAACTTGCCTTCTCTTTGCAGTTTTAAATATAAAGTTATGCTTCTGTGTTGTTGTTGTTGTTGTAGCTATCTTTATTTACAAAATCCCAAATCCACAAAATCATGATACTTTTATTGGCCAACCAGAATGCACAAAGTATATTGTGCAGTCTTTCAAAGCCTCTGGCTTCTTCATCAGGCAAAGATGTTAAAAATCATACAGGAGAAGAAAAGTGATGGTGCTAGAGTCACAGGTCTAGCTTTTGTCTCAGACATAACTTCTGTTATCAGTTAGGTTGATCTTGAGGGATCCCAATGCAGGCTACTCCTCTTCTTGGCCATGTGAGGACTAGGGACAAAGGGCAATAAATACAGGTAATAAAATTGCAACTCTGTTAGCAATAGAAAAGTAACTTCCCTTGATATCAAGGCTGCCACTTTCTTAGGCAGAAGACCTTGAATTTCTCAAGTGTCTTGAAAAACATTCAGGTGCTGTAAAGGCAAAACTTTTTAATTCAGATGCAAGTGTTTTATCTTTGTTGGAGGTAAAAACTTCAAAGAATTAAGTCCCAGTCCATTAGCTCCGATTATTTCCCTTTTTCTGTAGTCCCGACATGGCCAAGAAAGGGAGTAGCCTCTGTCTGCATTGACATCCCTCCAGACTAATCTAACTGACAACAGAAGTAACATCTCATTCAAATGTAGGCCTGTGACTCTAGCATCATAATCTTTCTTCTCTTGTATGATTTTTTAACACCTTTGCCTGATGAAGAAGCCAATGAAGCTTTGACAGCTTTTATGATATAATTTGTGCATTCTGAGTGTCCAATGAAAGTATAGCTATTTTGTAGATTTGGGATTTTGCTGCATGACCAACACAGCTACCCTTGAACACTATAGACTGAAAGAATACAGCACTTACAGACTGTTGATAAAAGCCTTCATTTCTAAAAGCCTGTCTAATAAAAAAGTATTTGCTGCGGAATGGACAGCAAGGAGGGAGTGGCTCTTGCCTTCCTAGGGAGGGAACCCAAAGTATAGGGGAACCCATTGAGCAGCCTTGTCATAACCATGATTTAAGTTTTCTAGTCTTGTAGAAATAATAATGCAGCCTCATGCCACATACCTAGTTGTGTGAACTGTGGTGTCACGTACTGTTGTTGGTGTGTTATAATTGGTTGTGCAATTACTTTTGTTCTTCTTGTAGAATGGGATGAGCAGAATCAATGATGTGGAATTCTTGGCATCAGTGACAGTTTTCTACACTTGTCCCTCCATATTTGTGGTTTTGATTATTGCGGCTTTGATTATCCACGGATTTTATTAATATGTTCTCTCTAGGAATATCTAGGTCCTCCAGCAGAACTCTATGGTCAACTTTAACCAAAAGTCGCACTGAGATTCCTAGAGAGAACACTCCACTAGGCATTTGGAGCTCCTCCAGTGCAATTCTATGGTCAATGTGAAGTTGAAGGCATTCATGGCTGGCATCCATAGTTTTTTGTGGGTTTTTCAGGCTATGAGGCCATGTTCCAGAAGAATGTATTCCTGATGTTTTGCCTGCATCTGTGGCTGGCATCTTCAGAGAATGGTGGCATGGAAATGTGTGGGGTATATATACTGTGTGACCCTTGGTTGAGAAGATTAACATTAAATCTGTATTGTTCTGTTGAGGCAAGGCCTCAGGGTGGGAGGATATGCAAGGAGGATTAGTGTCTATTTAATTAATGGTTCATTGTCTGCTGGGAAACCCCCTGACCCTAGGTGAAGTTCATTTGCATGTGCTGAGTCCTAATTTTGGTATTTTTGAGGACTGGTAGCCAAACTTTGGGCCTTTGCAGACTGCTAGAAATAGTGCCCTGGCTCAGTGCTAGGGAATCATGGGAATTGTATTTTTTTCTGAGGCATTGAGCCTTCTCTGTCAGAGAGCTCTGGTGCCACAATAAACTACAGTTCCCATGATTCCCTAGCATTGAGTCAGGGCAGTTAAAGCGGACTCAGTTTGCACTATTTCTGGCAGTCTGCAAAGGCCCTTTGTTTACTTTGAGGGTATTTTCTTTCCTGTTGGAATTGTCCAATTGTTTGTGGATTTCAGTGGCTTCCCTATGCATTCTGACCCAATAGTTGTTGGCATGGTCCAGAATTTCAGTGTTTTTTCAAATAGCATTTTGTGCCTAGGTTGGTTTATAACATGTTCTGCTACTGCTGATTTTTCAGGCTGGCCCAGTTTGCAGTGGCTCTCGTGTTCCTTGATTTGTATTTGAACACTGCATTTTGTGATTCCCTATGTAGACTTGTCCACAGCTGCATGGTATGCGGTAAACTCTTGCAGCCATGAGAGGGCCCCTCCTATTCTTCGCTGAGCGCAGCGTTTCTTGGATTTTCTTGTTGGTCTATAGATCATTTGGAGGTTGTGTTTCCTCATCATTTTCCTATTCTGTCTGAGCCCTGTAATAGCAGACTTTTACATGGAACACTTGGGAAGATAAGCCCTGGAGACAGCAACAAAAAAACTCACAACATAGTTCTGATACGTGGATGACACTTTCATCATTTGAAGCCACGGAAAAAAAGATTTGACCGTGTTTTTGAACCATCTGAACAACATCTACCTAAACATTCAATTCACAATGGAAAAAGAAAAGGGAGGGACATTGCCATTCTTGGATGTCCTGGTCATCCACAAACCAAACCAACAATTGGGCCACACGGTATACAGAAAACCTGCACACATGGGCAGATACGTACACAGGAACTCAAATCATCACTCAGGACAAAAAATAAGCAAAATAAAAACACTGGTAGACTGCACAAAAAGGATCTGTGAACTGCACAACCTGGAAGATGAACTGAATCACCTAAACTGGGCTCTACAGGCTAATGGTTACTCCAGTTCAGACATCAGAAGAGTGGCCAGACCCAGAAAAACACCACAGGAGTGAAGAAAAACAACCACCCAAAGAGAAGGTATTTTTACCATACATCAAAGGAGTCACAGACAGAATAGGAAACTGATGAGGAAACATAAGCTCCAAATAATAATAATAATAATAATAATAATAATTTATATCCTGCCCCTCTGCAAAGCAGTCAGGGTGGTGTACAACATTAAGATTACCATACAAATAAATACAGTACAATATAAGAACAGCCCAACAATCCCGAAACCCACCCATCCCCTTAAAAAATCAGCTCACAGTTGTAAACTGCTTAGACACCCCATAGCATGGTATGAAGCGGTATATAAATGAAGCTGCTTAAAAAAGTATTAAACAGAAATATACATTAAAACATGTTTAAAATAGTCTCTTCAAGACAACAGTAACAAATACTCGCAGCGACTGCAGCAGAAAGTGAGGAAGAGAAGATAGGTAAACTCCTGAGGCCGGGAAATCTAGACGGGAAAGGCCTGCCGGAAGAGATCTGTCTTCACAGCTTTTTTAAAGCTGCTTAAGGTCGTAATCTGACAGATCTCGTCTGGCAGGCCATTCCATAATCTGGGAGTGGTTGCTGAGAAGGCCCTCTGGGAGGTTGCAGACAGCTTTGTTTTCGTCAGCTGCAGCAAGTTCCTCCCAGAGGACCTGAGTGTGCGGGGTGGATTGTATGGGAGAAGGCAGTCCCGAAGATAGGTTGGACCCAAGCCATTTAGGGCTTTAAAGGTAATAACCAACACCTTATAGTGGGCCCGGAAACTAATAGGCACCCAGTGAAGGGACTTTAATACAAGTGTAATATGGTCTCTCCTTGATGTACCCGAGACCAGTCTGGCTGCCATGTTCTGTACTAATTGAAATTTCCTGACCAAGCATGAGGGTAGCCCCATGTAGAGCACATTACAGAAATCAAGATGAGAGATTACCAGTGCATGTACCACAGTTTTGAGGTCTCTTACTTCTAGGAAAGGGCGCAGCTGGCATATCAGCCAAAGCTGATAACAGGCATTCCTGACTGTTACATTTACCTGATTAGTCATCTGGGGCTATGGATCCAGGAGCACCCCCAGACTGCGAACACAGTCCTTCGTGGAGAGTGTGGCCCCGTCCAGGACTGGAAGTTGTATTCTAATACCTGGTTAGGGGCCGCTACTGTGAGTATCTCCGTTTTAGCTGGATTCAGTCTCAGTCTGTTTTTCCTCATCCAGTCCATTACAGCCCTAAGGCAGTCATTGAGAGGAGAGATGCCATCTGAAGCCGAAGCTGAAGGCCAAGACATGGAGAAGTATATCTGGGTGTCATCAGCGTACTGATAACACCCCGCCCCATGTCTCCGAATGATCTCTCCCAGTGGCTTCATATATATGTTAAACAGCATCGGGGACAGGATGGCGCCTTGTGGGACATCACAATTAAGCTCTTTTATTGCAGAGCCACTGTCCCCGAGCAACACCCTCTGGAATCTGTCTGAGAGGAAGGAATGGAACCATTGCAACACAGTGCCTCCAATTCCTAACCTACTCAGGCAATCCAAGAGTGTGCTATGATCGATAGTGTTGAAAGCCGCTGAGAGGTCTAGGAGCACCAGCAGGGTCACGCTACCCCTGTCGATGCCCAGACGAAGGTCATCAGCCAAGGCAACCATGGCAGTCTCAACTCCAAATCCTGTCCTAAAGCCAGTTTGAAATGGATCTAGATAATCAGTTGCTTCCAAGACAGCTTGGAGTTGAAGAGCAACCGCCCTCTCAAACACTTTGCTCAAAAAAGGTAAATAAGGAGACTGGCCTATAGTTGTTCATATCCAGGGGGTCCAGGGAAGATTTTTTCAGGAGCAGCCTAACTGCCGCCTCCTTCAAACAAGGTGGAACATAACCTTTCCTGAGGGATGCACTGACGATGTCCCTGAGGAACATCCTCAAGGCATCCCCCCCCCCCCCCCGGATGGCCAGCCATGATAGGCAAGGATCGAGAGGGCAGGTAGTTTTTCTCACACTACCAAGGAGCTTGTCCACGTCATTGGTACTCACAGGTTGAAACTGATCCAGTATAATTTCATTAACGGAGTTGCTGGACACCTCATCAGTTGCTTCTTTTACAACTCTGGCGTCTAAGTCAGATCTTTTCTGAGAGATTTTATCTGCAAAGAAGTGGTTAAATGCGTCACAGCAGGCCGTTGTCAGCTTAAGTAAAGGGTTTTTCACAGGTGGAACCCGTGTCAGCTCCCCTACCACCCTAAACAGCTCCGCTGGATGGGACTCTGCAGACGTAATATGTGCAGAGAAGAAAAATCTCTGCGCTGTATGTATTGCCTTTCGATAGGACCTATGACTAGTCTTATCAGATAAGAGTTGAGTTTTCCACCAGATGCGCTCCAGTCATATTCCAGCCTGCTTCATCTTCCTAAGCTCTTGCGTATACCATGGCTTAAGGTTTGAAGTGGGTTGGAAAGGACGCTTGGGAGCTATTGTATCGATAGCCTTGGTGAGATCGGTGTTCCAGGTATTGACCAAAGCTTCGACAGAAACACCGGCATTAACCATCATTAAACCCTCTAAGGCAGGGGTAGGCAACCTTTTTGAGCCGGGGACCAGGTTGCTGTCCTGAGACATTTGGGGGGCCAAAGCACAATAAATAAATAAATAAATAATTTAAAATAAAAATAAAAAATATGCATGCACACTCTCTCAGCCCCAGAAAAGCCATGGCAAAACCCCTGTGGAGATTTTGCCAGGAACACCCCAAGAACAAGTAATAACAACAATAATCAATATCATTATGGCGGGCGGCGGGGGCGGCGGCGCCAGAACCGGCCTGGGGCTGGTCCAAAGGCCTCAGGGGGCCACATCTGCCCCCCGGGCCTTAGGTTGCCTACCCTTGCTCTAAGGCTTTCTGGAATCCGATTGGTTCCATCAGCCATTGAGGGCGGACCAATTTAATAGGTCCGCCACCCCCGATGGGGCGGGTAGTGGCTCTTAGTTCAGTCTTGACACAGGAAATGATCCGTCCATGACAGTTTGGTGGTTTTAACAACCTCCGCCCATGGATATTCCTGTTCCGTACTAAAGACCGCATCGAAGGCATGACCTGCACAATGAATGGGCCTGACGACCAATTGGGATAGGCCCATGTTTGTCATGGATTCCGTGAACCCCCGAGCCGCACTTGTGAGATTTGACAAACTGGTCTCAAGTGGGATGTTGAAGTCTCCCAAAACTAAAAGCCTGGGCGACTACAGCTGCAACTCTGAGACCAGCTGTGTCAGCTTGGTTAGGGAGTCTGCTAGACAATGGAGTGGTCAGTATACTAGCAGAATCCTCAAACTCTCCTTTGTCCTCAGGCTTAGGTACATACACTTGAAGTAGGCTGTGTTCTGGATAGGTATCCTGGTCAAGGTCAGGTTGTTTATGAACCAGAGCCACTCCACTCCCACCCCCCACTTCCCCTTACCTGCTCACTAACAGAGTACCCAGCTGGGAGGGCCTGTGACCAGGTTATAGTGCTGTCTTCTCCCAGCCAGGTTTCTGTGAAGCAGGCCAGGTCGGCATCTTCGTCTATAAGGAGGTCATAGATGGTATGCGTTTTATTTTTAACCGACCTGGCATTGAAGAGGAGCAAGGTAAGGTTCTGTGGAATGATTGGTACGCTCTCCAATCCATTCTGGGCAACAAAGTGAACTGAAGGAGGGATAGCTTTCAAACATCGATCTCGCCTTCTTATGTAACAACCCTTCACTCTGTTCCCACCGTACCTTCCTTTCCCCTGCACAACCTCAATTCCCACTCCCAGGTCATTCCCGGCTGCTTCAGGAGGTAATGATACTGGTGCAACAAAATAACCTCCCTCCCCGCATTCTCCCGGCATCCCCACTACAGATGGTAATAGTATTTGGGGTGGACTAGGTGTCCAAAGAGCTTCCGTCTGGGTGGGGATGGTGGAGTCACTTTTAAGGCCAGCCACTCCTAGCCACGCCCCAATTCCCTGCTCAGCTGTCCCAGCTGCCTTTTGCCCCGGTGTAATGGGGGAAGGAAGGCTTCTGCAGAGTCCTCTGATGTCCGCTGGCTGGCTAGTAGGTGTTCCTTGGGTGGGGATGGTGGAGTGACTTTTAAGGCGAACCACTCCTAGCCATGCCCCAACTCCCTACTCAGCTGTCCCAGCTGCCTTTTGCCCTGGTGTAATGAGGGAAGGAAGGCTTCTGCCCTGATGTAATGGAGGAAGGAAGGCTTCTGCAGAGTCCTCTGATGTCCTCCGGCTGGCTGGCTGGCAGGTAGGTGTTCCTTCAGACCAACCAAGAAAATCCAGGAAATGCTGCACTCAGCGAAGGATAGGAGAGACCCTCTCACGGCCTCAAGAGTTTACTTCATACTGTGCAGCTGTGGACAAGTCTACAGCTGCACGGGACCACAAAACACAGTGTTCAAATGCAAATCAAGGAACATGAGAGACACTGCAGACTGGGCCAACCAGAAAAATCAGCAGTAGCAGAACACATAAATCAACCTGGGCACAAAATGCTATTTGAAAACACTGAAATTCTGGACCTTGCCAACAACTATTGGGTCAGAATGCACAAGGAAGCTGTTGAAATCCACAAACACCTGGAAAATTTCAACAGGAAAGAAGAAACAAAGTTTGGCTACCAGTCCTCAAAAACACCAAAATCAGGACTCAGCACATGCAAATGAACTTCACCCAGGGTCTGGGGGTTTCCCAGCATTAATTAAATAGACACCAATCCTCCTCGCATATCTTTCCACCCTGAGGCCTTGCCTCAACAGAACAATACAAAGATTTACATGGTAATTTACATGCTAATTCCCAGCAGACAATGGACCATTAATTAAATAGACACTAATCCTCCTCGCATATCCTCCCACCCTGAGGCCTTGCCTCAACAGAACAATACACAGATTTACATGCTAATCCTCTCAACCAAGGATCACACAGTATATATACTATGCGTTCTATGAAAAATGAGGTGGAAGGGTATTTTCCTTTGTCTTCCTCTTTTCAGTTAAAGAAGTAATTCCCATCCAATCATGATATTTGAATGGGACAAATGTGCTTAAAAGATGCAGTCTTTTGTTCCAGCGTTTGTAGTTAGAGATGGATGAATATCTGTTTTCAGTCCATGTCACTATTGCAAGTGTTGATTTACATATTCATTTTCAGCTGTTTCTGCATTAATATATATATATATATATTTAAAGTCTGCATGAAAAGTTGTATTTAAATATGGGTCTTTGAACATTTTTTACTTAAAAATACACATCTTCAGTACTGGGACATTCAGAGAAGTACAAAATCTGATAGAGAGCTAATTTAGATTCAGACAGCAGTAGAACATACATAAAAGATCAGTTTGGTATTGGAATATATAGAGCAGGGGTCAGCAAACTATGGCCCGCAGGCTGAACTTGGCCCACCAAGGCCTTCAAACCGGCCCATGGCCGGTCCTGCTGCCGCCGCCATGCACGGGGTGCCATTTTGCCTTCCAAAATGGCGGCCGTCGCGGGCGCCATTTTGCTTTCCAAAATGGCACCCCGCGTTTGTGTACGCATACGCACCATGGCAGGGGTAGTGCGCATGCATGCGCAATTGCAGGCACCATTTTGGAAAGCAAAATGGCTCCCCACGCTTGTGTACGCCTGCGCAACACGGCAGGGGGGTAGTGTGCATGCGCGCGTGCCTCCGCCGCCATTCCCCCCCCCTCGGCCCACCGAAGATCGGGGGACACCGGAACCAGCCCCACCCCCAAAAGGTTTGCCGACCCCTGATATAGAGAGTAGAATATACAGAGGTTGCAGCAGGGAAGGGAGAATTAGTGAAAATCATCTCCTATCCCCATCCATGTACTACAGTTTCAGCTGCATCATTGGTTGTTCATGGAAGAGGTATTGTGGTTCCAAGCCTTTAGTTAAAAAATGCAAGGTAGTTTAAAGCCTTATTCATTGACAAAATTACATCATGGCCTGAATTGTGTCTTGACTATGTTATATTTGAATCCTGAAAAGTAATGGTAAGATATGATTTTTGAAAAGACAACCTGTTTATTTTATATACAGATTATTAAAGAAGAGATTATGTTTTCCTTATGTGTTCTTAGCCAAATGACACCAAAACTAGAACTGCTTATATTACACTTTATCAAAGGGGATACTACTCTTAGGAAAACCACAATATTGTCTTTCAGTGTATTATACTGTCTATATAACAGAGTGAACTATGTATTCTTGTTTTTTTACTTGCTGCAACAATTGCTTTTGTCACATAGAAAAAATGTAATTTCAGCATTTTTAATCACGATATTTTCTGCGGTGAAATATCCTTTCTGTTTCTCTTTAGATTTCCTTTGCATTTATGCTAACTTCTATTTTCAAAAAATCAACACATGCTGGCTCAGCCAAGTATTTCACAACCGTGGCTTTTGGGGCTCTGGGCCTGATCATTGTCCTGGTGGAAGATTTTCCAAAGTCCTTTGTGTGGTCACTGAGTCCACTGTATGAGTGCACGTTTTTAGTTGGCGTTGCACAGGTTAGTAAAGTACCTTATTTACTTGCAGCTGTGATATATAAAACAGAGGTGGGGAACCTGTGGCCTTCCAGATGTTGCACTCCAGTTTCAGTCAACTCTTGCCAGTGGCCCAAGATGGTGGGAATGGGAGTTCAATGTGATCTGGAGCTTCCCACCTCCAGCACTGTATAAACAGTAATGTTGGAATATTAGTATGCAAAAGAATCTTGTAGCACTTTTGAGACTGAGTAAAAGGCATTGTAGCATAAGCTTAGCATAGACTTGCTGCATCTGAGGAAGTAGACCAATTCTACAAAAGCTTATGCTACTACTTCTTTCACTAAGTTTGCCTCAAAAGTGCTACAAGATCCCACATGGGTCCAATTGGAAGTTTAAACGGTGATTATCCCAGGAAAATTGTGTGTTCGCGATTTAAGATTTTCACACAACGTTGTGATCAAAGCTCCATTATCCCAGGAATATCCTATGAAAATCGCGCATTAGCGATCAAGATTTTCACACGATGTTGCATTTAAAGTGCCATTATCCCAGGAATAACCAGGCAATAAACAGCAACAAATCATTCAAGGGGAAATTTTCTGTTGCTGTTTATTCCCTGATTATTCCCTGGTTATTTCTGGGATAATGACTCTTTAATTGCGCTGTGTGTGAAAATTAAATCTCAATCTTAATTCCAAATGCGTGATTTTTATGGGATAATCACCATTTAAATTCCCAATTCCCCCCCCCCCCCCGTGTGATAAACTTCATTGTGTTTCCAGCTCCAGATATGTTTAAAAGTTTCATCTTTACATAAAAATATACAACAAACATGCCCCTTAAACTAGCAGTTGATCTGCTATTTACCTTTTGATTACATTTATCCTCAGTTATGCTTGAACAGAGAGAGACATCAGCGCAAATTCATTTCATCTGATATAACTTGCGGAGAGTAGGATTTTTAGTTAGCATTTATCTGTGGCAAATGACTAGCAGCTAAATTTGATATGATTTTTTTATAGAAAATGTTTGCACTTCTAAGTGTATGGTATCACCTGGACTCAAACTATAAGTATTGATTTTTCGTACAAAACTTGTTTCAATTAGTTTACTATGGCAGTTGGGTTTAGGCCATATTCTAAACTATTGCAAAAGAAACTAAATACAGGAACATTATGTGAATGTGATATTTAGTTGAGAGCTAGTGTGGTGTAGTGGTTTGAATGTTGGACTACTGTTCTAGAGACCAGGGTTTGCTTCCCGACTTGGCCATGAAACCCACTGGGTGACCTTGGGCAAGTCACATGCTCTCAGCCTCAGGGCAATGGCAAACCTCCTCTAAACAAATCTTGCCATGAAAATCTCAAAAGTTCATTTTAGGGTCACCATGAGTCAGAAAAGACTTGAAGGCGCACAACAACAGTATTTAATTCCTATCAAAAATAGTGAAGACTTAACATCACTTATTATTGATCATCAAATAAAAAAGGGTTGAAACATAGAAATTATGAATTAATATAGGACCAGGGAGAAATATGATCTTTTTGAACATTTTCCACTTCTGCCTGTAATAAGTAGTTTCAAGCTAGATTGAGTCTGTAGGAGTTTACCCTTTATTACTACTGGATACCCTCCAGCATTTCACAGATAGGAACCAGAACACAGGTGGCCAAGCAACTTCTGAGTGTGCTCAAAGGGGTATGGCCAGGCAACAAGAGGGCAAAAGTTATTAATGAGGAAGATTTTTTAAAATAATCCAAAAACCCTATTTTAAGAAGAGAAACCTTGGAATTTATGAAGGGTGTTTAGGGAAGCTTGAAAAACAAAACAAAATAAAATCTATAAATTCAGTACTCCGTATATGTTTGCACAGCATTATTAACAATATATAAGCATCATATAATATGTTAATGTAACATCAAAATGCCTTTATCAAGCCTGCTTGAAATTACATTTTTTTCTCAGATCCAGTGTCTGAATTTTGTATTTATCCTCATGCTCTCTGCTTCACACACATAACAGACCAGGTGAAATTGCAGTTTCCCTATAATATAACATTGATATTGTCACCTATGAACCAATTGTAGTTTCTCAGCCTAACCTCCATCATGGGATTGTTGTTAGGATAAAAATGGGCGTGAGGAAGAGGGGAGAAATAATGATGATACTTAAGTTACTTATGAAAGATAAAGTTGGAAATAACATGAATTTCATAAATTCAAACAAAAATCCAAACAGTGATACCTTTATTGACCACCCAGAATGCACAATATACTTGATGCAAGTTTTCGAAGCTCCACTGGCTTCTTCATCAGGCAAGACGTTAAAAACCAAACAGGAGAAAAATTGGAGATGTTAGTAAGATGCCTGCATTTTGTTTTTTCTGTCTTTAGTTAAGATGGTATGGGGAGGATATCTTTTGCAGGCTGGCCCCTCCTGGCCATGTGGCAATAGGCAGATTTTCAACAAGGTTTATAACATCTTGCCTGATGAAGAAGCCAGTGGAGCTTCAAAAGCAACAAGTATATTGTTCGTTTTGGTTGGCCAATAAAGATATAACTGTTTGGTGGATTTGTGTGTGTGTGTTTTTAATTTGCTAAATGACCACCACAGTTACCCTGCATGTTTTATGAATTTCATAAAGACATACATGCATTCCATTAGCATTTCAGAATGTTTCACATTACAAACCTGCAAATAAATTCTACCGAGTATATTACGCATGTGATTGCAGTGTTAATGTAAATGGAGGAATAAATCTTTCTCAAAGTAAGTAGATAGTAAATCTTTTCCAGTCTAAGACTCCTGCAAGTTACAGTTTCTTTCTCATGGCACTATGAAGTCCTGGCACACATAAATACACAGATAATTAGTAAACCAAAAGGAAGAAGGTAAAGAGGAGAAAAGAGAGGCAGTATGGTGTAGTGGTTTCAGTGCTGGTCTGTGACTCTGGCCTGGCCATGGAAACCTACTGTGTGACCTTGGCAAGTCGCACTCTCTCAGCCTTAGAGAAAGGCAATATCAAACCCCCTCTGAATAAATCTTGCAAAGAAAACTTCATGATAGGTCCGGTTGCCATAAGTTGGAAACAACTTGAAGGCACGCAGCAACAACAAAGAGAAGAAAATCAATTAAATGAACCCATAAAATATAAGTGTTATGCTAGTCTCAGAAATAAATGTCAGAACTGAAGGGAAGAGAAATTATATTTTCAAACCATGAATTCTTCTCTGCAATATTAATCTATTTTAGTTAAATTAGAGATAGGAATCTGAATCCATGAGAGATAGATTGAGAGACCAACTGGTGCAGAGGTCTGGGGGTGCTGTAATTGGTTCTTAACTGGCAGGTCACTCCCCTTCCCCTGCTTTTTACAAGATCTATTAATTCCTTTTGCTTATCTCAAGAACCAATTCGACGTCACAGAGTACAGGTGTTTCAATTACAAAATAAGAAGAGGCTGCAGAAGTTTACTTCTGCCGGAACAGTACAGGGAGGAGCAACACTCCCCTTCAGTGCAAACTATATTTGCATTTTGAGTTAAGTTTGCTGCAGATGAAGAAAACCAAGGGCAAAGGGGAGATCTGGCAAGAAACCAGGGCATTTTAAAAGCAGCTGAGAACTAAGGGCCTCGGCAGACGGCTAATAGAGCCGTCTCCGAGGCAGGGAAGAGGAGGGGCAGACGCACACTTGGCGTCTCTTCCTCCTCCCGAGGTTGCCCTCGGAGCTGCCGGCCCTCCGCACGGCCGGCGCTCCCAGGGCAACCTCCTGCCGCAGCGTCCGCACACGCTGTGGCGGATAAGTCAGTGAAAGTGCGCCCTACGCTTTTAGGGCACACTTTCACTGACATCTGAAAGGAGCGCTGATTTAGTGCTCCTTTCAGGGGCGCCGATGGTGCGCCGCAGTGCGGATGCCTCGCTCCCGCGGCGCACCGCCCCGTGGCGTCCCGGACGCCCTCGTCTGCTTCCCCCCTAAGTCAGAGGATTAAGTGTGTCTGTCCCAGTTGAACTGAAACATTTACAGGGTATTTTATTGTTATTCTGTCAGTTTGATTCATGCAGTGTTATATTATTTTTCCATCGTAATATCTTAAGATGTTAATACTGTTTCATAATGTCTGCAACTTTCACATTTGTTCGCAGGTTATGCATCTGGAAGATTATGAAAGGGGAGCTGTTTTCTCAAATCTAACTCTTGGCCCATATCCACTTATTATTGCTTTTATACTATTGGCCCTTGATAGCATACTTTACCTACTTCTGGGGATTTATTTGGACCAGGTGATTCCAGGTATGTTTGCTAGATATTCAGAAAAAATAGAAAAGAACAACATTATCAGGGGCCAGAGTCAGTATCAAGTTAGTAGCATCTTGCTACTAACTAGCACTTGCTACACTGACTAGCACCTTTTGTAGGACAAAATTAGAGCCAACCTTAGAGTATGTGGCCAGTGTTGATCTGAGTGAATTTAAGCAAAATATCTGATTTATGTCAGAAAAAAACAGATGATAACTTTTCAAAGTTCTACAGGTTATTTAGGCACTAACTGTAAGTATGAAACTCTATCCATTCATCATTCATTACCTTATTTATATCCTGCCTTCTTCCCAGACTGGAACTCAACATGGCTTACAAAAAGGCAGAAAATAGAATAAAAAACATATCCCGTATTTTTCGGCATATAAGACGCTCCGGCATATAAGACGCACCCAATTTTAAAGGAGGAAAATCTAGAAAAAAAAAGATTCTTAACCAAATACTGTAGTAAAATATTTTATATCAACTGTATAAAGTTAACAGCAGTTTAAGAACAATTTTAAGTTGTAAATGTAAGTTTAAGCCAGCAGCAGGGCCAGGTATTGCACAAATTCCCTGCCCAACTTTCTTGCAAGTCTCCTGTCGCCTTATGGTGACTCCATGAATTTCTTAGGGATTTCTTAGGCAAGGAAGACTCGAGAAGTGGTTTTGCCAGTTCCTTCCTCTGAAATACAGCCTGCAGCACCTGGGATTCTTTGGCGGTCTCTCATCCAAGGACTATCCAGGGCTGACCCTGCTTAGCTTCCAAGATCAGATGGACTGGTACCTTTGGAGTTTTTAGGCCATTGGCTTATGGAGTAATTTATGGCTTATTTTGACCCTACCATGAGGGTTTTCTTGGCAGATTTCTTCAAGGGGGGGGGTTGCCATTTCCATCCTCTGAGGCTGAGAGAGTGTGATTTGGCCAGAGTAATCCAGTGCCTTGGAGTAATTTCTGGCTCATTTTGACACTACCATGAGGGTTTTCTTGGCAGATTTCTTCAGAGGAGGGAGTTTGCCATTTCCACCCTCTTAGGCTGAGACAGTGTAACTTGGCCAGGGTAATAATCCAGTGCCTTGGAGTAATTTCTGGCTTATTTTGACCCTACTATGAGGGTTTTCTTGGCAGATTTCTTCAGAGGAGGGAGTTTGCCATTTCCACCCTCTGAGGCTGAGGCAGTGTAACTTGGCCAGGGTAATAATCCAGTGCCTTGGAGTAATTTCTGGCTCATTTTGACCCTACCATGAGGGTTTTCTTGGCAGATTTCTTCAGAGGAGGGAGTTTGCAATTTCCACCCTCTGAGGCTGAGACAGTGTAACTTGGCCAGGGTACTAATCCAGTACCTTGGAGTAATTTCTGGCTCATTTTGACCCTACCATGAGGGTTTTCCTGGCAGATTTCTTCAGAGGAGGGAGTTTGCCATTTCCACCCTCTGAGGCTGAGACA
Organism: Phrynosoma blainvillii; assembly: GCA_026167975.1. Taxonomy (NCBI): domain Eukaryota; kingdom Metazoa; phylum Chordata; class Lepidosauria; order Squamata; family Phrynosomatidae; genus Phrynosoma; species Phrynosoma blainvillii. The sequence continues at coordinate 221,197,767 of JANUYF010000002.1, read as the reverse complement.
GTGTAACTTGGCCAGGGTAATAATCCAGTGCCTTGGAGTAATTTCTGGCTCATTTTGATCCTACCATGAGGGTTTTCCTGGCAGATTTCTTCAGAGGAGGGAGTTTGCAATTTCCACCCTCTGAGGCTGAGACAGTGTAACTTGGCCAGGGTAATAATCCAGTGCCTTGGAGTAATTTCTGGCTCGTTTTGATCCTACCATGAGGGTTTTCCTGGCAGATTTCTTCAGAGGAGGGAGTTTGCCATTTCCACCCTCTGAGGCTGAGACAGTGTAACTTGGCCAGGGTAATAATCCAGTGCCTTGGAGTAATTTCTGGCTCATTTTGACCATGAGGGTTTTCCTGGCAGATTTCTTCAAGGGGGGGACTCTTTCCACCCCCGTCCTGGGTGCTCCAATGGACTCTTCCTGGGATGGGAGGATGTCCTCTGACCCCAGGAAGAGTCCATTGAAGCCCCCAGGATGGGGGTGGAAAGAGGAGGAGCACATTCAACTAGCCAGGAAAAGAGGACTCTTTCCACCCCTGTCCTGGCTGCTCCAATGGGCTCTTCCTGGGATGGGAGGATGTCCTCTGACCCCAGGAAGAGTCCATTGAAGCACCCAGGATGGGGGTGGAAAGAGGAGGAGCACATTCAACTAGCCAGGAAAAGAGGACTCTTTCCACCCCCGTCCTGGCTGCTCCAATGGGCTCTTCCTGGGATGGGAGGAGCCCACTAGAGCACCAAGGCTGAGGTTGAAATGAGGCCTACTTTTAGCCTAGGCCTCGGCAGTTTGCCCTCAGCTTGTATATTCGCTTCATTAGGCGCAGCAACTTCCCCACCCTCGTTTTGGGGAAGAAAAAATGCGTCTTATATGCCGAAAAATACGGTAGTTAATACATAAAAATTAAGGTTAGATCAGTATTAAACAATAACAATTAAAATCATTTAAAAACTTACTTTAAAAAAAGATTTTAAAATACAGCACCATGAAAAGTCCTTTTTGTGTTAAAATCATCAGAGAAGGAGCCATCCTAGCTTCCCTAGGGAGGAAATTCAACAGTGTGGAAGCAGACACAAAGAAGGCATCCATCAATTAGCTTGAAATTATTACTCTTAAAATTTCCACTTTGTATTCATTCTGGTGTGGGATATATATGGATAGGGATAGGGATAGGGATAGGGATAGGGATATGTATTTATATTTATGTGTGAGGTGGGTACAGTTGGCCCTCCTTATCCACATGGATTCGGGCATCCACTGCTTGAGACTATTCAAAAAAGTATAAATTCCAAAGAGCAAACCTTGATTTTCCATTTTATATAAGGGACACCATTTGCTGTGCCATTGTATTTAATGGAACTTGAGCATCCATGGATTTTGTTATCCATGGTGAGTCCTGGAACCAGACCCCAGCGGATAACAAGGACCCACTGAATATAAATTGGGTTAAGGATATGAAAATAAAGGCACACTTTGCCTAGGGTACTATTTATCCTAAGAGTATCCCTGGCCATCATCTGCATGTTGTTGGAATGACAGACTACTTTGGAACTATATATAAGCCACTCTGAGCTCCTTGGAGAAGGGAGGGTATGTAGGGTATGTAGGGAAGGAGCAAATAAATGTGAAAGGTGGGAGGGGATGCAGTAGTCCTCCAGGAGACTTTGGTGGGCCACACTTCACTGTATGCTCTCGTTCTCTCTCTCTCTCTCTCTCTCACACACACACTCACACACACACACACAAATCAAAATTATTTTGCCCTCAGATGACATCTAGGAAACATGGGGGCATGGTTTTGGACCTTCCTGGGCCCCTTTGCTAATTTTCACTAGTAGTATAGTAGTGTACTAGTAGTATAGTGTCATCTGCATATCATCTGTGCAGTACTAACAAGCATTAGCTTGTTCCACTTCTGTTGTCTCTGAAAAATCCTCCACCAGTGTCCCCACCCACTGCTGCTGCCCAGTAGCTATTTGGCACATTTTGTCTGGTTTCTCAGCAAAAGCCTCTCTTTCAGACCCAACCAGCAGCACTGTTACCAGCAGCATAGCTTCTTGTCTCACACAAGTACACAGTCATAACTCCCTGGAAAGAGTGCCATAGTAGAAATCAATAGGTTTTTTTATGCTACATTTTGTAACACTTTGATACCACTTTATTTGCCATAGCTGTATCTTACGGAATCCTAGGATTTGTAGTTTGGTCAGAGACATTAGAGGAGCTTTCTGGCAGAGAATTCTAGGTACTGTATCCTAAGCAGCAAATCTCAGGATTTCATAGGGTACAGCCATTTAAAGTGGAATAAAAGTGCTATAATTGTATGGAGTGAAAGTGCCCTTAATAAGAGTGTTGCTATATAGCCACTTTTTCACCTGCAGGCACAGAAAGAGTAAGATGAGAGGGAGACAAAAATATGTTTATGCTTATATCCATTGTACTTTGTGGTTTTATTCTATTTATTATTTAGCAGTTTATTTAATTTTTCACCCACCACTCCTGCTGTAGCCTTTGCACATGTGGAAAGGGCTTGTGGTTTTGAAACTGCTACAGGACTTTCAATCCACCTTACTCCAGACCTGTGTGTATATATTTCATTTGCAGGCAATTTAAATAATCAAGGAGAAGGGACTATTACATTTGTTAAACACTGTTGAAAATCTAGAAACAAGACCATTTTAATTTACAAATCAAGAGATTGTTATTGACAGTTGATTCGTACAGTTAACCGTTGCATCTTTTTGTATGTATTTTCTTGTAGATGTAATGTCTTTAAATCATTCTTATAAGGTAGTGTTAGAAATTGTGCAGGACATAAATAGGCCCCATAGGTCTGTGCAGGTGCTCCCAAAGTTGTTCCAGCCCCCTCAAATGTCCCTAGCCCATCAATTCATCTGCATTTTTATTTTATTTTTTTTAAAAAAATGTGCCGTTTAACCCATAAATGCACACATGTTGCATAGTGAATTTAATTTGGGATCCTCCCCAAACCTGCCACTAAACCCAGAAATCACATCCAGAAGTGACTGGATGTTTCCAGCTAGTGTGGCAGGTGAAAATGATTACTGTGGTCTGCCATGGAGGCATAAATTTCAGTTTGTTCAGCACTAAAAATCAGCGAATCAGATTTTACTGTCAAAATATTTGCAGAATATATACAATACCTACATACTGTGTCCAAAGTATATTTAATACTTTAAAACTCTTTTTGTGGTGTATTTTATTGCTAGGGGAATATGGATTGCGACGAAGTTTTTTCTACTTCCTCAAGCCCTCATTTTGGGTTAAGCGAAAGAGAAATTATAAGGAATTGTTTGAGAGCAGCATTATTGGGAGCTTGGATATCAATGAGATAATTGAACCTGTATCTTCAGAATTTCAGGGAAAGGAAGCCATCAGGTATGACTGCTAATACTGTATCTTATTCTCAACTTCTGATATTAATGTTAATATTATTGTAAGAATAGTAATTAACTGTGAAATCTGTTTATGTATTAATCAAGTAATAAATACTTTTTTTTATCAATTATGGACACATTGTGTCAGAAAAAAGTTGCATAATATTTTTCATATGTAAATATTATTTGCTGCAGTCTCATGAAATGATCTTTGTTAAGATTTTATATAACGTAAAACCTACTAGACTTGCAAACCAAATAATTTCAAGTTTGCACAGCATCACTAGTGAACACAAGGAAAACCATTTTGCCAAGGACTGTATCTTCTAGCGCTTTGTGTAAACCTAGTGTTACAGACCAGATGTATTAGTAGACATCTTTTGAGGTTTGGGAATAATAATATTCCCAAGGGAGTATTGGGAATATAAGTAATAGAATGTAACCTATTGTAACCAATACATAATAAAGGAAGCCAGATGTATTTGGATGTGTGTATGTATTAGTGAGAAATTGGCTTCGGCTTAATGCTGGGAAAATGCTTATTTAAATGTCAACAAAGCATGACTGAGTATAACTTTAAAACTCTGCATATGAGCAGATGTGACTTGTACAGGTTGAATAGCTGGTATCTGGAAATCCGGAAACCTCCAAAACCCAAAACTTTGAGTGCCAGCGATGCTTCAAGGCAGTGGCTGTGATACTCCTGCTTCTTCATTGGCAAGGAAAAACTGAGCAGCTGGCAGGCTTACTGGACATCTCCAGCACTTTCCTCCCCATTTTTTTTCCTTTTCGAGTAAGGCTGGAGAGAGGCATAGGTGAAGGAGAGAGACGCAAGGATCTGTGAAATGACTGGAGGCATGGATTTGCGCCTTCCTCTAACCCCTCTTTTACTACTGCCCATCCCATAGTAACTTGGCTGCCTTTTATCAGGCAACCCTTGCAGTGGAGAGTTTACTGGTGCTGGAGCTATGCATGAGGAATGTTAAGCATGACAGGTAATGGGTAAGACGCAACTGCAAGGGAGGGGGCGTCCCTTGCTAGCTAGTCCAGCCAACTTACCAGTGGGTTGGTCACTGGTGCTGTCTGGCTGTGTCAAAGGACAATGTTCCAGCTGGTATTGCTTAAGTTGGGGAGGCTTTACCGTTACAAGAAGCTGGTAGTGTTGAGCATCTTGGTGGTGGCACTGGTCCACTTCCCAACATGTTACAACTGGTGCCCCAAAAAGCCAGGCACTTGTTCAACTGCAGAAACTGCTGCTCTGCCAGCTTGTTTCCCTGCAGCAAGGCCAACAGAAAAGGTGAGTTTAGGATCAGCTCTGCTACTAAAATGCCTGACACCACCAGCTTCACATCGCAGTAAAGCCTCTGAAACTTCATTGGCACTAGCGAGAGCACCATGTGCTACCACAGCAACTGACACCAACCAACCCGTTGGTGGGGGATATCCCCCTGCTCACGGTTGCTTCCCACCCATTCCCTGTTACATTTGGCATTCCCGTGCTGCAGCTCCAGCACTAATAAACTTTCCACCATTAAGCTTGCCTAATAAAAGGCAGCCAACCTCCTCTCACCAACCACATCTGTCTCCAGCCTTACCAAAAAAAAATACACTGAAAAGAAAACACGAGTCTCCAGGGAGACTGCTCTTCCACTTTGCCAATGAATGACCAGGAGCACTGCAGCCACCACCTCAAAGCATAATGTTGGTGCTCAGAAAGATTCAGATATGATAGTACATACTATGTGTATCTGAACGTGTAACATACATATTCAGATATATTCATAGTACATACTATGTTGGTTGTATTCCAAAAATCCAAAATATTCAGAAATCCAAAAAAAATCCAAATCCACTTCTGGTCCCAAGAATTTCAGATAAGGGATACTCAACCTGTAATAATGTCTAGCAGATGCAGTGTGCTCAATTGTAACTGAGGTAAAAGGATGTCCAATAGATTTGACTAATAATAACCTCAGTGTAGGTGTTGTGATGGCTGAGGTAATTAGAATAATAGGCAGCCAAAGGTTCCAGCTGCAACTGAGATATTCTCATATTTAAAGATCTTTCTTTTGATTGGATAAGCATAAACAAGAAACACTGAACACCTTTGTTTTGATTTATTTTGATTGAGCAACTGATATTCTGGGCGAAGCTCAGGACTGAATAAAGGAAGCCAATATAGAGCCACAGATTAAGCTGTACTCATTTTGAATATGGAGAGCAGATCTCATTGTACATATTATTTTTATTATTATATTATAAATATGGGACCACTGTATACTATTTACTTTTATCTGCCTGGAGAAATTCTATAAGAATACTGTATGACTTTTAAAAATTAAAATTAGTGTTTCTTTCAGGATCAATTGTGTGCAGAAATCTTTTGTCAGAAAGGGTGAAACTGTGGAGGCTCTAAAAAGTAAGTGTTTTTAGGCATTCATCTCTTTTCTAGTGGGAGTTTTAGACTTCTGGCAAAAGAAACAGTAACCATATGAATGAATTTCTCTTAACCTTCATTGATGTATTGATTCAGCGGTGGAAAGGAAGTAGATTAAGATCTATTGATAGTTCTCTGTGTTACTTGCAATAGATCAGTATGGGTTTCTGCCTCTCAGGTATTTAATAATCACAAATAAAATGGTGAGATTAAAAAAAATCAGAATCCTCTGTGTCTGTGGTTGGTCATGAACTGTTTACTTATCTCTCTGTCTCAGTAACCTTCACTTGTATTATAATAAAAGTCTTAATTGGTTGCCTTTGTCCAAGGCTGTATGCAGCTCTGTGGCTAGTGTTGGAGCACTGTGTTAAACTCTAGATTTGTAGCATTTAAAATATAAATACTGTCGCCCCTCCATTCCAATGGACTTCAAGTCCACAGTTTTGCATATTCATGAAGGGGTGACCTCCATTGAAATCAATGTGCTCATGGAGTGTGCCGCATTAAAGCCTAAAGAAAACAGGGCCAACTGTATGTGCTTGTATATGCAGGTTACCCCTGGTCATGGAATAAATGGTCACCATTTTGCACTTGGCTCTGATTAGCACACCAAAGCTTTCAAGCTGAGGTATATGTTTTCAGGGTTGAGCACATTTTGCCGTGTCATCTAAGTGAAACCACACAGCTAGATTTGTCCTTGCTATAGACCATGAGGAAAGGCCTGCTCATTGTGGTGGTGGGGTGACATACAGCAATTTAGTTGTAGTAGGGACCTTATAATATGGTGTTTGGAATGGGGAGGGCCAACCCATGATTAGGTTAGGAGGTACTGCCCCTGCCCATGATCAGGCAAAACTGGACCATAAAGCCTTCTGTGTAGTTTAGCCACCTCAGGAATTATCAGTCAGACATGTATTATATAATCATTATTCTGCTGTTGCTTTCATCATAATCAGATTGTTACCAACTTCAACTAAAAGAATATTGTTTTAATAAAACATTTTTTTCTCATTGTTTTCTAAAAACATACTTGCAAGTAGTCAGAATTAATAACAACCTGCCTGCCAATGTTGAAGAGTTCTAGGGTCCTTGTGTTGATTAGGAAAAATTGCCATTTGCTTATTGAATATTGTAATGCAGAGTACCACACATGGATGCTTTTAAAATATGTTAAATTAATTAGTACATATGTGCACCTCTAGGTTCTGCTTAATATGCATACAAAGCTTCAAATTACTACATAACATCGTCTTGGAACTATAACTCTCAAAAACAAGCAGACATCCTCTTTTATTGTCAGTTTTCTAATATCATTAATTCTTCCATTATGGTTTCATTATTTTATTAGATTTGTCCTTTGACATATATGAAGGCCAGATCACAGCTTTGCTTGGACATAATGGAACAGGGAAAACAACGTTAATGAACATTCTTTGTGGATTGTGCCCACCTTCTGATGGTAAATGCCAACAAAATATGTCTGTTGTATTATCTGTGGACTTTTTTCCCCTTCTCTACCTCCCTCTCCCAATTTTTAACAGTTAAAAACTGTTAATGTAATTTCTAGGAATTACAAATGGAATTGCTTTGGATAGAACTGCTTGCCCTAGTCCATAAGAGGATTGCAGGCAGCCAGCTTCCTGTTGCACTCTTAGTTGAGTGCCATTAGCCAAGCTCTACCTGGAATCCCAGTGGTTTATGTGTGGGAGACTCCTCATTTCTCAATAGCAACTGTTTGCCCATGTACTATCAGAAGTCTGCGTGCATTGCAGGGTTTCTGCATGTACGTATTTCTTACTAAATCTGGATGAATGTTCTGTGTTCGTAGCTATCTGACTGGTATTCTTCCCCCTGCCCCCCATTTTCTGTTGCATTAGGATTTGCAACAATATATGGATACAGAGTTTCTGAAATAGATGAAATGCTGGATATAAGAAAGATAACAGGAGTTTGCCAGCAATTAGATATATATTTTGATGTATTAACGGTGCAAGAGAATTTATCAATAATTGCTTCAATTAAAGGTATACCTCCCAATGATATGATGCAAGAGGTGAGTAAATAAAATGAAAGTTATATACACTGCATATATTGATTTTGATTTAATACAGTAATGCTGCTATGAAAGTTTTCTGTTCAAGAGTCACAGCCTAATACACTTAAGGCTGTTAAATGTTATGGCTGATGAATCCCTGAAAATAAGAATTTGCTAAATGGCCAACACAGCTACCCCTGCATATTCCATGAAAATAGGTGTAACTGAAAGTATTAACTAATGTTTTATGCTAAATTGAAATGGACTATTATAATTTGTGCAAACTTTAATAATGATTTTTTTTCATCTAAGATTATAAACTTTTGCCATTATTATTTTAGCAATTCTAGAGCAGAAAGGCTGACAGGATTTAAAAATAATCTTGCCAGCTCCTTGATAATAAAATTATGTGCCCACTTATTTTTTTTTAGTTTCCCTTGCAAAAATGCTACTTTCTGCCAGCACCATATTCAATTTATTAACAGTGATATGCCAGATAGGATCACAGTCTCAACCTTGTATCCATGGGGAATATGATCCCAGATTTACCAAGGATAGTGAAAATGAATACTGTATAGTAAACACTATATTTCTGCTGGAAGTTGGGAGGACCTCCAGGTGCCTAGAGAGGTATCTCTCTAGACATACGAAGGACCTTCAGAGTGATTCTGTGATCAACTTCCAGTGGACTGTAGAGCTGCACTGGAGGACCACCAGATGCCCAGAAAGACCTTTTTTTTTTTCCAGATGTGGGTAAGTGAAATGTCAGTTACCAGTCTCGTAGATTCAGGGGTCACACTGTATTGGATTTTCTTATTATGCTTTTGTTTATTTAGAACATTTGTATCCATTTTTTACTGCTTATCAAAAGCAACTTAGTTCTGGAGATCTGATATTCCAAAACAACTGGAAACTTACACTTAAAATAATCTAGTTGAAACAAATTGCAGGTGTGTGTATACTGATCTCTTTATCTCTCCTCCTTGTCCCCTTCCTTTCATTTTGCCTCCTTTGATATAATAGGACATATTTTCTTTGATGGTCCTGTGGTAGGGGAGGGGAAGATATTTCCACCAATGACAAAATATATTTTTAAAAATCTCACCTTAAATCTTTCAAATGCTCTTTAAAAACTGGGACAAAACAACAACTGTGTGTTGGAGGGAGGAGAAGGTATTCTATGTAGTGGTTGTAATTTATTGCACTCCCATTTACTTTTTTTGTAATTTTGCATTGCGTGCTGCTTTAATTACTACTTTTTTAAAAAAATTATTAATTAAAATCAACATTACACAACATACATACCAATTAAACTTTTGCTAAAAGTTTCATACATCAACAAACTACAATATTTCCTTAGGCATTAATTCTAAGTTATACAGAGAAAAGAAAGGAAAGAGTATATACATAAGTATGTTAACCCATACTTATACACTCTTGTATAACTATATTTCAAATTAACTTTTTGTAGAGGAATACAACCCGAAATCTTTTCATGAAAATATTATATGTCACAATAATAAAATAAAATTAATTTGTCCTTTGCATTCATTCCTCATTTCTCTCAAACACCATTCTTTGTTTTCCTTAGCATCATTTTCCTCCTATTTTCTCCCACATCTCTCTTGCTTCCCTTCTTTCCTATCCACTACCAACTACCTATTCCCTTCTTCTTCTTCTTTTTCATATGACACATAACCAAGCTGTTATCACTCAATGGGATCTTTCTTCTTCTCTGTTTTCCGTCTTAGCTTTCTAATTTTCCTTTTCCTTTATTCGTTCTTACCATTCTTCCTCTCTCCTCCCATCTGTTCCTTACACTCCCACCCTATTCCGTCCTCATCCTTACTGATCTACTCTTGCTTCTACATCCTCCTTCTCTCTTTTCCACTTACTCTCACCTTCTCACATCCTCTTACCATTTACACTTACTCATGCCCTTTACATTCTTCCCCTTTCGTGCTTCCTTCCTTACCAACTTCCTCCCCATTGAGTGACAGTTTGGTATTTAATATTGTTGACTTCCTATAATCACCTTTCTGTTGAAACTTGTCCTTCCCTTCTAAATTCATTCTACATAATGTGTAAAAAGAAAAGTGTAGCTTACTATATCAATAGTCTATAGCTCTCTTATTTACATATTCTATTATTTTCTACATTTTTGTCTTTAATCCTTTACAATCTCTTAATATTTTGATATTTTGATATTCACCCTGCTTGACCAAGTGGCTAAAAATCCTATGTCTACATTTCTATTCGTTACTATTTATAAGGAGAGATCTATTCTAGCTATTTTACCCCATTTTTTTTCTAGATACTTCATTACTGGTTCCCATTCTTCTTTCATTCCCTCTGTTGAATTAGATTTTAATCTTTGTGTCAATCTATCCATTTGCATCGCATCATATAATTTAAATAACCAATCTTTCTTACTGGGTATGTTGTCATTCTTCCAGTTCTGTGCATACAAGACTCTTGCAATAATGGTCATGTAAAAACATATTTTCTCATGTTTTTTACTTATTTCTCCTTCAACCATGTTTAATAAAAAAAAAAATCTGGTTTCATTTGTAATTCCAGATTTAAAATACTACTCATTGTATCCTTAATACATTCTCAATATTTCTTTGTTTTTTTACATGACCACCAGCAATGGAAGAATGTGCCAGGTTTTTTCTTACATTTCCAACATAGGTCGTTTTGATTTTTATATATTTTAGATATTTCCACTGAGGTCATATACCATCTTAGGTACATTTTATTAAAAAAATTCCCTTAAATCTTGCGAGTATGTATAACTCGAGACTTTATTCCATATCTTCTCCCAGTTATCAAATTCAATTGTATGTTCTAAATCTTTCACCTGATCATTTCTTCCTTTATCGTTTCTTCTTCAAAATCTATATATGATCAACAGAATTCTATATATGTTCCCAATCATTTTGTTACTCTTGGGTTAAAATTTTATCCAATTCTGTTTCTTTCTCCTCAAATCCATATTTTTTACTATCTATTTTAAATCTCTCTTTAATCTGAAAAAATCCAAACCAATTCACCATATGCCCTTCTATTAGCTCCTCTTTACTTTTTAATTGCCAATCTCTCTCTTTTTGTTTTATTAGTGTTTTCTAAATTATCCAGTTATTATCTGTAGTTATCTCTCTTCTGTGAAAGGCTTCTTGGGGTGCGATCCATTGGGGTAAATTCTTATATATTTTCCCTCAATATTTTTTCCAAATTTGTAAAAGGGGTCTTCTGACACAGTGATTTTTAAAACTTTTATTAATCTTTCTTTGTCATATTGTAAGTATGCGTGCCATCCAAATGTTAAGCCGTCCCCTTCCAACTCTAGTAATCTGTTGTCTTTTAAAGTGACCCAATCCTTTACCCACACCAGGGCACACACTTCGAAGTATAATTTCAGATTTGGGACTCCTAGGCCCCCCTTTTCTCTTGCATCTTGAAGAGTTTTTAATCTAATCCTAGATTTTTTTCCCTTCCAAATAAATTTCGATATATCTTTACCCCACTCCTTAAATGGTTTCTCTGTAAAAATGATCGGAATCATTTGAAATAGGAATAACATCCTAGGTAAGATAGCCATTTTGATCAGAGAAATTCTTCCCAAAAAGGATAGATTTAACTTATTCCAATTGATTAAGTCTTTTTTTATTTCTTTCCACGTTTTACATAGTTATTATCACTTTAATTACTACTGAATATGTTTGTGCCTATCCTATTAGGTCCAGAAAGTTTTGCTCGATTTGGACATGCAACCCATTAAAGATAACCAAGCTAAAAAACTTAGTGGAGGACAGAAAAGAAAACTGTCAGTTGGATTTGCAGTCCTTGGGGATCCAAAGGTAAGTACTGTAAAGACAGAATGATAGGGTAGTACAGTTTTGGGGATTTTTATACAAGAAACATGTTTCTACTTATAATATATGTATGTAGGTATATTTCAGTAGAGGATATGGAGAATAAGATCCCTTGTGTATTCATTATTCTTATGCATACTTATCTTTTTAATTAAATTCTAATTTATGAAGTAAAAATATTAATTATTCCAGATTTAACCAGGGTAGTCCCTTTCTGTTCATAACTGATAGCATGTATGATGGTTTTTGTTCTTCTCTGGGCACTAAATATGCCAGAAAATTGGACAGATACACTGAGGGAGACAAGCAGTAGCTGCATGGCCAAGATCCTTATCTTCCTGATGCAATATTGTAGCTGTGTTAAAATGTAGTATTTTTCTACTTAATTGGTTGGAAGCTGTAAGAGTTGTCCATCTATATTCTGCGACCCCTGCTACTTTATTAGAATCATTAAAATACCATACACTGTTTATTCACTTGCCTGTTGGTAAATGCTAAGGTTGTTGGTCTTCACCATTGCTTATTAGAACCATATTAGCAGCTGATTATTTATGTTAACCAGGGTTACCTAACCTGAGGCTCCTTAGGAGCTAGGTTTGCAGTTCTAATGATCTCATGACCAAAGAGAAATTTTAAAAAGGATACATAGAACTGTATATTTTCTTTTTCATGCCAACATTTAGGTATTACTGTTGGATGAACCAACTGCTGGCATGGACCCATGCTCTCGACAAACAGTTTGGAACCTACTGAAAAACAGAAAAGATAATCGAGTGACAGTGTTCAGTACCCATTTCATGGATGAAGCAGATATTATTGCAGGTAATTTAGGTGCCTGTGTGTTAAATGCATTACAGTCACAGCTACAATGAATGAGACAGTTTGGTAGTATAACAATCTCTGTTTTCCTTGTTTCTTGCTCAACAAAGGGGTATGGCTAATGGTCCCTTCTTTTCTGCTCTTGTTTCTAGATCGGAAAGCTGTGATTTCCCAGGGAATGCTGAAATGTCTCGGCTCCTCTCTCTTCCTTAAGACAAAATGGGGAATTGGCTACCGCTTGAGGTATCTTTTAGACTCCAGGCTGTTTCAGTAATGCCCCCAGTACCTGGGATGTTTTTAATAAGATTTTTTCTGAGTTAACCCCTCATTTAACAAAAAAATCTTAAGAATTGTAAAAACAGAGTTTTGTGACATTTTAAAGTGTGACAGCTTTACAGTAAATGCCTTTATGGATGCTTTTTTACTTCATCATGTGAATTTAGTGTTATCTTAAGGGACAAATTTCTATTTTCTCGCCTTGGGTGAGTAGAGATTGTGATGATTGATATCAGAGGGAAATGAAACTGAAAAAGGTCAGTCATTGATAATTATTATAAAGGAGTCACATACCATATATACTTGACTATAAGTCGACAAATTTATACCCCAAAATTGACCCTGAAATCCTGGGTCGACTTATATATAAATCAATACACTAGTACTGCTTAGAAAGGTCCAAAAACATGCAAACCTGAATGCCCCAATTTCCATTTAACACCTATTCCTTCCCTCTCCAGTCTGTTTTGTACAAAGTCTAAGTTTTAGTTTTAATAAAATTCACAAAAGGGATTTCCTGATATAATGGTCATTAAAACCTTTATTAGCTTTCAATTTATCATAGAACAGGTATCTATGCCACCCAAATTTGATATCAGCACTTTCCAGTTGTAGTAATCCTTTATCTTCCAGTTTTAACCACTCCATGATCCAATCCATCACACATGTATAGTAATAAATTTTAAAATTAGGTAGTGCCAGGCCGCCCCTACTTATCTCATCTTGTAATAACTTACATTTTACCCTTGGTTTTCTTCTAGACCACAGAAATTTTGAAATATCTTTGTGCCACTTCTTAAAGGGGATATCATTTGTAATAATTGGTAATGTTTGAAATAAAATCATTTTAGGCAGGATAGTCATTTTTACAGCTGATATTTTCCCCATCCATGATAGACCTATTTTCTCCACTTTTTCAAGTCTTTTTTTACTCTTTCCATTTGATTTCATTGTTATTTTGAAATAAATCCAAATGTTTTGTGGAAATTGTAATTCCTAAATATTTTGGGTTTTTTACAATCTGGAAGTTGGTCTTTGCTTTCAAATGAGTCTACTTATATCAGGTCTCAAATGTTATGTCTCAGATTGCATGAAATTGCATTGGATATTGGAATTTCATGTGAGCCTGCCAAAACAAGAACATTTCCCATGAATCTTGAAATAGGCTTGATATAATGAATGAAGTTTGTGCCCCAGCAGTTTGTATAAATAAGATATTACTTGTCTTTACTTCAAGATATCATTGAATGGCTTAAAAATTAACAATGCTATTTTCTCCTATTTAAAACTTTCTTAATAGTTGCACTGTCGAACCTATTTTGTAAATTCTTTGTTATGAGGTTATAATGGCTCTTCTGCTGAAGAAGCTTAGAGATTTTGTTGGATCTATACAAATTTTATTAGTTGAATTAAAATAAGATTTCTCTTTTAATTACTTGATGGGGTGTTATTCTTGCTTGTTATTTCTAAAATTAATGAAGATCACCTTGTAAACAATAATATTTATGATATGGATTATATGTGTGTGTTTCCTTAGTATGCAGATAGACAAGTACTGTAACACCGAAGGGACAGCATCTTTGATCAGACAACATATTCCTGAAGCCAGCTTGTTAAAGCAAAATGAAGAGCAACTTGTATTTGCGCTACCTTTCAAAGACATGGACAAGTTTTCAGGTAGAATTCATCTTTCTACTCAGAAGTAGGAAGCAGGTGAGGGAAGGGTTGAAACCAAAGAAAGACAAAACTGGGAAAAAAATCTCCAAGAGGGACAGATTCAGCTATGCAGTCTTTGACTTCACCTTTGTTCTATGAGGGCGGCGGGAACCAAAACCAATAGTTATTCTTAATCTGTTGTTTATGCAAATAATCTTACTTAAACTAAGTGGTTTAAAGAAATAAGATAATATTTCAATGTAGTAGTATTTTACATTAGCAACTACTGCTGTTAATAATGCAGTTTTGTTATTACTATTTTTATTATTACGTTTTTATTACTATTACTTCTGCTTCTTCTCACAGCACTGTTTGCTGATCTAGACATTCATTCCCATTTGGGTGTTGTTTCTTATGGTGTTTCCATGACAACTTTGGAGGATGTGTTTCTCAAACTGGAAGTTGAACCTGAAATTGAACAAGCAGGTGAGAAGTGGTCACACAACTCTATAATGGATTTTATGTGATACTCATAATGAAAGGATGAAATTGAATGATATTTCATTGTGTTTTAAGTTATAAAATAACACTTGTCATTTGGGAATATTGTAGAAGATCACATTCTTATGAAATGTTTAAAATGGAAGTCATTAAGATTGCAATCCTAACAGCAAATCCCAGTACACTCAGTGAAGGTTACTTGTCTAGGGATTTATATAAATTTATATAAATTCTTGGTAGGGTGGGGGGAAAGCTGAGCTTGTTTTTCTCAACATGCCAACCGTTTTGTTTTTATTACCTATTTTAATCAGCTGTGCCACTTTTCTGCTTTCTCTATAGTACTGACACTTGGTAAACCAAAACAACATATATTTCTAAGTATTCTCTGGTAGATTTCATTTATGATCTGTGCTTCTGAGTAGATACATGTGTAGAGTTAGTATATTAACAACCATTTACTAAACCCCAAACCAAGATTTATAGAGCAACAATCTGTTAAGAGACGACATATATATAACTGCCAGCTTACTTTCCCAGATTTTGGTATTTTTAATTCTGATCGAGCTGAAGAGGAATCAGATGAAAAATCTGTTGATGAGTTAGAGCAAAGCCTGCTAATGCTATCTGAGACAAAAGTTTCTGCACTGAGCAATAAGGCACTTTGGAAAAAGCAAGCAATCACTATGGCAAAGGTTCATTTTCTTAACCTCAAACGCGATACTAAATCAGTGACTGAAATGTAAGTATCTCTGGTTTTGTGTGTACTTTGATCAGAATTTAACTGTTACAGATGTGTCTTGAGATTGGGTGATTTAAATGTGGTCTGACGACCTCATACTGCTTCAGACATTATCATATATATTTTACCAGATATCAGTATATTAAATCCCTAAATTATTTAATGCAACTGTAATGCATAACATTATTCCCCACACCCAATATCTTTCAGCAATTTAGCACATCCTGACTATCTTTTGCAGTGAGGTGAATTGCAGTCTGAATACACAGTGAAGCACTCATGAGTATAGTGACCCTGATAAAAGGGCAGTTTGTATAAGTGTGCTGGGAAAATAATATTAATGAAAACTTGGGTGGAGCTAACTCTACATTTGGCAGAAGTTCTCTTACCTCAGAATAGAACACAGATGTGAAGTCATAGGCTTTCATGGCCGGCATCCATATTTTTTTGTGGGTTTTTCGAGCTGTGTGGCAATGTTCTAGAAGAGTTTCTTTCTGAAGTTTCACGAGCATCTGTGGCTGGCATCTTCAGAGAATGCTGGAATGGAGGAGATTGGGGGTGTATGTATGTGTGTGTACACACACACACACACACACACTGTGAGGCCTGGGTAGGGAGCTGTGATTCCCATGTAAACTTTGTATTGTTCTGTTGTTGATGGCAGGGCTTCAGGGTAGGAGGATATGCAAATGAGGATTATTGTCTGCTAATAGGTGATCATTGTCTGCTAGGAAAGCCCCTGACCCTGGGTGGTTTCCCATTTGCATTTGCTGAGTGCTGATTTTCCTATTTTGCAGGACTGGTAGCCAAACTTTGTTTACTTTGAGCCACGCCATCAACAACAGAACAATGCACAATCAACAACAGAACAATACACAGTTTACATGGGAATCACTCCTTCCTGCCCAGGGTCTCACATATATATATAATACCCACTCTCTTCCATTGCAGCATTCTCTGAAGATGTCAGCCACAGATGCTGGCAAAACGTTAGAAGGAAACTCTTCTAGAACATGGCCACACAGCCCGAAAAACCCACAAAAAACGAAGAACACAGATGTTTTGCCGCATATTTTAACAACCTTGCCCTTTAAAAAAAAAGAAGGACTTGCTCCCATTAATCTCCATGTATTACCATCCTTGTTGCAGTGTTGTAGAGGGACAGGCACCTCTTATTTGAGAAGATTAGTCAGCACTGTCCAACTTGTCATTAACACTCCCCACACAACATACAGTGCCTATCTTCTGTGTAGGTTTGTAACTCTCTTCATGGTTATTCCAGCCTCCACAAATTACCAGCCCCTCTCTCTGTAGTTCCCTTTAATGAAATAGTATATCAACTCTTTCATATCACGTATAGATTCCTTTTATTATGATAGTGGGGTTGTCATTGATGTTTAGGGTAGCAGCACAATTATGTCTTCTCAATAGTCTAAATAAATAGTTTACTAGTTGCATTGCAAAAGCATATCTGAATATCTTTATATTTTTATATAAAAATATCTCAGAGCATCTGCTTACAGGTGTATATTGTGGAATTATGGGAGATTCAAATTATTATTTTATTCCTTCCAAAGCAAGGATAGGTAGAAGATGGACTGCAGGCATATATAGGCTGAAAGGATTCTTATGAAACTGATGAACCAGGTGGACTTTGTCCTGATTCTGCTTTGTTCCCTTGTTCTAATGCAAAAGAATATACTCAGGATCACTTAATACAAGAGTTGTGTTTTTAAAAAGGGCAACGTTTGGCCCTCCAGATGTTGCTGGACTGCAACTCCCACTAGTGCTAGCCAAAATAATCCACGGTGAAGGATTACGGCAGTTGCAATCCAAAAATATCTGGAAAGCCACAGTTGTCTACTATTGCCTTAAGAGAACATTCATATGCATTTGTATTTAGTAAATTTATTATAGAACATACAGTTTCTAGAAATGAAAATATTAAAAATACTTTTTTCCTTTTCAGATTCTTGCTTTTTACAATGTTTCTGGGTATTGAGGTTTATATTTTTCATATGTATCAACACTACTTCAAACATGCTGTGGTCCCTCTCAAACTCTCTCCAGACCTGTACTTCCTTAAACCAAATGAAACTCATAAGTACAAAACCAGTCTCCTTGTTCAAAATGTCACTGGTAAGAATTGAAAAAACAGCAGAATTAAATTTCAGATTTTCTACTTTTATTTCACCTTTTAATATTTTCATCTCTTAACCGTGTGTAGTACAGTGGAAAGAAACTGAAAGCATACTCACTTTTTATCCATAGACCCTTTCCCTCTCCAGAATGATAGCACTACAGTTCCACTTTAACTGCTATGGGTGGATCCTATGGAATCCCTGGGGGACTCTATAGTTTGATCATATGCACTGGACCAAGGGTTCTAAAGGCCCTCTGTCAATTTCCAATCCCAGGATTCCATAGACAGAACTGTGGCACTTAAAATGGACTCATAGTGCTGAACAATGTGAAAGGGCCCTAAGTTTAAGAACGATTAGTACAGTGGGCTCTTAGTATCTGCTAGGGTTTGGTTCCAGGACCATTACCCCCACCCCCCATGGATACCAAAATCCGTGGATACTCAAGTCCCATTAAATACAATGGTATAGTAAAGTGGTGTCCCTGATATAAAATGGCAAAATCAAGGTTTGTTTATATTATTTATTTATTTTGAAGCTGTGGATAGTTAAATCCATGGATAAGGAATCTAGGGATATGGTGGGCTGACTGTATAATCAAGGGTGGGAATCATGTAGCCCTCCAGATGTTGTTGGACTGCAACTCGCAGTAGCTAGCATGGCAAAGCTTCAATAGTCAGTAGTGTATATTACTGGGAGTTTCACTCCAACAGCATCTGGAGAGGTGCATCATTCCCACCCCCAAAATAATAAATGACTCACTGTAGATGTAAGGAACTTTCCAGCAATGAACAAATTTGTATGTGCATTTATATTTTGGTCAATCACAAACTGAATCAGAGAACAAGTTTATAGTAACAAATCCAGCCAGCCTACTGGTATGTAGCCTTCTGATTTGCATTCAGTGTTCATAGTTGGATTTCGAAGTAAATGAAGAACAAAACATGAATAAGTAATACTGCTTTGTAATTATAATGAATGCATGGCAGCATAGTTTGATATCCATGTGCATAACATGTATAATGTACAAAAATGCATAATGTACTGTCAACATTCCAAAGCTTCATAGGTATTGTGATGTGTACATGTGGCTTCCAGTGGCCACAAGCCTCATTTTGGTGTAATGCCAAGAGCAAATTCATATCTGTAGTAAGAATACATATCTAGAGCTGTCTTTGACTTAGATGGTAGGAGTGAAAGGTCTGCAGATGCTTAAAGTCGTATGGTAGTGAAGAGTCTTTGAATCATTACATGAACCTGTCAACTTTCTTTTTTTGTCTTATCCCAGGCATTGATGACATCATCAGTGGCCTTAGGAGCCAGAATATCCTGACAGAAATATTCAGTGGCAGTAATTATGTGTCAGTTGCCCCTCATAGTGCAGCATTAAATATGTCTCATGCAGGCAAGGTGAGGAGAAAAGCAGGTGATGTACAGGGAATGGGTAATAATTTAAATGATTATTTTATATAACATCTGGGACAAGAATTGTGTTTTTTTTTAAAGAACAAACCTTATTTTTAGCTATTTTTAAATCTTGTAATATAAGCTGCTTTGAGTCCCATTTGGGGAGAAAGGTGGGATATACTAGTAAATCAAACCAACCAATCAGTCAATAAATGTCTGATCCCTTTGGAGCCAGATCAGGGAATGAGTTTGGGGGGGGGGGGGAGTGAAATTATGTGAGGAGACTTAGCTTAGAAGCAGGCTGGCGGTATTCAGTATTTTCATGGGCAATACTTTCTGGCCTTGGTTTTAGTGTTTTTTCCATTTAGGCTAGTGGAAAGTGCTAACAGGAAAAGTATGCTGGCACTTAAGATTTATAGCTAATATGTTAAATGTCTATTGTTTTTTCAGAACTACATCTTTACAGCTGCTTTTAACCGCACCATGGTACATTCTTTACCTGTTATGATAAATATTATTAGCAACCTATATCTGCACAGTTTAAATGTATCAGAAAGCATCAATGTCTGGAGTAGCTCTTTCTTTGAAGTAAGTAAATGCACATTCTAAATGTTGTTATTGTAAGATGAAGTGATGTGTGTTGGGGAAGGTATTCTGTAGACTGTTTTGCTGTCTGTACATACAAGTCAAACATACAAATGTACAAACATCTAGTCAAGCTGGATTTTCATGTACTGTAGGACTGAACAATTTGTAATCCAGAAAAACATTTACTACCTTGTTTTGGGGACTTAGGCAGATAACAAAAACAAGATTATCAAAACACTGGTCACACCCCCATGCTCATGAACATGGGACCATATTTCACTGTAATCTTTTTCTGTAATTCTCTAATACCACAATCTTGCTATTTTGCAGAGAATAGCTGATCGAGGTTTTATGGCCATTCTGATTGTTCAAGGCTTTACTTTAGGAGTCACCATAACTGGGATGCCAGCATATTTTGCCATGGAGAATGCAGAAAATCACAGGGTAAATTTATGTATTAAACCATTTTTTAAAAAAGAAGCACACCATGTCCTATATATTGATCAACACAGTGTTTCATTTGGCCAACCATGTTTCACATGATCAGAAGGAAAATCAGGATTCTCTATAGCTATCTACTGTTCACCTTGTTGCCATCCTGTCTGAGATCATACATTTACGCCTATAGCTAATTTCTAGTATTCTCGAGTATATCCATTGAGAAAATGGCATTTCCCTGAGGTTGGTTTTAGGCCTACAACAGCAATTCAGGACCAAATGGCCCAAAACAGATGCTTTGGGCCAATGACTGATACTTCAAAAACATGATAATTGATACTGTGAACTCAAAATGTCTTGGTGCTACTTGTTGAACTATACTGCTGATTTTTTATCTGTGTTCTTTTAAGGCAAATTGATATTGGCAAAGGTAGCCTATTCAGCACTATGGATCCCATTAGAAACCTATAACAATGCAGAGGGCAATGGTTCATTTGTGTACCTTTATATGCTACATGAGAGCCAGTGTGGTGTTGTGGTTTGGGTTTTGAACGATGACTCTGGGAACAAGGGTTCGAATCCCTGCTTAGACATGGAAACACACTGGTTGACCCTGGCAAGTCACACTCTCAGCCTCAGAGGCAGACAACAGCAAACCCTCTGAACAAATCTTGCCAAGAAAACCCCATGATAGGGTCACCATAAGTTAAAATGACTTGAAGACACACAGCAACATATACCATATGTCACACATGTTGTGTGTTCCTCTTGACAAGTCTCAGTGTTAAATGCAAGTCAAGTGCTGTTGACTAGTTCCTCTCTCACCCTAGTGGCACAGGGGGAAAGGGCATTGTAGAGGTAGCAAAAGAAAACAATTGACAGCTATTAAAGGAGAGAAAACCTCAAAGAAAAATTCAAGCTGAAGCTCCCAGTGGTGGGGAAAGAAAAGCAGGGCAACCTGGTCAGGAGAAATGCTTGATACAACAACCACCTTATCTAATTCAGTGATAAACATTATCAGTCCGATAGGCACAGAAAAAGTGTCTGCCCTTTATGCCAGTGAGATTTTTTTAAAGAAGTTGGAAAGAATAATCTTTAGTTTGTGATCTGGACTATAAAGTTAGTCTAGGGAGAGGGAGGAAAAAAACTAAAAATTGATTTTTGTATAGGGAAAACTGTGGTTGCAAACGTTATAAAAACCCTGGGCTAAATATTCACTTGGAGAGAATGTGCCCATTAACTCTAAGTATGTTATGCTCTGATAAATTAGGTATTTACTGATAAGAAATGCACTTTACAGATCTTGGGAAATATTTTTTCTACATACTCAGTTTATATTATTAAATTCATTGTTTTGCAGGCTCTGGTGGGTCTGGTGCAAATTACTTCAGGGACATTGCTGAGAAAGGGAAGAGGATTTGTGGGAAGATAGCTGTTCTTGTGAATAAATAAATAGAACTTGATGAGGGGAGGAGGAGGATGTTATTGTTTGAAGGGAAGAGAAAGTGAACTGATTAGGCTACCGCCAGTGGAGATGGATAGGATGCTCTTGTGCATTATTAAAAGGTTTTTAATTTATAAATATATACAGTTTAAAACAGGGGTGAGAATTCTGCAGGGAGACTTTTGTGCAGACTTTTTTTTTAAAAAAATGAAGAATCAAATTTCTAGAAACCTCCAAGAAACTTGGAAGTGTGGCCCATGGGGATCTGGAGATGAGAGAAATGGAGGTGGACAGTTCAGGCCCTAGCATCATGGCCCTCCTATAACTTAAAGGGTTGTATTAACAGAAAGGAACATAAAATGTCCCTTCCTTCTTGGGTCTCATGTTCCCCCAGTAAAATTGTTAAAAGAGGATTTGTGTGTGCATGGATGCTGCTTTTCAACCAGTTCCACTTTTGTACAGTGCCCCATTCCCAAATCCAGTGAATAAGCAGGGGATGCATATAATTAAAAAAGACATAGATATATAAGTTTGTCCACCAAAATGGAAATTATAAGTAAACTGGAGGCTGGTGAAAGAATCTCTGGAAGATTCAAAATATTTTTGTATATTTATGCAAACTTCACCTGAGCTGGCTTTTTCATTTCACATTTGTATATTGTTAGTTTTGAATAAAAAGTTTGCGAAAACATGCTGAGGTGTTAGTTTTTGTGGTGCAGGAACCTATGACATTCTTTCCATGTTATTTTGCCTCTGGTACCAAATTTGGTGTTAAAAAAGTAATGCCCAGGAACATATCTGCTTCATTACTTGAACTGTATCTTTAAAGGGAAGGGAGCAGAGAGAGCTCAACGAGGGAGAAATAAGATAGAGATGGAACAGATAGGGAAAGTGGTAGATTGTGATAGTTGGGAGCTGGTAGAGGAGCTAGTCCAATGGAAAAGTGCAGTGTAAGTTGTTACACTGAAAAAGTGTAGAGCAGGGACAGGCAACCTTTTTGAGACCTGGGCCGGTCTCAAAAAGGTTGCCGCTCGGCTGGGCCAAGGGGGGGGGGGAATGGCGGAGCGCGCGCGCACATGTGCGCACACACCCTTCTCCTGCGCGTGCGACCCCCCGCGCACGCTGCCGGCGCAGCCACTACCGCGGCTGCCGCCATAGCACGCACCGCCGCAGCTGCCATGGCGCATGCGCGGCCGCCATTTTGGAAGCCAAAATGGCGGCCGCGACAAGCGCGCCCGAAAACGCTCCCCGGCAGCGGCGCGCAGCGGCGGGGGTGGCGTGCGGCGGCAGCGATGGCGGCAGGCTTCGGACAGGGCCGGTAAGTCCGGGGCCCGGGGCCTTAACCGGCCCCCGGGCCGTAGGTTGCCGGTCCCTGGTGTAGAGCCACCTTCAAACAAACATCTTACAAAAGGTGTGAACTTTCAATAAACCTTTGTTATTGCTTTTGCTTTGCATCTCTGCCTGGAAGTTATTCATTTGAGAGAAATCAGCCACAGAGGTACAAACTTGAACCCAAATTAGAACACCTTTGCTTGTCCAGTGCTGTAGCCATGTTTGGGCCCCAAATACCAAACTATGGAGTTAGTTACATACTGACAATGTTTCTGATTTTTGCCAACCAAACGCTACCCATGATGAAAATGTCTGCCCTCAGTGTTCACTCTTTACTCACCCTTTAAATTATACAACTAAAAATATATCATGGTTAAAAATAAGCCTCATAATATCTTTAATATGTAAATAGTATTATATTGTTTAAATCTAAATTTTGCAAATCATGCTTTTAATTTAATTTGAAACCAATAATTTGATCCCAATTTTTGGTTTTTTTTTTAGTCTTATCTGCCCAAAGCTGTGATGTTATTCAAGATATCTTTGAAGACTGTATGGAGTTTATTGCATTGGCTTTGCTCCTGCGATAGATGTGGGATGTAACTTTAAGAAAGTGGATCATTGCATTTCCCCGTCGCCAGGGGGTACACAGCGCGTTTGAAACCCGAGCTTCTCTGGGCTCCTCCCACATCTTTTCAAGAACGAGATTTTCCTGTTCTTGAAATGATGCAGCAGAAGCCCGGGTTGCATACTACCCCGCAATGGGGAAATGCGATAAGATCCGCCTTAAAGTTACATCTCTCATCTATTGCGGGAGTAAAGCCAATGCGATAAACTCCTATCTATAGATAAACAGTAGACTACACTCTTTTAGCTCAAGAACTTGATGTGTAATAATGCATCTTGATTAAGAAGCTTGGAGGCTACATTTGCTCAGTGGTGTGAGCAAATATTCTACACTTGCTCAGAAGTGTTATTATTCATTGCCTATTGTTTCTGTTTAAGAACTCTGCCATGAAATTGTTGTCTGACCTTTGGCTAGTCATCTATTGTTTTTCCTCAATTCAGTGGGTAACATAATGGATGGATGTCCTTTAAATACCATGCATGACAATATATATAAGGCAGTGAATATCCCAACATAAAAATAAAGTAAATGATATAAAGCAAAGCAAATACAAATAATACTCTCTATATTAATATTCTTTGTACCTGCTTTGCTTTATATCCTTTGCCTTACCTCTGTGTTTTGGCATATAGAGCCATCTCTTTGGGTAGAGATTTAATTTCTGCTTGTGTTAGGGTTACCTGGATGATGCCATTGTCTGTCAGTTAGATTAGACTCTTCCCTTGGTCGCATCCACTTGTCATTGGAATGCCCGCGCTTTCACTTTTTGCAGTGGATGTGTCCCTGTATTTACATACACATACACTATTTGAAGTTCTGGAAAGATGTACAGTTGCATTGCTGCTGATGATGTTGTGTACCTTCAAGTTGTTCCTGAATTTGATGACCTTAAGGAGACCCAAAGGGTTTTCTTGGAAAGATTTGTTCAGAGAGGATTTGCCTTTGATGTCTCCTGAAGCTAAGAGAGTGTGACCTGCCCAAGGTGGCTCAGTGGGTTTCCATGGTAGAGCAGGGATTCAAACCCTGGTCTTCAGAGTTGTAGTCCAGTCCTCAAACCAGTAGTCCATGCTGGCCCTCTGCATTGCTGTGCCTTCCCTTTAAGTTGCTCTGTATTTATAGATCACTATCCTTCTTTCTTAACAGAGTATTCTGTTTATAGAATGTGAATGTATATTTATTAATTAATAAATTAAGTTATATTTCTGAATAATGTTCTTTTACCATATGGGTTAATTTGTCTGCTAGTAGTATTTTGGGTGTCCTGTCTCAAAATGGGTTAAATTCAGAATTTAGCTCCTTCCATCTGCAGATGTTTTCTGATACAGCAGAGGAAACCCACAGAATAGGGAAGGGGATGATTTTCCTAGATTCTCCCCCTCCTCCCGCTCTTTCTGATTCACTAGAAGACCCACCAGAAAAGAAGGGGAGGTTGTGCTGGGAGCTGCAGAAAGCAAGATGTGAATCTTTACTTACTATATTCTCACACACAGAAACAATGAATGTTCCATTTTTTTCCTCTGCATGATGAGGTTATCAGAAGATAAAGAGATGGGGGGAGGGGTTGCATTTGTAAATGTGTTTCTGCATTCCTGAACTTTTTTTGCAAAAATATTTGTGACACAGAAACATTGTTTTGCACACGAAGCAGTCATATTTTGTGTGTAGTGCTCTGCGCAAAAATATGTTTCCACATTTTTTTTCAACAAATGTATGAGAGATGTGGGATAAAAATCATTAAATAAATAAGATTAATGTTTTGCGGGTTGCAAAAATTTTCACAAGATAAAAAAATCGTATGGTAGTAAACCATTTTTGATGAGATGTTTCAATGTGCAGGGGCACTCCTTCTTACTGAAGATAGGAAAAATTGTGCAGATGGAGGGCATAAATTCTTTATATCCACAGCAAGAGAAGGAAACCAGGGTGGGGAAAGCCTTTTCTTTCTTTCTAGTTTTCAGCAGAACTGCCTTCAAGGAATGCTACTACTAGGAGAAGAATATGCTGATCTTAACCTTGTGTTGAAAATGCTATCGTTAGATTTGTTCTCATTTTCCATATATGACATCATGTTTAATTGTTGTTGTTGTTGTTGTTTACAGATCAAAGCCTACACTCAGCTGAAGATATCAGGCCTTTATCCATCTGCTTACTGGTGTGGACACGCAATAATTGACATTCCTTTATACTATATTATTATTATTCTAATGATAGGAATCTTGTATGCTGTTCATCATGACATTAATTTTTTTCCTGTAGAGTTTCTTGCTGTGGTAAGTTATTTGTTTTATTTTTGTTTCTTGCTCGCAATATTGGCTTAATGAAAGTGGCAAAAATCCAGATCTTTCAGCTGTCCCTATTTTTCATTTTTGCCTCTAGTAAGGGATGACCACTATTTTGTCCTTGTTTTTTGCCTTATGAGGGATGCATTGTTTTAAGTATTAGTGTGAATTTTTACTGTTGGCATTCTTTGTAATTCATCTCCATCCTTTCTAAATCAGGTTCTTTGGAAGTTAGCTATCCAAGTGTGGATATGAATGATTCTTGTTTCTAGTGCACATGCAAATAAATGCATGAAGATAGATACCATTTTTATTTATTTACCTGGGGGGGGGGGACACAAATAATCCACTTTTCAATTTAGAGGCGTCCACGTTATTGTGCCCAATTTAAATCAACAAGATACAACCCACATAATCTCAGAAATCAACTGAGCTGAAAAAGTATAAAACAGGAGCAAGGTAAGGCACAACCTGATCTATAAATACAGAGCATTTGAAAAATTGACAAAATCATAAGAACAATTTTCTGTTTTTTCTAATTTGCCTTTATCCCAAGGAACTGTCCCTCACTTGGTTATTGACCAGGCTATGCCAGAACAAATGAATAAAGTACACAGCACATGGTGAAAACAGGCCTTCAGCAAAGTGTTGGGGTTTGTCAAGTAATTTTTGGTGTAAAAACACAAGTTAAGAAGTTAAAGCTTAATTTCAGCATTGACGTGTTTGAGGGTGTATATTATGACCAAAACAAATATTCACACTTCTGTGAATCTACAAAAGAAGGAAGATCTATGATTATAGGCCAAAGAGAATGTTTCTCTTTCAGGCAAAGCAGATGGGCCAAATTGGGACCGTGATGTTGGCATGGCCCACTTTCAAAGTGGGCTGCCGCTGTGGTCCCAAACAGGCCATCGGCAGGAGCAGCTTTTTGCCGCTCCTTTTTCTGGCAGCCTTGGGCCTTCTGAGAAAGTAGACTTATGTCTATGAAAGCTCAGGGAGGGAAAGGGGATGAAAAAGAGCTAACAATGGTGAAGTCATGGTCTCTGTATAAGAAATGTATTTTCTCTCTCTCTTTCTCTTTCTCTCTCTCTCTCTCTAGGGTTTTTGTCTTATTGGCTACATACCTTCGGTAATTCTGTTCCATTATGTTCTTTCCTTTACCTGCAAAACCATACAAAACACCAACGAATTTTGGTCTTTCATTTTTCTGGCAGTAAGTAAAAGTGCAGTTATTGATTTGTTTTTTTATTACTGGAATTTGGTCATTTTTGTTTCTTTTCAAGGAAAACTATGACAATGATATTTTTCTGCATTTGGGCTGTGGTTCAATCCTGAAAACTTTTCTCTCTAAATACCCTGCAGTGTGTGTGATTTATGAATCTCAAATGTGTGTATGACCAGTGCAATACACAGAGCCATGGAGGAGCCCTGATATGTTGTGGTGCTATTGTTGTGGAATGCTCCCTTTTGATGTCCAATTGGCGCCAACGTTGCCTTATTTTCAGCACTAAAAAAACCTTAGCTCTTCTCAGGAGTTTAGGGAAGTTGTTGGTAATAGATGTCCTGGAAGATGAATTTCTGTTTCAGTGTAGACTTTATAATGCTGTTCTAAATTTTAAATAATTTTAACCCATTTTAAATTGTTGTTTTAAATTATATTAATTTAATTAATTTTAACCTGTCTGATGTTGTTTTTCTGCTCTAGCACACTCTAGACAGGGGTAGGCAACCTTTCCCCTTTAAGGGCCGAGGGATTTCAGCTCCCAGAAGCCTCAGCCATGTTGGCCAATAGTCCCATGTTGGCCAATAGCTCCTGGGATTCTGGGAGCTGAAGTCCCTCGGCCCTTAAAGGGGAAAGGTTGCCTACCCCTGTGCTAGCATCTTAGGACATAGCTTGGTTTATGAATAACTTTATAAATGAACTAACAAACAGAGTATGTTGGATCAGACCAAATGGAAATCTACAAAATTAATCCATTGGTTCATGTGCAAGTTAGGCACAATAATTCACTGTTTCTTTTATGCCCATGTTTATATTTTGTCTTCATGGATTCTGTATGAATAATCTGTCTAGAGACATTCCTCTAAATTCAACCCAATTTTTCAAACTATCAGGAGTTGTTGACTGTTAGAGCAGACTCACTGAATCAATGGAACTTACAGTACTTCAGTAGTGACTTGTTAAATTCCCACTGATTCAGTGAGTTTATTCTAGTTGGACTGAATTTAGGCCTTGATCTAAATAAACAGAACTGGATTATTTCTCCATTTACCAATATAAATAAATAAAGTTCCCAGATATTTAAGGTAGCTTTCTGAGAAAGAAATTTTAGGGGGCTTTGGTTTTGGTTTTTTTGTCATTGTTGTTGTTTGTTTTTGTAATTTATTTCTTTTCTCTTTCAGGTAGCCTTGATCTGTATCATTGTTACTAATATAGCTTTTACTCAATGGTATACAATAGCCGTTATAATTCACACTTGCTTTTGTGTCTTCATTCCGATCTATCCTCTTATTGGATGTCTGAACTCTCTTCTAGAGGTAAGTGCAGTGAAATACTGACATTTCCCCCCTGTAGCCTCATGAATGTGATGTGCAAGGGAAAGTAACACATTTGATATAAACTTCATTGCACAAGACTCATAGCATGGCTTAGAATAAGTGATAGAGGACAGTAAGCTAGGAGTGAGCTGTTTGGCTTAGAACTGGTAAATAGTTTAGTTCATTCTGATCCCTGATCAGGAGGACATTATGTAAACCATGGAACCCAGCCCTTTCTCCAGTCTGGCTGTGATCCTAGCCCCTTCTCCATTTTTCTCCTCTTTAAGGGAAATTGAGGCTTTTGAATATTATCTACAATTAATTTGTTGTTGTTGTTTGACTTCAAATCATTTCTGATTTATGGTGACCCTAAGGAGAATCTGTCATGGGTTTTTCTTGGCAAAATTCCTTTGGGGTGGGATTCCTTGCCTTCCTCTTAAGCTGAGAGAGTGACTTGCCTTAAATCACTGAGTGGGAGAGGGATTTAAAAACTGATCTCCTAGAGCCCTACTCCAACACTTAAACCACTGTGAAAAGGCAATATTATTTTTTAAAAGAACCTGGGAAGTTGGGCAGAGGATGAAGTTGGGCAAAGGAATTAGGAACAGTTGGGTGGATGTAGCAATGGCAAACCACCTCTGAAGAAATTCTGCTAAGAATTTGCCTAGGGTCGCCATAAACTGGAAATGACTTGAAGGCAACCAACATAACAACAAGCTTGCATAAACTGCCTCCATCTCCTATGTGCTCTTTTTTTTTCATTTTCTTTTTTCGTTTTAATGATAGCTATCTTAGTGATATCATTGCACCTATAAGCATCATATTGGTCCAAAACACACTGCAGAAATAATCCAGTTTGAGACCCCTGGATCAGTGCTAGGGAATCCTGGGAATTGTAGTTTATTGGGGTTACCAGAGCTCTCTGGCAGAGAAGGCTAAATGTCTTACAAAACTACAGTTCCCAGGATTCTCTAGCATTTTGCTGGAGCAGTTAAACTGGTCTCAAACTGGATTATTTCTGCAGTGTGTTTTGGACCATTAACAAGATACACCATGATATTCATCAAATATAAAAAATTATTAATGGTACCATCTGTAAAAACTTATCACTAACTTTACCACAGAATTATTTTTTCATACATTAGAAGCTATGGCTCCAAAAGTATGTGATGGATTATGTGGATTATATTTTAATGTTTTGGTTTTCACTTTGTTTTCATTTTAAAGTTTTATTATAATAAGTCTGTATCTTTATGTCTTAATGCTTATATTTTTTATGGATTTGCCCCTAAAAAGAGACTAAAGGCCTTTGCAGACTGCCAGAAATAGTGCACATTAAATTAAGGCACTGCCCTGGCTCAGTGCTAGGGAATCATGGGAACTGTATTTTATTGTGGCACCAGAGCTCTCTGACAGAGAAGGCTCAATGTCTCAGAAAAAAATACAATTCCCATGACTCCCTAGCACTGAGTCAAGGCAGTGCCTCAATTTAATGTGCACTATTTCTGGCAGTCTGCAAAGGCCCTAAGACAAAAAAGTGTCCTGACTATTTTCTCAAAAACTTAACACCATAAAATGTGGTGGTGATGGTGATGGTGATGGTGATGTTGTTTAAAAAAGAGGGTTAGCTGCTAGCATGCCAAATAATTGGTGTATTGGTATTCTAAGAACTGCTAGGGCGGAGTCCTACAAGCCACAAGAGAGATTGGATTCCCTCCTTCCAAGGTTGCAGATGAAATTCCAACCTCAGATATCTGGCCTTGGACCACCTTTCCCTGCATGTGGAGAAAGTGTCTTAGGGGGGGTTGCAGACTGCCAGAAATAGTGCAAATTGAGTCCACTTTTAGGGTTAGGGTTAGGGTTAGGGAATCATGGGGACTGTATTTTATTGTGGCACCAGAGCTCTCTGACAGAAAAGGCTCAATGCCTCAGAAAAAAAACAATTCCCATGATTCCCTAGCACTAACTCTAACCCTAAAAGTGGACTCAATTTGCACTATTTCTGGCAGTCTGCAACCCCTTTTAGTTCCTATCTCCCTATGTTGAAGTTCCAAGACCAGGAGAAATAAAACATTTGTGGCTCTGGGTTATGGCATGGGCAAACTGTGGAAGGACTCTAGCCTGCAGGATGCACACCTTCTCTACCCCCTATCTAACCCCAGCATGGGACAGAGGATTGACTGGAGGAGCATGAATACCTTTTAAAAAAAGGAATAAAATGCTCAGTGATCCTCCTTCATCTCTTCTCTGTTGACAGGAGACAGATAAGGTATCAAATATAAGGCAGCTTAATTTTTGGATGAAAAACACACCCTGGGAAATACCGTATTTTTCGGCATATAAGACGCTCCGGCATATAAGGAGGAAAATCTAGAAAAAAAAGATTCTTAACCAAATACTGTAGTAAAATATTTTATATCAACTGTATAAAGTTAACAGCAGTTTAAGAACAATTTTAAGTTGTAAATTTAAGTTTAAGCCAGCAGCAGGGCCAGGTATTGCACAAATTCCCTGCCCAACTTTCTTGCAAGTCTCCTGTCGCCTTATGGTGACTCCATGAATTTCTTAGGGATTTCTTAGGCAAGGAAGACTCGAGAAGTGGTTTTGCCAGTTCCTTCCTCTGAAATACAGCTTGCAGCACCTGGGATTCTTTGGTGGTCTCTCATCCAAGGACTATCCAGGACTGACCCTGCTTAGCTTCCAAGATCAAATGGACTGGTACCTTTGGAGTTTTTAGGCCATTGGCTTATGGAGTAATTTCTGGCTTATTTTGACACTACCATGAGGGTTTTCTTGGCAGATTTCTTCAAGGGGGGGTGCCATTTCCATCCTCTGAGGCTGAGATAATGTGACTTGGCCAGAGTAATCCAGTGCCTTGGAGTAATTTCTGGCTCATTTTGACACTACCATGAGGGTTTTCTTTGCAGATTTCTTCAGAGGAGGGGTTTGCAATTTCCACCCTGTGAGGCTGAGAGAGTGTAACTTGGCCAGGGTAATCCAGTGCTTTGGAGTAATTTCTGGCTCATTTTGACCCTACCATGAGGGTTTTCTTGGCAGATTTCTTCAGAGGAGTGGGTTTGCCATTTCCACTCTCTGAGGCTGAGAGAGTGTAACTTGGCCTGGGTAATCCAGTGCTTTGGAGTAATTTCTGGCTCATTTTGACCCTACCATGAGGGTTTTCCTGGCAGATTTCTTCAGAGGAGGGGGTTTGCCATTTCCACCCTCTGAGGCTGAGAGGTTCAACCACCCAGGACGGGGGTGGAAAGAGGAGGAGCCCATTCAACTACCCAGGAAAAGGGGACTCTTTCCACCCCCGTCCTGGGTGCTCCAATGAGCTCTTCCTGGGATGGGAGGAGCCCACTGGAGCACCGAGGCTGAGGCTGAAATGAGGCCTACTTTTAGCTGTGGCCTCGGCAGTTACGGTACTTCTTTAGTTTGCCCTCAGCCTGTATATTCAGTTTATTAGACGCAGCAACTTCCCCACCCTCGTTTTGGGGAAGAAAAAATGCGTCTTATATGCCAAAAAATACGGTACATTAAGCGCCATGCTGAGGAACAGAAAGGAAAAGAGAGAGTAGTTCTCTCTACCTCTTTGTCATTGCTGCTGAACCCAAATAAGATAAGGCTATAGGTGGCTTTCAGTTCCTGTTGTATTTCCTGATGTGTTAAGAAAAAGTAGAATAGCCTCTGAAATGATGTTGAAATCAGCCAGGTTTTTCTGACTTGTGAGGACTGGGTGGGATATTTGTTTGTTTTCCACAATTCTCTGTGTTAGGGTTATTCCTGCACTGTAAAGAAGCAAGTTCTCTAGATTCATTCAACAAGCATGTAAAAACATTTTTTTTCAAATATAATTGTATAACTTAACTTAGAATGACCTGAAAAAATCATGAGAAGTGTTATTAAAATAAGTATTTATTATCTTATTAGGTAGTCCAAAAGCTTGGTCAAAAGATAGAAAGGAGTAAAGAAATATTGTTGGTGTCAGCAGTAGTGGTAAGCAACATATTTCTTCTTACAAATTCAGCACAGTGGCTGTTTGTATACACCTTGTCAAATAATAACAAGTTTTATGGTTTATATTATGCAAGTTACTATTCATAATTTGTATAATATTTTGATAGTTTGCAAAATAATTTAGCCAGGATAATCGTGGTATAATAATAATAATAATAATAATAATAATAATAATAATAATAATAATTTATTTATTTGTATCCCGCCCCTCTGCAGAGCAATTTTAGGATGTGGTAGTAAATTATTACTGTAATTTTATGTTGTGGTGCTTCCACATTGTTTCCCCTAAACTAGTTTTGGGATCTTCATTATTTGTAGATTGAATGATAAATACACATTCTCCAGAACACTGATTCCATTAAACTGAGTGGTGGAGGCTGGCATGTCTCACAGCTATGATGAAGTCAGAGCCAGAAAAGGAAATCGTCTGTGATAAACCCAGATGCTGAAAGCAGGTGGATCACTCTCTGGGCGCTGCTTCTACCAGCCTGGAAGTTATTAAGCCAGTCTGTGCTGCCAGTTGCTAGAAATCTAGAAGCCTGCTCCATTAAAACATAACTTAGATTTTACCTATCCACAACAGCATATAGAATCATAGAACTGTGCATTGGAAGAGACTCCATGAGCAAGTGTTTATGACAGATGGCTGTCCAAGCTCATATTGACAATCACCAATGGGTGCACCACCTTTCAAGGCATTCCAATGTCAAGACAAATCTTACCATCAGGAAAATCTTCCCAGTGTTCAGTTGAAATCTCCTTTCTTGTAATTTGAATCTGTTGGTTTGGATCCTCCTATGGAGCAGCAGCAAACAGCAAACTTTGAAACAACCCTTCAGATAGTAGAACATGGCTATCATGTTGCCTCCCAATTTTCTCTATTCTAACTTTCTCAGTTCCCTCAGCTGCTTGTCATAGGGCTAGATTTCCAAACTGTTTAACATCTTGGGCAGTCTCTCATTGACAGGTACCTGAATCAGATAGCAATCAGTTTGTGCTTATGAATGCAGTTACTAAAGCTCTTTTACTCAATTCCCCTTTTCATCCCTTCATTTTAGCCTTATGTTCAATGTGTGATTTGGCTTATTCTTCTGTGCTATCTTGAGATGAAACGTGGAGGGAGATCAATGAGAAAGGACTCACTTTTCAGGTCAGATTTTTAAATGTGTTTATTTTTCCCTTTTGAACTGTCCCTTTTTAACTAAAGGGACTATGTCAAGGCACAGTTGATCAGGAATAAATTCCAATAAAGCACACACTGCTGCTGGCTCTGCAAAGAGAGTCTACTCCTTGCAAAGAGAGTTTAGTCACACTCAGTCACAAGGGGTATCTTGCTATATTGAGGCACACTGTTGAGATATTTTCACATTTAGGGATGTTTTAATGAAACATTTGTGCAAGAAACAGTGTGTATTTTACAAAACATTGGGGGGAGTGTAAGTGGCATCCCTAGGGTTGGTGTCACCCCGTGCGGTAACTCATAGTGTCACCCTCCCAATTGCCCTCCTTCTCCCATTTCACACCATACGGAATCCATAGTAATGCTATTTTGCACTAATGTTACTTGTAAATCATAATTCCCATATACCACTGAATGTAATGCTAATAGTTGTGACATAAAACAATTAGCAAAATTAAAATTACACCTTCAAATTACAATAGCATATGCACAGCCTGAATGTATTTACATATACATAATAAAAATTTGGTTAAAATGTGATGTTTTTAAAAAAAACTTTAAAAATTTGAAATTTTAATTTTAAAAAATTCTGGGGCCTGTCTTTTCTCCTCCCACTGAGCCTTATCCCACTCCCACCATCTCTTAAAGCATTTTAAAGAGATACAGGAAATACCACGGTCAGTTTCTGCCAAAAGGTAGGTATTTGAGGAGCAGTGATGTCATCCCCCTTAGGTGTCACCTGGTGTGGTCCACTGCCATGTGCTGAACTAGTCTGGCTACCATGTGCTGTACTAGTTGAAGTTTCCGGACCAAGCATGAGGGTAGCCCCATGTAGAGCGTGTTACAGAAGTCAAGACGAGAGGTTACCAGCGCATGCACCACAGTTTCAAGGTCCCTTCCTTCCAGGAAAGGGCGCAGCTGGTGTATCAGCCTAAGCTGATAATAAGCACTCCTGACCATTGCATTTACCTGATTAGTCATCTGGAGCCATGGATCTAGGCGCACCCCCAAACTGCGAACGCAGTCCTTCATGGAGAGTGTGACCCCCATCCAGGACTGGAGGTTGTATCCTAATACCTGGTTTCGGGGCTGCTACTGTGAGTACTTCTGTTTTGTCTGGATTTAGTCTCAATCTGTTTCTCCTCATCCAGTCCATTACTGCCTTAAGACAGTCATTGAGGGGAGAGACGCCATCGGAAGCTGAATCTGAAGACCGAGACATGGAGAAATATATCTGGGTGTCATCAGCATACTGATAACACCCAACCCCATGTCTCCTGATGATCTCTCCCAGCGGCTTCATATGTTAAACAGCATCGGGGACAGAATGACCCCTTGAGGGTATCCGAGCAACACCCTCTAGGATCTACCCAAGAGGAAGGAATGGAGCCACTGCAACGCAGTGCCTCCTATTCCTAACCCTCTCAGGCGATCCAAGAGGATATTATGATCGATTGTGTCAAAAGCCACTGAGAGGTCCAGAAGCACCAGCAGGGTCACACTACCCCTGTCGATGCTCAGACGCAGGTCATCAGCCAAGGCCACTATGGCAGTCTCAACCCCAAATCCCGTCCTAAAGCCAGATTGAAATGGATCTAGATAATCGGTTTCTTCCAAGACAGCTTGGAATTGAAGAGCAACTGCCCTCTCGATCACTTTATTCAAAAAAGGTAATAAGGAGACTGACCTGTAGTTATTCATATCCAGGGGTTCTAGGGAAGGTCTTTACAGGAGCAGCCTGATTGCCGCTTCCTTCAGACAAGGTGCAACATGACCTTCCCTGAGGGATGCATTGATGACATCTATGAGGAAGATCCTCAATGTATCCCCTCCCGGATGGCCAGCCATGATGGACAAGGATCGAGAGGGCAGGTCATTTTCCTCACTCTACCAAGAAGCTTGTCCACATCATTGGTACTAACGGATTGAAACTGATCCAGTATAATTTCATTAACGGAGTTGCTGGACACCTCATCAATTGATTCTGTTACAACACTGACGTCTAAGTCGGCTCTTATATGAGATAATTTATATGCAAAGAAGTTGTTAAATGCATAACAGCAGGCCGTTGTCGGGTTAAGTAGTGGGTTCTGTGCAAGTGGAACCCACGTCAGCTCCCCTACCACCCTAAATAGCTCTGCTGGAGGGGACTCTGCAGACGCAATGCGTGCAGAGCAGAAAGATCTCTGCGCTGCACACACTGCCTCTCAATAGGAAAAGGAAATTCCTATGACGAGTCTTGTCAGATAAGAGTCGAGTTTTCTGCCAGGTGTGCTCCAGTCGTTGTCCAACCCGCTTCATTTTCCTAAGCTCTTCAGTGTGCCATGGCTTATGATTAGAAGCGGGCTGGAAAGGACTCTTGGGAGTGATCATGTCAATAGCCTTGGCGAGATCGGTGTTCCAAGTATCAACCAAAGCTTCGACAGAATCACCAGCATTTCCAACCATTAAACCCTCTAAGGCTTTCTGGAATCCAATTGGTTCCATCAGCCATCGGGGGTGGACCATTCTAATGCGTCCAATACCCCCAGTGGGGTGGGTAATGGCTCTTAGTACTGTCTTGACCAGGAAATATCCGTCCATAACAATGCGGTGGTTTTAATAACCTCCGCCCACGGATATTCCTGTTCCGTACTAAAGACCGCATCGAAGGTATGACCGGCACAATGAGTGGGCCCGACGACCAATTAGGATAGGCCCATGTTTGTCATGGATTCCATGAACTCCTGAGCCATACCTGTGAGATTTGACAAACTGGTCTCGAGTGGGATGTTGAAGTCACCCAAAACTAAAAGCCTGGGTGACTCCAGCTGCAACTCTGAGACCAGCTGTGTCAGCTTGGTTAGGGAGTCTGCTAGACAACGGAGTGGTCAGTATACTAGCAGAATCCTCAAACTATCATTGGTCCTCAGGCTTAGGTATATACACTCGAAGTGGACTGTGTTCCGGACAGGTATCCTGGTCAAGATCAGGTTGTTCTTGTGTACCAGTACCACTCCTCCCCCGCTCATGTCCCCTTACCTGCTCACTAACAGTACCCGGCTGGGAGGATCTACACCCAAGAGATAGCGCTGTCCTCTCCCAGCCAGGTCTTTGTGAAGCAAGCCGGGTTGGCATCCTGATCCAAGAGGAGATCATGTATGATATGGGTCTTATTCTTGACCAACCTGGCGTTGCAAAGGAGCAGAGTAAGGTTCTGTGGAATGGCTGGTATGCTCTCCAATCCATTCTGGGGAAAAGAGTGAACTGAAGGAGGGATAGCTTTCAACCATCAATCCCACCTTGTTTTGCAACATTTCTTCACTCTGCTCACACTATACCTCCCTTTTCCCTGCACAATCTCAATACCTGCTCCCAGATCATTCCCAGTTATTATAGGAGGCGCAGGTGTAGACACAGCCAGATAACCTCTTCAACAACAGCACAGACTCTCTGCCCAACTCCTGTTACATCCCAGGTAGAAAGGGGGCGGGGCGGGCTGGTTAAAAAGTTCACACAATCCTCCCGGCCTCGCTGCTCCCTATGGTGGAGGAAGGGCTGGCAGGGCTAGATGTAAAGTCCCAGCCCAAGCCTGGCTCTCAGCCTCGCCGTTGCCACTCTGTCAGTATCCCAGGTGGTGGAGGGAAGGGCTGGATGGGCTAGGTGTAGAGTCCCTGCCCAAGCCCAGCTCTCGGCCTCGCCGCTACCGCTCTGCTCAAGGCAGGAGGGTTAGGGCAGTTTAAATAGCCTCCCAGCCAGGCTCTCAGCTTCGCTGCTGTAGCGTCCCAGGTGGTAAATGTTTCAAGGGAGGAGGGGGGGGCGAAAGCGCACATTGCCCAGCTCCTCAGCTCCACGCTGCTGCTGCTGTTGCTGGTGGTCGGGCTGGCAAGCTGACTATGAAGGCTCTCCTTTGGCCAGGTGTTCCGAGGGAGGAGGTGGTGGGCCAAAGCGCACACTGCTCAGCTCCTCAGCTCCACGCTGCTGCCTATGTTCCTAACATTTAAAAAATATATGCAAAACCCCAAGTAATCTCTCCCAATAGGGAGAAAACTGTCAAAATGATTCATGCAAGAATGAAATAAATGAATGTTTATATCCCCAGCCTTTGTCCCTAGAGAAGTCCCTTTATCACAGGCTGTCCTTTAGGGCTTTGCCTGCCGAGTGATCACTTATGATGGTTGTATTTTTAAGGATGTTAGTGGAGCTACATGAAGTCCATGCATTATGCTCTAGAATCCCTTGTAACATTATACAGTCTTTTCTGTGCATGATCCAACGATTGTGCCCTTGGTGCACTGTGTGACATGTAGAAGCATTTGAATCACAGCACTTGGTTCATTTTCTTAGGATGGTAGAACATCTGAGTGTGACCTTTACTCTATGTCTTATCAGTTCATCATGTCTGAATTAATTATTTGTCCTATTGTAAGAACCTCTTTAACTTGGACTTAGTTGTAGCAGATGTATACCATGCTAGTGAATTTCACAATACTGCTTGAAAGGATATAGTGATATTTTCCATGAAAAAAAATCACATGAACGTAAATCCAGCGCCCCTAAACTTGATCACTACTGGGATTAATCTTCACTCTTTTCTGCTTTGCAGTCTTCAAAACTACACAGAAACTGGGTCCAACATTTTTTCTCTGTACCTGGAGCAGGATTTGTGGGCACATGGCGGGGGGGGGGCTACAGAAGAGAAAGTGAGATATGTTGAATAGAAGTTTGTCCCATTTATATATTCCTATACCTTGCATGTATTTAAATATTGTTTTGACTAATTAAGGCTATCAGAAAGCCATAGGATTCCACTGAGTCTTCTAGAAAACAGACTCTTCAAAATATAGAATCAATGGACATTCATTTGACCTAGAGTTCCAGAGAAGATTATTTTATTGTGTCAAAAATATAATTTCAACTAAATTAAAATCTATTAGGCGTGATTGGACTAAGAAGTCCTCATTCCAGAACATGCTAGGATGATCGCCACTCACTCTGCTTTGCACCTCCAAATCTACTTTTTTTCATCCCTCCCTAAGCCTGTCCTATGTCAACAGAGACAGGGAGGGACAGATGTTCAAGCTTTTCCGCAGTGGTGATGACTCCACGAATCTCAGCACTTGGGAACCTCTGCAAGTGCTTACTGATGGTTCAGTCAATTTTTTGTGTGAATGCACTTCCAGGCTACTTGATCAGCCAGTTCTGCCACATGGGTCACTGGCTAGGCAACTGTCAATTAACCTTTATAGGCAGACTTTTACTAGGCCTGTCCTGTTGAGCTGAATACCGTATTTCTGTCAGTTGTATCTGTTTGCGAGCAGAGACTTAACATACTTTTTTGTCTTCAGAACTCCTGTGAAACTCCAGCCATGGAAGCTCCAAGATGTTTCAGAGGATGAGGATGAGGATGAAGATGTTGTGGCTGAGAGGCTGAGGGTTAAAGAGATTACAACCTGTCAGAGTGCTGAGGAGGTAAATCTTGCTGTTCCCCTTTTAAACTCTCTGAACATGTTGGCACTAATTCCTATTGTAAAGTAGAATGGCCAAGAGAGGATTTGCCCAGCCACTTACACAGAGATCAGGAGGTGGCTGGTAATGGGTCTTGCTTTGAATATAAAGGAAAGGAGCTTTTAGTACAATGGCAAGTTTTCAATTGTTATAGTAATATGGCTGACCTCCACAGGCTGATTTATTCGTGAATAATTTAGTTACCATTTTTGTCCACACAGTCTAGCCTATGTATGAAACCATATTAGACAAGCATCAAAATATGAAATGTAAACTGAACTTTACACAAAGAGACCTTTGGTCAGTTCAATAGGTTATTATTTATTAATTTATTAAGGAACTCAATGCAGCTCTCAAATAGTAAAACAAATTTGGCTAAAACATTTTAACACAATTAAAATAGCTGTCTTTTAAAATCATAGATTGAACAATATAAAATCATTAAAAGCAAACAAAAAATTAAAAAGAGTAACCCCCCACCCCACCCCCCACAGACACACACACATAAAAAGGCTTGCTGCAAACACTTGGTCATTAAAAGCCTGCTTAAAGTTTTTTGCCAGTTGGTGAAATGAGAGCAGTTCCCCTGTGTCTGTGGATGATTAACATCAGGAATTCCTGTAAGCTGTCTTTCTGTGTTCACAAGTGAGGTCTCTTTTAAGTGATCAAGTGGTCCTCCAAATTGGAAGTCACCAGTATTGCCCTGTTACTGAGTGACTGGGAAGAATTTTCCCCTTTAAAGAAGTATTATATAATCAAACATATTCTGTAATAAACTGTATGCTGTCTTTGGCTTTCTTAGAAACCAGCAATTTTGGTCAGCAGTTTGCATAAAGAATATAATGAAAAGACAGATTTTCTTCTTGGAAGAAAAATAAAGAAAGTGGCAACAAATCATGTCTCTCTTTGTGTGAAAAAAGGTTAGCATTAATTCCAAATCATGTAAATTTTACAAAATAAAATGATAACCAAACCTGCAGAATTGGTATGCTTTCTTTTTTTTTAAGTATTTGTATTAGTTTTCTCAATAACATTTCAAACATATCTTATTATTAATATCTATTACATTATTATTATCTATTGCATTATTGTTTGCTACAATATTTTTTCCTGTTATAATCTTGTCCCTCTTCCATCCTAGGGCTTCTTTAGTATATGATTGTTAACATCCATTTATTTAACAGTATCTAGACAGATATTCTTCCTCTTAAATTATTGTAATACATCTTATATACATGCTCTGTTAAATGGTATCTTTACCATTTTTCCATTGAGTACAAACTCTTATTTATCTTATATGTTATACTTCCTAGTCTCTTGACATGATTGTTAAACCTCCACCATAATATCAATATACTACTGATTTGTTGTTATTCTTATTTTTGATGTCTTTTGCTTTTTAGGGGAAATACTGGGAGTGCTAGGTCCCAATGGAGCTGGGAAGAGCACACTGATTAATATTCTGGTGGGAGAAGTAGACCCAACTTCAGGCCAGGTATTCAACTGTAAACTAATCTGTGCACACTCTCTTCCTCCCATGTTTTTCCATTAACCATTACAGGAATCCTTGTCCAGAATAGATTTCATATGTTTTTGTGGGTTAACAAAATTAAAAATGTAATATTTTGAAGATGCATAAATTTTGTTGGGTGGTGTTTGGAGTAAGATTTACTTCCATATCTCACAAACCTAGCACAAAAATAGATACAATTTGTATTTGGAAATCTGTTGATTTCTGGGATTGTGATGTCGAAAGAATGAAAGTCGGAAAGAAAGAGAAAACTGCATTAAATAACATGTGCACATTTGAAAATGCTCAAAAACCACTGCTGTTCCTGAAAAGCACACAAACATACCGTATTTTTCGCCATATAAGACACACCTTTTCTTCCCCAAAATGAGGGTGGGGAAGTTGGTGTGCCTTATAAGGTGAATATACAGGCCGAGGCCGAGACTAAAAGGAGGCCTCCTTTCAGCCGCAGCCTCGGTGGTTCAATGGGCTCCTCCCATCCCAGGAAGAGCCCATTGAACCACCCAGGACGGGGGTGGAAAGAGGCCCCCTTTTCCTGGGTGGTTCAATGGGCTCCTCCCATCCCAGGAAGAGCCCATTGAACCACCCAGGACAGGGGTGGAAAGAGGCCCCCCTCGTCCTGGGTGTTTCAATGGGCTCCTCCCATCCCAGGAAGAGCCCATTGAACCACCCAGGACGGGGGTGGAAAGAGGCCCCCCCATCCTGGGTGGTTCAATGGGATCCTCCTGGGGTCGGAGGACGTTCTCCCATCCCAGGAGGATCCCATTGAACCACCCAGGAGAAGGGGGTGGAAAGAGGCCCCCTTTCCCTGGGTGGTTCAATGGGATCCTCCTGGGGTCGGAGGATGTCCTCCCATCCCAGGAGGAGCCCATTGAACCACCCAGGAAAAGGGGGTGGAAAGAGGCCCCTTTTCCTGGGTGGTTCAATGGGCTCCTCCTGGGGTCGGAGGACGTCCTCCCATCCCAGGAGGAGCCCATTGAACCACCCAGGAGAAGGGGGTGGAAAGAGGCCCCCTTTCCCTGGGTGGTTTAATGGGATCCTCCTGGGGTCGGAGGACATCCTCCCATCCCAGGAGGTTCCCATTGAACCACCCAGGGAAAGGGGGTGGAAAGAGGCCCCCGCGTCCTGGGTGCTTCAATGGGCTCCTCCTGGGATTGGAGGACGTCCTCCGATCCCAGGAGAAGCCCATTGAAGCACCCAGGACGCGGCTAAAGGGAGGCCTCCTTCCACCCGCGGAACGGATTAATTTCGTAAGTAGAGGTACCACTGTATTTGGTTAAGAATCTTTTTTTCCTAGATTTTCCTCCTTTAAAATTGGGTGCGTCTTATATGCCGGAGCGTCTTATATGGCGAAATGGCAGTTAATGGAGGCATGCATTTGTTATACATCCTATTGAAAAATACATACAAAAAAATGAAACCAATTATTTTTCCTGGCATGGTTTGGGGAAATATAAAGAACTGTCATGGAAAGAATTTGGAGATGTAAGAGGCCTCTAGTTTCTGTATCTCTGCTACACAAAAAAGAGGCATGCCTGCTGTTGAAAGTGACTGTATATATGAGTTTCCATTGTGTCTCTTCCTTCAAATTCTGTGTTCAGTTGTCAAAATTGAATGAAAAATATCTGTAGAATTTTGGGATTACAAGAAATACAATTGAACTGAACAACATTGATTTATGAAAGGTTTCAAGTTTATATTGTTCTGACAACATAATAATGGAAAGTAAAAGTGGGCATGAAATTGATAAGAGCAAAGACTTCACATATCTATTCAGAATGACATACCATTGAGTTAAATAGGATTTACAGGTGCAAATAAGATTACAACCTTAAAGCCAAAATAGCCATTGGAATGTTATGATCTGCCATACTAAGTAAGAGGAATGTCAAAATGTTCCTAATAAAAATGGTCATGTGGTAAAGCAAATTGATAATTCCTGAGCTAATCTTTCTTTTTCTTGTTTTAATTCAGCTTTTTTCTATAATCAACTTTAAGTATTTTCCAATATGTTAACAGCAACCGGCATGTAAATATTGAGTAAGTAATGGTGTATCCACAGGTGCTGATGGGTGATAATTCTGCAAGTGAAAATAACGACAATAAGTCCATGAGATTTATAGGATACTGTCCACAAACAAACCCACTTTGGCCCAATATTACATTGCAAGAGCATTTTGAAATTTATGGTGCTATTAAAGGAATAAGCACTAGTGACATGCTAGAAGTCATAAGATGGTAAATATCATATTTGCACTTCATTTTCATAAATATTAATAGACTTTTTTACTTTGCTGTGATGTGTATTTCCTGGAAATGGTTGTTGTCTTGAATTTTTAAAAATGAAATAAAACAAAACATTGCCTAAATCCATTTGGTAGTCTCAGTTAGAGTATACCCATTAAATCATTATGATTTACATAAATGTTGAATTGCCATTCAGCAATTGATTCAGAGGGTCTACTTTGCATGGCACAGCTCTAGGTAGGTGAGATTCCTGTATGTAGAAGGAGAGGGAAATTATGCGGGGAAACTAGCTGTATCTATAGCATAACTTGAAAAGGTACATCATTTTCATTTTTTAAACCAGTTCGTACATCCTTTGGGGTTATTGCCTTCCATTTGCGCACATCTCTATGTAAATTGTGTCTGCAACTTTACAAGATAATTTTCTATCTCCTAGGATTGTTCAGTACTTGCCCAGTACCTTGGGCAGGTTCTCCAGCCCACTTTATTTTATTTTATTTTTTAAATATTTAGAATTTTTTTTAATTTTTTTTTTTTAAAAAATGCAGTGAGAGCTTTTATTTGTACACTACTTTTGGCACTGTACAAAGAAACATTTACAGAGATCCACAGTGGCTTGGTTATTTACATTTGCTCCTAGAATTTCCTCCCCAGCACGGCTCCTGGCCCAGAAGCTCATTGATAAAGAATATACAGGCATCCCTTGGTATTCATGGGGGATCCGTTCAGGACCCCCACCCCGCAGATGCCAAAATTTGTGAATAGTCAAGTCCCATTGTCCCCAATGGTGGGCTACCATTGGGGACAATGGGACTCTCCCTCCCTCCCTTCTTCTTCCCCCATTTGTAACATCCAAGAGCTCTGCTGAGATCATTCAGACATGGTGGTTTAGAGTAAAATAACAACAAAAAAGTCTTAAGAGAATGAAAAGCTAACATAGATGGAACAATTTTTGACTTTTTTAACTACACTTTTAATGGCTTTAACTTCAACTACTTACGGTTTTAGTTGGGGGTTTTTAGTGTGATGTCTGTTTTATTATTTAAATTAATTTCAGTAACTTTGATACTTATTGTTGTATTATCATGTGAGCTACCTTGAGTAGGTTTCCTATTTTGAAAATTGCCATAATATAAGATTGTTGTTGTGTGCCTTCAAGTCATTTCCAATTTATAGCGAACCTAAGGTGGACCTGTCACAGGAGTTCTGTGCCTGGGAGTGTATGACTCACCCAAAGTCACCCAGTGGGTG
The DNA here is from genome assembly GCA_026167975.1 of Phrynosoma blainvillii. Taxonomy (NCBI): domain Eukaryota; kingdom Metazoa; phylum Chordata; class Lepidosauria; order Squamata; family Phrynosomatidae; genus Phrynosoma; species Phrynosoma blainvillii. The sequence goes on along the minus strand of JANUYF010000002.1, from coordinate 221,153,541 downwards.
TCCATGGCAAGTGAGGAATCAAACCCTTAGCTCCAGAGTCATAGTCCAACTCTCAAACCACTACACCATACTGGCTCTAAGATAATAGACTCTAAATCCACTATAATATGTCCTTCCTCCTTAGAGGACATCATTCATCTTGTAATCTTTATCTTCTACTGAGTAAATGAATGAAACTGAATCTGTACAGTGATATATAGCGTGCATACGATATGTTGAAAATTTAAAGTTATTTCATAGTGTTCTCCTAGAATGCTTACCCATTTAACACTGTAGCAACACTACTTTAAAAACAACAAAAATACTGTACTGTGTTTTTCTGCAGCATTTCTAGTGCACTTGATCTTAAGGAACATCTACAGAAAAAAGCAAAGAAGCTTGGAGCAGGAATCAAACGAAAGGTATTTTGTAAAAAGTTGAATTGATTGTTTGTATAGTGTTAAGTAAATGGCTGTCAAAATTCACTTTTCTTTTTTACTGCTTTCTTTTTTAGTTATGTTTTGCCTTAAGTATGCTTGGTAACCCTCATGTTACCCTGCTAGATGAGCCATCCACTGGTATGGATCCAGTAGGAATACAGCAGCTGTGGTAAGTACCACTGAATGGTATGGAGCTAGTTTCTTGAAAACGGTATCACATTGAATATGTATATTACTTAATTTGTAAGTAAATAATTCTCTGTTTGATACAAGTTTGCCCTTGGTTTGGGCTTCTACTACCAAATAGCAGCACCATCAAACAAGAGAGAGGTATCAGCAGACAAAAGGGGTTATTGCCTTCCATTTGCGGAAGTCTGGAAATACTGGCGGGGGGGGGACTTTATGGAAAACCCCTATGGAGAAAGGTCCCAAACAATATTCCCTGGCTGAAAAATAAGGAAAGGAAATGATGTGGCTAGAGCACACCTTTATATTCTTTGTGTCCTAAGCAAGAAAGGATAATTCCTACTGCTGGATGAGAGGATCTCTACACAGTTTTTAGGTGCTCTTCATGCTTTGGGAAGTGTTCATCAATGCAAAAAGAGGTTTTCTGTACAAAACCCCACATTTCTGTGCAATAAAACCATGTGTGTTTCTGCACATATCAGTACTTTCTAATGTGCAATGGATATCACGGTAGCTTTGCAGGTGCCTTTATTTTTTCCATTGGGATTTCCTGAGACCCTTTTGTTGGTTGAGAAACTAATAGCAAATGAATATTCTTTTCATCCCTGTGTCGGCATGAAGAAGAAATCTTCACAGCGTGAAGAGTGGAATGTAGTGGCTAAAGAAGGGAGGATACAAACTGTAGAAAAATGTATCACATCGTTTGTATAACTTCTTCTAATTCGTATTGAAAAACTTAAAAAATAAAAAATAAATATCCCCAGAGACAGAAGTAAGTGTTAACTTATGAAGAGTTTTCCTTGGTGTGCTGTAATACTTCAATTCTTTACTTTTAAATGGGCTTACTAGACAGGTTTATACTATCTTAAAGACAACTTTTTTTTGCTTTTATCTACATGTATTTTTACTCATATGCCTTTTAATCTTTTGAGCTAATGTTAAGTCAGCTTTGGGGAAAAGATGGACTATAGATAAAGAAACAGATGACAGCCAGGAGTGATTTTCCTAATGTGTACACTTCCTTTCATGTGGTCTTAACATATATTTTCTGTACAACGTTTCCTATTGACTATAACTTCCTTATGGGCATTTTTAATTGTACAGCTCTCCCTCCCCAACCGTGGGCTTGTCATCTGCAGATTTAAGCATCCACGGATGGCAAGCCCCATTGCTGCAGAGCAGCTGCACACACACGCACCGCCATTGAAACTTATGGGACTTCAGCTGCATATAAATACCCCAACACGAGTGCAGGGCTGCAGCAAATCAAAGAAATGAAAGTGCAACAACTGTAATAGACGTAATTACAATGTACACAAACCAGACATTCCAATGGGGACAAGGGATGAAGGGGGCATATAGCAGGGGGGCTCCACCATTGTGCTTTGCCAATGTATCATTCGCACACTGATGCCCTGTGCAAGTGGAGCATCGCACATGTGACTGTGTGGCTGATCAAAGGGGTGGCCATCCAATGGGATGACATCTGAGCAGACATGGGAGGTACTTGGAGGTCACAGGTGGTGTGTATGTGATGGTGCACATGTATGGTGGGCAAGCAACAAAAAAAATTACCCAACGTCACAACCTGATGCTATGCTCTGTGGTCGGGCCGTGCGAATTTGGCCCACCTTGGGAGAGGGCTCTACATGCAGTGGGGTTTTGACCTATTTTTGGAAAAACCAGGATCAAGCTGCTTTTTCCTGCCAGTCTGTTCTGCCCTGTTGTGTCTGCCCTGCTGCTGCCCTGTTAATATAGTGCATCTTTTCAGTGACCAGCAACCCCTGTCAAAGAACTCCCAAACTCAATATTATAGCATAGGTATTACAGTACAAAAAGCCTCTTCACTTCAGTTCAGACATTACAGCAGTCACATGGCAAAACGAGGCCTGATTCTCCTCCTCTCTCCCCCTCCCACTCACAATTCCAAAGCAGGCTAACACCATGCCTGCCAGGGTTTTTTATTTTTATCTTTGATGTGTTTGCATACTTATGGCAAAATGATTAAAAAAAGTTTTATTTCCCCCCCTGTAATTATGCAAACACAGCAAAATTAAAAATAAACCAACACACACGGAGGTAGCCTGCTTTGGAATAGTGATTGGGAGGAGGAGAATCCTGCCCCCTCATGACTATAATGCCAGAACTGAAGTGAAGAGCTTATGTCCAAGTACTGCAGTCATGGGAAAGAAAAGATAAGAAATGTTTTCTAAGTGTCCCATTCCTGTTTTCTTTCATAACACAATTGCCATCAGACATGAAGCTTGTGTGATAATGTTCTAAATGGAGTGGTGGAAACAAAGACCACAACTGCCCAACGTTAGATATAGATACATGCAAATTGTTAACAGATAGCATTTGATTTTGGAGACTTTACATGAACCAGCAAGTAGTCGCTTCCAATCTGTTGTTAAAACTAATATTATTTTTCAGATAGCAGTGCAATTACTGTTAGTGTTTATCCCTCTTGATTATCTGCTTTTACAAAACAAAACTTCTTTGTGGTTTCTGTTCAGCCCTATGTCCAGAATTAAATTTGTGCAGATGAACTACAGAGTCATCCAATTCTGTCTGGATTGCTATTCTGGGTCTTAGGTCATTGGCTGTACCTGCCATTTTTTTTTTCTGAGACAGTATAAAAATGTTTGGGTGAGCTAAAAGAGTTAGGTGCCAGACTTCTTCATAATCAAATCTTGCATTTGAGGAACGTCCAACATTTGGTCTTAAATCTTTTAGAGGCAGCCATACAGAAACCCATTCAAAAAACAAAAGTGTGCAGGCTAGCCACCTGATTTTCTTATGTAGTCTTTGTTACATTTTATAGGAAAGCAATTCGAGCAGCCTTTAAAAGTAAACAGAGAGCAGCGATTCTGACAACTCATTATATGGCAGAAGCAGAGGCTATATGTGATCGAGTAGCTATCCTAGTGTCTGGAAATTTAAGGTATTTTTTCAACATATCAAGCAAATAAACTTGTTTTAAAATGGCATGAAGATTTTGACAGTGAATTCACTTTTCCTTGCCTTTTCTTCTCTCTTCACACACTCTTCAAACTATGGATAGGTGTATTGGAACAGTTCAACATCTCAAGAGTAAATTTGGCAGAGGTTATCTCTTGGAAATGAAATTAAAAGAAGTGCCAGATATATTGCAGAAGGAGCGTCTTCAAAGGAAGATTTTGCATATATTTCCAAATGCAATTTGTCAGAAAAGGTAAAAGTCAGAAAATATCTGAGCATTAAAGGAAATGAGGATTTCATACTTTTTTTTTTTGCTAAAACAACTCTTAAATTGACTATCCCTAGGAATACCAAAACAGTGTTGGAAAAATGTTGTTTTTTTCTTATTTTATTGCAAGAGATCTTGAGTACTTGGGCTTTTGAATAATATTTATTCCTACATTTAAAGTAGGCATCAACAGAGATCTAACAGTGAAGAGAAGTGATACTTAGTTTGAAAACAAAGAAGACCACTAAACACATGCATAGATCTCCTGTGCTTTGTTTTGAGCCTCAGAGGTGGGGGGAGTATGACATGTATCTTTACCTATCCCCTCTGCTAACACCACATTTGAGGACTTCTACTTGAAAAGTCCTCTCCTACCTGTCCCAGGATCTCTTTTATCTGGCCCCTGCATGAGATGTTTGTCTGAGATTCCACCACCGGACACAATCTGTGAGACGCCCTTATAATTACTCTTCAAATTAGTGCCATATTTTGTAATATCTACATTTGTGACCCTTTTTGTGTGGATGTCTTGATTCAAATTCACCACCTGTCACCAAAGATAACAAGCACAGCTGTTCATCCACTGCTGTCACAAGGCTTGACCTTATCACCAACATAATAGTGTCATAACCCAAGAAAGGTGTCTATATAGGTTGAGTCTCCCTTATCCGAAATGCTTGGGACCAGAAGAGTTTTGGATTATTGTTATTGTTGGATTTTGGAATACCTCTATTTGCATATACATACATAATGAGATACCTTGGGACCCAAGTCTAATCACAGAATTTATTTATTTACTTAGAGTATTTATATCCTGCTCTTTAGCCACAAAGGCTCTCAGATTGTTAATTCGACAGTTGCCTGCCTCAGGCTTTCAATGTGGAAAGACATGACACAAAAGGAGAAAGGAATGGCAGTGGAGAAGGGGATCAAGTCCAGCAGATACTACCGGTTCTTCTCTCCTCCAAGACCAGGATGGTAGCAGCCAAGATGGAGGGACGGCCTTTCAACTTTCTCTGGGGCTAGGGATGGCAGAGCCATGCCTGCCTCTTCTTCTCTCCCTCCCAGGCCAGGGTGGTAGCAGTTAAGATGGAGGGAGGGCCTTTCAATTTCCACCAAGGCTAATTTATTTTTGTTTCATATACCTCTTAAACGCAGAGCCTGAAGGCAATTTTATACAATATTTTTAATAATTTTATCCATGAAACAAAGGTTGTGTAGGTCAAATCATCAGAAAGCAAAAGTGTCAGTAGCTCAGCCACCCATGAGAAAAGATTTGATTTTGAAATATATCAGAATTCTGGATAAGAGAGCCTCAATCTGTATTACAGAATAATCTCCTAAAACAGATGGTGTTGTTTTTTAAAAAAAAACAACAACAACAAACAGATAAATGTTACATAATGTGCTAAAGTTTATGGTTATGATTTTAAATGGCTTAGTTGTTATAGTTACATATTCAGCTGTTACAATTCTTGTTAAAGTGACATATTTATACTAAATATCCCATGTGTCACACATCACACCACTTACACTCCACCCACAACTCTTAACTCTCAAGCTACTCTCTCTGTCCTGACTTAAATTACTCTAACTAAAACCTGACTGACCTCACTGTAAACATTTCTTGCTATCTTTCACCCTTAACTCTCATTAGATTTCTGATGTTTCAGTGTCTTCTAACTGCCCTGGCTGTCCTACACAAAAGGCTATTTTGAGTAGCACTAATCTAGAACACAGCCATTACCAGTCTATCTGAAAATGGTTCAACATGGTTTTAAAATGACAACTGGCCTTGATGGCTGAGAGATTCTGGGAATGATAGTCCGACAAAGTAGTATATAGTGAATGGTGCATTCTTAAAAGAGTTGACAAATATTAGTGAATGTATTATAACAAATACCACACTTATTTTTTGTGTGGTAGCAAAATCAGTCATCCACTGAAGACCCATGCATCTCCATCAGGTCCATACTTAACATTTCTAAACTGCTAGTTTATTACGTTTGGATAAAAATCAAGCTCAGTTATTATATTTCAGATATAAGTGGTGGAAAAGAGGTGTGCATACCTAAAACCTGTACTGATTTCCTCATAGTGTACAAGAGAGCAAGCTTATAATCACTATGCTTTTGTGGATTTTTGGGCTGTGAGGCTGTGTTCTAGAAGAATGTATTCCAGAATAGAGTGAATGGTGCACAGCCTCACAGCCCCAAAAATCCACAATAACCTATGGATGCTGGCCATGAAAGCCTTCAACTTATAATCACTGTTACCAAAAATCAACATCTCTCTGTCCCAAAGCATATTGAATTTGATCTTTGGACTTTTTGCTTTGTTGGAATAATATTGAAATGGAGTCAATACTGACCTCAATCCAGATCCAGAATAATTGTACCTGTTCTGTTATATGATGACATTATGAAAATAAATCTAATCTGTGTTTTATTAAAGCCACCTGTAATCATAATTGTTGTGGCATTTTATGGACTCATGTCTCTTTTGTGTCTCTTCTGTTGCAGTTTTTCCTCAATTTTGGCATATAAAATTCCAAAGGAAGATGTCCACTCGCTCGCACAATCTTTTTCTAAACTAGAAGAAGGTGAGGCAACAGTCTACTGAGTGAAATGGTTATTGTGTACCCTCCTGTATCTGATTATCAGTTTTCTGTCCCAGTCTTCTGATAATCAGAATTCACCCTGCTCACTTCCATCCCTACCTTTGCATCATCCCTTAGCAGCATGAGTCTGTATAAACATATTCTTTTATCCAATCATATTTTGCCATGCTATTTTAGTAAATGAAGTTTCAGTTGCCTCATGGATGTGCATTCCTCCTGACTTGCTCTCACCAGGCACAATGACATTAATCAGACTGTAGATCTTTAGACCCCTAAAGGATGTAAAGGAAAACAATGCCAAAGAAATTACAGAAGTTCCAGCAGGCATAATTGTTTGTGCTCATACTAAAGGTTGGATGGCTGAGAGAGTAGAAGGCATTGATGCCTTTAGGAAGATTACACTCTTGCCTTTCACCAGGGGATGGTTCCTTATTTTATATAAGAACTAAAGTACAGTACTTACATTGACCCATGGATAAGTTGACTTAGGTTTTTTGGGTCAATTTTTTGACTAGAATTTTTAGACTTATACATGAGTATATATAGCACTTGAGTATATATACTGTATATACATGAGTATATATAGAGTATATATAGAGCTTGATAGCTGCATTGAATAGTTGCTGGAGCAGCATCAAAGAGAAAATATAAGTATCTTAACTGCAAGTTACACATACATATCTCACTAGCATGATTCTATACAACATGTAATTTTAAAATTCACATTCAGCCATTTTGATTCCTGCCACTGAGGACTAAACAATTCTTTGTAACATTTCTAACAGCAAAACATGCCTTCAATGTTGAGGAATACAGCTTCTCTCAAGCAACACTGGAACAGGTAATTGAGAGACTTTTTCAAAAATGTAAGTTGCGTCTGTGAAGAATTTCCCCCCCCCCCCATGTGTTTCAAATTTAGCTTTACATTTGGGTATACTGTGTTATCAGTTGAATTCACAACCTTCCTTCAGTTCCTTTGAGGTTTTGTCACAATGATATGTAGTATTGTCTGGGACAGATCCCTTTACCCCATGTTCTAGATCAGGGGTAGGCAACCTTTTTGAGCCGGGGGCCGGGTTGCTGTCCCTCAGACAATGGGGGGGGGGAGAGCACCAAAAATAAATAAATAAATAAATATAAAAATAAAAAAATTAAAACATTTTAAAAATATGCATGCACACTCTCTCAGCCTCAGAAAAGCCATGGCAAAACCCCTGTGGAGATTTTGCCAAGAAAACCCCAAGAACAAGTAATAACAACAACAATCAATATCATCATGGCAGGTGGCAGCGGCAGGACCGGCCTGGGGCCAGTCCAAAGGTCTCAGGGGACCGCATCCGGCTCCCAGGCCTTAGGTTGCCTACCCCTGTTCTAGATAAAAGCATTTAATACTGTCAGATTAATTCTTCTGTCAGATTAAAAATTCTGTAATAACTTGGGGTACCATTTTATTCATGATTGAACAGAATTGAATGAAATGTGGTTGGGCTTAATGTATTCACAAAGTTCTTACTCATTATAGGTTTTTGTGGAACTTGTCAAAGAACAAGAGGAGGAAGACAGCAATTTTGGAACATTAAACGAAACGATCTCAGGGAGAGCGAGTTGGGAAAGATCCCAGGGAGAGCGAGTTGTTTTCTAATCTGTTCTACATTCAAGAATATCATTTCTTTGTTGTTTTGTAAAGATGGTATTTTTTGCTGTTTTGGCATTTTCAGTGAAAATGATGAATTTGAAGCATACACCTGAAATACACCTTCTTTGCCTTATTATTAATATTATGTATATTTTTGAAATCCCTTTATTTATTTTTTTAATATTCTTATTATTGATCCATGACTTGCTTTTCTAATGAACACTTCTAATGCCTTTATCCATTTCTGTTTTCTTGATAATAATAGTAGAAAGACGGCACTATGCAATTTAACTGATTAAGGAGAATTTATGATTTTCTGTTTTATAAACTCCTATTGAATTTGTGCAGGTATACATCATGTACATCCACATCCACAGGTAATTGGGTGCATCTCTATTTGTATGGAGTAGAATACCACAAGCAACATATTCCCATATGCACTATTTTTCCCCCCAAGCTACCTGTCAAAAATATTTTCTGGTGTCCAAAACAGCATAGGTTGTGGTACTAATGCTGGATGAAAAAAACTCCGTTGGAGAGGAGGAGTCCCATTTGCAGAAGTAAAAAAAAATTTTTTTGAAGTCTGATTTTAAGAATCACCTTAAACAAATACATAGGAAAACCATTTTGAGAAATTAGCTTACAGTCTGAAGTATAATGGTTTACTCACTTTCCCCCAAAAAAGAACTCTCTTTTAAAGAGCACTTTGTCCAATTTTCACCATGGTATCACATGCACATTCATATGCCAGTTAGATATTAAAATAAATTAGTCTCCAGTCAGTTGTGGGCTCAAATCCATCTTACTTGTAATACACCATTAACTGAAATACTTAGAACCTAATTTTTATGCTTCTTTTAAAAAGTTTCTCATAAAATAATTTTGATGCAAAGCAGTAACGGAATTTCCTATATACATTAGCAACTCAGATTGGTCTTTTCTTTTAATATAAAATCATACACAAATTGAGGGACAGTGTTGTAGTCCCCCTTTCTCTATTAGGTTATATTATCTGAAAATGACCTACCGTATAATATTACATGACTTATAATATTACAGACAAGTTTAGAATAATTAGCATTTCAGCAGCTTGTAAATATACTCTTGTCTGAGTCAGGTGAAATGTACCTTTAAGCCACTCTGAATTACTGCTTATCATTTATTTATATCCGGATGCATGTATGAACATTGTAACAGGCCCACTAAAATATATTTTCTTTTGAATGGTTTAAGGCGCTATCATTGTTGGAAATTGTTACAGTCAAAAACCAACTGTACAATGCATGCAGAGATACATTGAAACAGAGTTCCCTAAGTAAACACTTTTACAAATGCTAATCCAATAACCAAATAGTTAAATTTATGTACATTCTTATTAGCATACATTATAGCATTTTAAAACATTGCATTGTCTTGATTATTTTTGCTGAGCTTCAACATACAGGATCTATTATATATGCAGCAGGCAAACCTCTTAGCATTCAAGGTCTTACATATTATGTCTGTCTAAATGTGGACTCAATCCAAAAATATTTCATGCGAATCCTGCTCTGTGAAAAATATTGCAGTATCAGAAGGATTTCCATACATGTTAGGCAGAAGTATGTTAGACCAGACTATTTTTTTTATAACTATATGATCCATGAGTAGTGTAGCCAATGCAGCACATGTGGACTATATGTGAAATTGTACAACTTTCTGCATATTCTTTTGGACTCATTTCAATAGAACTTCATCCTGTGTGAATGTTACAGCTGACAAATTATTACAAATTAATATTCATTATTAGTAGGCTAATATCTAATACAAAATATTAGGACAACTTCCAAACAATAGGAAAAAATCAGAACAAAATCTCAAGCTAATCAGAGAATTACAAAAACCTCTTGGAACAGCGGCTCCTTGGCTAACTTAAAAGACGACAGGGGAAGACCCATTTGCAGTCTCAGCAGAGAAGCTGAAGGCAGTGGATGGTCAAATCAACAATTTGTAAGCTGTTTTGGGAGCCTTTGGAGCTAAAGGGTGGGATATGAATACCCTAAGTATTGAGAGGGCCCTTGTGTGTATGTTATATCATGGTCATATGGCTAATACTGTTCTTAGTTACTATTAGACATAGAGTATGGTGATGGGATACAACCCAACAGTTCAGTGTTGCACATTTTAAAACCAGAATTCAGATTTATTGATAGTTATTAATACTGTGAGTCTGGTGAACCTCAAAAGAAACATGACTTAGGCTGGCCCAAGGTCACCTCAGGCAAACAACTACTCTTGGCTGGACTGGATGGCCCTTGTAGTCTCTTCCAACTCTATGATTCTATGATCTCTGTAGCATGCCTTCTGTTTCTAATTCTAACTGTATGGACAGTGGACTGTTCTTTAGGATATATAATAAAACCTTTTTCCCCCACTATATGTTTTGTGTTTTATATACTTAATTCTTGGTTTTTGCCACTTTGGAAAAAATGAGAGAGGGGAAACATGGATATATTGGACTGCCTAGTTGATCCATCTTTTATTTCTGGGTATATTAAGTAATCACATTTTGAACAAACAAAAACACTCGGGTTGTCCACACAGACAAAAAAAGCAATTCACTCCATTTCGAGCTACAGCTATTTACATGACACCCAAAGCCAAAACAGAGTGAAAACGGAATGAAGCCATGCTTCCGGGTGAAAAACCAGAGCAAAATAATGCTCTTTTGCTCCACTTTAATGCAGAAAATGTGCATTTTCACACTGGTATATAAACAGCACGACACAAGTACAGGAAGACACAGGCAGCTTATGGGACATGCCCTGGGTCTGGTGAGACACAGCCATAGGTGCCATTGCTCACCATACTTTTCCCCCCTTTTGTTGAGCATACAGAGGCATAAGTGGCAAGATACACCATTGACCTATTACACCAGCAAGCTGTCACACACCCCATGAAGCGAAATTATGACAAAAACCACAGGTTGTCAATAATGCAATGGATGTAATAAAAACATACACACACTGTCCAGTCCAACAGGGGGGAAGGGGCCATGTATGGAGGGACTCCATGATTGTACTTTGCCAATGTGTCACTGGACACACCAATGCACTGTATAGGCAGTGTATAGCTCTTGTGTGTGACTGGGTCACACAGGACATCCAATGGGATGGCAGCTGGCCAGGACAAGGGAGGAAAATGACAGTAACAGGCAGTCTGTTCATGCGATGGTGTGCATGCATGGAGGGGAGGTGGAAAAAAATAATTGAACAACATGTCTTGATACCGTGTGGTGCAGATTGCCCATGGGTGTTCGGTTCGCCTTAGGAGTAGGCTGTGCAAACAGCAGAAATTCCACTCAATTCAGGAAACCCAGGAACAACCCAGTTTTTCCTCTCCATTTGCTCAGCACCTCAGACACTGTACCAATGGCACAATTTTTGTGGGCTGAAATTTTTGTTGTTAGTCAATTTCGACCCATGGCGACCCTATGGATGAAATACCTCCTAGACTCCTGTTCTCCACTGCTCTGCTTAGGTCTTGTAAACTCATACCCATGGCCTCCTTAATAGAGTCCATCCATCTGGCATGTGGCCTTCCTCTCCTACTTTCCTCCACCTTTTCTAGCATTATTGGTTTTCCCCAGTGAGTCTTCCCTTATGATATGTCCGAAGTATGACAGCCTTAGTTTGGTCATCTTGGCTTCCAGGGAGATTTCTGGCTTGATCTTCTCTAGGACACATTTGTTTGTCTTTTTGGCTGTTCAAAGAATCCTGAATACTCTTCCCCATCACCACATCTCAAATGCATTGATTTTCTTCCTATCTTCTTTCTTAACTGTTCAGCTCTCACATCCAATAATAATAATAATAATAATAATAATAATAATAATAATAATAATAATAATAATAATAATAATAATTTATATACTGCCCGGTGGCGGACCAATCTAGGCGGTTTACAAGTAAAAAATTGCATACAGCTTAAAATAACATAACTCCCTCCCCCCCTTAAAAATCAATTAAACTACATATCAGTTAAAACAATGATTGTTAATACAACAATAAGCAATAAACGATTAAATATAAACCAGCAAACCCCGTACGACTTCAGTTCTAATAGGGAATACAATGGTACAATGCAATACAATGGTAATAGGGAATACAATGGCTTGTATGATTCTAACTTTTGTGCTGTATATCTTTGCATTTTAGAACATCTTTCTTAGTAGTTGTTCCAGGTCTGCTAGTATTATGGTGTCATTGTGGGGTAATTTTAAGTTTCCCAGGGCTTCAACACTTTTTAAAGGAAACCAAAATATACAAACCTGTTAGAATCTGGCTTTCATTAACTGAACAGCAGAAATGTGACTGCCTAACTATGGGCCTTTGCAGACTGCTAGAAATAGTGCAAATTGAGTCCACTTTAACTGCCCTGACTCAGTGCTAGGGAATCATGGGAATTGTATTTTTTTTCTGAGACATTGAGCCTTCTCTGTCAGAGAGCTCTGGTGCCACAATAAACTACAGTTTCCATGATTCCCTAGCACTGAGCCAGGGCAGTTAAAGTGGACTCAATTTGCACTATTTCTGGCAGTCTGCAAAGGCCCTATGCTTCCCGAAAGAACTAAGACTGACTCAAAAAACAACAAACACATAGCTTTTAGTTTAACAAACAATGAAGGCTTTAATCTATATTTACATAAAATAGCAAATCTTAATCTAACTAGTGATGGTTCAGGTAAAGAGAGAAAATCTCACCATCTTTAAGAGAGCAGGAAGATGGGAACAGGTCAGTTGAGAATCTTGAGAGAAGCGACTGTTAGTCTCAAAGAGGGAGTGCGCTAAATCACAAGGTTAATTTAAATAAGAGAGAGGGAAGGGAGGAGTTTCCAAGCAGGAACCCCTATCTATCTTAGGAGGGGGGGGGGAAGAATGCAAAGATCTTCTGACGGTCATCTGCATATCTTAGATTGTTGATATTCTTTCCTACTATTTTCCTATTTTTGTGAAGCCTATTCATTGCAAACACATTTTTCATACAACCAGAAAAAAGGCTATATACATGGACATCACCAGATGGTCAACACAAAAACTAAATAGATTATATAATTGGAAGCAAGGGCCTTAACAGACTGCCAGAAATAATGCAGTCTGAGATCACTTTAACTGCCCTGGCTCAGTGCTAGGGAATCATGGGAACTGTAGTTTTTGTGGTACCAGAGCTCTATGACAGAGAAGGCTCAATGTCTCAGAAAAAAACCACAATTCCCATGATTCCCTAGCATTGAGCTAGGACAGTTAAAGTGGTCTGAAGCTGCATTATTTCTGGCAGTCTGTAAAGGCCCTTATCGTTCGCAAAGCTCCATACTGGTAGCCAAGACTAGACCAGACGCTGACTGTGGTACAGATCATGAATTAGTCATCAAAAATAAAAGTAAAACTCAATAAGAAAACAAAACCAGTCATCATACCAAAATATGTTCTGAACAATGTCTCAACAGAATTTATTGACAGTGTTAGGAACAGATTTGCGCTACTGAAGCCAGAGACAAAATAAAATAAGAATGCAAACAGACATTTTCAAGGGCGAAAATGAAAGAAGAAACCATAGATGACAGATAAAAATGCTACAAGCAATAAAAGAAAAAGGAAGCAAAACAAAAGGGGGATAGAAACAAATTAAGAACCATGAATGCAGCAGTACAGTGGCTAATGCGAAAAGATAAATAAAACTACTACAACGACCAGTGCAGAGAAAGAGAAAACAATAACAAAAAGGGAAGAACAAGAGACCTATTCCACAAGATACAGGAAATCAAAGGAAAATTAAAACCAAGGGCCGGGGTGCTCTATGACAATAAAAACAACATAATTCAAGACCAGCAAGGAATGAAAAGGTGTTGGATGCAATACACTGAAGAGTTATATAAAAGAGATGATGAAACAAAGGACACATGGGATGAAGAGTCATATGAAGATGAGCCTCAAATTCTAAAAAAATGAGGTGGAAATTGCAATAAGAGAAATAGCAAAAAACAAATCACCAGGAATAGACGATATTCCAATTGAACTGCTGCAATCCACATTGACAGAGTCAACTCTAGTGCTAACCAACATATGTCAACAAATATGGAAAACAAAACGATGGTCAACAGATTGGAAACAATCAATATATATCCCCAACCACAAAAAAGGAGACACAAAGGAATGCAGCAATGATAGGATCATAGCACTAATCTCCTACGCAAGCTCAAAATTCTGCAATATAGACTCCAACCATACATGGTGAGAGAAATCCCAAAGGTCCAAGCAGAGATCAGGAAAGGAAGAGGCATGAGGGACCACATTGCAGACATACGATGGCTAATGGAGCGCACCAGGTAATTCCAAAAGAAAACCAGCATGTGCTTTATAGACTATAGCAAAGCCTTTGACTGTATAGACCATGAAAGGCTATGGAATACCCTTAAAGACATGGGAGTGCCAACACATCTGACAGTCCTGATGAGCAATCTGTTCTCAGGACAAGAGACTAATGTCAGAACAGAACATGGAGAAACAGAATGGTTTCCAATTGGCAAAGAAGTCAGACAAGGCTGCATCTTATCACCCTATCTGTGCTGAAATACACATAATTATTTTAAAAGTATTGTATATATTTTAACACCCACCTCAATTCAATCTCTTTCTGTCAAACAAGGTAAAATAGGGGGGAAATCCTTTCATGGGTCTAAAGTTTCCCATATTATAACATGTCTGCATTTGGTTAATATAGATGTTAGTCACACAGACTTGTTAGCATATTTGTTGTTGTTAGTTGTCCTCGAGTCGGTTCTGACTCATGGTGACCCTGTGGATGAGAATCCCCAAGAATCCCTATCTTCCACTGCCTTGCCCAGATCCTGCAAGCCCTTCCCCATAACCCCCTGATTGAGTCTATCCATCTGGTCTGTGGTTCTCCTCTCTTTCTTCTACTCTTTACCTTTCCTATCATTATTGTTTTTTCTAGTGATCCATGCCTTCTCATTACATGGCCAAAGTATGATAGTCTCAACTTGATAATCTTTGCTTCCAAGGAGAGCCCTGGTCTGACCTGTTCAAGAACCCATTTGTTTGTCTTCTTGGCTGTCCATGGTATCCTAAGCACACTTTTCCAGCACCACATTTTGAATGAGTTGATTTTGGGCCTTTACAGACTGCCAGAAATAATGCAGCTTGAGGCCACTTTAACTGCCCTGGCTCAGTGCTAGGGAATCATGGGAATTGTAGTTTGTTCTGGGACATTGAGCCTTCTCTGTCAGAGAGTTCTGGTGCCACAATAAACTACATTTCCCATGATTCCTTAGCACTGAGCCAGGACAGTTAAAGTGGCCTCAAGCTGCATTATTTCTGGCAGTCTGTAAAGGCCCTTTCTTTCTGTTTGCTTCCTTCACTGTCCAGCTCTTGCATTTGTATATGGTAATTTGGAATACAATGGCCTGAACAATTCTGACTTTGGTGCTCAATTGTATGTCTTTGCTCTTCAGTATCTTTTCCATTTCTTTCATAGCTGCCCTTCCCATTCCTAGTCTTCTTATTTCCTGACTGCAGTCTCCATTTTGGTCAATGTTTGATCCCAGATATGGGAATTCTTTAACTATTTCAATTTCCTCGTTGTCTAGATTGAATTTGTCTATTTCTTCTGTGGTCATTATTTTTGTTTCCCTTATGTTCAGCATCAGATCTGCCTTTGCACTTTCATCTTTGACCTTTCTTATTAACTGATTCAATTCCTGAATGTCTTCTGCTAATATTGTGCTGTCGTCTGCATATCTTAGGTTGTTAATGTTGCTTCCTCCTATCTTAACTCCTCCTTTTTCTGATTCTAATTCTGTTTTTCTTATGATGTTCTCAGCATATAACTTCAAACAAGTAGGGTGATAGGATGCAACCTTGCCTGACCCTTTTGCCTATTGGGAACTACTCTGTTTCCCCAAATTCTGTTCTGATGATGGCCTCTTGTTCTTGGTACAGATTCCTCATCAGGACTATCAGATGTAGTGGTACCCGCATGTCTTTGAGTGCATTCCATAATGTTTCATCATCTACAATCAAATGCTTTGCTGTAGTCTATGAAACACATGCTGATTCTTTTTTGGAATTCTTTGGTGCGCTCCATTAGCCATTGTATATTTGCAATGTGGTCCTTAGTGCCCCTTCTTTTTCGGAATCCTGCTTGGACCTCTGGAATTTCTCTCTCCATGTATAGTTGGAGTCTATGCTGCAGAATTTTAATCATTATTTTGCTTGCATGTGAGATTAGTGCTATGTCCTATAGTTGCTGCAGTCTTTTGTATCTCTTTTCTTTGGATTGGTATGTATATTGAGCATTTCCAGTCTGTTGGTCACCACTTTGTTTTCCATATTTGTTGGCATATTTCAGTTAGCACTAAAGTTGCATCTGTTTGTGGGCACTGTAGCAGTTCAATTGGAATATCATTTGTTACCGGTGATTTATTTTTTCCCATTTCCTTTATTACAGATTCCACTTCATTTCTTAGAATTTGGGGTTCAACTTCCTATGGCTCCTCATTCCAAATATCATTCATTCCCTCATCTCTTTTGTATAATTCTTCTGTCGTTTTATTTCTTCTAGTTCCTGTATTATGTTCTCTTTTTCTCTCCATAGAGCATCCTTACCCTTGGTTTGAAATTGGATTTAATTTCTCGGATTTTTTGATAGAGGTCCTTCATTCTTCCCTTTTTGTTGTTGTTTTTATTTCTCTACATTAGTCATTGTAGTATTTCTCCTTATCCCTGCGTGCCAGATGTTGGACAGTCGTGTTCATACTTCTGGCTTTGTTCCTATCTCCCTTTGCTTTTGCTTTTCTTCTTTCTTTTATTGCATGAAGTGTTTCATCTGTCATCCATTGTTTCTTATCTTTCCTTTTGGCAACTGTTAGTGTTTTCTTGCATTCGTCCTTAATTATGTCTTTGACTTCTGTCCACAGTTCTTCAGGTTCCCAGTCAATTATACTCAATAGTTCAAATCTGTTTCTTACATTGTCCTTGAATTCATCTGAAATGTTATTCAGGTCATATTTTGGTATAATGATGGTTTTTGCTTTCTTCAGTTTAACTCTGATTTTTGTTATAAGCACTTCATGGTCTGTGCCACAGTCAGCTTCTGGTCTGGTTTTGGCCACAAGGATAGAGCTTCTCCAACTTCCACTTCCAATTATGTAGTCTATCTGGTTTTTGTCCAAGTGTATAATCTCCTACCTGGTTGTATGAAGCAGGTATTTGTAATGAATAGGTTATTGGCATCACAGAATTCTATCAGACACTCTCCTGCTTTATTTCTTGTTCCTAATCCAAATCTTCCTACTGTTTTTGATTTTTCTTTGTTGCCAACTTTAGCATTCAAGTCTCCAATAATTAGTTTGAAATCTTGTGATGGTATGTTGTCAATTTCTTCCTGGACTGCATCATAGAATCTCTCAATTTCCTCTTCATCTGCATCTGTGGTTGGTCCATATACCTGGATTATTGTGATGTTTATAGGTTTACCCTGAAGCCTTATTGGTAATACAGTGGTACCTCTACTTACGAAATTAATCCGTTCCACAACACATTTCGTAGGTAGAAAATTTCATAAGTAGAAGCAAATTTAACATTGAAATGCCCTAATCCGTTCCACAGTTTCGGCCATTCCTTGGGCCAATCCTGGAAGCGGAGCCGTCCTCCGCTTCCAGGGTTGGCGCAAGGACAGGCCGAGGCTGCCGGCTTTCCTTGGGCCGACCCTGGAAACGGAGCCGTCCTCCGCTTCCAGGATCGGCTCAAGGAAAGGCCGAGGCTGCCGGCTGTTCCTTAGGCTGGCCCTGGAAATGGAGGATTCCTCCACTTCCAGGACCGGCCTGAGGAACAGCCGAAGCCGCGGCTGGAAGGAGGCCTCCTTCCAGCCGCAGCCTTTCGTAAGTTAAATGCTTTCGTAAGTCGAAGCAAATTTTTGCCTGAGGCACCTTTCGTAAGTCGAAAAATTCATAAGAAGCATTCGTAAGTAGAGGTACCACTGTATATGGTCTGACTTTGAGTTGTATCCTTTGAGTGCTTTAGCTATATCTTTCCTTAGTATGACAGCCACCCCATTTCTTCTTGTTTTTTCATTTCCTGAATAGATTACTATATATTTGTCTGAGTCAAAGTGACCCATTCCTGTCCATTTTAACTTACTTGCTCCTAGTATTACTATATTCATGTGTTACATTTCCTTCTTTACTATGTCTAATTTTCCCTGGCTCATGCTTCTCACATTCCATGTTCCAATTACATGTGTAGTGTTGCTTCTAACTATGCTTGTTTTATTGGACATGTTTTCTCTCTGGCCTCCCCCTCTCTAGTTGTTGGTTTTTGAGCCATCTCACCTAAAGGGTTTTCTTGGTGAAATGGTCTCACAAGGAGAGACACCTTTTGCCTTCTTTTGCACAGTGCTGACAAGTGTCAGCTATGGTGATTCTACTGTTCTCTGTGAGAATTGACTTCAGGGTCACAAACCATTACTGCTGCTGCCCAGTAGCTGTTCCTATATTGTTTTATGCCTGTTGTTCCCTTCTTCCCTCCCGCAATTCTCTTTTACCTTTCCTTTTTACATTCCTATATGTTTTTTTTCTCTCTCTCTTCCTCCTCCCTGCCTCCCACTTTGTTCCCATAAATGGCATCAGTGGTCTTCTGGTCTTCTTGCTGGGGAGGGGCCTGATGTTCCTGGGCTGTGGCATAGAAGCCTCCCTTTTTGTCCATTGCCCTTCTGGTCTCGGGGGGGGGGGAAGCTTTGATGTACCTTGCCTCCCAAGCCTGCTTCTTTGTCCCTTTGTATATATAAACTGTATAGTCCCTTTCCCCTGTGAAACAAATCAAGTCTAGCCTTATTCAGAGACAATTTGTTCTGTTGCATTGGATTAAGTTGTTACAAATCCCATTGTGGGAGAAAGGCAGGATATAAATCTGTAACAACAACAACAACAACAACAACAACAATGTGTGTAGTAAAATATTATTATTATTACGGTATTATTATTATTATTATTATTATTCAACCCACTGTCAATGTTTCCATTCAAAAGTTGTATTGAAAACAATTCTAGCATTATCTTGCTCTTGTTCTTTGCAAACCCCTAGGAAAACTTAAACAATACAATGACTTAGCTAGCAAAGTTCTCATTCTTGTCATTCTGATTCAGGTTGAGGTTACTGCAACAAAACTGGTACAGAGGACATGTTTTGGTTTGGTTATGATTATGTATGCTAGTAGCTCCAAGATAACCGCATCACTTTACTTAGATCTCATCACTGACAGTATGTACATGCAAATACTTGGCCAAATGGCCACAGTGCTATCGGCAGCTCTGGTCACCTTAAAAATGGAAGAAATGTTACAGATCGGTTTCACCAATCCTAAAACAGTAAAAAGGCTTGGGGGGGGCTGAATCAGGTTCCTCTCCTCTCCCCTCAACCTTACAAGACATCTGTGTTAACAAAACTATTAGGGATGGCCAAGTTTCCAAAGCTCCTCATGGATAAACCACAAAGTGTCAAAGCTCTTCATGTAAAATTGGGTGGGAAATAAATTACTCTATGGCAATTCAAGACACAAAAAATTCCCTTGTCCCCATGGAAGCAACCACCTTTGCCCTAAAACAACAACAACCCTTTAAAGAACTCTTTTAAAAAGTTGATGGAGGATTCCACAGAAGGGTTATCCATGAACCCACTAATACATTCTTGTAAACCCAAGGGAAGCCATAGGCTCCATGGTCCCCAGCCATTAATTGGTAGTAAGGGCATACCTGAGAGCCATCTGCTATGCTTGCACACTCAAGATATGAGGAAGAGCAGCCATATCCTGTTTCCTGACCAGGGTAGAATCTGTTTATTCCTCCATTTCAAATAAAGTGAACAATTCCTGGGCACTCTCCCCCAGCCAGTCAGGTTTTTGGGGGGAGGGGACAGAGCTGTGTGTGGAAGCTCCTGGCTGCCCTTGAACCCCTGGGAACAAAGGCATTACACAAGGAGGTGTAGGATAGCTCCTCCAATGCCCTTGCAAGTGCTTACATGAAAATAGCATGGGTTATAGCAGCAAAAGCCACAAACAGAGTTTAGATGCTACTCATTCCAGGAACAGGGATATTGATTGCTTGATTCCTAAATCAAGTTGGACAAAGCTGTGTCTGTTGTTTAAACCCTGTAACTATGTGTGTGGTAAAAGCTCTCAAGATGATCTAATATACAAGATTTAGAGCTGGAGGTTTATATGCTACAGGGGTAGAGAGTCATCTCTGAACCAAACCCCTTGGTAAACCCCAATCTAACTGTATCTCAGACAAAATGGAGATGTTGGTATCATTTGATTTTAAAAACCACAAATCAATAGCATGTAAACCACAGCAAAGTTGCTCTGGAGCAACAAAAAGCCCTCCATTCTTGGCCAAGCAGGGCAATGAACTGGATGGAGTTATCATATCACACATGGGTGATGTTGGTATTAATATGTATAGCCCTGCCTTGTGAATGGAAGGAGATAAGCCAGGTGAGGAGGCCCTCCTCCATGGCAGGAAGAATGAAAATTCAGAATCAGAAGCAATAGACATTTTTTAAAAGGATTCTGTTTAAAGGAGGAAGCACAAACAGTTTTATTTTCAAGAGTATATCATTTATTGTTTAAAAGACAATATATGCAGTTCATATTGCTAATACTGTCCATAGTTGCTATTTCACATACTGTGTGATGATGGCAAATTACAGAAGAATTCAGTGTTGTTGTAATATTTCTACTCAATATTGAGATTTGCTGACAATTCTTAGTACTGTAGGTTTGGAGGCAGATTTTAAGAATTTTGAAAGAAAAATAATTGAGTGTTCCTCAGGCAGTTGATTGTGGGTCCCATGAAAGGAAAGCATTTGTTCATCTTGTTGTGATCTGTTGTTCTTGTTTTATTTTTACTGCCAGAAAAGGGAATAATGCTTGTCTGTTTCAGGTATCAAACTACCCTGATTGTCCTTGGGCACCTTGACTTGGAGATGAGAAAGCAGCAACATGTTTTGAGGTACTGCTGAGTGCCAGTGTCACTCTAATCCTAGGGTTGGCAGATATTGGATATGGAATGGGGTTTTGTAACTTTAATAGCAAATAGACTGAGAAGCAAGACAAGGTATTATAACACTCCATCAAGTTAGATGAAGTTACCTGTCTTCCCTTATCTTTCATACTCAGACTTCCAGCTGCAGTCATTCTCTCCCAAGTTGGTCTTTGCCTCCCCATTGGAGAGCAGGAGGAGGGGACAGAGACTGCAAAGTGTTGCTGATGCCTCCATGCTCCCTTTCCTGTTTTCCTCTGGAGAAGCAAGAGTGTGTAGGGAGGGAACAGATCAATCTGAAAGACTGAGCTTGAATGGCAAAGGAAGACAGGTTCCTTTGTCCTTCTTGGGGGAGTTTTGTGGTACCTCACCCTTCTTTTCAGTCTGCATTAAAGTAACAAGGGATGTCGTGGCTCAGTGGTTAAGTTGCTGATTCTGTTGATTGCAAGATCAACAGGTTGGCAGTTCAAAGCCCAAGTGCTGTGTGATGCGGTAAGCTCCCTTCACTAGTCCCAGCTTCTGCCAACCTAGCAATTCAAAAGCATATAAATGTACAAGTGGATAAATAAGTACCACTTTGGTAGGAAGATAACAGCGTCCTGCGCAGTCATGCTGGCCACATGACCACAGGTCATCTTTGACAATGCTGGCTCTTCGGCTTAGTAACAGAGATGAGCATCATCCCCTGTGGTCGGACATGACTTGACAAACTTATCAAAGGAAAATGCTTTTACCTTTACTTTTTTTAAAGTTACAAAAGCCCTTTTCCATAGCCATAACATGACAACCCTACATCTGGCAAGCATGTGCTTAAAAACATTGCACCATGTCTTCTGGTTGCTTTCAATTCTATGTGCAGTAGTCTGTTCCTTTAGGCCACACAATTAAGCAATTTTTTTTTTCACCGCAGTGCTGCTGATTTATGCCTTTTTGTCTGTTGGGGGGGAACTCTTAGAGAGGGCAGGGGCAATGTTTGAGTTTCTTAAAGCACATAACTGATCCATCTCTTAACACATGATATATTAGTATTATCAGAACAAAGTAAGTACCTGCATTTTTCAAATTTATGATAATATCACCATGTAAATATTAAGCTGTGCATAATACATTTTAAAATATTCATATATTTTAAGTCCCCACTCCAATTTTCTTCTTTGGAACAACAACAACAACAACAAACAAACAAAACAGAAAAAGCACTTTGCTCTGATGAGATCAAACTTTCTCTGAATATTACACATGTACATTATGAATATAGTGGGTGGTAATCACTCATACCTGTTAGCATCAACTGTATTGCCCTTTCCCCAAGGGACTTCCAGTCTAAGGTACAAACCAGATGTGACCTTATTGAGAGACAAACTGCTCTCTTTCATTGGACCAAGTTGTTACTAACTTAGAGATCAGCCTCCTGTAGATGCCTCCATTCAAAAGTTGTATCCAGAACTGTGTCAACATTATCTCGCTCTTGTTCTTTGCAAACTTCTAGGAAAACCTAAACAGTATCATAAAACCATAGTCCATCAGCTGCACAGGAAAGTGATTAAAAGTTACTACATTTATTTTAAGAGGATTGTCTGCTACTCCATAGCTGGAGTTATGGGCCATTCTACAACAAAATTAGAATTTGGGACAGATGACCCTCTTTTTTTTAATGGCAATGTACCTCCAAAATGCTGACTGCCACTTAGTCAGGTTTTATAACTGGCAGTTGTGATCCATGATGTACACTTGAACATCTGACCAAATGGCCACACTTGACAAAAATAAGAAAAATTGCTCAAGCATAAAATATAAGCCGAGCACTTCTGGAGTGGGAGAGGAATTCTTCTGTGTCAATACAAGGACAATGCAAGGCCCTTTTTGCCTTCTCCTTTTAAAAAAAAATCACACAAAGAGAACCTAATAAATCCTAAAAATGACAGAGGGAAGGTCCTCTACTAGTCTATCTAGGAATAGGAGAAAGTTGCTGCAAGGACAATATCCAAGGGAAAAGAAGACAACTTCTCCCTTCATTCTATGAATGATTCATAAAGATACGCCACATACACTCCTAGACTCTATCCTCAGGCTTGACTTAATTTTCTCATAAATGAAATTATCCCATTACGTTTGTTGTAGAAAATTAAAATCATGCTAAGGCCAAAAAAATCAATCCAGCTCCTCCTGATACCCTCCCCTTTTTACTTTAGTAGGCCCTCAGTTTTCCCTGTAACAGCACAACATCATGATAGTTCATTCAATTGGGGTTGGGGGTGGGGGTGGAAGTTCCAGGAACGCTGGCAATTCTTTTTCCACTCATATTTTAATTTTAACAAGGAAGAATTTGTGGACTTTCAATTTTGATGAGCCTTCCCCCTCTTCCCAGTTATTTTCTGAGTCTAGCCCATGAGAACTTTACTAGCATTTTTTTTAAAAAAAATTAACATTACTAGCATTTCTAAACATGTAGATGACCATGTTTTCTCAGTACAAATCGCACCATGTAATTATATCTAAAGAGGCATTACCTGCTCCAAAGTGTTCAAAGAAAAGCTGTATTCTTCAAGGTTGAAACTCTTTTTAGCTGTGTGGGTACAAAGTTAAACCAATTATGTTCTGTTGACTTAGGATTCATTCAGATGATATTTTCTCTCACCTTGGCTCTATGAACGGTGGTGGGACATGATTATGTCCTTTATGATTATGCATTCATGCTTCACCCACCTTTCTCTGCCTCCAGTGACCTCACATATTTACATGGAAGCTTAATAGTTTATGGAATAACTATTATGTGCCATGCACCTACCCATTCTCTTAATAAAAACAAGTGAATAATTGTTACTAAGATGGATTGTGCAATTGTATTTCTGAGCACCATTTTGTCCAGGTATCCACTTTGTTTCAGAAGGCTGCTACAGCCAGAGGATGACAAGCAGGTAGGAACTTAAAAGAGTCAAGGAGCAGCAGGTGATCCAGCACCTAAGTAAACATTATTTACCCTCCAATTTACTGATCAGCAGAAATTGCTGTAGTGCAGAAATGTAATATATGTAGCCATCAGACGTACACAAATGCCTTCCCAGCAGCAGGGTCACTGAAGTAAAATGACCCTCGAGGGATAATTTCATTTGGGTCAGTTCAATGTCCTGCTAGGAAAATGCTTCCAATCCTGAAGTATACCCATTTCTGAAAATATGACTTAACAGTCAGCAACACAATTAAAGATGTCACCAGATGGTTGCTCAAAGTGTGGAGGTCAGAATCCTCTTAGGAAGTTACAAATGCACAACCTTGAGTTACACTTTCATTCCTGATCCATATTCACAATCCCTATGCATGCCCTAGTTCAGGGGATATGCGTGGATGTGAAAGTCCTCCAATTGCAGGCACTGTGATTGACAGGGATCCATTCCCCTGTTTCTCAGGAAGCATCTGACTGACATTTCCACCTCCTTTGCACAAGCAATATCCAGTGCAAGAGGGAATTGTGACCTCTGCCTATTGCAATGGAGATTGCTCATGGTAAGGGGTGGAAACATCAGTCAGCTGCTTCCTGAGCAACAGGAGAATGGACCCCTGTCAATCATAGCAGCTGCAGTTAGTGAGAATTGGGGGAATTGGGATGGGAGTCACTGTGTAGCTAAATAACTATGGTGGTTACACATTTGTAACTGCTCGAGAGGATTACAGTTGGCTTAATTTATCTGCCACAAATTTACTCAAGGAAGGAAGGAAGCATTCCAGTTCCAGCTTGATTACCAACCAAAGTTTTTGTTCCCTTAGTGTCCTTCCTTTATGCCCTCTGTGTGCCCTATGCCTCAGAGAAACCTCTCAGTAACAGTGCAGGACCTAGTTATTAGGACTTCACTTGTCTCATTAATATGCATTGGTGCAAGAAATTGAAATATATTTCTTGTCACCTGCAAGACGGCAAGGAATATTCTGCCAGGATCAGCAAGGATTCTTGCATGTATAAGAATGGTTTTTGCACAAATTGTTTAATCACATAAATTGCAGATAAAAACCAAAAAGAAACTGCACTAGTTGCTGCAAAATTCAAGATACTTTTAAAAATCAGAAGCATCAGATGGATCATTTGTGTCCTTTTTATCAATCAGCCAGTTCTTCTGTGATTACTCTGTGTATGCTTTGTTTCACAGTAGGAAAAGATACTAGAAAATTTGCAGATGTTTGCAAACCTCAGTTAGTTTAAACTTAAAAAAAACTTAAGTTTAAACTTAAAAAAAGTCCTCTTTATCTCATTTTCATGATGGAGCAGAGGAATCTTATTGGGATCAGTGATTTCTCAAGAGGGTATCTCACTGAGAACAACTATTTTTATGTGAATTGTTCACATCCCTAACATAGACATCATGGGGCATTCTCCCAGGGTTGGTCAGGCATGTTGCCTGTTTTCTTGCACTCACTTGAGTTACTGGACCATGTGTACTGCCATAGAATCAAGACTGTGTATGCAAATTTTCCCCTTCAGATATCCAGGGAGATCCATGCCTTACAATGAAGAATGGTAGTCAGAAGCTAGAGAACTACAGCTGAGTGGGCTCCAGATCCACTACAACCCACCAAGAGCTCTGGTTGTGTATCTTAATATGATCAAGTGCCCAGCCAATGTGATAGGGGAAGGTTGGTGTTTCAATGTGAGATCTCACTTTGCTCTCCCTGTTCCTTTTCCACAGAGGAAGAGAAAAAAGAAACAAAGGAAAGGGACAGTACCCCCCCCCCCATCATACCTAAACCTCTTCATATTTAATAGGGTGTATTTCAGAAGATGGCAATGGCAAACCACCTTTAAGTATTCCTTGCCTAAGAAAAACCTTATGAAATTTATGGGAACTCTGTAGGTTAACAGGTGACTTGAAGGCGTGCATGTGCACACACATATGCACACATGCAATTACATAGGACATCAAAGTTGTAGCATAAGCTTTAGTTGACTTGGTCTTCCTCCTCACTTTCACACAGTTAGTCTCAAAGATGCTACAAATTCCTTTGCATACTGATATTCCAGACTAACACGATAGATTAGGTAGATTAGATAGAACATCTAATTGAGATGTACCTTCCTCTAGCATGGAGAATGCTTTGGAGAGAGGCAGTGCATCTTCCATTGGGACCTTGTAGACTAATAATGTAGATATCCTAAGAGGAGAAATAAAAAATCCAGATGCTAAATATAGCTGTAGTCCAGAAGAGTATAGTCAGAGCAACCATAGTGGCATGCACAGTACCCTGTTTTAAAAATGTCCACTTGTTTTAAAATGGCTCTATATGAACAATATTGACTGTTCAGTTCATTTTTTGTCTGTTTATAGCCCATCACAAGTTTTAAACCAAACCACAGACAAATTTTACCTTTCTTGACGAGCTGCATGTGGGAAGATCTGGAGAATCTGAGTATTCAGAAGCTCTCCTTCCTCAACTCCTTTTACTTTTATTTGCAGCAAATAATTTTTTCCAAATTTGCTTTTCAGATACTGGATAGATCCAAGGCATCTGCAGAAGAATAAACATACAGCGGAAGGTCACAAGTTGTAATGAGTGAAAAATCAACCTAAGCCTAGGGAAGTGAAATATGTGGTAGCAATAGCAATAACACTTATATTTCTATACCGGTTTATAGTGCCAAGCACTCTCTAACTCAGGGGTAGGCAACATATGGCCTCGGGGGGCTGGATGCGGCCCCCCGAGGCCTTTGGACCGGCCCCAGGCCGGTCCTGCCACCACCGCTGCCGCCCACCGCCGCCCACCATGATGATACTGATTATAGTTTGTATTACTTGTTCTTGGGGTTTTCTTGGCAAAATCTCTACAGGGGTTTTGCCATCATGGCTTTTCTGGAGCTGAGAGAGTGTGCATGCATATTTTTTAATATTTTTAAATTTTTAAATTTTTAAATTTTTAAATTTTTATTATTTATTTATTTATTTATTTATTTTGCTTCGGCCCCCCCAATTGTCTGAGGGACAGCAACCCGGCCCCGGCTCAAAAAGGTTGCCTACCCCTGCTCTAACTAGTTTACAATGCCAATTGCCCCCAACAAACTGACTACTCATTTTTCCCATGATGAGAGACTGAATCAACTTGGAGCCATGTTGATGGATCGAATTCACATTTTGGCTGCAGCATGGGCTGCAGCATTTAACCAAGCCTATAATGAATATTGTTACCTTGCAACTCCCAGAATCCCTTACTGTTGGCCTGACTGGCTTGGTCTGATTAAAGTTGAAATCTAACAACATCTGGAGACCCACAGTTCCCACAGTTGTCCTATACACTACTGCAGTCTTTCACTACTCAGGATGAGTAATTACCATCTAAAGCCTGAGATTTATTATCTGAGGGTTCTTCTGCTCCTGTTATTAAAGCTAGCCAATTTGGCTTTTACTGATTTCCCCCCACAAAGTCCACAACCTAAAATTATATCTATTCTGATTATATTGAGACTGTGCATTTTCTCTCTGTTATCCAGGAATAAGAGACACACTGCACTTCATCCAAGATGGGGTTCAGAGTTTACAACTGGCTTTTGTATTTCGCAAGTGAAAGACCAATCTTTTCTTCCTTTTGCACTATCACCATTCATAAAAACCACTTAAAATGGAACTTAAAACCACCACATCACTTTTGAGAGCCTAATTTGAATATGTGCTCTCCTCACCATTTCATTTCTGTCATGACTTCCGCATCAAAAAGGCCTTTTCTCCACCCCCTCCACACATTTGAAAAAGGTCTGATAAAAAGAACTGGATGGCTTAAAACAAAAACTTGCATGCATCTTTAATTTGGTCTAACAAAGGCCTGCATATTACCAACCACAGACCCACCAAAACACTACTACTACTACTAGAAACATCATAAATATGAAGTGTATAGTGATGGACAAAAGAATATATAGATGTCCACATGGCTGCCCTACAATTGTCTATTATGAGAGTGTTAGTCCTTCATGCAGAAGAGGTAGGTGTACACCTCATAACAAAGGAAGATGCATGCTTAAATTCATCTGAGGAAGGCAGCTGCAGAGACTTGCTGGATCATGGATGAAGACTGAAGTAACTTTTAAAAATCCATATTCCTTGACATGTTCTAAATGCATCTTGATTGACAATCTTATATCTATCTTATGCAACTCCTTTCCGTTGGTAGGGATATAAATCTTTTCTGATTTCACTCTAACAGACAAAAACAAACTTAAAATGTTTTTTTCTTCTCTGGATAAAATGCAAAAATCACACATTTTCAATGATATTTTGCATTTGGGGAAATGAAGGGTGCTTTCATACAAAATACATTGTCTTATGTGCAAAATCCATAATGTTGTTCACTGCATAAGAACATTGTCTGACCCTCCCTAACATGATTTCTAGAGCCGTGGTGGCACAGTGGTTAAATGCCTGTACTGCAACCACTCACTCACAAACCTAATACCAATACCAGGGGTAGGCAACTTTTTTGAGCTTGGGATCAGGTTGCTGTCCCTCAGACAATTGGGGGGCCGAAGCACCAAAAATGAATGAATAAATAAATAAATAAACAAACAATTTTAAAAAATTAAAAAAATTAAAAAATATATATGCATGCACGCTCTCTCAGCCCCAGAAAAGCCATGGCAAACCCCCTGTGGAGATTTTGCTAAGAAAACCCCAAGAACAAGTAATAACAACAATAATCAATATCATCATCATGGCAGTGGCAGTGGCGGTGGCGGCGGCAGGACCGGCCTAGGGCCGGTCCAAAGGCCTCGGGGGGCCACATCCGGCCCTCGGGCCTTAGGTTGCCTACCCCTGACCAATACCATCCAGCTTCAATACCAGCCAGGAGCTCAGGCTCGACTCAGGCTTGTATCCTTCCAAGGTTGCTAAATGAGTACCCAGCTTGTTGGGGGCAATTAGCTTACACTTGTAAACCACTTAGGGCAGGGGTAGGCAACCTTTCCCCTTTAAGGGCCGAGGGACTTCAGCTCCCAGAAGCCTCAGCCATGTTGGCCAATAGTCCCATGTTGGCCAATAGCTCCTGGGATTCTGGGAGCTGAAGTCCCTCGGCCCTTAAAGGGGAAAGGTTGCCTACCCCTGACTTAGGGAGTGCTTAAGTGCACTCATAAGCAGTATAGAAAGGTACTTGCTAATTCTTGCTATTGCTATTTCTATTACAGAATTTGAGCCTTTTTTAAATGGAAGGCATAGAAACCAGTAATCCATATAGAAACCTCACAGACAGTTACCCTCTAAAACAGGAGTGGGAATTGTATGGAACATAAGGAATACTTTATCTTGTCAGTATATTGTCTATTCATGTTATCCTATTATGCTAGGAAATAACATTCATGAGAAAGCTCACCTGAGCTGTCCAGATACCATTATAGCTACTCGGTCACACACTGCCTCAGCTTCTTCCATGTGATGAGTTGTCAAAATAGCACCCTGGTCCTTGTCCTTCAAAACGGAGTGAATTGCTTTCCTTAAGACAAACAAATTTACTGCAGTGGAGGAATTGCTAGCATTTGGTTTGATCCTCCTTTAGTTGAAGGATAGAGCTCTAACATTGGAAGAATGGAGTCCCAAATGAACCCAAAGAGAACAGAAGAGGCACCAACTGATAAGAGTCTGAGAAAAGAGGAACATCCTTAGAAAGCCCAAGACAGAGAATGGCGTGAAAATACTCAAAGAAAGCCTCTTAATTAAGGAAAATGTAAGAATTATCCTGAATATTACTGAATATTTGGAACATCATGAGAAAAAGGCTACTCTGACTTAAAAAAATATTTGGATGCAGAGAAAGTGTTTGATGATATTTCCTGGAATTATTTATTTCAAGTATTGCAAAGAACAGATTTAGGTGAAAGTATTACCCAGGCTATAAAGACAATATACCCAGTTCAAGGCCCAGGTGCCACGTGACGGAGTTCTGTGCAATTGTGCTGGCCACAGGATCACAGAGTAGTCTCTGACAATGTTGGCTTTTTGACTTAGTAACGGAAATGAGCACCACCCCCTACGGTCAGACACGACTTGACAACCTTGTCAATGGGGAATACCTTTATATATATATATATATATATATATATATATATATATATAATTTAATTCTAAAAAAAATCACATCTTACCAAATTTTCACTTTAACCACATGAAATTATGTATATGTAAATTAAGTTAGACTGTGTGTATGATATTGTAAAGATATCATTTTAATTTTGCAATGTCACAACTATTACCATGACATTTAGTGATATACAAGAATTATGATTATGAGTAACATAAGTACAAAAAAAAATGCTTAAGATTCTGTATGGTGTGGCATGGGCCTTGAGGAGAGGCAGGAAAAAAATTATTATTGATGAATGATGATGGCGATGATGATTTTCTTTTCTGAATGTTAGGGGTTGTGTTGTGAATTTGATTGTTTGTGTTAAAAATTAATAAATACATACTTTTTTTAAAGCCCAGGGAAAGCCAAGTGCTCTTATAGCCTTCTCTGTCAGACAGCTCTGGCGCCAATAACAAACTACAATTCTCTGAATTCCATAGCATTGAGTCATGGCAGTTAAAATGGTGTCTGACTCTATTATTCCTGCAGTGTGGATGCAGCCTTAGACCTGCATGATTCTCTCAAGAAAAAGAACCAGAAGAGAGACATCTCCTCAGCCCTCAGAATCTGCATTTGTTCAGGTGATCTCAGTGTAGCCTCTCTATAATAAATAGTTGGAGGATCATGCTATAAGTGAGGAAGGATAAGTATGTATGTATGCATGTACATATGTATATGTGTATATTAAAATATTTATATCCTGTCTTAAATCTCAGCATATCTATACCCACGTAAACTGGAAGATAAAAGTCTTCTTCTATACACTGTCATGCATGGCGCGGCTGCTCAGTGCATTGACACAATTGGCCTGTTGTGCTCTGTGGTGCAAAAGGACACTATATTTTCCCATTTGTCCAGCCCACCATCACCATGGGTAGATTTTTTTATTAGCATAATCCCCATTCTGAGGTTGATGCTACTGGTGAAAGTTCATATACAACATTGTGCAATGGAGACCTACTGCAATGTTAGGGAGAAGATACACTACTCCCACCTTCATAAGAAGTTTAAATTGTCAAAGATGAGAGCTCCTAATATGAAAGAAATGTACATTGTTCAGAAAGTGAGTTGGTGCACAACCAATGCTTTGTATTCTACAAGAGCTCAGAGACTACAATTCTGCCTTTACCAAATAAAGGCACCCATGATGCTATAATTCATTCAATTTAATAGTGCTCAATCACTGAAGGGTGATTGAGCACTATTAAATTGAATGAATTATAGCATCATGGGTGCCTTTATTTGGTAAAGGCAGAATTGTAGTCTCTGAGCTCTTGTAGCTCTGAATGAAAGAGAAAAAAGATTCCTTCATTTAATGGCCAAGAATAATAAAATGTTACTCTACAGACTTTTCTATGGGCCTCTACAGATGGGCCCTTTGGGCCATCCGGGAAGCAGGGATGGGGAGGGGCAGTCACATGCCAGCCGCCTCAATCCCTCCCCAAAGACGTCCTGACGCCATGCACTGTTACATATGGCGTGCGGCATCAGGACATCCTTCTGGCACAGCCTTTTGACGTGCTGTGCTGGAAGGGGCACCAAAGAGTCATATGGCGGCTCTCAGGGTGCCCTTTTGCTGGCTCTGAAAGGAGTGGCATTTTGTCGCTCTTTTCTGGGCTGGCAAAAGGGAGGATTGGGGCTGACACGTCCATCTGCATCCCCCCTCTGTTACCTTTCTTAGATTCAAATTAGTGTCTATTTATTATCTTGCAGAGATTTATGAGGCTGACTTATGCACATGGATGCATATTTGCAGATCTTAAAGTGCCTAAAAGCAAATTTCAGAGACAGGACATTATAGGAGACAGTTGAGACACCATTATAAACATTATCTCACACTAACCTTTTCCAAGATGTATCTTTATCTCCCAAAACGGGAAAATCTGCACTTGTGCTTTGTGGGCTGAATTGGTGATGACAGAAGCCTAGTCCATTGGGAAGAAGGCATTCACTTTGCAAGCAAAGTGGATCTCTTCCAAGAACTGTGATAAGGCAATGCTACTAATAATCTATTGTCTACCATGTCTACATGATTGCATGCTTTGGAGATTGTGGGAGAAAAAGGTTTTCATGGAGAGATGGGAGTTTTAGGATAATAAGAGAGGGCTTAGAATCTGGTGTTCCATTATAATTGTACATCTAGAAACCCATTTGTTTATAACTAACATAAGGGCTACTCACCACACTTGACGTTTTCCTTTGGGATCCATTCCTGTAGTTGGTTCGTCAAAGAGTATCACAGTAGGACTGCCCAGCATACTCAGGGCAAAGCACAGCTAAAAGGAAAGAAAATATATTCTGACTTTGAGAGGAAATTGTATAAACTGTTTTAACATCACTGAATGTTTTGTACACACATGGAATATACATTTGAAGAAGAAATAATTAAATAACTGTAGGACAAGAAATGTGTTTGTGGTAACAATCACTGTGGTGGTGACGCTCAGAAATGTCTTCAGAGAAATCTGAGTCATATGAATGAGAACAAACATTTCAACATTCAGACAGGCCAAAAAGCAGTATTCATTCTCTATTGCATTCTTACTCAAACTCTTTGTAACTGAGTTCAGGTGGTCAAACATGGGGTATTATCTCATTGTTTTCTGGTATAACTCATGTGATCTGGGCTAGGTTGAAAGGAAGGGATTTCCACAACATAGCTCAACAAGAATTCATATTGTAGCTGTAACATTAAGAACTTATACTTTTCGGGTAAATTGATGTTAGGTTTAAAAAAACTTGCAAGACTTACAAAGAGAAACTTGTAATCTAAACAAAAATGGGGAGGGCAAATATTGGTAACATTAGGAACCACAATGGTTCCCTACAACATTTCCTAAACATTTGTCCATGTCATCAGATTGTGGGAAGATATATACACAAGAAACTAAAATCTTCTTACAATTTTCAGATATACCTACAGCAGTTCAAGAACATTTCAGAAACAAGAAAAGGCACATGCTGGATTTAAAAATCAGTGTATTAGAAAGGGTCTCTTTTGAATTTGGTATAAGTATAAAACAGAGATGTTCTCCCCCTAAGATAATATTAGGTACCTCACCGAAGCTTTTTTAAAAGAAAATAATAGGTTAAAATTGGAATTGGTTGTGCTTTTATGATCTTTTGTATTTTGGACAAGGGAGCTAGAAGTTCAGATAATAGAGATGATTCTTAAGGAAGGCAAAGATCTTTGCTTCTATGCAACTTTAGAACAGATTTAATCAAGACTAGGTAAGTATAGCAATAGTGATTAGAGAAATTGTGTATTATTTAGAGTTGTGTAAGGACAATGAACATATAATTTAAAAAGTGCATAAATGGCTTCTAAAACTAGAGACAGAAGAGCCTATAAAAGAGTGGCTGAAAAGGTGGGTCCAAAGTTTTGGACATGACGTGCAAATGGATATCTGACAAAAAAATGTGATCAAAAGATATAAAATTTACTTTACACAGTAACATGAAAGAAAACCCATATAAAATGATGTATAGATGGTATCTAACTCCAAATAAGCTGTCAAAAATGTCCCAGAATATTTCAAACCAATAGCAAGAGTGGCAAGATAAGGAGGGCTCCTTTATTTTCATATATGGTGGATTTGTAAGAAAGTAAATAGTTACTGGTCTAAGGTTTATATGTTAATAAAAGAAATAAAAGCTAGATTTTGAAATGTTACTAGAAATGTTTTTGTTGAGCATTATGGATCAAGAACTGGATAGTCAATATGGATAATTTCTTCACTATATGACAATAGTAGCAAGAGTATTGCTTTTACAAACCTAGAACCAGACTAAAGCACCAATAACAGAAAAATGAATTGTTAAGTTTGCTGACTTTACCCAAGTGGCCAAATTATTGTTGGTTCTAAAGAATATGCCAACTGAAGATTTCCAAAAGATTGGAAATTGTTTATGGACTTTTTGAGAAATAAGAAATCTAGAGCTAGACAGTTAAGAAAGATGATAGGAAGAAAATCAGTTCCTTTGAGATGTAGTGCTGGAGAAGAGCGTTCCCAGCGGACAACCAAAAAGACAAACAAATGAGTCCTAGAGCTGATCAAGCCAGAAACCTCTCTGGAAGCCAAGATGACCAAACTGAGGCTGTCGTACTTCAGACACATCATGAGAAGAGAAGACTCATTAGAAAAGACAACAATTCTGGGAAAGGTTGAGGGAAGTATGAAGAGAGGAAGGCCACATGCCAGATGGATGGATACTATTAAGGAGGTCATGGGTATGGGTTTGCAGGATTTAAGCAGAGCAATGGAGGACAGAGGGTCTTGGAGATGTCTCATCCATAGGGTCACCATGGGTTGAGATTGACACAAGGGCAGTTAACAACAACAAAATGATGTAGTAATCTGTGGCTGTGGCTATTAATAATTTTAGTAGGATTATTTAGTTGGATCTGTAATGGTAGAATAATATTTTTTCTCTTTTTTATTTTTACTTTTATTACAGTCAGGATTGGGGTGTCATAGTCCTAATGAGTTGTATGTCTCTTCCCCTTTCTCCTCTTTCCTTTTCTTCTCTCCTGCCCATCTCCTCCTCCTTTCCCTTCTCTGGTTTCTTATATTTGATTATTTTCATTGTAAATTAATTTGCTTGTGTTATAATGAATAAAAATAAACCTCAAAAAAGAATAAATGAAGGAAGTCTTCCAAATACCTGATGAAATGGTTTAAAATATATGAATGTTCCTGCTAAAATAAACCAGTTAATCTCAAAGCTGCTGCTGGATTCCTTCATTCCCGCACCCACGCTTTTTCATTTTATACTGAAACAGACTCAAAAATAGCTATCTCTTTGAAAATTCTTCTAAATATAGTGAATTGCTTGAAGTTTCATTGAATATATGCCAGATAATTCCAGAATGATCAGAATGTTTAACCAAAGCAGGCCAATTAAATGTCTAAGAATAACTTCCAATCCCTACTGTTTTAACAGCTTGGCATTTAGAATCGGAGACAATCTGCTCAAAACCAAGTACTCTGCAATTCTCTGCATCACAAAAATTCAAGAAACACATAAAACAGGTTTATACTGAAGTGAGAAGAATACTACATCATCCAATGAAGTAGGTTTAATGTAAGGTATGCAATCAGCCCCAGCTCTAGGTTTCCAGTAGTCTGTAGTTGCTGCCACAGTGCAGAACTGATGCAGTTTGACACCACTTTAATTGTCATGGCTCCATCCTGTGTAATCCTGGTATTTGTAGTTTGTTGTAGCACCAGAGCTCTCTAAGAGAGAAAGCTAAATATCTCACAAAACTATAAATCCCAAGATTCCATAGGATGGAGCAATGACAGTTAAACCAGTGTCAAACTGAATTAATTATGCAGTGTAGATACAGCCTATGAAATAGCTGCTTATGCCAAGGAGCCAGCATGGCATAGTGTTTTGAGCATTGGACTATGACCCTGGAGGCCAGGGTTTGAATCCCCGCTTAGCCATGGAAACCACTAGCTGACCTTAGGCAAGTCACATTCTCTCAGCCTCAGAGGGCGGCACCAGCAACCCCCCTTCTGAACAAATCTTGCCAAGAAAACCCTGTGATAGGGTCTCCATAAGTCAGAAACAACACAGCAACACCATTGGTCTCTTGGCATTTGTTGTAAGCCAACTTACAACAATGTGGCAGGCAATATTGGCAGTAACAACCACCTGTACTACCTGGATAGTTGTTCAAGATGAAAGAAACACAGAACTTACTTTTCTGACTAATCCAGCAGGCAGTGTCTTAACAGTCTTTTTAAAATGCTCTTGGAGTTCTAGAGCTTGAGCTATTCTGAAAGAAAAGTACAGTTTTTGGTTTATACTGCTGCTGATATGTTCTGCATGACAACTGCAAAATGAAGACAGAGCAGGAGGATTTCAGGGGTGCTACTATAATAGTGGAAGAATATGTTCCACATCTTGTATTCAAACAGGTAGTAATTTATTTTTATTGTCACCTACCCAACAAGAAAAATCAAAACTGAAAATGACCAGGTTGGAGAGGCTGCAAAATGTTGAAGGTATTGAAATGATTTTTGTTCTTAGTAGATGTGAATTTTACAATGGAAGCAAGATATTTGGCTGGCCGTACCGATCAATAGCAGCAGCAGCAGCATCTTTCTTTATTCCTTTGACAGCTGCATAAATCTCCAGATGTTCTTTCACCGTCAAGTTGGACCAGAGGGCATTCTCCTGAGGACAGTAGCCAAGAAAGCCACCAGTGTTTTCTTCCATTGTAGCTGCACCGGCTCCTTTGATCAGCACCTATTTAGGATACCTGGTATTGTGACCACACTTAATATTGTTCATTGTAAGCATGTCTCTTAAAATGCAAAAGATTTCACAAGGATGAGATGTAATTAATGAAGGGTATCCCTTCTATATCATATAACAATAGGAATGTAGGGGAGCCTGCAAGACTTCCATTCAGTCATAGTAAGAGGGGGAATCCTAGCAGGACATCATGCAGAAGGAGATACAACAGTAATTTGACAGATCAGACAGCAAGTAATTCAAAGGTGAAAGGTGTGATGAAAGGAAGTTAACTTGATGCCCATAGTTTGGTAAACCCAATAAACATTTCCATGATAAAATAATAAAAGACACAAAAGGCAAGACATTGACAAATCAATTTCTAGCCCGAGGGCAAACTTCTATCGTAAAGGCTCATATTCCTGTGGTGTGCAAATAAATAAATAAAAATTATGCTTTAGCTTAAACTTCCTATTGTCATAATATCTTTACGAGAGGCATTTTCCTTTCTCAGAATGAGGATAAAACTGTTGAAAGCTGAGAAAACACCAAACAATGGTGTCATAAGTCAGGGAGTATTACCATCTGCGGTATCCAGAGGACCATACAAAGACCTCAGAAAGGATAGATTTGGCCCAAGGTCTTCAGGTCCTGGTACAGTCAGAATAGTTTAAAATGTTGA
Source organism: Phrynosoma blainvillii (assembly GCA_026167975.1). Lineage (NCBI taxonomy): Eukaryota > Metazoa > Chordata > Lepidosauria > Squamata > Phrynosomatidae > Phrynosoma > Phrynosoma blainvillii. Next base: position 221,116,340 of record JANUYF010000002.1, on the reverse strand, counting down.
CTGAGTATAATGTTCTGTATATAGAAATCCACAAAAGAAACAAGAGACACATCTCATGATGCTGAAAATATTGTTTATTAGTAGAAAAGCCCAGTGTTTTGGCCTATTTTGCTCTTAATGTCTTCTTCATAAAGACATGTCTATATCAAAAGACAAATGTAAATACATAATATCACACTGTATAAAATCCTATCATATTTGGGCATTGCCTACAGCCTGAACATATCCACTTAAAATTAAACTTCAGAAATTTCTGAACCTGGAACTCTCAAACCACTTACTGAACTAGTGAAGACATGCAAGCCAAAGGTGATGGATTTTCATATCTTGTGAGCAAGTGGTAGAAAAATATAGGTACAAAACACACTGCAGAATTAGTGCAGTTTAACACCATTTCAGCTGGCAAATGCCTCAATGCTAGGGAATTCTGGGAATTGTAGTTTTGTGAGACATTTAGCCTTCTCTGTCAGAGAGCTCTGGTGCCACAATAAACTACAATTCCCAGGATTCCCTAGAACTGTTCCAGGGCAGTTAAAGCAGTCTCAAAGTGGATTATTTCAAGTGTGCATTGGACCATAGATAACATTCAAGGACATGTAGATATTTCTGGGCTAAAGAGAAAGGGACCATCTGAAAACTCTGGCAGGCTTAACAAAAGCAGGAGGTGATCAAGATCATCATTCAAGCCTCTATAGACCAAAAATTTAAAATTTAAAATCCATTCTGTTTCCTTTTGTAATGTTTTAAGAAGTGCCTCACCAAGGAAGCACTTGTTTTATTGTATCTTGTATTAGACTTCACCCTTATTTATTTCTTCAGAAGTCTAGTTGTTGTCATCACATAAATGTTGTGATGCTTGCGCTGTGTGGCATGAGTAATAAAACAACTGTTGCAGCTGGCAAAATGGTGCAAATATATCTTTGTTGGCTGGTGTGGTCTGTAAATGCAATCATCTTGGAAGTGTACCTGCAACAGACACAACAGCCATAGGGATGATATCCTTTGGGTCTGAATGTTTTGTGATGTGCTTTAGCTCCTTGAATGTACTCCATGCCAGAATGCCCCTAATGCTGTTGGTTCATTTAAACAAGATCTGGGGCTTGTTCTGACAACCTGAACTATATGTAGAACCATATACCACCTTTTCTTTATGAAACCCTTTAAACTATTACTGACTTGATTAAAGCTATAACTACAGTTCATGGTGGACCGTGTTATGAACGTGTTATGAACGTGATAAGCTTTGTACAGGTTTTGAGACATTACTTTTGTGATGATAACCTCTATCTGTTATACAAGCTTCATTTCTGAAGTCATTTTCACAGGAAGAGTTACGTATTAATTTAAGGAATGGTTGGTAGGGGGTTTATTCCTGTTTTATATCTGAAAGCTAGTTGCTTGACTAATGTGTTTTATATCTGAAATCTAACTGCTTGCCTAGTGTAAGAATGATTTCAGAAATAGCTTGAAATTAATTTCTCTTTCAAAGTAGCTACACTTACCTGCCCAGCAGTTGGATTTGTGTCTCCTGTTATCACAGTAATTGTTGTACTTTTACCAGCTCCATTGGGTCCCAGGAGCCCTAAAACCTCTCCTAGAATAAACAAACAGATACCAGTTCTTTTTACTAAAGATACTAGGATACCATACCATAGCCAATGAAAGGAATGCTGGTATTAAAACAGATTTACCAATATGTGTAAGAAACATTGCAGTCTTGAGATATTTGATCAGATGCTCTACTGATTATTAGACCTACACTGGATGAGGACAAATAAACAAAACAAAGATCATATTGGTGGCATGGGCCTTGAGTACAGGAACTGAGGATAAAGGAGGCTCCCTCTTCCCCAGTATGTATATAATTTGGAGGTGGTCCTGGATACACCTGGTGGCGCAGTGGTTAAATGCCTGTACTGCAGCCACTCACTCATAGACCACAAGGTTGCGAGTTCAATACCAGCCAGGGCTGAGGCTCGACTCAGGCCTGCATCCTTCCGAGGTCGCTAAAATGAGTACCCAACTGTTGAGGGGCAATCAGCTCACAATTGTAAACCGCTTAGACATCCCATAGCGTGATATGAAGCGGTATATAAATAAGCTGCTTTTGCTTTTGCACCATTCTCCTTGAAGATCAAGTAACCTCTACGGTAGGAAATGTCAATTATCATCTTTATTTCATAGAATCATAGAATTGGAAGAGACCTCAAGGACCATCAGTCCAACCCTCTGCCATGCAAGAAGTATCTCCTGGGATTTTGTTCCAGAATAGATACCTAAATATGTGGATGCCCAAGTCCCATTATATACAATGGCAATCATTTCTCTTATATAAAATGGTAAAATCAAGATTTGCTTTTTGGAATTCTTTTTGTAAAATATTTTCAAGCCACAGGTTTAATCTGTGGATGTAGAATCCATGGATACAGAGGACCGACTATATTCGTATGGCCTTTGGCCTTTGCTAGATACATATGAGGGAGAGGTGACTAAAAATAATATATTGGACTAAGATCTTATGAACCACTTAAATTACTACTGGACCAACATTGCTAGATGCTCCTGAATTTTTGTCTGAATTTCTGATAAAATGCAAGTCACTCATAATCAGAAGGATCAAATTGTGGTTACATTTATCATTGTTGCAGTAAAAATATACATAGCAAATCCCATAGAAGTGTGGAAGGACTAAAATATTAATAAAAGTAAAGAAGGGGTTGAATAAAATATGGAGGTGGCAATGATGAGGGGAAATGGGATACATTAAGCCAAAAACTTTGGAAATAATATACCATTTTCTTTTAATAACATTTTCAGTTATTGTGAACTGTAAAAACTATGGACATAGATCTGGTTTTCTGCGTTTTTGTTGTTGTTGTGTGCCTTCAAGTAGTTTCTTACTTATGGCTACCCTAAAGTGAAACTATTATGGGGTTTTCTTGTTCAAAGGAGATTTGCCATTGCCTTCCCCTGAGGCTGAGAGAGTGACTTGCCCAAGGTCACCCAGCGGGTTTCATGGCTGAGCTGGGAATCAAACCCTGTCTCCAGAGTTGTAGTCCAACACTCAAACCACTACATGGAACTGAAAAAACAATATTGCTTGTTGCAATTACACTAAAAAGATAAGGCTGTGTTTTATGTTCATTTTTGATATAATAATAAATTCGTTCATGTAATAATATGAAAATAAAAACAATGCAGATGAATTTACAGACTATGAAAGTGTTGTTTCATTTGCCTTTCTTTTCTTTCCTCCCCTTTTTCCTAAGTTCCTTGACTCCAGAACTTAGCTCAGCCTGTAGTCCTATATCCATTTAGCTGGGATTGAGTTGAACTCGGAGACATAGCCATATTTGTCTGGAATATCACTATGCAAAGAGCTCATGTAGCATCTTTGAGACTAACGGGCTATGCAGACAGGCAGGAAAAGGTGAACTGAAGCTGCCTTTTCCCTAAAACGCAGCAACTGCACCGCCTGCCCTGAGGATGCCCTAAATGGGGGTGGAGCAACCGCACTGGGGGAAGTCAATGCAGCTTTTCTGATGCTGTATTGAAGCCCCAGCAACCACACTGCTGGACCCGAGGATGCCGCAAAGGGAGAGGAGCAACCACATGGGCTGGCAGAGGCTGCTTTAATTTTTTTATTCTCTCAAATGCATGTGCACGTGCGTAGGAACACATCTCTGCAATTGCGCAAAAACATCCCAGCGCACCGACACAAGACCTATCATAGGCTAGTATACAGTCTGTCACTCTCTGTGTACAAAGGTGACTGAAGGTCGGCATCCCTGTGCACCTGCACAAGACCTGTCATACACCCACAGATCATGCAAGGATTCACTGATCTCTGCTTCCCCCCAAGGAGTGGGTGCAGTAGACAGGTGCCACTGTCTGATTGTGCCACCCTTCGGGCAAAGGAATAAGTTTCTCAACTAAAAAGACACCTACTCCGTCGTCCTCCACAAAACATGTCCCACACAGATCAGGGGGGAGGGGAAAGGTACATGCAAGTGAGGTTTGTGTGGACAGACTTGATACATGCAGCTGGTGGACATGCAAGGGACATGGTCAACAGGACACATGGACAAATATTATTTCAAAGCCCTCCCCAAGTATGCTAGGAAGTGGTGTGCAGGTCTTATGCACACCTGCACACCTGCACAGAAGAGGTCACAAAAGCCTCTTTCATGCAAATTGCTATGCATGCTGACAGCAAGCATACATGCAACAGAATGCATTTATTGTCATAACAGAGGACAGTGGATAGGGCGCATGTATAGGGTTACAATTAGTTAAGGTTACAATTAGGGTTAGGGTTCTAATATTCAAGCACACCTGCGCCAGTGCATCCGCACCTGGAAGCATAGAGCGCTTTAAATTAAAGCCTGCATCATAGGGCTCATGCTCTGGATCACTAAGTCAATTTCCGCCACATGTGCGGTGGTGCATTTATACAGCCGTTTTCTGGTGCACTGGTGTCGCTGCATACATATACACATGCAAAGGTGTGCATCTTCACCAAAGGAGCAGAAAAAAGCGGCTCCTTTTTGGAGCCACTTTTTCTGGCATATGATGGCTAGAGGGCACTTTCTTGGTGACTTTTAGGCATGTGTCGTCTAAACTCCATGCCTACTAGTCACCCTCATAGCATCTATTTTTGCTCCTCTGCATAGCCCCTAATTGTGTTTAAGAAATTATAGGATAAGCTTTCATAGGACGTTTTCACACGCATGGGTCCAAAGCCACCTGGAAGCAATCAAGAGCCATTCCGGAGGTGAAAGCAGCAGCATTCCGGAATGGCTCTTGATTGCTTCCGGCAGCAGCAACTTAATTCCTTTTAAAAAAAGGAATTACAAAGACCGGGGATGATGCTGCCCAGCGCCGGGGATGGCGCTGGATGGGGCGGGGCAGGGCGGGGCTTGCTGCGATGTTGTGTGAACACACGGAGCAAGGACCCGGACTGACGCCGGCTAGCGCCGGGGCTGGCACTGAATGGGGTGGGGCTTGCTGCGACGTCGTCTGAAAAATTTGCAAAGGAGCCGGACTGGGGCCGGACGGAGGTAGGATTGCGTCTGCCTAAAGCCCCGTGTGAAAACGCCCATAGACTTGGGAGATTATCCCACTGCTCTAATAACTTGGCTTACTTCTTCTAAATTAAAGTCTAATTCAGAAGGCAGCCAGGTCCTATCATAAGGATTTTGCTGTCGAAGCCTTTGGGCAAGTCCAGCCTGGTTGCAGCCCAGGTCCCCAGCATGCTTTGGCAGCCATTTTTTCAAGTCGGAAAGCTCATGGTTTCGAAATAAGGCTGCTGAAGTGCACTGGGGACCCAGGCTGCAGCCAGGCTAGACTTCCCCAGTGGCTTCAGTGGCAACATCCTTGTGATAGGACCCAGTTGCTTCCCAATTTAGACTTTAATTCAGAAGAGGTAAGCCAGGTTATTAGAGTGGTGGAATAATCTGTTTGGTCTACTTCTATGTATATCTGAGGAAGTAGATCAAGTCTATGAAAGCTTATGCTACAACTTCTTTCACACAGTTAGTTTCAAAGGTGCTACAAGATCCCTTTGTGTTCTAGAAGTGAGTGCCATTGAACTCAGTGGGATTTACAGCTCAGAAGACATGTATACAATAGCAGTATCAAAATCCTCTCTTCTTCCTATTGGAGTCTCTCACAGTACAAAGAAAAAAACTAGCATTGTAAGCTAATAGCTCAAATGCTTCTGAAAATGAGTACAAAGATAAAGGATTGGATATGAGATTTGCCCCCCAAATCTCATACAGGAAAGTGCTTCTGCTCCTCACAATTCAACCCATTCATCACAGCATTTTCCTGCAGCAGGAGAAGCTGTCCATGGGCCTAACAGGCCCAAAGTTGTTTGCTTTTCCCCCAGCTCAGAAACTTTCTAAAATAATAACAGTAAACATTTTTGCCCTCTAACCTTTTTTAACACAAAAAGAGACAGTTCTTGTGGCCACTTTTCCTCCTGTCCTCTTCTTCTTCAAACAGGAACAAATCTTCCTGCTTTTGTATTCTTTGCGCAGGTTATGGACAATGACAACTGGTTTCTAAACAGGGAAGACAAGGAAGAACTTTGCTTATGCCATGCATACACTGTGGTTTCACATTCTCTTTTGGCCTTAATTTATCAAAGCAGGAGTAGCTATCAGCCTTCAGATAGGGCAGAGAAACATACCAAGTTGTGTTATATCAAGTCGGAATGTCTACCTATCTAAACCAGTAGTATCTCTGGGAACAGCTCCAACCACAAAGTTGTACCATACAGTGGTCTGTGTTTTTGTGGTGGCACTTACTGACTGACGGCTTGCTTTCCATCTAACTGAAGATGGAACATCTTCTCAACACCCCCAAAACATTTCTCAACACCCCCAAAAATGGTTTCAGAGCACCCCTTAGAGAAGAACAGAGCAATCATGAGACTCTGCACTTTGCAAACACTTTCAAAGGAGTTATTTTGTATCAAGTATATGTGGTTCTTCTGCATGAAAAAAAATGTTGTCTTGTGCAAATGTGCTCCTTGCATAGGATCCACTGTGTTCCTGCATAAGCAAGACTAATTATTTCTGTGCAAAATAATCCTCCTTCCCCTCTCAAAAATTCCTAAAAATTATGATAAAAACTTTGTAGACATCTCTGCTCTTGAGCAGTGGGAAGAAAACTACAGACTATTCATTATCAGGTACAAGGACAAAATATGAAGATTTACATTCCTACATCTAATACTCAGCAACAACATCTGGAATAACTGGGCAGTAGAGGAATACGTTTTGCTCCATAAAAAACCACAAAGACTCATAAGTAGAGAAATTAATAAAATAAGACGGAAGACAGACAGTCATTTAAGTTTTCATAAACCAAAAGGTTTCATAAATCAAAAGGTTTCATAAATCAAAAATAAATTGAAAGAAGACTCAGAATAATAAACTCAGATGACAAAGAACACCCTACCCCACCATATAGGTCTTTCATTATCTTCTCCTAACACAACTAAACTTAGCAAACAAGTGAATCAGAGATCATTCACTATATAACTCCAATGGTCTGATATAATCTCTCCCCATAAACACTTGATTGGACAGTGTTGTTGTGATTCTTCCCTCAGGTAGCACAATAGAGCTGTTAAAGAGTAAAACCTAGGAATGCAAAAGATATTCAATAGTGTTTGAAAAATGTGTTTCCCAACTGTTGGGAAACCATGATGAGGAGATTCCTGGACTGGTGAGAACAGTTTGGGACTTATTCTATGCAAAAATTGCACTTTTTTTGCTACAGAAAACAGCATATTATGTGCAGGAAACAGCATTATCTTTTTCAAAACTGTTTTCCGAGCAAAAGAAAATAATGTGTGAATTTTGCAAAACTAACTTCCCAACTAACCATTCTCTGTGCAGAAAATACTGTTTTCTGTGCAAGCAAAACGTGCAACTTTTATGCAGAATAAAGTTGTAGACTGTGAATAGTCTTATAGACTTTCTTGCAGCAGGATAAAAATGGCTCAAATTTGCTTCCTTCAAGAAAAAAAAAAGAGAACAATTACATCACTAGTAAAGCACAGTCTTCTATCGCATTCTGTATCACATCAACTTAGCATTTCCTTTACATGGTGTTGTTGGTGAAAATATGCTGTATGGATTTTCCTCTGCTTATGTTTAATATCTAGATCTCTTAATTGGTTCAGAGTTGGGGGTTTTAAAAAATTGTTTTTGCTAACTGCCTTTGAGTCTGCCTCAACCAATGGTGACTCTATGAATGAAATATCTTCAAGTCACCCTATCCTCAGCTGCCCTGCTCTGCACCTGCAGACTCACAACTGTGGTTTCTTTGACTAAGGATATTCATTTGGAATGAGGTCTTCCTCTTTTCCTACTGCCCTCCACTTTACCAAGCATTATAGTATTTCCTAGTGAGTCCTTTCTCCTCATGATGTGGCCAAAATATGACAAGAGTTTAGTCATATTTGCTTCCAGGGAAAGTTTGGTCTTGATATGCTCTGGGACCCATCCACTGGTCTTTATGACAGTCCATGGTATTATAACTCTTCTCCCGCACCACATCTCAAATTATCTTATTTTCTCAGTTTTCTTTATGGCCCAGTTCTCACAACCATACATAGAAATTGAAAATATGATGGTATGGACAATCCTAACTTTAGTATTTAATGATATATCTTTACACTTCCGGGTGTTGTCTAGTTCCTTCATAGCTGCTCTTCCAAGTCCTAGTCTTCTTCTGATTTCTTGACTGCAGTCGCCACTTTGATTAATGACTGAACCCACATATGGAAAATATTGAACTATTTCAATTTCTTTATCATCTACTTTAAAATTATGTAGACAGTGTATTGTCATAATTTTTCTTTTCTTGATGTTAAGCTATAAACCTCCCTTTGTGCTTTCTGCCTTGACCTTTTCAATAATATCTCCATATCTGTGATATTTTCTGCTGGTACTATGGTGTCATCTGCATATCTTAAATTGTTGATGTTCATTCCTCCTGTTTTCATGCCTCCCACCTCTGAATCCAATCCTGTTTCTTATATGATGTTCTTGGCATAAAAATTAAATAGATAGGGCACTAGAATACAGCCTTGCCTTACCCCCTTTCCAACTGGAAACCATTCTGTTTCTCCATATTCTGTCATGACAGTACACTCTTGCCCTGAGTACAGATTATGCATCAGGACTGTCAAACAGTGTAGCACACCCATTTCTTTAAGAGCAATCCATAGTTTCTCATGATGTATACAATCAAATTATTTGCTATAGTCTATAAAACACAGGCTGAACTTTTTTTGAAATTCTTTAGTACATTCCATTATCCAGCATATGTTTGCTATATGAGCCCTAGTGCCTCTTCCTTTTCTGAACCCCACTTAGACATCTAGCAATTCTTGCTCCATGTATGGTAAGAATCTTTGTTGTAGAATTTAAAGCATCACCTTGCTTGCATGAGGAATGCAAGAGTATTGATGCAAATTCGTCACACAATTAAAAATGAATGTCTGAATGACTTTTATTATATAAGCAAAAAAAAAAAAGTCCTAAACATCAAATTTCTCATTGAAGTGCCTTTTGTAAAAGAAATATCTGCAAATTCTCACACTTCTGCCAAATAGGCGCCAAATTTCAGAGCTTGTAAATACTTGAGCCAAGCATCAAGAAAACCCAAAATCTCATATGTTTAACAAACAGTCATTAACTTTTGTGACATCCCTAGTCCAGAGCACTTCAGGCTGTGCTGCTCCATTCTGGAACCTAATCAGGCCAATCAGATTGATTCCAGAGTTTTACAAACCTGTCCAAAGATTAGGGATTGAATCAAATCAGTTGCACAGCCCTAATTATCAGGTTGTTGACCAAACATGAAATAAAGAGACCAGACATAATTAGTTTGATTAACAAGGGCCATTTTATTGACTTGCAACTTTTTAAAACTGTTTAAGGCCCGGGGATAAGCAAACTGGTGACCGTGGGGAGCAACCTGGTGCGGGTCCATCTGAAGCCTAGATGTCAACTTACAACACTTCCTCAGCTATTCCTTGGGTAAAACACCAGACCTCAAGTGCAATCCAAAGAGATTGATTGCTGTCTCAGACATTATCTTTGGAAGGCCAAAACCTGGAGGGCTCCCTCCCAAAACTCATGACTTTGTAAGAGGAAGTCAGCCCCAGATCAGCCTCAAGGACAGTTTTCTTCCACCACCACCACCAGTCTCATGCCCCATGGAAGGAGTTCCAGAGACCAACCCTCCACCACAATGGGTGACCAAGGTATATACTGACCTAATATCTCCTTCCCCCATTACTTGCCACAGACGGTCAGCACAGCCCTTGCCCCCATTTGCAGATCACCCAGCAAAAGAGAGAGGGGGACAAGCTTAAATAGCCTCCAACAGTGCTTCCATCACATGACACCACCTGGCCAATCAGGCCAAGCAGACTGCCCTCTGGTCTCCATTCACAGAGGCAAACAAAGAAGTCCCTTCCCCCACAGCCACTTTGTTGCATTGTTCAGGGACCAAGACATGTTGAAAACATATGCACATTGCATCTTTCATAGGCATTGTAAATATAGTGTTTTAATTTTGATTATTGCTTTTTGTCGTCTATCTTATGATTGTTGTACACTGCTTTGAAATATTGTGTAAGTGGTTTATAAATATATATAAATGAAGAAATAACTGAATGTTTTACCTCTTCCTGATTTGCAGATGTCAGGGCACTTTGAACTCTTGCCCTTTCATCTTCTACATCTCTATCATTTTCACTGGGCTCTTCAGGATTCTGCTGAATACTCTTTTTCTGTGGAGAAATTCTGCAGATCAAAGACATAACAAAAAGTTTGAAAGCACTGCACACTGCCAAGTGGATATTGTTTTCTATTAAGAAATGGTCCATAATAAAGAGAGAATCTGAATGACTAACACAGAAAATCTTGTCCTTATAGTAATATATTTTATATATTATTAATATTTTATTCTGTGAAAAAGTGTCCCAAAAACATGAGTTAGGGAGAAATATCTCTATAAAACAAATAGTGAAGCTTTCAAATATCTGTAATTACACTATTATTTATCACTGTAACTTTAAGAAGTCAGCCACTGAATAACTTGAACAGAGATGAGTGGACATTCAGCCTATGTAAGTTTTCCCCCCCATGAGAGATATGTGAAAAAGAGCAGTATTATATTTCTTTTTGTCATAATTGAATTGATTGTATCTCTAAAGGGCCATGTAATAATAATAATAATAATAATAATAATAATAATAATAATAATAATATGCTGGCTTATTTTATATGGAAGAAACAATCCACCATCATGAAATTAAAATGTCATAATTGATTGCATTTCCTGATTCTTAAAAAATAAATTAAACATCACATTACAATATGGCCAAGCCTCCTAAATCTATCAGTCAATTCAAGCCTCAATAAAATAGTGACACAACCATGATTCTTAAGATATTGGAGTTGAATTAGGAAAAGAAGCCATTAAAAACAGAACCTATGAATATCAAAATGGCATGCCTGCAAGTTGTTACTTCATAAGAATAACAGGACATGACATCACTACATTTGTCTGCAAGAGCATTTGAATAGATCTTTACAAACCTAAAGACAGGATCTCTTCTCATAACTGGCTTGCCATATTTTGTCACCAGACAGCAGAGTAATAACATCAATATTACACTGTTGAGATATGACTACATAAAAGCAGAACACAAAAAATATATTTAACCAGTTTAGAGATCTATAATCACATTAATTTAATACATATAATCTCGTGCTTGGGTTTCTCTAGAGACAAACGGCCTTAAAGGAGCCCTGGGGGTGCAGTGGTTAAATGCTGGTCCTGCAGCCATTCACAGCCACAAGGTTGTGAGTTCAATCCCAGGCAGGACTCCAAGGTCCATGCAGCCTGGCATCCTTTCGTAGATCACTACAATGAGTACCCAACTTGTCAAGGGCAATTGGCTTACACACTGTAAACTGCTTAGGGAGTGCTTAAGAGCACTGATATGCGGTATAGAAATGTACTTGCTATTACTATTTCTATTAAAGATTTTTGGAGGTCTTAGAGGTTATGGTCCATTCCTACTCAGATTCTATGATTCTATGAAATGATTTTATTCACTTCATAATCATTACACCATTCTCTAATTTGTGGCAAAAGGTGGCTGCTCTAAGAATCACATTGTTCAGATAGATTGGGAAGCCACAGGCTGAGATCATATAAGTACACTCTTGGAGTGCATGTCTCCACTAGTGTATGTTTGCAGGTAGAGGCTCCTCTCCCCTTCACCACTTCCTTCCTAGACAGGCAATGAGAGCTGGGGGCTTGTGGGTACAGCTTCATTTCCTCAGTCACTGATTAGCATTAGGGTACACCCTGGCATGCTTTGATTGCCCTGGTGTACCCAGGGATGAAGGATCAGCCTCCATCTCCAGCATAAAGCTGCTCCTTCTTCTCCAAGTGAATGGGAACATCAGAACATGCCTTAGCATACTCCCATGCTCTGTCAGTGTATGAGAGTTGCACCCTCTGCTGCTATGCACTCTGAGTAAAAGACAATGTGCAAAAAGGCACAAAATATCTATTCCTACTGCATTCCAAATAATACATGCACAGGGACCACAATGGCCATCTGGTCGACCCTCCTGCCATATGGGAATAACTAGGTATATGCCACCAAGAGGATTCTTGCCTATGTCTGATGTTGTGACTTTCACTGTCCCAGTAGCAATTAATGGGCTCTTGCAGGGTTCTTTGGATCACCATCCCCACACCTTTGTCTAAAAAAGGAGTTTTCCCTCAGAGAAAGCCACAAGATTCAAAGTTGATAGTATAAGTACCTTTTAACTGTTGGGGGGGACGGACTAATTTTTGTTAGACACATATAATGATTTAAATCTCACTTTTTACTCTTCCAGGCCCTGAAGTGGGGAAGGGAATTTTACTACTCTTCATGCTCCTCTGTGGAGAGCAAGAGAGTTCAAGTTGGTCATCCCTCACGGAGAAACAAAACATTCCTGAAAAAATTCTGGAAAATATGGGCTATAAAACACTCATCTGTCTTTCCCTCCTTAACTGCTTTCCAATTAGTGGTGTGAACCATAAAACTCCATTCCCAGTGTCTAACAAGGATGGATGACCTGTGTTTATCTTTACAATAGAATTCTCCCTCCCCTCCCCTTCAGCCCACTGGAGTAATTCAAATTGCCTTGACTGAGAATAACACAATTAATACGGAGAATATCAAGTTATCTAGGTGATTGTAATGTAGCTGTGTATGATTATGTATAAAGTCAGGTGCATGTGAAACACACACACACACATATATACTTTTAGTTATAATGGATGTTGCAGTGGTGACTGGAGGGGACAATAAAACACTCAGCTGTCCTTCACTTTCACAGTGTGTAACAAGGAAGGATAGCCTGTATTTATCTTTAGAATTGAATTCCTCCCTCTCTCCCTCCCCTCCTTTAGCCAAGTGGTATAAATGACTTTACATGCCATGGCTCAATGCTATGGGATTCTGGGATCTATAGTTTTGTGAGATATTTAGCCTTTTCTCTCAGAGAGCTCTGGTGCCACAACAAACTACAGCTCCCAGCATTCCACAGGATGGAGCCATGGCAGTTAAAGTGGTGTCAGACTGCATTAATTCTGCAGTGCAGATCCAGCCCAAGCCTCACAGAATTAAATTGAATGACTGAGACAATGTTACTTTTATTACTTAAGCAAAAAAATGTCCTGGACATTGAATTTCTCAGAGAAGTGCCCACACTGTTACTTCTTTTGTAAATGAAATGTCTGGAAATGCTGACACCACAGTGGAACATGTGCCAGATTTCAGAGCTCATAAATACTCAAGCTAAGCATTGAGAAAACCAAAAATCCCATGTTTAACAAACAGCGATAAGTGTTTGTCACATCCCTTGATATGTAGTAGTACTTCTATTTTTTAAAAAATCTCTCCACTACATGTAAGAATGATGTGTTGATTTCTCACCACAAAGGAAGCCATCCAGAGCTGATTTTTATAGTTAGATGTCCTGTCTTCAGCTTCTTCAGGAAAAAGCTGAATCTATAAGAAAACAAAATTGATATCAACTATATTTTTCTCTGTTACTGAATGAAGATATTGCCAGTGGCAATAGTTTGAAAGTATACAGTGACCCTGCAAAAATTAGTTTTGAGCTTTCTGCATACTGAGGTATGCAATACTTTTGCAATCAGTTTTTGTTAATGTTCTCTAGAATAACAATAGCAATAACATGTCCATTTCTATATGGCTTATCAGTGAACTCAGCACTCTCTAAGCGGTTTACAATCTGTAAGCTAATTGCCACCAACAAGCTGGGTACTCATTTTACTGACCTATGAAAGGATGGAAGGCTCAGTGAACCTTGGAGGCCCCTGGAATCAAACTCACAATGTTGTGGCTGCAGTACCAGCATTTAACCATTGCATCATCAGGATACCCTTAGGAAGAAGAACCAGTGAACTTTTAGGATCTACATAATTTTGATGTATTGATGAGTGGGTGGAACCCAGCTTACAGTGAAGTTGGTGCAATTCAGTTTGAGCTCTTTCCCTTCTGTCTCCAGTGGGAGAAGATGGGGCAATAAGACTTCTTCAGGTTGCCTCTTCTATCTTTTGTCTACTCTGGTTGCCTGTTCTATCCTATACTGACCTTCCTTCCAGTAATGTACTGAGATATCTTAGGGCTGATTATGTTGTTAACATTTGACCAGTCTCCTAGAGAGGAAACATCTGGGCTTTTGTTCTTGCATGGTTCAAGGCAAACATCCCCACATAATTAGACAGAATGAGGAATTCAACAATAATAATTTTTATTATTATTTCTTACCTGCCTCTTTCTACGGATTGAGGCAGGGAATAACAGATTAAAATACAACACATCACATCTGTTAAAAACACACAATAACATTTAAGAACATTAAGAACACATATATCAGTTAAAAAGCTGTGGTTAGCAATGGAATTTCAGGAGGCAGAGAGAGGGGAAAAAACAGGAGAGGAAGAATATAATATGGATTTTTAAATAAATAAATAAATAAATAAAGGTACAACTCCCGCCAAATCCTGAGGCTTTCCAACAGTTTGGAAAAGTTCCAGATCAGGGGTGGGCTACCTTCAACACAACAGTGGCATGCACTAAACCTGTAGAATGTAGGTGGGAAAGAGTCATGGCATAGACCAATATATCAAAAACAAACAAACAAAAAAACAAAAAACAAAAACAAAACATGCTAGCTGTAGGTAACAACAGTTGTAAACTGGAGTTCGAAAAGTATGTTATAATAGTTATAATGGCTCAAACTACAGTTTGATCCATTATTAAAATGCAGTTCCATGCAGATAGAATGAGAAATAACTTTATGCTTTAACTTACCGATGTGAACGCATCTAAAAAGGTGATAGCTGGATACATAGGAACTAAAAAAGACAGCACATAATCCAGATTGATTCTAAAATGCATGGGGGTGGCTAAGCGGATAATAATGATAATCAGTGTCACCTAAAATGAAAGACCAAAGTGTTTTAATTTCTTCAAACATACTGATCACTTGATCCGATTATCTTTTCAATAACGCCTATGATTTAGCCCCTTAATTATCCCTCCAAGTAGAACAAAGCATCAGTATGTAACAGGACTAGCTCACATACATATTCATCCAGCTGCTGCCTTTAAAGCTCCTTATCTTCTCTCTCTGCCCCTCCTTTCATTATCAAATCTGCTTTGAAAATCCTCTCACAAATTCTTGTCAATTCATCACCACACATATGGTGGAGACACTAAATTCTTTAAACTCTGAAAATATCTAAGGATTCTCCTGCAAAAGCGCTATTCTCACAGCAGTCACACAAGTAATAATAAAAGGGGATAATGCTGCATACCGGATAGCCATCACTGCACCTCTCTCATTCACCAACCAAGGCTGCTGCCTCCATCACTCTCTCTTCCTGACCTCTCCCTTAACCCCACCTCCCCACCTTATTTTTCTTAACTTTCCCCTTTTTTCCCATGCAATTCAAGAGCTTTGCTGCTGCAATTAAGTCTTTAAAAGTGAAAAGAAGAAGAAAATAAATAGAAAAAATAAAGAAAGGTAACCAGACAGCTTTGGAATAGCGAGGGGAGGGGGGAAGAGGGGATATGGACACCACATGTCTGGCAATTGTGCAACTGCCCTGGGAGTGACATTTTGCACCTGGGGACTTGCATGATTGCCAGGTCATTCACGGCTTTTGCCCATGAATGAAAAGGAACTGGTTGGGGACAGGGCAGCTATGAGTCAGTGGTGGCAGCATGTGATGAGTATCACCAAAATCACTCTTTACCAATGAAATTGTAGTTTAAAAGCTGTGTTTAGTATTGTCCTAAGCAAAATAAGTTTTCCTTCTTCCACCTTCACTTTCATGGCAAGTTTTGAGCTTTCACTGCCCATCTACAGAAATAAAGGTAAAGGTAAATGTTATAACTGATTGTAGGGGGCGATGCTCATCTCCGTTACTAAGCCAAAGAGCCAGCGTTGTCCAAAGACAACTCCGGTGATCATGAGGCCAGCATGACTACACCGAAGGCAGCTACCTTTCCATCAAAGTTATACCTATCTATCTACTTGCATTTACATGCTTTTGAACTGCTGGGTTGGCAGAAGCTGGGACTAGTGACAGGAGCTCACCCCATCATGCAGCATTTGTGCCTCAAACTGCCAACCTTCTGACCTTATGATCATCAGAACTGGTATCTTAACCACTAAGCCACCCATCTACAGAGGTACCCAATGCATTTTGGACTAAATAATCTCATTGCTGCTGTGTCACATTGATTCCTGTGTGCATATGCAATGATCTGGTGAGTTCCACAGACAGTATTAGTATTCGCCACATTTTTTAAGGAGTGGAACACTGGACAGTTGTTGTGAAGGTTCTTCTGGGTTGATGCAAGAGAATCATCCAAGAATGGATTAAGTCATCTATTGGGAGCTGGGTATGTTAAGTCTGGGGAAGAGAATGTTAAGAGGTGACATAATAGACCTGTTTAAATATTTGATGGGATGTAATATTGAGGATGGAGCAAGCTTGTTTTCTTCAGCTCCAGAGACTAGGACCCAGAGCAATGGATTCAAAATACAGGAAAAGCGATTCCACCTAAACATTAGGAAGAACTACCTGATGGTAAGAGCTGCTCTATGCTCCAGAGAGGCAGGGTTCATGTGAATCATCTCTGCACTGGGCTAAAATGTTCACAGAATCCTCCCAGTTCTGTCCTATGGCTGAGTCTGAGATAGATTATAATCTCATGAGTTTTACATGACAACAAAATGAAAAAAAATTGAGAACTATGCAGATGAGTGTGCAAAGCAAAGCAAAGCAGCTTAATTTATATACCGCTTCATATCACGCTATGGGATGTCTAAGTGGTTTACAACTGTAAGCTCATTGCCCCCCAACAGTTGGGTACTCATTTTAGCGACCTCAGAAGGATGCAGGCCTGAGTAGAGCCTCAGCCCTGGCTGGTATTGAACTCGCAACCTTGTGGTTTATGAGTGAGTGGCTGCAGTACAGGCATTTAACCACTGCGCCACCAGGGCTGATCTGTGTGTGTGGGCTTTTGCCATCAGGTAATTGGTCATAAAAGGGATGCAGTGGCTCAAGTGGTTAAGATGCTGACTTTGTTGATTGCAACATTGTCAGATTGGCAGTCCCATCACTAGTCCCAGCCCCTGCCAAACTAGCACTTCAAACGCATGCAAATGCAAGTAGATAAATAAGTACCACTTTGGTAGGAATGTAAACAGCATTCTGTGCAATCATGCTGGCCACATGATCACAGAGTAGCCTCTGACAATGGTGGCTCTTTGGCTAATGAGCACCATCCCCTATGGTCAGACATTATGTGACAACCTTGTCAACAGGGAATACCTTTACCTTAATTAATCATGGTTTCTCATTTTCTCTCACATACTCAGGGTTTCTAGAATACTTTCCAACATCTCAGGCAACCAATTACAGCTGCTCAGTGATCAAACAAATATTTGGGAGAAGGCTTTCCATTTCCTCTCACTTTATTAATTGCATCCTCACACTCCAACCATGCTGCCCTTTGCCTCATCTCACATACTCACAATGCACCCTCCACTTCCTGCACAATTCATTATCCCTTTGCCCATGCCTGAAAGCCAGGGGAAAACTTGCAGAACAATTTGACAGACCAGTGCCCCCCCCCCCATTTTGTCCCATATCTCATCTCCTAAAAGTGTTAGGACCTTACTTTTTTCTTCTTCTAAGAAAATGAAATCTTGGAATCCAGGCCAGTTGTGGGTCCAAGAGACATCAGAAACACACATGTAGAATCCAGGTAAAACCTGGCCAACTGGATTGTATAACAACTATAACTTAGTCCATCTCAGTAATAGATCTACTGTAACCCTACCTTACTTCCTATCTCAAGGTAAGCAAAGAGCTAAGGCTATATCTGCCTCTCCCTCCACATGGTCCTTTGCTTCTTGATCCCTGACTTCAAATGTCCCAGTTCTTTCGCCTTCACCAGCTAGAGCTGTGACTTTCATCCCTGTCTCCTCCATTATCCAGGCAACTGACCTTCCTGCATCTTTCTTTTGCCAACTAGCTAGCTGTAAATACTGTGATCTGGCAGATTGTTATTGGCATGTGCTGTGATGGTTGGGAGTGCTACTGAGGTCAGGATGACCAGATGTCATAACCACAAAGGAGGACAAGGCACCATAAAATATAAGACATTCAAGAAAAATGTACAAAATAAAATTACAAAAAAACCCTAAAAATGAATAAAAATATACATTCATGCTTCTTAGTCATGCTCAAAATGGAGGATGTTTTGGAATTTGTCCTAGACAGATGGTTGAAATGTAGGAAATGCCCTGAAAAAAACAGGACACCTGGTCACTCCGACTGAGGTTCCAGTGGAGGTGACAGAGGTTGATGGTTGCCTTGCAGTCTCCAAACCCCACTGCACATGGAAGGGAAGAACTAAGAAGGCATCTATAGGCATTAAACTTCATACAAACATCCATCACATGACCTGTGCCTTTCATTTGAAATAAGGAGGGTTAATCCATTTGAGATGTCTCTTCACACCACTGTGCATCACACACTGAAATTATCCATTCTAATTTTACTTCTTTCTTGGATCTGGGTAGTGTACAAGAGCCAGTTCCCCTCTTTCGGAACCCATAAAATGCACTGTAAATTCTGGATGGGCAAAAATCAAACAGCCCCCCACAAAAAAATCATCTGCACAAGGTTTATCACTGTGTTATCAGTAGAGAATCTCAAGCAAGTGTTCAGAATATGCTTAGCCTATAATACTGTTCACTGTGTGTGTGTGTGTATATATATATATTCATTAAATCTGAGTTTTCAGTTTCCTCACATTCTAAGGTCTCATTCCCACTATGATTTAACTCAAATTGCTGATCAGGTTATATGTGCCTCATCCCCACTTGAGACCAGTTTCAATCCTATTGAGCTCAGTTTCAGTCATGATGAAGTGAGGCAAATGCAAAATAAATAAATAAATAAATAAATAATGTTCTTTTCTGACAGTAGTGTCCTGGTGGTTCTTTTGAAAAGAACTGATTCAGAAGTGTGTTCAACATGTGGAAACTACGGATATGAAACACATCATTCTGGAGAGGAAGGACTAATGGCAGAAGGGTGTTTACTATCCCAACTAAGATTTTGGGAAATCAGCCATTTTTCCTCCTCTCAGCACTGCCTTTGCTTTGCAGTGTGACCTATGGGTGATTTTCCTCTCCTCCTCACAATTTCCCCCAAGGCTGGTGATGGCTGGCCAAAAGGAGGGCACAGACCCCCGATTCCCCCCCCCCTTGTTACCGATGATGTGCAGATTATTGACATGCATTTTGAAGGGGCACAAACTAGTGGGAACGACAATTATGCCGAAAAAAGAAGTGATTATTAGGGAATAATTAAAAGATCCACTTTCATAGTGGAACCGACAGACCTTTTGGAACCGATTCACTGACATGGAGTGAAGGCGAATCACAAACTAGTTTAAATGTATGTGGGAATGAAGCCTAAGACAGTTTAATATACTGCAAATGTTACAGGTATTGAGGCAGGACACATTATGAATCAAATGAACGGCCTGGCAAGGTACTTACCAAAATGAGGATAAATGACCAAAAACTGCTAGGATGGCTTTTTTTGCGAAATATGAAGGCAATCACATATAGGAATAAGATAAATGATATGCTGTAGCCAAACAGAAATGATACCTGTAAGGAAGAAGGTCTCATATTAACAACAGTGAATTAATATCTAAACACCATACATACATCACACACTGTGTGACATTTATCAGTGTTATTCAAGGTTAAAAAACAAACAAACAAACAAAAAACCCAGCAACAAACCATGGGAAATATGTTGAACATGCATTTATCATTACTGTAGTATCTGAAAAGAAATAGATATTACACAAACACTGCTGGCTTTTGTCCTTTTCCTCCCCAGTTTTTCTTCTCTTTGTGCTGTGTCATTTTAGTTTGTAAGTCTGCAGGAAAGTGACTCTCTCTCTTTTTAAAAGATTTTATTATATTTTATAAAACACATAGTTATAACCATACAAAAACTTATTTTCATACATACATACATATCTAATTACATACATACATTTACATCCATTAACAAAGGCAATCTCCATCTTATACACATACAAACATAAACACATATCAATTTGGTTTTATATTTGTCTTCTATACATGATCTGTAAATTAAACTTCCTTAATGTTTACCTTCTTTAAATAGAGTCAATTAAATCCCTCATGTTTACTTCATATAAACTGGTCTTATAACCCAATACCTTCTCTCTTCCTTCTACCTTATATTATTACTATATCCTCTAATATCAGGAGTGTCGTGTTTATAATAATTGAATTGTATAATAATAATAACAGTTTCATAATACCTTCAACTTCTATCCCTTTTCCAGTAATTTTTTAAACTTATCCATTCCTCCTCTACTTCCTTCTCTGTGTTTTTTGTTGTTGTTATTGTTCATCAAGCCTGTTAGTATGTCCAATTCCATTGCCTTTCTTATCTTCTCATCCCATTTTTCTTCTGAAGGTATTTTTGATTGTTTCCAATATTTAGCATATATTATTCTTGCAGTGGTGACCATATACAATATAATTCATCTATATTTTTCCCACTCTTTTCTCTATTGAGCTTGTCATATTTAACAGAAAGAGTATCGGGTCTAATGCAATTTTTATCTGTAATATCGTTGACATCTGCTTTTGTATCCTCATCCAGTAACTCTTTGCTTCTTTGCATCCCCACCACATGTGGTAAAAGGTTCCTCTTGATCTCTGAAATTTCCAGCATTTCTCTTTTCCAGTTCTATAAATTTTGTTTATTTTAGCTGGTGTTGGATACCAGCGATGTAACATTTTGATATAGTTTTCTCTATAGTCCTGACATAATGTATATCCATTTGTGTCACATCATGATTTTTCCCATATCTCTAATTTTATATTTTCCCCAATATCCTGTGATCATTACATGTTTTACATTTTCACTCTCCAGATCTCTTTCTTTCAAAATTTTATAATATTTTGAGATATGTACCTTTTCTTTATCTAGCAAGATCTTATCTCTGTTTTTTCATCGGTGAACCCTGTATTTCTTTTATCTGTCTTATATCTTTCTTTTAACTGTATAAGAACCAGTTTCTTTTTATTTCTTTTTTTCCAATTGTTCTTCTGATTTCATCTCTTCATCGTTATTTCCTTTCCAGACAACTGAATCTTTATAAGTGAGCCACGGTGTTCCTTCATTTTTTGTTCTTTCCAAAAAAGCTTCTTGGGTTGATACTCAATTTGGTATACGATTATAGAATTGTTTTCTAATTTTTATCCACACATCAAGCAGTGCTTTTCTAATAAAATAGTGAGTAAAATCCTTATTGTCTTTGAGTTTCTCATACAATAGATATGAATGATATCCATATCCTAGTTTCATACTCTCTGAATCCAATAATCTTTCATTACTTAATTTTACCCAGTCTTTGATCCATGTAAGACTTGCTGCATAATAATATAATTTTAGATTAGGTAGGCCACAGCCTCCTCTTAATTTCTCCTCTGTAAGTAACTTCCATCTAATTCTGGCTTTCCCCCCTCCTCATATAAATTTTAACAGCTCCCTTTACCATTCCTCAATGTTTTTTTTTCCTCTTGTAATTATAGGTAATTTTGGAATAAGTATATAAATTTTAGGAGTACATTCATTTTAATTATTGCTACTTTCCCTAGAAAGGAGAATTGTTGTCTTGTCCATTATTTCTTCCCACACTTTTTGGTAATTAATTTTAAACAAATCTATATTTCTACTGGTTAAATATATACCCAAGTACTTTACTTTCTTCTCTACTTTAAATCCTGTTATCTCTTTTAATTTCTCTTCCTCTCTCATATTCATATTTTTTGTTAGTATTGTAGTTTTTTTCTTTATTTAGCTGAAATCCTGCCAGTTCTCCATATTCCTGCATGACTTTTAATAATCTTTCTATGCTTTTTTTGGGGGGGGGAAGGGTCTTCCAGAAAGCATATAATATCATCTGCGAATGCTTGTATTTTAAAGGCGTGCCGTTTCACCTTGACTACATTTATTTCCATATCCTCTCAATTTTTGTTATTAAGAATCTCCAATACAACTATAAATAACAAAGGTGAAAGTGGAAATCCCTGCCTGGTACCTCTCCGATTTGAATCTTTCCATTCTTTCTTCATTTACTATTATTTGAGCTCTTTGTTCTTTGTATATAGCCTCTATCCAGTCTAAGAATTTATTCCCCATCTTCATTTGCTTAATCAGTTCCAACATAAAGTACCAATTGACCCTATCAAATGCTTTCTCAGCATCTATGAGACTCATTGCCATTTTCCTTTCATTATGGTATTCAAAATGTCCAATTATATTCAATACAGTTCTTAAATTGTTCTTACTTTATCTATCTGGTATAAACCCATTTTGATCTTCATGGATAATAGATTTCAAAATCTTCTTCAACCTTATTGCTATGATTGAGGTGAATATTTTGTAATCTATATTTGTTAGAGATATTGGTCTATAATTTCTCAAATCCCATTTCTCTTTATTTTCTTTTGGTATTAATGTTATGAATGCTTCCTTCCATGATTCTGAAATTCCTTGCTTTTGGATGTGGTTTATCACCTCTTTCAAAGGTCCATTTATCTCATTCGTCATCTTTTTATAGTAGATTGCTGATATACCATTGGGGCCTGGTGCCTTTCTTAATTTCAATCTTCCAATTGCCTCTAATTTCTCCTTACCTGTTATTGGTTGATTTAGGCTTTTTTCTTGTTCTTCATTAAGTGTAATAATTTTCTGTTCATCCAAATATTTCAATATTTTTTCTTTATCATTATTCATTTCTGTACATTTCTTCGTAATATTCTTTAAATAAAAGCATATTTTTTATCTGTAAATGATTCTCCCTTATAATTTACCTCAGTGATTCCTTTTCTCCCTCTTTCTTTCCTCATTCTGTTAGCTAACAATCTTCCTGCTTTATTCCCTGCTTTGAAATGTTTTTGTTTAACAATTTTTAATTTTCTTTCTATCTCTTTGCTATTATTCTTAACAGGTGTTGTAGATTATCAATTTCACATTTCAATGTCTTATCTCCTTTTCTCTTCCATTCCTCTTTCTTTTTAATTTTTCTCTTAACTGATTTTCTTTTTCATTTTTTCTTCTTTTTTGCTCAGATTGTAGCTTAATAATTACACCTCTAATCATCGTTTTACTTGCATCCCATATTGTTTTTGTCGGCATTCCTTCTGTCCTGTTTTCTCTGAAATAACATTTTAAAATTTCTTTTAATTTATTCAAGTTATATTTATCCTTAAATATTTTATCCTGTAATGTCCAAATATATTTTCTCTTCTTCTCTAACATTTCTATCATAATTGGGTTGTGATCAGAAGTGTATTTTGTCATTATTTCCATGGAATGGATCATTGGAGCCAGGAATTTGGTCATAATAAACAAATCGACTCTCGAGAAAGAGTTATGGGGTTCCAAGAAATAAGTAAACCCCTTTGTCTCTTTATAGTTATATCTCCATAAATCTTTCATTTCATAGTCATCCTTGAATTTAAAAAAAGGATTTTGGTAATTTCCTTTGATTTGATCTGATTTTTCTCCCTTCATTTGATACTCTGTCAATCTTTGGATCTAGCACAGCATTGAAATCTCTCATTAATATTATATCATTGTATTCTAGATTCTTTAATTCATTATGTATCGTGGTGAAATATTTTCTCTATTTTCTAATGGTGCGTAAATTCCCACAGCTAATAATGTTAAGTTTTCAAGTTTTATTTCCACTCCTATATATGTTCCCTCTTTGTCACAAAATATCTCTTTCGATTGATACTTTTTTCTACATATATTGCTGGTCCCTTCCTTTTCTTATCATTAGCAGAGATGTAATATTGCCCTAATTTTGTATTCCTAATATATTTGTTTTTGTTTTTTTACTTATCTTCGTTTCTTGGATACATATGATGTCACTCTTCATTTTCTCCAGTTGAACATGATATTCTCTTATATTTTGAGTTAATGCCTTTAACATTCCATGAGGTTATTTTCATAACTGTTTTTGTTGTATTTCACAATGTTTACAGTTTTACTCTTCTTTTTTTTTTTTAAAAAAAAGCGACTCTCTTTTATTGATCCGATAGGCCACTAGATAGAGAGTGGGATCCACAAACAAACAAATAAACAAACAAACATATTCACGTTTTATTTTAAAAGTGGGTCTTATCGCATGCAGCCGCTGCTGGGTGAGTGCAACCCATATGCAGCCTGGATCCCAGCTGTGCTTTTCAAAAATGGGAGCATGCCGTTTTTAAAAAGCTGATGTATAAGAGCAACTGGGATCCTGGCTGCATAAAGGTTGCACTCACCCAGCTGCTGCTGCATGCAATAAGACCAACTTTTAAAATTAAGCACATCTGTATCCCACTTTAAGTCACTTTAAATTCAGTGTGATAATCTCCTTAGTGGAAGCTGACCTGAGGTCACCATATAACACAGCAATAATGTGATTCCTTGATTACAGAAATTGCAGGGATCTCCCTGTATGGAAAGCCCCATTGAGAAGCTGTTTTCAGGCAAATCACTTCTTTTCTTGGAAGAAAGGACATCCAAGCCAAGTCACCCCTGCAAGAATTTCCAGCTGAAGGAAAGTGGAGGGGAGATGGTATCAGCAGAAAAGATACTTTGATAGGAAAATGAATGGATGAAGAGCACAGAAGCTAGGTGGAGTCAAGATAGCATTGACTTTAAGATGGGTGGGTATGTGTGCCTTCAGGAAGCAAAAATGGTCAGTAAACTTATTTGCCCCTCCTGGTTACTCTGGATATGTGCTTGCCATGCTTTCTGCATTCTTATTGTGAATACAAAGGTGATAGGAGATCCCTTGATAGGAAGCCTTGATATTGTTTTTTTTTCTTTGATTCAACTGTTATTCTTTTCAATATTTCTTTATGTATAAATAAATGCTGCATCAAAGTTCCTGTGTAGACAAATGTGGAGAGAAGGCAGGTTAGAGCCAGTCCTGGTGACAACCAATCAGGACTGAGCTGGCGACAGCCAATAGAATGTTGGGATGTAAAGGGGAAATTCCGTTAGGAACAGTTGGAAGTCAGTTAGGGTTTGGATTCCAGAGACTGAGGGTCTGGTGGACAAGGTTCCAGAGTGGAAGAGGGTTAAGGTCCAGAAGAGAGAGAGGGGGGGCCTAAGACCCAGACTAAACTCCAAGGGAGGGAGTTAATAAGGAGAATATCCTGAGGGGCATTGATAGCCTTAGAGGCTGGTTAAGAAATAGTGATAAAAGTACCCAAAGAAGGGCTAAGAGTGTCCTGTGGGGGTAATTGAAAGTGTCCCAAGGAAAGGAGTGTTTTAGAGTATTATTATTTGTAACTGCAGCAAGATCAAGTGAAACATTGTTATTTGTATTGTAAATAAAGCTTTGTTGTTACTGTATGAAACACTTGTCTACAGTGTGAATGAATATCCATGCTACTAAACCTTACACAAGATAGGTTATACCAAAGAGTCTTAGAGGAGAAAGTTGGTGAAGGAGTGGCTCTTTGCAAAGCAAAGCAAAGCAGCTTCATTTATATACCGCTTCATACCGTGCTATGGGGTGTCTAAGCGGTTTACAGCTGTAAGCTCATTGCCCCTCAACAGCTGGGTACTCATTTTAGCAACCTCAGAAGGATGCAGGCCTGAGTCTAGCCTGAGCCCTGGCTAGTATTGAACTTGCAACCTTGTGGTCTATGAGTGAGAGGCTGCAGTACAGGCATTTAACCACTGCGCCACCAGGGCTCTGCAGAGGGGGTGGCAGCTGTGGGACAAAAAGAGTCCATGGTGTGGCCACAAACGAAAGAAAGGAAAAGTGCGCTTCACAATGAGGAATTAATTTTAATTAAATCCATAATTCACAATGATGAAACCATTGCTATGCAAGAGGAGGGGTGCCTGGAAGCATTTGATCTGGTTTTTTAATCCTTTCTATCTCCAAGTGCAGTTCCCATGGAATTTCCTGAGACCCCGGACAGTGAGAAGGATCCAGTCCATGTCTCAACATCCAGGACTCTCTCAGCATCCAGGGCCACACAGCCTGCCATGCAATCCTGGAACAAAATGAGCCTTCCCCACCCACCAAAAGAAACTGGTTTGGCACAGAGAATCCAAGGGATCTGAGATGTCATTGATTGACCAAGAACCTACTCACTCGCTACTATAAAAAGAAACTCAAAAGCTAATTCCACACTAGGCATAATTACAAAAGCATGTGAAAATAAAACTAAATAAAATAATACCCTCCCACATTTCATAGATGAAAACCAGGGCACATGTAGCCGAACACTATCAGACTGCAGTTAAGATAGCAAAAGTTATTAGTGAAAAAGAAAAGATGAGCAAGGAGAAGCTGAAGTAGTTCAATTTTGCCAGAGCCTAGTGGGAAGGATAAAATTCTTCCACTCCTCTTCTCTCCTCCATTGAGTTAATGGAGTGCAAACTACTTTAACACTTTGAACTCCTGTTTGCAGCAACTGAAGACGATAGAGGGAAAGTGGGAGGAGGAGAGACAAACTGGAACATTTTAAAAGCAGCTAAAAAAAAAAAAACAGCAGATAAATTATTAAGACTGTCCCTGCATAATCAGTACAGTTGAGGGTATGTAAAAAAATAAAATAAAATAAAGACAATACCATGCTGCATTTATATATCTCCATGGAACCACATTTGGAACATTGTTTACACTCTGGTCAAATAGAATACTGTGGAGCTGGGAAATGGGCAGAAAGGGCAAACAATAAAAGCCAAGGAGTGGAGCCACTTCCCTTCCAGGAAACATTACAACAATTGGGGCTGTTCAGCTTAGAAAAATGTTATGGAAAAGGAAAGATGATAAAAATCTATATAGTATCAGGCATAGATGAAACTCTTCTTCCTCTGTAATAGAACTTGAGGTCATCCATTCACTCTGGATGATGGGCAGATTCAAAACACATAAAAAGAATTACTTCTTCCTAAGCACATAGTTAAACTTTGGAATTCATTGCCATAACATGTAGTGACAGCTGCAAGCTTGATCACCTTTAAACGGCAATGAAAGAAATTGAAGGCAGTTAGATTCATCAGTGGCTACTAATCAGGATGACTATGGATCACCTTTTGATTCAGGAGCACTATGCCTCTGTATAGCAGTTGCTGGGGAATGTGAAATAGCATAGTTCACTCATATCATACAGGTGGGCTTCACACAGCTGGTTGACCACTGTGTGAGCAGAACACTGGACTGAATAGGGCAGTTTGATTCAGCATGGTTCTTTTTAAAGTAGATTCAGACTTCATCTTTTACAATAATGAATACTTCCACCCTAAATTGAACTAGGAGTTATTGAGTTTCCTGTATTTTGGCCTCAACCATAATATTTAACAACTGTGATATTAAAACTGTCTTTTATGAGCTTATTGCATTCTTAAATAAATCACCTTACCTAATCCAGTTTAAAAATTAAGTCAGGCAGCATCCTGATATTATCAGAAGGATTTAGCCACTGAATCCACCTCCTGGGTCTATCCCAGGTCTGTCCCAGCTCCCAGTGCTCCAGTGACCATTTTCTCAAGCTGGAAAACTCCCTGCTTCTAAAAGAGCTGTGCTGAGTGGCCCTTGGAGTGGGGATGGACCCAGGATGGACCCGGGATTCGGTGGCTAAATCCTTCTGATAATATCAGGATGCTGCCTAATTTAAATTTTAAACCAGATCAGTTAAGGCGATTTATTCAAGTATGCCATAAACTCCTTAGTCTGATGCTACTGAATCACTTAGGAGATCATTGTACACAAAATTCACACTGGATAGGCCCCATGTTTCATGAAGGTTGTAACTGTCAGTGACAGATCTTACCACATCGCTCCATGCCTGGCAATAGATAGCCCATATCCAACCCAGGCTTCTCCTACAGCTGTTCATGAACAAGATTTTCCAGAGAAGCTGCCAAAGAAGCCTGGGCTGGATATGGGTTGCCTACTGACCAGAGGCAATGTGGTAAGATCTGTCGCTGACAGTTACAACCTGCATGAAATCCAGTGCGGATCTGGCGTGGATGTCACATGTGATAATCTCCTTAAATACGCTGGGTATCAAGGATTCAATAAATAATTGAATGACTAATATTCAGAAACTACATCTAAGTTTTGGAAGTTGCCATCTCTGACTAATTTCAGAGCATTAATATTTTAATGATCTTGTCATGAAATAGACAGCAGCACCTTTAGACAACCACCCAGTCAATTTAATTAAAGAATTAACAGAACTTTATTGGAAGATCCATAGGTCAGTCCTGGCTATCAGACGTTTTAGCTGAAACTGAAAAAATCCCCCTCTACAACTAGTGAAAAGAATGTGCAAAAAGCCCGCGCTCTCAACCCCTCCTTCCTTTTCCCAAACATCTCGTCCGTTCCCAGCTAGCCGAGCCAGCCACCCAAGGTCACTTGATAAAGCACCTGCGCTCTAACATAACTAACCCATCTTCCCATCATCCCCACACTATACTACATATCTGATAGAATACTAACAGGATTCTAACAGGCTGCCCCCCTGAAAACAGAACCCCCCCCCCAAAAAAATAAAAGAAACATCAAACAACTGAAGACAAGGAAGGCTTGTCTGGATAGCGTTCATGAAAATGAGCAATCAGATCAGGAGCATTGACATGAACAGCAGACACCCATTCAGAATGGTCAACAGGAAAGTGTTTCCAACGGATCAGATATTGTAGTGTGCCTCGATGAACCCGAGAGTCCAGAATCTTCAAAACTTCAAAGTGTTGATGTCCATCAACCATCAAAGGAAGGGGTGGTGACTCAACGGGTTTCCAGGGGTCAACAGCACAATCAGGTTTCAACAAACTGAAATGAAAAACTGGATGAAGATGACGATAGGTCTTAGGAAGAATCAATTCAGCAGTAACATCATTAACAAGTCTCTTAACTGGAAAAGGACCCACAAACTTTGGGCCTAGCTTTTTGGAAGGAAACTTAGACCTCAAGTTCTTGGTGGAAAGGTAAACCATTTCACCAGGCTTAATATCCCAACCTTTTGTCCTTTTTTTTGTCAGCCTGAATTTTATACTGCTTCTTAGCTTCGTGCAAAGCTTTGACAATGGTGGGCCAAGCCCCTCTGACTTTATCAGCCCACTGGGTCACCTGAACCGGGTCAGTTTTATTTACAGGCAGGGCAGGGAGGAGCTTAGGTTCAAAACCATAGTTAATCGAAAAGGGAGAGCTCCCAGTGCTGCTGTGCACTGCGCTATTGAAAGCAACCTCGGCATGTGGAAGTAGATCAAACCAATCATCTTGCAGATAATTAGTATAAGAACGCAGATATCTCTGGAGACTTTGGTTAGTCTTCTCGCTCTGACTGTCAGTCTCCGGGTGAAAAGCCGTACTAAGGGCCAATTGAACCCCCAATTTGTCTTGTAGCACCCTCCAAAATTTAGAAGTAAACGAACTGCCTCTATCGGAGATTATTCGGTCTGGGAGGCCATGGAGTCTATATATGTGTGCTATGAACAGATCAGCTAATTTGGGGGCCGAAGGCATCCCCTTGCAGGCCACATAATGTACTTGTTTGGAAAACAAATCTACCACCACCCAAATAGTGTCTCGGCCCTTGCTAGGAGGCAAGTCTGTTATAAAATCCATAGCAATGTGTTTCCAAGGTCCTTCTGGTGTAGGCAGAGGTTGAAGTAGTCCTCTAGGCTTGCCCACTCTTGGTTTGGCTCTAGCGCAAACCGGACAACTTTTAACATAAGCCTCTACATCTGCACGAATTCCATCCCACCAGTAGGTGCTGCGGATCTTGTGCCAAGTTTTTAAATATCCCCAATGCCCTGCTGCCTTAGAGTCATGGTATATCTGAAGGATGTCTTTTCTTAAGGAAGCAGGAACATAGATCTTTGAATTCCACACCCATAAGTCTTGTGCATTTTTAGACAGTTGATTTTTATGCTGTTGTAGCCACTCATCTGTTTCTGCCCCCTGCTGGATTTTTAGCAACAGGTCGTCTAATGGCGGTGGTGA
Organism: Phrynosoma blainvillii; assembly: GCA_026167975.1. Classification (NCBI taxonomy): domain Eukaryota; kingdom Metazoa; phylum Chordata; class Lepidosauria; order Squamata; family Phrynosomatidae; genus Phrynosoma; species Phrynosoma blainvillii. The sequence goes on along the minus strand of JANUYF010000002.1, from coordinate 221,086,093 downwards.
GTCACCCTGTGAAGGGGGTTGAACTAAAGCCTTGGCTCTACTGCGTGTAATTACCGCCAAACTCAACTGTTCCTGGGAAAAGATGGTCTCAAGAGGAACCGCCTCCTTTCCCCCATGCTGTGGCAATCTGGATAATGCATCTGCTAAAATATTTTGGCGGCCCGGGAAAAACTTTAACTTGAAGTTATATTTATAAAAGTCTTTAGCCCATCTCCTTTGTTTGGGGCTCAGTTTGCGGGTAGTCTGTAACGCTTCTAAGTTCCTGTGATCAGTCCATACCTCAAAAGGGTGTGCCGCCCCCTCAAGGAATTGTCTCCAGCTTTCTAGGGCATGTTTAACTGCATAAGCTTCTTTTTCCCAGCACGGCCAAGATAATTGGGGCCCCTGGAACTTTATGGACAGGTAGGCACAAGGTCTAAGCTTATCTTTATCATCTTTTTGTAGCAGAACAGCCCCCATAGCAAAGTCACTGGCATCAACTTGAACCACAAAGGGTTTGGCTGGGTCTGGGTGAATTAAAATAGGTTCAGAGCTAAACAACAGCTTTAGTTGTTCAAAAGCCCTCTGGCATTTTTCAGACCATTGAATCGGAGTGGAGGGCTTGGGAGGCTTGGACGCAACCCCCTCCCCACTTTTGGGCGTATTTTTAGTCTTGAGTAAGTCTGTAATGGGCAATGCAATCTTAGCAAAGTCAGGAATGAACTCTCTGTAGAAATTTGCAAAGCCCAGGAACTTTTGTACATCTTTCCTATTTCTCGGGGATGCCCAGTCCAACACTGTTTGTACTTTAGCTGGATCCATTTCTAAGCCCTGGTTAGACACTCGGTACCCCAAAAAATCTAGTCTCTCGGTGTGAAAGTGACATTTGGACAGTTTCACATACAGTTGGTTATCCCACAGTCTTTTGAGTACCTCTTGCACCAGTTTGACATGACTGTCTAAGTCCTTAGAATAGATGAGCACATCGTCCAAATATACCAGAACACCTTCAAAAAGCAAATCATGCAGTACTTCATTAATGTGCCTCATAAAAATCCCGGGAGCCCCCGACAGTCCAAAAGGAAGAACCAAGTACTCAAATGCCCCCAAAGGGCAGTTGAAAGCAGTCTTATATTCATCTCCCTCCTTAATCCTAACTTGGTGATAAGCATCTCTTAAGTCCAATTTTGTAAATATTTTGCCCGTGCCCAGTCTCCCCAACATGTCTTTCATTAGGGGCAAAGGGTACTTGTTGGTGCTGCAAATCCCATTTAGATTGCGATAGTCTACCACCAGCTGCAAAGAACCATCTTTTTTTCCCCTAAAAAATACTGGAGCAGCAAATGTAGAAGTGGAGGGTCGAATGAACCCTCGAGCCAAGTTCTTTTCTATATAGTCTTTCAATGTGGCCAGCTCTTTTGGGGTCACTGAATACAGTTTGGGTTTAGGAAGGGGTGCCCCTGGCAATATTTCAATAGCACAGTCTGTTTCTCGGTGTGGAGGCAACACATCACACTCTCTCTCTTCAAACACCCCTTTTAAATCTCGGTAAACCGGAGGGATGACTGGCGACCCCTCCCCGCCGTGCCCAATGTCTCTGTCTCTGGGCAGCCCTTCCAAGTGAGCAGCTGCGTCTTTCTCTATTTGTCCGGGAAGCGCCACCGTGGGGAGAAGAGGGGGGAGCACCATCCCGTGGGCAAGGCAATGGTTTGCACAATCCGGATCATTGAAAATTAACTGTCTCTCCCTCCAGTGCAACTCAGGGTTGTGATGGTGTAGCCAGTCTATGCCCAACATTAGGTGGTAATTATAAGTATTTCCCACCACCAACTGGAGCTGTTCCCAATGGTCTGCTATCCCTAGCCACACAGGAGCAGTTTTTCTTTCTGCAGCACGGCCCCCCATCAGAGATCCATCCATCTGAACAAAGGGAATGGGCTCTCTCAGAGGGTGGGTGGCTATGTTCAAACTGTCTACTACTGCAGGGTTTATCAAGCACCTTGTACACCCACAGTCAATGGCTGCAATTAATTGCATAGCTTTTTTCTTGGGCCCCACCATCAAAGTCACTGATACAGACAACAGGGGAATGCCCCCACTCACCATCTTTTTGCGGCTCTCTGCTCCCACAGCCCGCCTTTCGCCGCTTCCTAAGGCAGGCTCTGGAAGTTTAAAGGCTCCCCTCCTGAGCTTGTAAAACTGTCTGAGTCGTCTGAGTCCGTCCAGACCTCCTGTTCTTTGGGCTCTTCTACTTTCAGGCTGTGCTCAGTAGAAGATTTTCTTTTCAGCTGACTCTTTTCCTTCTTGGAGCCTCTGCCGGGGGGGGGGGGGGGCCTGAGAGGAGCCGGTCTTTCCCTCCTGGGCCATGTCCGGGCAAGCAGCAATTAAGTGCCCCTTTTGGCCGCATTTTAAGCATAGACCTAACCGGCGCCGTCTCTCCCTCTCAGTCTCTGTAGTGCCGGTAGGAAGTTTTCCCTTGTGGGCTTGGCTTCGGCCCCCCTTCGCTTTGGTCTCTTGGGTTTGTCTTTGATCTAACATCTTTACTTCATGTAAGATGGCTTCCGCTTCTCCCGCCACTCTGATCCATTCCATAGCCGTGAGGGGTTTTCCCATCATCAACACCCATTTGGCTATCTCTGGGCGCAGTCCATCTTTAAAATATTGGATCTGCATTCCCTCAGGGCAGTCAGGCACTTGGGCCACCAGCCTTCTGAATTCTGCCGCATATGCAGCCACTGTCATGGAACCTTGTTTTAAAACTTTTAGTTCAGCCAGGGCAGTGGTGGCCTGGAAAGGGTCTTCAAATCTAGTCCTAAGGGCCCTCATAAATTCGTCTAGGTCCCCCAGCTCCGGCGCTCGTCGATCGTAGAGCTGCACCAGCCAGCGGGCCGCCTCCCCCCGCAGATGCCTTGCCACACACTTTACCTTGGCTGATTCCGAAGGGAAAACAGGGCCCCACTCTTCCATATGATCTGCCACTTGCGATAAGAAATAAGGCAGCGTTTGGGAATCCCCATCGAACTTGACCCCCATCTTCTTAGCCTGTGCATCTGGAGCCCTCGGCTGCAGGAGGACTGCTGGTGGGGGCCCTGGGGGCAAGGCTTCCTCTCCCCCTGCTCCCATCTCTTGGGGTTGCCCACCTGGGGCTGGGGCCCGGGCAGCTCCTGCTCCTGCACCCCCTACTCCATCTCCAGCAATCTGTTGGAGGATCTCTAGCATCATGGTCATGGTACCTCGCATCCCCTCCACCTCAGATTTCAGCTGCTGTACCTGCATCTCCATGTCGGTCCCCTCTCCCGAGGACAGCTGTAGTGGTTGCGTGAACCTGGTGTTCCAATCCGACCACCTCGCCGCCCGCCGGCGTTCTTTTGTGCGCACTGGGGCCACCGGAGCACCGAACCATCTCCCAGACACTAGTGGGGTCTGTGGCAATTGTGGCCCTCCGGTCTTTGGCACCGCTCCGGTTCCTCTGTCCTCCGCCCGAGGTTCCCCTCCATCCTCTGGGGTTTGACTCTCTTTGGAGGACATCTCCGCTCCTGCCTCCATCTCTCCAGGAGCAGGAACAAAATACCAAAAATAAAGTTGAACTTGGTGTGAGTTTCAGCTAACTGTCATGAAATAGACAGCAGCACCTTTAGACAACCACCCAGTCAGTTTAATTAAAGAATTAACAGAACTTTATTGGAAGATCCATAGGTCAGTCCTGGCTATCAGACGTTTTAGCTGAAACTGAAAAAAACCCCCTCTACAACTAGTGAAAAGAATGTGCAAAAAGCCAGCGCTCTCAACCCCTCCTTCCTTTTCCCAAACATCTCGTCCGTTCCCAGCTAGCCGAGCCAGCCACCCAAGGTCACTTGATAAAGCACCTGCGCTCTAACATAACTAACCCATCTTCCCATCATCCCCACACTATACTACATATCTGATAGAATACTAACAGGATTCTAACAGATCTCTTTGTCCTATGCAGAGTGCAGAAAGGCAGATTTAACCACTCCACCCCACTAGCATCATCATCTAAGGCCCTCCTCAAAGTGCTCACCCCAAATGAGGAAAAGCAGCTGGCAACAAGAAAGAGAGCCTTTCCAGTGGTGGCATCCTCTGCAGAGTTCAATCCCTACATTAAGGTGTTTGGACATAAGAGAAGAAATCTTCATGGTTCCTCAGTAATTTGAAGAATTGCCACAATTCTTTAATATCTTTGCAGTTTTATCTTGCAGATTCTTTTAATTTGATTTTATATGCTGAAATGGTTTTATTATTTGCCACTGATTTTATATTATCTAATTGTTTTACTTCTGTATCTGATATTTTTTATGTATTGTACCACCTAGAGAACTCTGGTTATTGGGTCAATAATGAAGTGCCCAGTGACTCTGAGTGAAATTACACTGGATCAGTTTCTATTAGTGAGTACTGTTGATTTGGACAAGCTGTTGAAGCAAGTAAGCAAGACAACTTGTTTTCTTGATGCCTGTCCCGCTTTGCTGATTGTCCACAGGGAAGATGCAACTAGGCTTCAAATACAACATATCATATCATTAATGCATCTCTTGGGAAGGGGAACGTTATATCCTGCTTAAAAGAGGCAGTGGTTAGACCACTGCTGAAAGAGTCTTCTCTGCATCCTCTGGACCTTAATAATTACAAATCAGTATCAACTCTTCTTTTGTGGAACAAGGTGATCAAGAAGGCAGTTGTCTTCCAACTCTAGGCAATTTTGGGTGACACACACTTCCTTGATCAATTTCAAACTGGCTTCAGAGTAGGATATGGAGTTGAGACTGCTATGGTCATCTTAGGGGATGATCTCCATCATAATATCAACAATCCCAGTAGGTGCTCTTGGACCTCTCAGTAGCATTCAATGCTATCAACCATGGTATCCTTCTGAAATGCTTGAGGGGGCTGAGAAATCAGAGGCACTATGTTTCTGATCCCACCTCTCAGGCAGATTCCAGATGGTGGTGCTTGGGGATAGCTGCTTCTCAAAAAATGAGTGTTATATGGCACAGCATAAGGTGCCATTCTATCCCCTATGTTATTTAACATCTATATGAAACCTATAGGAAAGATCATCCAGAGGTATGTTATCATTATGCTGATGACACCCAAATATACTTCTCCATGCCTTCAAAAACAGCTTCAGCTAAGGATAGTGTATCTCCTCTGAATGAATGCTTGGAAGAGGTAATGGGCTGGATGAAGAAAAACAAATTGCAACTGAATCTAAGCAAGGCAGAAGTGCTTACTCTCAAGGGTCCTAATCTAGGACTGGAGATGTGTCAACCAGTTCACACTCCCTGTGAAAGACTGTGCTTGTGGTTTAGGAGTGGTCCTGGATCCATCTCTCCAAACATCAGCTCAGATAAATATGACTGTCAGGAGTGCCTGTTATCATCTTCGGCTGATATGCCAACTGTGCCCCTTCCTAGAGTCAGAGAACCTAAAGAAGGTAGTCCACATGCCATTTACTTCAAGGCTGGACTTCTGCAATATGCTATACATTGGGCTACCTTTGTACCAAGTCCAGAAATTCCAACTGGTTGAGAATATGGTAGCCAGACTGATTACAGGTATATCCAGGAGTGATCACATTAAACCAATTTTAAAAGCAACTCACACCAATTGATTTCTGGGCAAAGTACAAAGTGTTGGTTATTACCTTTGATGTCCTACACAGTTTGGGTCCAGGTTATCTGAAGGATTGCCTTCTCCCATACAACCTGCACTGTACACTCAGGTCCTCTGGGAAATGTTTGCTCCAATCGGCCAGGAGTAGACTGGCAATGGTTTCCCAGAGGACCTTTTCATCTACTGCCTCCAGACTGTGGAATGAGCTGCCAGAAGAAAGATGATAGCTGAAAATGGTGACTGCATTTAAAACAGCATTAAAGACATATCTCTTCCAGCAGGCCTAGTTAGTCAGAGATAACAACATACATCATACTAAGCTGAACAATAGGTGAGCAAAACTTTAAAGTCCTATCTGATACAATTAGGTCCTCAAAAAATGTGCTGCCTTGGCAGATCTGGGGACAAAACTGACATCTTACTTACTGGAATGAAGACATATTGGATTGCAAAAGAGGGGTCCATGTTGAGATGCAAATGGATTTTAAATACCTTGACTTTGCAGCCACAGGATCAAAAGGAGGGAGGAGACTGCCTGCAAAAGACATGCTTCCCACCATATGCCATCTTAACTAAAGACTGAAACAACATGTAGGCATCTGACTAACATCTCCAATTGTATTTCTCCCGTTTGGTTTGTAACATCTTGCCTGATGAAGAAGCCCATGGAGCTTCGAAAACTTGCAACAAGTATATTGTACATTTTGGTTGGCCAATAAAGGTATCACTGATGAATTTTTGTTTATCTTTGTTTAGTCTGGTATTTTGTTGGTACCTCTTTTAGATTAGGTGCTTGTCTCTAAGTGCTCAGGGTCTGTTAGTGGTATTAGTTCAGGTTTGTAACTGGCATGAAATGTGCTATGCCTGTTTTTTCAAAATGATATAAATAACCATGCTTACCAAACAGATGTTCAAGATGGCAATAGTCTTTACATTTGTAGGATATATTCGTAGCAACCAAGGCCAAAAGACTAAAGCATACAGAATGCAATGCAGAGGGATATCTACCAGAGCTTGTCCACACCAATATGCAGAAGGGAAAACTCCTGAAACCCGCAGTTGAGACCAAGTTTTTATCTGACAAAGAAAATGACAACAAATAGTTATACTCTTCAGTGTCCTTTCTAATGAAGTGAATTTATCATTCAAATATGGGCCTGGATTGCAAAGCTAACAATACTGATATTTTGTCTTATTCTCACTATTGTTTTTTTTTCCTACTCCCAGTAACCTTTTCTATCACCCTCATTTCTTTCAACTTCTGAATCCTATTGTATCTTGTTCTATACTGCAGTGGTCCCTCCAGATTCATGGGGGATATGTTCTGCGGGGGGGCCCATGAATCCAAAATTTCACAAATATTCAAGTCTCATTGTACCTAATGGCATCATTGGGGACAATGGGACTTGGATATTTGTGAAATTCCCTCCCTCCCCAGCATCTTCCTCCCAGGTCTGGGGACTTTAATAGAGGTCTGGGCCTCCAAGGCTTGTAATCGCCCCCAGCAGCCATCAGGACTCACTTTCCCAGCAGCACTCAGGGCCCAGCATTTGCACATCCCACCCACTCCACCACAGCCAATGGGCGCATGATGCATCAATTGGCTGCGCTGCTGGGAAAGTAACTCCTGAAGGCTGCTGGGACTGATTACAAGCCCTGGTGGCCCAGCTCTGATTAAAGTCCCCAGCACTGGGGAAAAGATGCCAGTAAGGGAGGGGAGGGAGGGAGCTGCGACCTTGGCCTCACAAATGATTGAAACCACGATGCCAAGACTGAGAATCTGGAGGGACCATTGTATTTCTTTTTTAAATCTCTCTCTCTGTTTTTTTTTTTTTAATTAGCAGCTTGGTAGATGAAGGGAATGCTGTGGATGTAGCATATCTTGATTTCAGTATGGATTTCAACAAGGTCCCCCATGATATTCTGGTAAACAAGCTAGTAAAATGTGGGCTGGATAATGCAACTGTTAGGTGGATTTGTAATTGGTTGACCAGCTGAACCCAAAGGATGCTCACCAATGGCTCCTCTTCATCGAGAGAGGTGCCCAGTGGGGTGCCATAGGGTTCTGTTCTGGGCTCAGTGCTGTTCAAAATCTTTATCAATGGCTTGGAAGAAGGAATTGCGGACATGCTTATTGAATCTGCAGATGACACTATATTAGGAGGAGGACAGGATGAAAATTCAAAATGACCTTAATAGATTAGAAATCTGGGCAAAAACTAACAAAATGAATTTCAACAGGGAGAAATGTAAGGTACTACACTTGAGCAGAAAAAATGAAATGTGTAGATATAGGATGGGGGACACCTGGCTTGATAGCAGTACATTCAAAATAGATCTAGTAGTCTTAGTGGACCACAAGTTGAACATGAGTCAACAGTGTGATGTGGCAGCTAAGAAAGCCGATGCAATTCTAGGCTGCATCAATAGAAGTATAGAGTCTAGGTCGAGGGAAGTAATAGTGCCACTCTATTCTGCTTTGGTCAGGCCTCACCTGGAATACTGCATCCAGTTTTTGACACCACAATTCAAAAAGGATGTGGATAAATTGGAATGTGTCTGGAAACCAAGCCCTGTGAGGAGTAATTTGGGGAGGTGTTTATATTTAGCTTGGAGAAGAGAAGGTTAAGAGATGATATGGTAGCCCTGCTGTATTTTGAACAAGACAGGTGGAAGTTTAAATCAAGAGAAATTATTTTTATGGACAGTTGATTTGCTTATATACAGCTTAAGGACAGATTTAATCAAAACAAGAGAAATGCCTCCATAGAGGTTGGAGAAAATGAGTTTTATCTAGACTTCAGTAAAGATGATGACCATATAATTAAAAAAAACATTTACAAATGGTTTCTAAAACTAGAAACAGAAGATAAGCCTGTAAAAGAGTATGTGATAATGTGAGCCCAAAATTTGGGGCATAATGTGCAATTGAAAGTATGGGGAAAATGTGGTCCAAAGATATAAAATTTACTTTGTGGAGTAATTTAAAAGTAAACATGTGTAAGATGGTCTATAGATGATATCTAACTCCAAATAAGCTGTTGAAAATGTCCCAGAATGTTTCATATCAGTGGAGCTTATCACACTGCTAAATAAAGCATTTTACCTGTCCCAAATTCAATCTTAATTTGGGCTGCATCCGGACCCTATCGCAGCAATTTTGCCACTGAAGTCGCTGCCCACATCCAGCCCTGGTTCCAGGAGCACTCTGGTAGCCATTTTTTGTTAAGTCAGAAAACTCCCAGTTTCAAAAAGAGGCACGCTGAGCACCCCGGAACCTGGGATGGATCCAGGCTGGACCCAGGCGGTGGTTTCTGTGGCAAAATCGCTGCAATAGGGTCCAGATGCAGCCCGAATGAAGACTGAATTTGGGACAGGTAAAGCACTTTATTTTAACAGTGTGAAGTGTCAAGATAAGGAAGGCTCCTATTTCCATATGTGATGGACTTGTAAATAAGCCAAAAAGCTACTTGTCAAGATTTATATGTCAATCCAAGCAATTTTTAAAAGTAGATTTTGAAATGTTAACACAAATATTTTGTTGAGTACTATGGATCAAGACTAGAGAATAAATATGGATTGTAGTAGGCCCTTGGAATCTGCTGTAGTTTGGTTCCAGGAACCCCTGTGGATACCAAAATCTGTGGATGTTCAAGTCCCATTATATGCAGTGGCATAGTAAAACTGTGCCTCTTATATAAAATGGCAAAATCAATTATTGCTTTTTGTAATAGATATAGATATACATATTTTCAAACCAAGGATGGTTGAATCTGTGGATAAAGAATCTGTGAATACAGATAATTGACTGTACTTAACAAATTAACATCTTATTAGAGAGGGAACTATAGAGTCAGGTAAGGATGAATTGAATTCTGTGATTGATTATCGGGAGAAGAAATTGAGAGTGGTATATACTTTTGGAGTTGCAGAATAATTTAGATAGTATTTTTAAGTGGTGTGTCATTTATTAATAAACAATATTAATATTAGAAATGCAGTTAAATTTCTTTTTAATATATATTTTCTTTATGTAAAAGATATTGGGGAAGTAGAATTAACAGTCTGATATCATAAACTGGCAAGTTGGAAGTCATTTGTTAATCCCTGTCTTGTGTGTGTGCATGTGTGTGTTTTGTGTTTGTTTGTAATGTTTGTTGCATTTGTATATAATACTGTATGTGTGGTTTATATTAATGGCAATTTTTTTATTTTAATAAAAACATTTTGATGATTTTTCCATTTCATGCTCTACATATTGAACTAAGAGTCAAAATATGTTAGAAATCAAGTGCAATAAGCTCATAACTCACAGCAAGAGATGAGAAGAGTGACAAGCATAAGGTACAGAGCCTTCAGTCTCTCAATTTTTGGGCTGTCTACATGGCAAAAATAATCCAGTTTAACACAACTTTAGCTGCCATGGCTCAATTATACAGAATTCTGGGAATTATAGTTTTGTGAGACATTTAGTCTTTTCTCTCAGACAGTTCTGATACCACAACAAACTACAATTCCCAGAATCCCATAGCATTGAGCCATGGCAGTTAAGGTGATGTCAAACTGGATTGTTTTTGCAGTGCAGATGCAACCTAAGAGATGGGGGTGGGAGAACCAGGCCTGTTTCAGCCTATAGTTTGTCCTGTACTCTGGTTATGATCACTACCACCGAGAGATGCTTACATCTATTTTCTGGGCATACACCTGTCTTGTGGAGCGTGCCTTCAGGCCCTGGAGAACAATGCTGATACAGAGAGATCTGTGTGCACTCCAGCCCTCATTTACTGCCTGATGAAAGAGATCTGCTTTTCAGTTTTCAATAATTGGCACTGATGTGAGAAGCAGGGATGGAGAGATGGCCACAAACCTCCAGAACATCACCACCACCACCACCACCACCATCACCTCTGCTTCTAGTGCTTGCAATAGTTACATTGTTGAAGGTAGCCATGAGAAAGAGAGACATTTGAGTAAGAGGTCTGATTTGGAAATAGCCATCTACTAGGGGTGCAGGGCCTTCCACTGGGAGGGATTCATTATAGCCATAGTCACAGCTGTCATAAAACATCAGCTTATGAATCAGTATGTAGAGAGATCTTGTAGCACCTTTGAGACTAACTGAACAAAAGAAGTTGGCAGCATGAACTTTCATAGACTTAAGATTCCACAGATTAACACAGCTATAACTTTGAATCAACTTATGAAGCTGAGGTAGGAGCATCCAATATGCCTGTGAGAGTAATGAGACCAAGCGAAAGACCTCTCCTGAAGACTTCAGGGTCCAGACAGGCTCACATGGGAAAATGCAGTTCTTCAGATAGCCTGGACCTGGAAATGGTACACTTAACTCCATTAAACACAAAAACTTTAGAGGTCATGAGATCTCAAGATTTATAACCTGGATACAGGAATGCTGCCATGGATGTTTTGGCTACTACAATAAACCATATATACATCTACTAAATATGTATCATTCTATGAGTCCTGCCTTAATGGAAATCATTACCAGATTTATTGAAATGAAAGGTATTCCATGCTCATTTAATAATTTTACCTTGTAGTCACGAATGCTTGTCATTGAAAAGTTTGGAGGAAAAGCTGGGAATAAAAGAACAGCTGCAACAATGTACCCTTGAGAAAAATAATACAAAATTTCTCGGGTAAGCATTTCCTGGGAATGAATCAGAAAAATACATTTTAGAATTGCTTGGTAACAAGATAATTTATATACATTGGGGGGAAAAACTATAATTGTGTGCTTGGAAGCCTTAGAAAAAATTGAAAATAAAATTTAAAGATGGTGGTTGAGTTCTTATTTGACATTTGCAGAATGTAAAGCTCTGCCAATGTACTGACAGGGAAGTCCAGAAGGATGACAACAGCCAGCTAGATAAATGGATAGAGGGAAATTTCCTAGTGCACCCTACATCCAAGCATTTGGGTCAGGGGCACTGCTGCTTCCCAGCTGCTATCTGGCTGCCATTGCAAAGCCTGGTAAAAAAAAAAAAAATAGAGATTTTTTCAGTCAATAAGGGCAGTAAATACCATTTTCTTCCTTCTTATGGTAGCTCTTTATTTGTTAAATCTCTGCAATCACATGTATCCATTCTATGGCAGAACTATGTTTAGGAAGCTTCTAAAGATAGTCTAGAGTTTTGAAGGAGACTCTTCCTGGTCACCGTTCTTTGGGCATATTTCAGTTTGTTCAGGTATTTCTTAACACAGAACTGCCAAATAAAATGTGTCAATATTTCAGGTCCTTGTTCTTCCTGCTGTAAAAGACATCAGTCAGTTTGTCCTTAACTTACAAATGCAATTGGCAAGGCTGTTTAGTATCTCTTTTCCTCTATTCATTTCAGCCTTTTTTACTCTAGGTGAGGTCTGATCAAAACAAAAAATAGAGTTCTACTGTTACTTCCCTCAGTTTGGGCGCTACAGTTCTGTTGAGGCAGCCCAGAAGTGAATATAAAGAAAAGTTTAATACAGAGATGCCAACTAGGTATATTGGGTCTACTCTTAAAAATAACTCTTAAAAGAAAAAAGAGGAAAGAGAAGCAAAAGGGACATGTATGCATTTCAAAGAATTATAGAGTTGAAAGAGATCTCAAGGGCCCTGAAGTCCAACACTTCTTAATGTAATTCTTTATAACAATTAATTATTACTGTTCATTGTGTGAGAGAATGATTAAAGAAAACAGCCCAATATCCTCTTTCAAATTATGAATGTTATTTTAAAACGCTGATTTTTCACATATTGTAATGCTTCCTCATTGTCCACATAAATTGTTTAACAACAGTAGTCCTTCTCACTACTCCACTCCACTCTAAAGATACTTCTTATGTTACAGGTGCAAAACGTACTTCTATATATGCATGATTCCATAATCGAAGACGAGCAGTAGAATTTGACATTTGCAGAAAAGCATTGCTGATTATATTGATGAGCACAGGAAAACAATTGATCACTTCCAGGTGGCACATCAGTGTGAACCTGTATTTCTGAACCAAAGCAAGACATTAAAGCCAGAACTTAAGTGAGTCAGTGCAGGCAATGCTAGTCAAGCAAAAGTCAATTAATAAAACAATAATTTACTTCAAAATGATGTTAACTGCTCCCCTTTATAAATGTATGACTCCACTTGACCCTCTTGATGGAGAGACCAATATAAAAGATATCTATCAGGTGAATCCCATGAAGTATTTATTTTGGCTCCAGTCATTTAACTTCTTGTGGCAAACATTGCTCAATGAGCACTCCTTGCATGGAAAACCAGCTGGGAGCGACTAGGAAATGATGGGATAGGAAGGAGAGAATCCAAGGAGATGAGGTAGGAGGCTGGGAAGCCATGACAAGAGTAAATGCTGCACAACTAGGGTTGCCAGCATGAAAACTGGAAAGGGCTCCTTCATCTTTAAAGGTTGTACATAAGAGGGAAATTCAGCAGGTGCTGCTTGTTACCTGGTGTATAACAAGCAAACCTGCTGAAATTCCTTCTTTTACACATGCATTAAAAGTACAAGAGCTGACGTCTGGTGGCAACAGTGGTCGTTAGAGATAGAGGTCATCCTAAAAATCGCCTAAATGGGATAATAAGATGTGAAATCCTTATTAATCTCTCCCAGGGGAAAGGAAGAGATAAGGGGGCTTGAAGGGGGCTCTGACTCAACCTGGTAAGGTCTTTGTGGACACGTTAGGGGAAGCAAGGGCTAAGCTGGCAGAGACAAGCCGTAGAGCAGTCTACTTCATTATGGCAGCCAATTTGGCACTGAGCCCAGCCAGCCATTTTTATTTTTTTATTTTAGTAATTAGAAGACTATTTAGTTTGGATCTCTTGTTGTGGCCATCTATAGCTGTTTTGGACTACTTTTAGAGTGACAAAGAACAAAAGTAACACCTATAAGACACTGTGCAACTTTTCCTTTCTTTTTGAAATGTAGCAGGTCAAATCTTCACCTCCACCAAGAAGAGAAAGAGGAAGGAGGAGGAGGGGCAGAAAAGAAACAAAGTTAAAATAAAAAGAAAGTCAGTTATGAGCAGAAGTGTGTGCCAAAAGTTACAAATAAAAAAGAATTAAGCAGATAAGAGAAAAATAAACTTATAAGGAAAAGTTAGGAAGGTGAGAGTTTAAACACGAGATTTGAGAGAAAGTGGAAAAGCAGCCAATGACAAGGGACAAAGGATAATGGCAGTTTGTTTTGTGTATTGTAAAGCAGCTTTCCAAAACAACCTGGAAAAGATATAAAGAAGGAGGATGATGATAAAGGATCTTATTAGCTAGAGCTTTACAACACACAAAACAAGATAAAGTTAGTTTAATTTAATTAAGTACTACAGTCAAAGAGTGGGTAAACAAGGAAAAGAAAGGCACTCACTGGAAGGAGGACTGGGGAGGAGATGACAGTGTGAAGGATTGAATCATGGTCAAAGTGAAACCAACAAAATAGAGAAAGATTGTGTCAGGAGGAGGATGAGGGAGGAGACAACAGATTAAAAAATTAAGCATATTGAGTGAAAATAAGTATTATCAAAGAAAGTTTGCACTGGAAGGAGGACAGGGGAGGAGACGACAGTGAGATAGACTAACAAGAAAGAAAGTGACGGAAGGAGGATGGGGGACGAGACAATGACATTGGGGATGATTAATAGTCAAGCAAGCCTTCTTGGCAAGAATTGTTTAGAGGAGGCTTGTCATTGAGGATGAGAGAGCCAAACAATAAGAGAATCAGCTCTCATCTATACTGTTGTTTTGTATATGAATATAAATAAATATAAATGGATTTGGGGTAATTTATAAAGAAAAAACAGGAATTAATTGGACAACATACTATGGTCATATGGGGTATTATCATGTAGAAGCAATTTTAAAGCAGAATTGAGAATTTATATAATGTAATTAAATGTTATAATTAACAGAATTGATCTAAGAACTGTAGGATCAAAACATTGATTCAGAAAGTTCAAATTAGAAATTATAATATTAGTGAGTATATTATATAAGTTTAATCAAGCAAATTAGGTATAAAATATATAAGAAATTAATTGTAAAATTTAAGTTTAAAAGTAGAAGGGTCATATTAAATAACAAGAATCATAATAAGAAAATGGTGACCGGAGTTAAGAAGACAGCATCAATCTCAAAAACAACACAAAGGCATGGCTCAATAGAGGCACCTAAAGACCCCCACTGCAAATTTTTTGGAGGAATTTAAAATATTTATGGAGCAGAGGCAAAGACAGATGAAACAAGAACTGAAGGCCTCTAGCAAAGAAGCCAAAGAAGACATGCAAAAAGAATTAGGAGCATTCAGGGGAAAACTTGATAAGATTACAAAACAATATTGAAGATTTACAGGAGGACACTAAGGAATTAAAAGAGAAGACAGAAGAATTGAAGGATACAATGAAAGAAATCCAAGAGATACATATAAGAGATAGCAACAGGATTCTGTTGCAAGAGATTAGATACAGGGAAAAATGCCTTAAGATCAAGGGCTTGAAGGAACAGCCTAAAGAAGATTTACCTAAGAAGATTATTTTGTCACTCATGGGATCTGTAGAAATGTCTGAAGAAGAGGCAGAGATTGAAATAGATAAAATTTTCAGAGTAAGCTCGGCGATTGCGAGAGAAAAAAGACTTCCATGAGATACAAGATGAAAGTTGAGAGAGTTAATTCAACATAAATTCTACATAATTCTACATAAAGCTATCAAGAAGATCTAACAATAGATGAGCACTTATGAACCTCACTGTACCCTCAGTTTCAAAGATCTTTCATTAGAAACTGCTTCTTCCTTCTTTTTGAAAGTTAGACTGCCAATTTGGCTCTAAACTGTCTCCACAGGGTTACAGTGGATTTCCCAAATACCAAGAAACAGTAACTCTGGAGCTTATCACTCAACTAAAATAAAAGATCTTACCTCTCCTGAATCGAATTTTAATTCGGGCTACATCCAGTTACTATTGCAGGCATTTTGCTGCCAAAACTGCTGGCAGAATATAGTCCAGGTCCAGCCTGGGTCCCTGGAGCACTCAGCATGCCTCTTTTAGAAATTGGGAGTTTTTTGACTTAAGAAAATGGCTGCCAGAGTCTCCTGAGGCCCAGGCTAGACCTGGGCTGTATTCTGCTAGTGGTTTTGGTGGCAAAATCCCTGTGGTAGTATCTGGATGCAGCCTGAATTAAAATTCAATTCAGGAGAAGTAAGACGCTTTATTTAGCTGAGCGATAAGGTCCTATATTTCTACAAAGTAGTATGGTAAAATGACAAGGAGAGCCTAAACAAATGAACACAGATGAGATGTGACATTTGGACACTTTTACTATTGCATGTAGAACAATGGCAGCTAACACATGGCCCATGGACACCCATACCTGTTTTAACAGGCCTCACAACATTTTTTGTTTGTTCATTTGCTTTGTACAAGCATGGGGCATCATGGTCTTAGAGCAAGACATTTTATTTTAGAGTGGTTTTTTACATTCTTAAAACTTTTTAAAAAGCAGCAACTTGGAAATGGACTCCCAGACTCTTTTGGTTTTGGTGTGAGGGTGTGGTGCAGTTTAATGTGAGAGGGTTAGAAAGCTGTTCCCCAGATCTTCCAAGGTTCCCATCCTGTTGTACATGAGACCCCATTATAATGAGTCTCTCACTCATCCTCTTTCCAGTAATTGGTTTTAGAATGTAGGAAGCAATCTTTTCTCTCATTTTTACCCTCATGAATCTCTGTAACATACATTAATGATACTTTTGGAGAAAGGGTTCATCCACTAAACATTTTCTTCCAGAAGAAATACAATAATTAAAAGTTAAAAGCTACCTTGTCTTTCATAGCTACTTTTATTGCTCCATTGTGTACTAATTGATCACTGACGTTGTTGCCAGAGACTACATCCAGCTGGATATTCTGACTCTTCACTGCATGGATAAGATTGTCAATGCTTGCACCTGTACAATAGCAAAATGGTTTGGGAGAATGACTAGAGGACTATGATGAAATCTTTAGTTCCCAAATGAACAGCAAACTACAAAACCAAAACATAATGCAATAGTTAAATAATATTATGTACATAAGACATTTAGAATGTGACAGTACTATTGTGAAAGTTCTTCTGGAGCCACAAAGAAAGAGAGCATTGGGGAAAGAGGGTATCACTTCAAAAAAAAAAGAGGGAAATTGCCTTTAGAAGTGGCCCATTCCTTATAAAACAAACTGATAATCCTCCTACAGTGAATATGTGCAAGCTGTAAGAGAAGGGAGGATTCAAACACTGGAAATATAAGCTCAGCAGTGTTCATGATAGTCATGTGGACAGAATGGTGAAATTGGCTACCTGGTGGAAAAGCTGCAGATATCACACACAGTCTAAATACCCTGGTACATAATGCTGGAATAGAGTCTGTGGTTATGGTGTATAATGGCAATAATGATGAGGGGGAACTGAACTAATAAGGTCCTAGAAGACAAATTTGAGTCCCAGGCAACTCAAAACAAGAGCCTCCAAGGAAGAGTTTTCTGCAATACTGCCTGTTTCACAGACATGGCCTGTGAGAGAGTTAGAACTGAGGAGTCTCAATGTGTGGATGAAGTCATGTGCCCTTCTGTGCCCTTACCTGTATCATTAAGGATGAGAAGTCCAGAGTTTCCTGTGAGCAACTGCTTTCCTGGATCAAAATAAAGACCAGGATGAAGCTCTACTTTACGCGCATTAAGCCAAATACCAATAGTAATGTACTGAAGGATGAAAGGTGATAGTATAATTCCAAGAAGAAGTAATCTGTAATGAAGTAGAGACATACATTAAGAGGAAGAGGTGATATTGGGCCAGTTATACTGTCTCCATAAGATGAAGTACAAAGAGGACACCAAGTAATGGAGTGGGAGGAGATGCATTATTACACGGTCCCCTTTTCCAGAACCACTTCACTTGTGGTGGGATCTTTTTCAGCCTGTGGTATTATAGGTGAAGGGGCAACAGGATTTACGAGATACTTCATAATACCTCACTCTGAGGAGGGACCCCATTAGACTGATGCATTTGGCCCTAGGGGGCTTGTTGGGGTGTCTATCCACTCTTCTCTCATGCACAGGGATCCTCAGAGGTGACCACAGAGGTGATCAGGCAATTCAGAAAGCATTTGCCATAAAACAAGATTGGTTGGTGTGGTTTTTTGCTGTGTCTGCCAAGCCACTTCCTTGCTTTGAGGTTATCGCAGAATGAAATATCAGGCCATTCACTCTCAACAGCTACCCTAAGTACCTTCTTGCTGTGGTATTTCCCAAAGCAGAACAGTAGCTAGCCTGTTTCTCTGGAGTATTTGCTGCCTAATAACTCATTCAGAGGAGTCCTCAATAGCAGAGATGGGCAGATGGCTGGTGGCTGTGTCTCATGTGAGTGCCAGGCCTGAGATAAACAAGGTTCTGCTGCAAAGAATCTTTATCACTCATCATAAAACTTGAATCTCTGATAGTTCCAGATAGGCTGTCAAGAGCTTATATGAACTCAGACATTTTCTCTATGTACACATCTCTAACAACTATTTGAACTCTGGCAATAGTGCATATAGGCAAATTGGTCTCTATGAGATCATGCAAACCGGCAGCTTGGAGTGGTCCAGCCCCATTTCCCCCCCTACTGGTATGGGACTGTGGTGACCACACAGCCTGGTCCTGATCCAGGCCACTGCTGCAGTCCAGAATGGGACACTGGAAAAGAGCAGACTTTCCATGCTCCTTCTTGTGCCGACTTTTCCCGGCTGAGTGCACTCTCCATGTGGCTTCCAGCTCCTCTGAGGGCATGCATTGCCTGCACACCTCACCCCCAGAGCAGCCAGAAGCCACACTTTCCTGCCTATCCGTGTTGGGCCAATAATACACATTTCATACAAGGATTACCATTTTATTACTCCATTGTATATAATGGGACTTGAGCATCCACAGGTTTCTCTGCTTAAAATAGTAGTTTTGCATGTTCTTCTTTAATAACTGTTGCTCTATTGTAACAGCCTAGCCACAACCGTTTGACCACACTCTGATGCAGCTCAGCCACACATGTCCAAGTTTTCAACTGTGAGATGTTTTGGGGTATGCAGGAGATTTCATGAAAACATTTTTAGAGGAGAAGATTTTGTACTCACAGGGATCCCCAGAATTTGCCCTCACGCTTGAGATTCAAAAAGTGCATTCTTGCTATGCAACAAACTTGTTGTCTCCAGAGTGCCATGCCTCTAATTGTTGCCTTTCCTGTATCTGAGAGCAACATCTGATCTTGCTCCACTTCACCCTTTCTTCCCTCCTCCAGTTGCTCTCCATGATGACCTCTGTAATCTAAGAAAAAAATTCAAAGTACAGTGTCAGGACTTCAGAGTCAACCTAAGAAGAGTCCAGAATGCTTTCCCACACTCAGTATTTACCCCCCCCCCCCCAAGACACTGAATCCTCCCTGTTCTCCTTCCTGTCTCCATTCCTTGAGTAGTCTTTTCCCTCTCACTGAAATACTTTCCCAAATCCCCCTCCTCAATCAGAAAAGATGAAGAAAGGGAGTTCTGATAGGCTCACTTCCATTTTTCTCCAAGTGTGTGGTCCCAATGTCACAGTCATGCAAACATAGCAGGAAACAATGACATAAGGTGCAATGTCTGGAACAATACATTACCTTCTTCGTCAATTATTTCATTTCCTTCCAGTTTTAGGAAAACATCTTCCAGAGTTGTCATGGTGACTCCATAATTAACAATTCCAAGGTCTGTCTGGTGGTCCATGTCACAGAACAGACCTATGTAACAGGGGGTAAACAAACATGATTGAATATTATTTGTGTTTCTAGATTAGGATAAGGATTTCACATGCACATATCAGTTTTGATTGCAATATAAAGAGGCTTTCTTAGCACTCAATTTAATGTATGTTCCCACGCTGCTCATTAAAGGTGTCATGTTTATTCATTTACAGTTGACCCTTCCCATCTGTGGTGGTTCAATTCTGGAGTCCCCTCAAGATAACAAAAAATGCAGATGTCACACCCCATATTATTCAGTGGTGGTAACACACATGGGGATGCATCATTGTGTCCACACGCACATGCTGTCTTTGAATAGTATGGGGAATGGCAATCCATGGGTGGTCAGATCTGCAGATCACCAGCCCACCAATATGAAGAGTCCACTGGATTAGGTTTATGCCCACCTTCTTTCCAAAATTGGCACTCGAGATATCTAACAGGTAGTTGTTATAAATGAAAACAGAATAAAAAGATTTTTTTTTAAAAAACACACTTCTTTTAAACAATTAGCATATAACTCAACTAAGGGGGGTTGCAGACTGCCAGAAATAGTGTGAATTCAGTCCACTTTTAGGGTTAGGGTTAGAGTTAGGGAACCATGGGAACTGTATTTTATTGTGGCATCAGAGTTGTCTGACAGAGAAGGCTCAATGTCTCAGAAAAATAACAGTTCCCATGATTCCCTAGCACTAACCCTAACCCTAAAAGTGGACTGAATTCACACTATTTCTGGCAGTCTGCAACCCCCCTAAAAGACCATTTTACAGCAACCCGTCTCAACTGTCAAACACTGACTGAAAGGTCTTTCTTTTTTAGTGGAAGAACAATGGGGATGGGTGGTGGTGTCTCCAACCTAACTTCCATAGGCAGGGAGATCCAAAGCCACAAAGAAAACTCTGGACCTTCACTGAGGTGTGCTTTCCTTGAGTTTGATAAGCCAAAAACTTAAAATCCTGGTTTCAACTCATTTGAGATGTGGTGCTGGAGAAGAGTGCTGAGAATACTGTGGACAGTTTCATGTGAGTGTTGTACTTCTTATGTTATAATTTGATCAATAAATCTCTTGGTTTTTTTAAAAAAAAAAAAAAGAAAGAAAGAATATGTTAAGGGAGATTAGCAGGGTGAAACAAAGGTGGCTAAGTGCAATTTTCTAGTCAGACATAAACAAAATGGTAGTATTAGCTGAAGTATTAGCCCTGGCACACTACTTGTGCTATGTTTCGCTCATGTACATGCAGCATCATGGCAATGCTTGGCCATTAGTTGGGAATGGGGAAGAAGTGAAGAGCACAGCAACACTGAAATTATCTACCAGTAACTTAGCTGCTGGGGTTATGTCCTCCAAACTGGAGTTAGGGCCCAAAGTTTCAGAGCTCCCAATTTGAGTGAATGGTGGAGGGAGGACCCACAGGAGCCATAATGGTCTCTTCAAGGGGAAAATCCACCCAGATGGGAGGACTGGCTGGGTTTATTGAGACTCACTTCTGTAAACAGGATAGACAGCCACTTGATGATTTCACTCTTGAGAAAAAAAATAGCAAAAGAAGGGAGAAGTGCTTAAGAAGACTGTGAAATAGGGGCGGGGGAAATAGAAAGATGACAATTTCCCCCCCAAAAAGTCTGCTCCAGAGTTGGGGTGGGCTGGAGCTGGCTGAAGGAGCTCCCCAACCTGATTTGAATTTTCCTACCCATTGAAGCAAAAGAGTGGAAGAACTTATAGAAAGAGATTCTCCTCCTCCTCTGGAGGAACATGAAGTACATAAGTAGATAAATGTTAAGGAAGGGCACAGCTAACTGGACAATTTTAAATGATAGCATTGATATTTATTGTCATTTATTTCAGGTGATAATTACCTGGAAATTTTTCCACGTTTTCTAAGGGCAGTATATAACTCAGTTCATTTTCACGCTGTCCTGATAATCTAGCGTCAGGAATGTGTTGCTTGACCAGGGTTGTAGTCCTCTCAGGGTCACAAAATTCATTTATATGCATCCTGTTCATATTAAAAGACATTTAGACAAACAACAAGGAAACAAACTTGCACTCATTTATCCAGAATGTTGCCTGAGTAAAATCTCCAAGATTCACCAGCACAAAAGAAGCATGGATCTGACTGCAGTTTCCATTTTTATATAGTTATGGGAAGAACGAAAGAATTATTAAAGTGGTGACACCATTGCTGAAAACAGAAGTCCAGTGTTTACGTCCTTTACCGCCCACCCACCCCAATTCATTTATATCCTGCCTTTTCTCCCAATACTGAGACTCAAGGCAGCTTACAAAATTAAAAAAAATAAATACATTTTTCTTTCATTTGCTGACAATATCACATTGTGTTGTTATAGTGTTATTATTATACTTTGACTGCTGTGACTGCCTCCTGTGGAATCCTGGGATTTGCAGTTTAGCTTAGGCCTCACTAAACTACAAAACCTAGAATTCTACAGGAGGGAGCCATAGCAGTTAAAGTGTAATAATAGTGCTATAACAGTGTAGTGTGATAGTAATGACAATGTTTTAATGAAGGATATGATGTGACACTACCGCACATTGGATAGTTTTTTCTATCCCCCTAAGGAAATGACATGGAGCAAGAAAAGATCTAACACAACTAGCATGTGTTTCATTATTCCATGTTCCAGGAACAAATACACCTAGGACATGTATATGTTCCATCATCAGTTGCATACTGGCAATTTGCCTGCTGTTTTATTATGTTATTCCTTCTTTGATTGTATATTGGTTTTACTGTTTATTTGTTGCTTTTTTGTCCCTTGCTTCTAATATGGCCATAGTTCTTCCCCCCCCCCCCCCCATTTTGAATTATTTTTATTTATGTAGGCTGCCTTGAAGATGCCTTGCATATAGAAAATGGGAAGGAAGGGTATAATTCTCCAGCTATTTAAGGAATAATGAACACCTCCATGTTAAATAAATAAATAAATAAATGCACATCATAGACAAGAAATAAATGTTACCATCGCAAAACAAGCAAAAGGAGAAAAATGCTGAGCTGAAAAAGTACCTCAAATGATATCCAATGCCCCATTTTTTCTTCAAGAACAAAGATGAACCAACACATGTCAGCTTCCCATAGGAAATGAAAGCTTTCCGGTCTGAAAAGAAAAAGTACAATTAAAACTCTCTCACACACACGCATATATATACCTCTACCTTTTTTTAGTGATCTCATTCAGTAGTAAGATACTAGTTTTGCCATATGACAGTGATCTCAGGGAATTATCTGAAGGAAGGATACACCAGTTAAGCATTCAGAGGTGGAAATATGGGTTGGAGGGGAGGATGAGTTATAGACTGTTTTCCAGCTACCCAGAGAGTATCAATCAGACTTGGCATTCGCACATTTCTCAGAACTGGTACTTATGTATATATAAGAAGAAATAAGTGATAAAGAATGTCATAGCATGAATTGCAAATGATTCTGTTTCATTGGGGCAGCATGAACAACCATGATGAAGTAGTGAATTGCATTTCTGACATTTCAATTCCTACCCAGTTATGGAGCACATAGCATTTCTTCCAGCCTAATCTGTGTCTCCAGAGGAGAGTGAATGGTGAAAGGTCTGGAAACCATGCCCTATGAGAAGCAATTTAGGGAGCTGGCTATGTTAAGCCTGGAGAAAAGGTTAATATGTGATATGATCACCCTGTTTAAATATTTGAAGGGATGTCATGTTGAGGATGTTTTCTGCTGTTCTAGAGACATGGAGCAATGGATGCAAACTACAGGAAAAGAGATTCCACCTCAACATTAGGAAGAACCTCCTGAGAGTAAGAGATGTTCGACAGTGGTACACACTCCCTTGGAGAGTGGTGGAGTCTCCTTCTGTGGAGTTTTTTTAAACAGAGGCTGGATGGGTCATCTGTTGGGGATGCTTTGATTGTATATTGCTGCATGGCAGGGGGTTGGATGGATGGCCCTTTAGGTCTCTTCCAACTCTATAATTCTGTGATTCTAACCTACCTTGCAGGCTTGTTACAAGACGAAAATGTTCCTCTGCACTTGAGGCAAAGTTAGGATACAAAGGTGATAAAATAGTCATATGGTTAACTGTTCAGAGTTAACTTTTCCTAAAACAACAACCTGTTCTTTGTGGGATGCAAACATATGCCCAGCTTACGGTGACAGGAGAGAATGTTCGATCTCAATCATCCTGGGGCAAAAATTTTCCAGTGGAAAAACTACAGGAAGGGTGGGGATAGACAGCATAGCATTCCTTGAGGGGAGCTGCAAAGACTGGGAACAGCCACTAAGAAAGCCCTCTCTTTTTCCCTCGCTGAAGCCCTCAAAGTCTGGATGAGGATGATACTAAAAAGTCCACTTATTCAGACAGCCTGGACTCAAGGTGCACAATGATTTTTATAGGACATAACAAGCAATCTGTATTTTGCCTAGAAACTGTCAAGTAACCTGTGAAGCTGGTTAATAATTAATGAATGTGGTATAACAATAAACACTTGTCTCAGATGAGTCCCTAGGAAGCAATGACTGCATCTACACTGCAGAATTAATCCCAGGATTCCATATGATGGAGCCTAACTACATTAATTCTGCAGTGTGGCAGTAGCCTATGTGGACCAAATATCTTGTGCAATGCAGCAGAAAACGCTTTTGTTCTAAGTGAGAGAAACAGGAACAGTGCTGATGGGAGGTCTGGAGAAAAGGAACACCCATAAGCTGGCTAGTAACACATCCCCCTCTCTTTCTCTAAATTTAGAGTTGAGAAACTCTACTCACTGGCAAGAATATCAGCTTCATCCATGAACTGAGTTGTGAACAGAATAACTCGACCT
The DNA here is from genome assembly GCA_026167975.1 of Phrynosoma blainvillii. Classification (NCBI taxonomy): domain Eukaryota; kingdom Metazoa; phylum Chordata; class Lepidosauria; order Squamata; family Phrynosomatidae; genus Phrynosoma; species Phrynosoma blainvillii. The sequence continues at coordinate 221,061,885 of JANUYF010000002.1, read as the reverse complement.
GCTTTGCGTTCATTCAAGAGAGACCACACCTGGTGTCTAGAATAGGGATCCAATCCTGCAGTTGGCTCATCTAAAAACAAGACCTGCCAGCAGCAAAATATTTATAATTTTGATGAATTGCTATAATCAATTGGAACACAAACACTATATTCAGAAAAAGAATTGTACCTGAACAACATGTACTATGGTACTTTTACCTGTGGCTCTCCTAAGAAAGTAATCGCAAGAGATAATTTTCGTTTTTGTCCACCACTTAAACAACGAGCTTGAGTATCTTGAATGGCATCGATATCCAAAAAGGTCAGAAGTGTTTGCACCTGAAAATAAATACAAATGCCTATTATCAGGATGTTCGGTATTTTGGATTTCATTCTGTCTCCTTTTAAGTGACCGCGCACTCAGGTCCTCTGGGAGGAATTTGCTGCAACCTATAAAAACTAGGCTGTCTGCAACCTCCCAGAGGGCCTTCTTGGCATCTACTCCCAGACTATGGAATAGCCTGCCGGATGAGCTCAGTCAAATTAAGACCTTGAGCAGCTTTAAAAAAGCTGTTAAGACAGATCTCTTCCAGCAGACCTTTACTGATTAGATTTCCCAGCCTCAGGACTTCCTCCATTCTGCTTTCTCCCTCCTTGGATGTAGCTGCTTCTCTGCTTGTGATAATCCATATTGGCGTGTTTCTTAGTTTATTGTTAATTTAGAATATAATTTATTTATATTGTTTATTATGATGCTTTTTACATATTATCAGTTTAATACTTTTTAAGGGGGTGGGTGGGATATGGGTTGTGTATTATACATACTGTATGGAATTTTTAACTGTTGTTAGCCACCCCAATTGTTGACAGAGGGGTGAAGTATAAATTACTACTACTACTACTACTACTACTACTTAGGGCCTTTACAGACTGTCAGAAATAATGCAGCTTGAGGCCACTTTAACTGTCCTGGCTCAGTGCTAAGGAATCGTGGTAACTGTAGTTTATTGTGGACCAGAGCTCTCTGACAGAGAAGGCTAAATTTCCCAGAAAAAAATACAATCCCATGATTCCCTAGCACTGAGCCAGGACAGTTAAAGTGGCTGCATTATTTCTGGCAGTCTGTAAAGGCCCTTAGTTGGCTGAAAGATACAGGCTTTGGGTTTCCATAGAATATATATGGATTTGATCTCATCTCAGTTGGATGTTCAGATCTTCCCAAATATGAAAACAAATGTTTCCAGACTAATTCCACTCTCTGGAATAGACACTGTTTGCTTAAATAGATAGTTAGGAAATAACAGATACCATAACTTAGCTTGAGACTCAGGAAAAGGCAGGTAGGAAAGAAAGGAGGGAGGTGTCTGATATCAAAAGCCTATGCAATTCTATGCAATCTTGTCATCAGTTCATATACATATTTATTCAACAGCAAATCCAATTATGATCAATGTGCTTTGTTCCAAGGTAGGTGTGGATTCCAGTGTAATAATTTATCATCTAATAAACATGGCCTCAATAAAAATCTAAACTTATTACAAGAAATGTTTTGCTGGGGAGCACATCATCTCCAACAGAGCCAAATGTCAGGGATGATGGGTAGGAAACATCAGAAAAGCAATGCTGGATCAGATTCCAATACTCTGTTCATAGAGTAGCCAACCAGTTGCCCATAAGGAACCTACAAACAGTACATAAATTTAATTGCACCTTCATACTCTTGTAGGGCAGGGGTAGGCAACTGTGGAAGGCTAGGGGCCTGTTTTATTTGTTTGTTTCTCTTATTTTGATCCCACCTTTTCCCCTGTTCAGGACAGAGCAGCTTACAACAAATTAAAAGAATATTGTTATAAATCCGGAAAATACAAAAGTTAAAATGAGATAAAACAATCAAAAAGTTAAAACATATGTCATTAAACATACACATATACACACCAGCACAACAGTTAGCAGTTAGTAATCTGTTCAGACATTCAGAAATCCTGTGAATAAAAAGCAGTGCGGTTTTACTGCTTTATTCATGCAATAATGGCGCAATAATGGCAATGTCATGTGAAAATTATCCTGTTATTGCGTGATATTGATGGGAGCATGGCGCTATGCTCCCATCTTTTTTCACCATGTGATTAAAGTCCATAGAGGGCATTACAGGCATGTGTCACCACTACCAGATCCAATGTCTCAAGGAAAAGGCACAGCTAGTGCAAAAGCTTTAACTGTGCAAATGCCATCTTGGCCATCGCTGAAATCTGAGGTTCCAGACTCAGAGTTGAACCAGGAGCACACCCCAGCTGTGGACCTGCATCTTCAGGGGGAGTATAACCCCATCCAGCACATGTATGTATGATCTGCCTTTTGACTGACCAGGAGCACCTCTGTCTTGTCTGTTGGTCAGCCCCTTCCCCCAGAGACCTTGGAGAGCCATCTTTCTAACACACCTGCTCCCACCACATTTTGTCACAAAATGGTTTCTATGGGGCATTCTGGGCATGTTTGCCATATTTGGGGGCCTTCCAAACATGGGAAATCTGATAGAAATCATTATGCCAGGGATACCGTCAAAGATATCCAAAAGGTAGCCAGTTAGTATGTTGGTCCTGGATCTGAAGAAACTTAATTGCATTTAAGCATCATTGAAAATGAATAGGATTTTAACTTGGTTTTGAACAAAATTGTGCCATTGACCTTCAGCACAATTAATTCTATCTAAATTGAAATGTCTGAACATAAACCAAAAGAAACCCACAGCCAGTCAGAATGTATTGTGGGGGATGGCCTGTGCCTATCATGAAATTTGCTTACAAAGAAAACAAAGGCAAAATCTTTGTAACAGCATGCTTACCTCCTTTTCTATATCATTGGATGGAACCCCCTTGATTTTAGCAAAAGTCTTTAAGTTTTCTTTCACTGTTAAAAATTCAAATTGAATGTTGAATTGTGGGCACACAGCACTTATATTTCTAATTTGTTCCATATCTTCCCTTTCTGATATATTGTATCCAAATATGCTTGCAGAACCTGTATATAAACACAGAGACCAGCATGGTAAGGTGTAAAATTAGACAGGGCAGGAACCGTGTTAGCATGTGATGGAATTAAACTGTGATAGAATTTTGTTATTTTATTTAAAAGATTATTCTTAAAAACACTGTGGCTTATAAGGACATAATATCCCTGAGGCATCACACTAAAGGCCCATCTGCTCCATCATTTTGTTCACATAGTTTGCCCTTGGGAAACTCATAATAGTATTCTCTGGCTCATATTCCCCACCATTGCATACATAAGCAAACTGAGATGTATATTAGTATTCATCACCGTGTTGCTATGAATATAAGAAAGAAGTATATCTATTTAAAAGTAAGGAAATTATCGCACACACTGTATCTCATCTTTCTCCCGGCAGGATACATGCCGTATTCACCCATGGCTGGGCTTATGTAGCCCATATGCAACCCAGGTTTCTCCAGTGGATTTTCAGACAGGAAAATCCCATCTTTGAAAATCTGTCAGAGAAGCCCAGGTTGTATAACATGGACCTTACCGTATTCACCCATGGCCAAATGGGCTGCAGATACCTGGCCATGGGTGAATATGGTAAGATCCATCTTTGATACTTAAATGTGCATGTATCCCATTGGAAGAAAGATGGGATACAGTGTGTGTGATAATCTCACTGAGCATATTGAAATCCATTTGCACACACACCTTACGTGTGTTCAGCAACTTAGATGGCTTTAGAATGAAATTATATTAATTCATGGAGGAGAAACAACTAGTTTTCTTGATGTTAGATGTTCTGGATCCAGGAGTCCCTGCGGAAGAACACCTGAAGAAGGCCATTGCCATCTGTGGGCTTCCCAGTGGCACCTGCTTGTCCACTAAGGAAATCATGTTAATTTTCTGGACAGGCCTTTGGTTTGAACAAGCAGGGCTTACTCTATTTTATTACAGTGAGCCCTTCATATTTGCTGGGATTTGGTTCCAGGACCTCCCCTGTGAATACCAAAATCTGTGAATGCTCAAGTCCCATTTATACAGTGGCATAGTAAAATGGTATCTCTTATATAAAATGGTGAAAAGCAAGGTTTGTTTTTTTAAGAATTGTGAGGGAGGGGATATTTTCAAGCTGTGGATGGCTGAATCCATGGATACAGAGATCTAACTTTTTATGAATATGTTTGAGACTGTGCCAACAGCCTACTTTGTTTCAAAGCACTGGTTCTTACCATCTGATTGCTTGGAAAGTCCACTGAGAATGTGTAGCAGTGTAGTTTTTCCAGCTCCACTATGGCCAAGTATAGCAGTGATCTGGCCTTCGTAGATATTCAGTGACAAACCTAATATACAAGAAAGAGCATTAGCTCTAAAAGTTACAGGGTATACCACGGCTGCAATCCTATATATGCATGTATGCATGTGTCTATTTGTCTGTCTCTCTTTCTGGAGCTGGAGCCTATTCCCAAGTAAATCTAGAGAATATTTAAGTCTAGGTTCCATTTAAATCAGTGTTAATTGTCTTTGGGTAAACCTGCTTCTGATTGTCTTGATACAACTTCTAGTTTCTATAATGGGCCACATTGATCACTAAGATACTTCCAAAATTCTACTCATTTAAAATTTTCCATGGAGTTCAACTATCCATTCTTCTTTCTGCAGTGGAATAAACACAATAGGGATCATAAACTGCAAACATTTTTGATTAATTTACAAATTTTGTTCAGTGATCTCTGCATTCTGTTACCAAAGGGTTTGTGCACATTCAGAAAACACTGCAAAAATCAACTGTGATCTGACCCACGCACATTATGCAATTGTGGCACTATGATTGTTTTGCCTTTGAGAAGCTAGACAAACTCCCAGCTTCAAGCTTCAGATCCTTAAGCAAGGAGAGAAAGAAACTGCTCAGATTCAAGGAGGTTGCAGAGAAAGCATTGGTCATTTAATCCAGTCCAGGTCTTTCACGAGTCAGCAGTCCAAAGGGGTAAACAGAAATAGTCAGAGTCCAGGCAGAGTTCAAGACTACTGACAATCAATGCAGGAACAAGACAACAGCAAGGCTTCTCCCAAGGAAGATGGAAAGTTGTCAGCCATGTTGGACTGAGGGAACCACTGGGATATTTATATCCCATCCGGGTCTCGTAGGTGCTCTCCATTAGCAGCCTGCATCTTACTTAACTGCAAAGAATGCTGGTGTCTCTCCCTTTCCTGGCATCTGCCTGTGGGGTTAGGTACTAGTAAGTCTAGCTTACTAACTAGTAAGCCTCAGGTGGCAGGGAAACTGTAGTGAACTTGGCTCTAGTGGCTGCTGGGATGTAGGTTCCTGTGTTGGCTACAGGCTCACCTCATGGGACTTCCAATATCAGATCAGCAAGATCTGGTGCCTTTTGGGTATTTAGGCCTTCAGCCAAATATTAACATTAAAATATTCCCTGGAGGGGAGTGCTTACATATAACTAAGTACTTAGATACTTAAGTGTCTTTGAGCTTTCTCCCTCACAGGCAATAGAACAGGCCCTTGTGCTGTAGGACAAAAAGCACAGTGTAGGTTCACATGCAATTCTGCTGTAAAATAAAGATTTTCTGGGAGGAAAAAAAATTATTTAGATTTTAAAGGCATCAAGGAAGAGACAAGAGAATTGAAAGAAATGAACATTTTCTCACCTCTCAAGGCTTCAGTTTTTGTTCTTTTCACTTCATAGGTTTTTTTTATGTTATTTAGTCTAAACAATTGGAAAGTCATAGATGGTTAGTGTGTTCCTGGATTTTTGTCTGAATTCTTACAATCTCTGCAATTTATCAATTCCATGGGAGAAAGGCCCAACCACTGCAGTGCTGATTTTCATCTGCTTCATGTTCAGCCCAAAAATCTGGCTTTTGATACATCAAATCAAATAGAGTATCTCAGTGGTTCTCAAACTGTGCAGCAGGACCCCAGGGCAAGTGCAAGAGTTGCTCAAAGGGGGGCACAAGACTTGGAGGCCTTTCTGCTCTCCCCCAGTTCTCCTTTTCCCAAACCTTTTCTGTCCTGAAGGGGAAGAAAAAGGCAAAGATGCTGAGGAGGAGAAGAGCAGATAAGCTTACTGGATCATGGCCTCTGGTAGGGCCCATCCAGAACCACTTTTTCTTCCCCCTCCCACCCCATCATGATCTAACTGGCTTGGAAGTTGATGTTAAATGGGCTTTGTATTGATTTTTACTGTTATTGTATTTATTTTATTGATGTTATTGGCATACTGTGGTTTTAATGCTGTAATCCCGCCTCGATCCGAAGGGAGAGGTGGGAAATATAAATTATTATTATTATTATTATTATTATCATCATCATCATCATCATCATCACTGCCCCAGTTCTTGGGATGGGATCCTGCAGCACTCAGGAACATATTCAGGTACATTAATATACATGAATATATTTTTGTGAGTATGCAAACAAAAATATGCCCACTAAACAAACATATTTTTTTACTCATACTCTACACTGAGCGGGGGTAACATCAGCATGTACATCTGGCTTCTGATATATCAAAGCAAATGGATGCAAATGAAAATACATGCTTTTCATCAAAGCAAATGGAAGCACACACTGAACAAACAAAGCAAATGCACACTAAACAAGTAAAACATTTTTACTCATATACTACACTGAGTGGGGGAGGGTGACACTGGCATGTACATCTGGCTTTTGGAACATCAAAGCAAATGGGTGCAAATGCAAATATGCCCTTTCCATCAAAGCAAATGGAAACAAACAAAAATACACACGCTAAACCAACAAAATATTTTTACTCATTTACTACATTGACATCCGCATATAGAAAATACACAAACTAAACAAAATATTTTTGCTCATATACTACAGTAATGTCCGCAGATGTAATGGGGGTCACAAGGGTAAAACGTCTGAGAACCACTGGAGTACCGTTTTCTCAAATACTTCTCCAGGTGGTTGACATTCCCAGTATACAAACAGAAAAAAAATCAGCACCCACCTCCATTATAGTATCCCAAATAACAGAGCAATAAGGTCTTACTGACAAATGGTTTAAATGGGATATAGAGTCAATGTTAAAATGTTGAAATGTAAAAGATGTGTGTCTGTATTTTTCCATGCTGTGAAAAGTTGTTTTTCTGAGAGCTAGATTTACAGTTTATCAGTCCCAGGTGTGATTTAGCCAAAACAGGAGGCTAACAGGACTCCATTCTATGGGAAAGAAAGTTTGTTTATATTATGGTTTATGTAAACACATTTTTGTTATGGGAAATGTAGTCACATGATTTGTTATTGTAATTAAGGGTTGGACTAGTACACGTCACGTAATATCACCCAATCAGCTTGTAAAGGTTACACCCAGAAAGGTGGAGTCTTGTGGGACTGAGGGCTGAGAATCAGAAAGCTACTCACTTGCTTTTTGGCTCTTGAACTATAATGAACTAATAAAACCATTCTTTTGGTAATGCTACTAACACATCTTGAATCATGTAGCAGATAGATTTTATTCCTGCTTAGCCAGCTTTGGCTAAAGTAGAAATGTTATTATTATTATTATTTGTTTTTTGCTTTTGTTCTTTTACAATAAAGAAGCTTTGCTGAAAGTTCCAGGTTTGGATGTTTGGTTTTAAAGGACTGTTTTCAACACTCCTACAACATTATTTTTAACATGTGGTACCAGAGGGATGGTTCTGATCCACGACACCTCTGCTGCAGAACCTGGAGTTTAAAAAGCAACTTTTTTTCCTGTCCTGGCCAGCGGGGACCCGCGGAAGGCTAGGAGGAGGCAGCAAACAGACGGGCTGGAATTCCAGGCTTGATTTATGGCAGCAGCTCTACAGCCGGGAGCCGCGGAGGCAGGAGCCTGGATTTTTCACGTCTGATTTATGGCATAAGCTCCACAGAGGACTGTAAGTAAAAAACCTCCCTTATCTCAAGGCAATTAGTTTAAATGGACTGTTTCAAAGCTGTCTCAAAGCTGTAAAGCAGCAAGAAAAGCAGCAAATTAGCCGGAGGCTGTGAAAAGCTGCAGTTTAAAGAGGCAGAATCCTGGAGGAAGGCACCCGGGAGGGGCCGTCAATTTTAAGACTTGTGCTGGACTATTTTAAAATTAATTAATGATGAAACAAGCCCGGTTTCCAAAGCTAAACACGGAAAATTATGCATCTTGGAATGTTTATGCGAGATCTCTTTTGATAAGGGAGGGTTTGTGGCAATCTGTACAGGCTGGGTTGGGGGCTGCTCCGTCTGCAGCTGACCAAGACCGAAATTCTCGAGCTGTAGCCACCCTCCTACTCCTCTTATCTGAGGGGCAATTAAATCTTATAAAAGATTTTACTTCAGCAAAAAAAATATGGGACACTTTGGCTAAAATTCATCAGTCCTCTTCTGATCTAACAAAGATGATTTGGGCAAAGCGATTGTTTTCATGTAAAATGGGAGACAAAGATTCTGCAGAGACTCATGTTCATAAAATGAGAGATTTGTTTGCCCAGGTTCAAGCAAGGGACATTGCCCTAGATGAAACCCTCAGAATTTACATTCTCCTGGGTTCCCTCAATGAATCATATGATAATATACTGTTAAGATTGCAAGCATTGCCTGCTGCTCAATTAACTATGAAATTGGTCTGTGAGAGAATTTTACAAGAAGCTGAAAAGAGGAGGTTTGAGGCAGAGCAACGAAAGCAGGGGTCTACAACTACAAAGCCTCACAATGTCCCAGAGGGAACTCCGAAAAAGATGCAAACTGAAAAAGCTGCAATTTCAAAGGGAAAAATGTGCTTCTATTGTAAAAAATTTGGACATTTAAGAAAAGACTGCAGAAAATTAATTGCAGATACCAGAAGGGGGCAGCACCAACAACAGCAACAGTCACAGCAGCAGCAGCAGCCACGTCCCCCTGGTGGACAAAAGAAACACAGTGCTAACCAGAGATTTGTTGCCACAATTCAAAGCCGAGATGGTGTGCCCCAAATTCAGCCACACACAGTATGGCTTTTGGACAGTGGAGCTTCCACCCACATGGCAAACAAAATTGAACTGTTCCAGAATAGAAAACCAGCTAATGTTTTTTCTGTTGCTTTGGCAGATGGACAAGGGCCAAAAATTGAAAAAATGGAAACTGTTTGCATTCCAAGTTTTGGTACCAATTTTGATGATGTCTTGTATGTACCTACATTGCAAAATTGTTTAGTTAGTGTGTCAGCTTTGACCTCAGATGGGTACAAAGTGAATTTTGAGGGGGATGAATGTTTAATCTTTAAAGATGGTGAATTTTGTGCTAAAGCCATTAAGAAAGACAAGCTGTACCACATGATAGACAGAGAAAGCTGTGCAGTCGCACAAAATAAGCCTTTGCATGAAAATTGCATTCATTATTTTCACAGAGTGATGGGTCATGCTGGTTTTCCAAATCTTTTGAAATTAAAGCAGGTTTGTCCTGAGTTTAAAATGTCACCATGCTCAAACCACTTGGAGTGTTCAGTTTACAGCAGGATTAAGCTGAAGGCTTATCCTGTGACAAAAAGAACAAAACTTAGAGCCCAGAGGCCATTTCAATTTCTACACTGTGATCTTGCTGGGCCAATTGACCCCCCCTCTCAGGGAGGGTGTAAATACTTCATGGTGATTGTGGATCGCTTCACAAGGTTTTCTTATGTGATTCTTTTGAAAGAAAAGGGTGAAGCAGGGGAGAAGTTCAAAGAATGGGTGAACATGATAGAGAGACAGTTTAACTACAAAGTGGGAACTTTGGTCACAGATAGAGGAGGAGAATTCTTGGCTACTCATTTGACTAATTGGCTAAGAAAAATGGAAATTAGACATTTTACTACTAACCCATCTTGTGCGGCTGAAGATGGTCTGGCCGAACGAAAAATAGCCATTCTGAGACAAATAAAAGATTGTATGATGCTTGATGCCAATGCTCCAGAGCATCTTTGGGGGGAGGCTATTCTCACAGCTAATTACCTGACAAACCGCACTTGGAATTCAGCTGTGCAGAATACTCCTTACCACATGCTTTTCAAGAGACCACCCAATTTAAAATATCTTAGAGTGTTTGGGCAGTATGCAAATGTGTACATACCTGCAGCTTTCAGAAAGAAAGGTCAGCCCAAATGGAGACGTTTGATGTTTGTGGGTTACACAGAAAACAGTTACAGGTTTTACCTGGGTGGAAATCAGATTCTTTTTTCCAGGAGCGCAAACTTTGAGAAACATTCTGGGTGGGAAAACATTCATTCAAACAAAGAGGTGTTTTTCAGACTAGGTCAGTTAGAAACACAGACACCACCACCTGCCAGAAATGGAGGGGCAGTAAAGCAAGAAACAGATTCTTCAGATGGTGAGGCTAACACATCAGACAAGTTGTCACACACACGTCCACCTACACCTAGAATGACAGAAACAAAAAGACACACAGACAGAAAAGCTTCAAGTACAGACACTGAAGATGATGAAGGAAAAACAAGGACCATAGTTTTGAGGAGGACTACTAGAGTTAGAAAACCTCCAGATCGTTTTAAAGTACAGGAAGCTAAGGCTTGTGTTGTTATGGTAGAAGAGCCTGAAAGTTACAAGGAAATACAGGAGTGTTGTGATAAAGAGAAACAGAAATGGGAGTCTGCAATGGAACAGGAATTCAAGTCTTTGATAGACAAAAAGGTGTTTGAAATTGTTGACAGGCCTACAAATCACAAGGTGATAGGTTATAAATGGGTTTACAAAAGAAAGCTGATGCCGGATGGTAGTCAGAGATACAAGGCCAGATTGATAGCTAAAGGATTTGCACAACAGAGGTTTGAAAATTATGACAAAACTTTTTCTCCAACAGCAAAGCCTGAGAGTTTGAGATTAGTGTTGGCTTTGGCTGCAAGGAGGGGCCAGTTAGTGCATCATTTTGATTTTGAGACTGCATACTTGAATGCAAGTCTTGATGAAACTGTTTTCATGGAACAACCTTTGGGTTTTCAACAGAATGGTGATAACAAGGTGTACAAGTTAAAGAAAACATTGTATGGTTTGAAGCAGAGTGCCAGAAGCTGAAATCTTTGCATTCATGAAGAGTTGGTAAAGCAAGGTTACAGACGCAGTGTAGCTGATACATGTGTTTACACAAAAGGAGATGTGGTCTTGGTGATTTATGTAGATGACTTGTGTGTAGCAGCAAATTCAAAGCAAAAAATTCAGGCAGTTAGAAAGGAATTGTCACAGAAATTTAGTGTCAAAGATCTTGGAGTTTTGAGGTCTTATCTAGGAATAGATGTTAAATGGTGTAAAGATGGGAGTTGTTTGTTGAGTCAACAGAGAAAAATTCAAAGTTTGATTAAAAAGTGTGGATTGCAGGATGCAAAAACAGTGAAAAGTCCAATGTCTGTTGGTTATGTAAATAGTAAAGGGACTAAGGAGTTTGAAAATTCAGAAATATATAGGAGCTTTGTGGGAAGTTTGATGTTTATTGCTAATAACACGAGGCCTGACATTTGTTTTGCCGTGGACATGCTTGGAAGAAAGGCAAATTGTCCTACAGTAGAAGATTAGACAACAGTAAAGCATTTGTTGAGATATTTGAAGGATAACATAGACAGAAAATTAAAGTTGCAAAACAGTCGAGCTGGTCTTGAATGTTTTGTTGACAGTTCGTTTGCTTCTGAGCTACAAGATAGAAAGTCAGTGACAGGATTGTTGATTAAGTTTAGAGAAAGTGCAATTGTTTAGAGAAATAAAAAACAGAGATATGTAACACAAAATACAAGAGAAGCAGAATTCGGGGCCTTATCTGAGTTAGTTAATGAGATTGAATGGATTAGACAGTTGTTAAAAGATCTGAATAAAAAATGTGCTGATCCAGTGATGATAAATGAGGATTCTCAGACATGCATTGCTATGGCTGAAGCTAAAAACATGAAGTGCAGAACAAAGTACATTGGTGTGAGATATCAGAATGTCAGAAAAATGGTACAAAAGGGAATTGTGAGTCTGCAATACATTGAGTCAATTCATAATCAAACAGACATCTTGACAAAGGCATTGACCATTGATAGACACGAACAGATGTCACGTCTACTTGGCATGTCTTAAGTTTAGGCCTAGCCATTGAGCTAAGTTAGTTTTATAACAAGGTTAGTTTAGTATACAACATACACACATCTTACATTTCAGGAGGAGATTGTTAGGTTTAAATGGGATATAGAGTCAATGTTAAAATGTTGAAATGTAAAAGATGTGTGTCTGTATTTTTCCATGCTGTGAAAAGTTGTTTTTCTGAGAGCTAGATTCACAGTTTATCAGTCCCAGGTGTGATTTAGCCAAAACAGGAGGCTAACAGGACTCCATTCTATGGGAAAGAAAGTTTGTTTATATTATGGTTTATGTAAACACATTTTTGTTATGGGAAATGTAGTCACATGATTTGTTATTGTAATTAAGGGTTGGACTAGTACACGTCACGTAATATCACCCAATCAGCTTATAAAGGTTACACCCAAAAAGGTGGAGTCTTGTGGGACTGAGGGCTGAGAATCAGAAAGCTACTCACTTGCTTTTTGGCTCTTGAACTATAATAAACTAATAAAACCATTCTTTTGGTAATGCTACTAACACATCTTAAATCATGTAGCAGATAGATTTTATTCCTGCTTAGCCAGCTTTGGCTAAAGTAAAAATGTTATTATTATTATTATTTATTTTTTGCTTTTGTTCTTTTACAATAAAAAAGCTTTGCTGAAAGTTCCAGGTTTGGATGTTTGGTTTTAAAGGACTGTTTTCAACACTCCTACAACATTATTTTTAACAAAAACTCCTTGTATACTTACAGAATTATATTACAAACTTATATATACATTTTAACAACCCAAAATTTGTCAAACATCAGGTGTTGTTTATATCATTATCTGTCCATGCCAAAAGATTTACATAGACCAGACCAATTGTTCTCTGAAAGTACATATTCTGGAGCACGTGAGTAGAATAGAAATAAAAGAAGGGCCACACCTTAAAAGAGCATTATTATATTCACAACCAAGTACTTTCAAATTTTGTGATTTGGAAGTACTACAGTTAAAAACACAAGACAAAAACACCATGCTTTTACCAAAGGAAGTGTTTTGTGCCACCTGCTGGATAGCCTAATACCTAAAGGTTTAAATGAAAAGCTGCCCTTAGACTGTTTTATTTAGTTAATTAATTGCCATATGGTGTTAATTGAGCTTAATCAACATTGCTCCTGTGCTTAACCACCTCATTAGAGCTAATGCAGCATACAAAAAGCCATCATAGGATTCAGATAATACAGGTTAGAACTAAGAAAAGATGCATCTGTGATAAATATAAAATACCTGTTGATTTCTGGGCTATGGTAAATTGTTTATTTGTATAAATATTATTTTTGTTGAATCACATTCAATGAGGAATTTTAACAAAGAGCTTTTGTTTGTAGAACAAAGAATAACATTGATAAAGAAGAAGGTAATTACTGTATGCATTGAAAACTGTTGGTAAGTGATTTGTTTGTTTAAATAGTAATTTTGTCCATTGACATACACAATTTAAGGAGATATGGTATTATACTGAGCTAATTGAGATAATTTGTTTGTAAATTGTCTGAAGAAGAACAATGAAATAATTGAATAATTCTGGATTTGCCATCTCTGTATTCATCTGATCTCTGGGCTATAAAGAATTCTTTTCATACATTTCATGTCAAATGCATATGTGAAGGACTCTTTCAAGAATTTGGAACAGCAATTGGTTCTATTGTAACATTATATGATACAAAAAAAATGGGTTGTTGAAATGTATATCTAAGTTTGTAATATAATTGTAAGTATAAAAGGCGTTTTGTCAGTAATATCTTATTGCTCTGTTACTTGGGATTCCCAATATATAGCCTGGTATGAACACCTGAATCTCTTTTGCCTCTTTGCAGTGTATATCTCTGTGCACTATTTCCTTGTAAAGGCAAACTATTTCCTGACACACCCGGATAGGAGAAGCTATATAATCTAGACCACAACTACTGTTGGAAAAGAAGACAGGAGCACTGAGTGAAATAAATCTAAAAAAACCACCAACAATATATGTAGTTAACATGTCTTGTCCTTTACCTAATAGCTTCTTTCCCATCAAATTCAGGTGGCACAGGCTCAACATTGTCGTTGAAGATATTGCTTCGCTCATTGGTAGAAACATCACTCAATAACCTGTTTCTTGATTTAAACCAGTAGGACTTCTTTAGGAAAAAGAAGGGAGAATAGGGCACTCCATATTTGTCTAAAAAGAAATATGAAAACAAGCAGACATCAAAGCTCTTGTATATCAAGGTATCATAAATTTTTACTCTTGGCATTGAACATGTAACCCAGTTCAAATGAATCAGTCTATACTTGTCTTCTATATAGTAACAGTTTCACTATGCAATGGGGCATGGGGGGAATGGGTATTGCAGGGCATTTAAAGTATCTAGTCTAGAGTCTAGAGGGTATTTGTGGGCAAAGGAAGTTTTTTTGTGAGAGTGCAGTGGGGATGTGTGTGGGCTTCCAAGGTTTCCTGGTGGGCTAATGCAGAATTCTAACCTCCCACAGTTAACCACCTCTGATTTAGAGAATAATTCCAGTCTTGCCTCCAGCACCCTTGTGAGATCCTGGGGATTTCATTAACTGTCATTGCATGCTTTTTATTACTTTAATTCCAAACAGATATCACCAGAGAAAGTGGAAGCCAAACTATTTGATTCCTGATTAATACAAAATACCTTTTGTCAATAATTTTATTATACATATATATGAATATGCAAACTTCAAACTAGTTGATATTAAGATATGCTTACCAGCAATCACTTTGTCAAAATACAATGCTAGCAGCATATATAAAACACCATCCAAAAACAGGACGTAGGCATATGGTTCCATCATCAGTTCAGTCACATTGAAAGCTTTTCCATATTTTTGATAAAGAAAAATCTGTATGAAAGAGCAACGTTTTAGCTCCCATGGCTCAAAGCCTAATAAGAAAGGACATTTTGAATAAAGTCATGGTATTTTCTGTCATGTATTTTAGACAGTGGGGGCCGGGGGAAGGAACATGCAACCAGAAGTATATGCAATATAGAAATTACATTTGCAATATATGCAATAGACTAGACCTTTGTACAGTAGGACCTCAGTATATGCAATATAGAAATTACATTTTAGACAGTGGGGGCCGGGGGAAGGAACATGCAACCAGAAGTATATGCAATATAGAAATTACATTACAGTCGGCTCTCGGTATCTGCAGGGGATCTGTTCTGGACCCACCCTCACCCCCTGCGGATACCAAAATATGCAATAGACTAGACCTTTGTACAGTAGGACCTCAGTATATGCAATATAGAAATTACATTTTAGACAGTGGGGGCCGGGGGAAGGAACATGCAACCAGAAGTATATGCAATATAGAAATTACATTTGCAATATATGCAATAGACTAGTCATGTATTTTCATGTATGCAATAGACTAGTCATGTATTTTCTGTCATGTATTTTAGACAGTGGGGGCCGGGGGAAGGAACATGCAACCAGAAGTATATGCAATATAGAAATTACATTTGCAATATATGCAATAGACTAGACCTTTGTACAGTAGGACCTCAGTATCTGCAGACTTACCATCCACTGATTTGAGCATCTGCGGATGGTGGCACATGCATGCAGCGGCACTGCCAGTGGGGACAATGGGACTGAAGCCTTCCCTCCCTCTCTCCCTCTCCTTCTGAGGTTTCTGCTCCAGGCTTGGCTCCAGGAGTGGTTCGGAGGTGGAGGCGGAGGATGGAGTCCCGTCAGCCAGAGGGAGCCAGGACCAGAAGCCTGGGGGGGGGGGAGGAAGGAAGGCTTCAGTCCCATTGTACCAAATGGTGGTGTGGCTGTGTGGCTGCACCATCATTGAGGTCAATGGGACTTGAGCATCTGCAGATTTTGGTATCCGCAGGGGGTGAGGGTGGGTCCAGAACAGATCCCCTGCAGATACCGAGAGCCGACTGTAATGTAATTTCTATATTGCATATACTTCTGGTTGGAGCTTTAAGGTTGCACTAAATCTTGCAGTAATACTGAGCAACATAGGCAGAAGAGCCCTGTAGTCAAGACCTACATTGACAGCTCATTGGATGTATAGAACTTTTGGAACAGTACATATACATCAAATTTAAAATATAATTTGATGTATTGTTAAGATATATATATATAAAGAGAAAGGGGGGAAGAGAGGAAATACTGGAATACACAGATACCTCGATCCTAAAAGTTACCCAGCCTCTTGCAAAGCTAATTTTGCCAACATTTAAAGCAACACTGATGTACTTGGTGAGAACCCCTATTCCCCCCCCCCCCCCCCCACACACACACCTTTCTTAGGATAGCAGTTTCCAAATCTGAGACCTATGCAATTTTCTTGAAAGAGTTTGGTTTCTTAAACTAGGAAGTTTCCAGTTTGGGCAAACCCAACTACTTTCACAAAGTCCAACCAAAATGTAATACTGTACCTTTGTGATTCCAGCACCAAAGGCAAAAGGGCAGAAGATGCTCAAAATCCATTCCAAGGGTGCAGGAATTCTAGAGATCAACAGAATAATACTTAGGCCTCCGAAAAAGAAAATAAGGATGAAAACAACAAAGGATGTAGCCTTAGGCTTTTTGAGAATAGAACTGATCATGAAACAGAAGGATATCTGAAAGAAGAGGAAACAACTAATTTAGTTTGCATTACTAACTTTAAAAAACACATTAAACAGAATACAGTATATCTCTAGATCAGGGGTAGGCAACCTTTCCCCTTTAAGGGCCGAGGGACCTCAGCTCCCAGAAGCCTCAGCCATGTTGGCCAATAGTCCCATGTGGGCCAATAGCTCCTGGGATTCTGGGAGCTGAAGTCCCTCGGCCCTTAAAGGGGAAAGGTTGCCTACCCCTGTTTTATACACAATATTTTTTATAATTTTGTGCATGAAACCAAGTGTGTGTACACTGAGCAATCAGAAAGCAAAGGTGTCACTGTCTCAGCCACCAATGTGGACAATTTTAGATTTTTAAGTATTTCAGAATTCCAAGTAAGGGATATTCAGTGCCACCGCCCCCAGCCCCACCCCACGTTAGCCAAGATTTCACCAGCTTTATTATGTTTCAGTCCTGAATGAAAAACGTTGCAAGGTTATAAAATGCTTACAGATGAAATGCCATAAATGAGGAACAGAAGGAACAAGGCAGAAAAGCTGCTCCATGTGAAATACCAATGATTCAGAAAAGATGCCATCACAGAGGATGTAATGATAATGTAAACAGCATACAGCAAACTCCAGGATAACCTACAAATACAAATGGATTGTTAGCCTTCTTGCCAAGTTTAACTTTGATATAACATTGGCATAAAGCCCTGCAGAATGAGAGAAGAGGAAGAGGACACTAAAGTGGGCATGTAAATCCTTTAAGTTTAAAGCTTTTCTCTGGGACCATAGGTAAGAGGATAGACCTCAAACTTTCCTGCTCTAGACAAAAGGGGAAGGGACAGGGAAATGCACAATGTGAAAATGTTGTCATTCTGGGAAATATGCTTAATTTTTTAGAGGAGCAAGAAGAGCTCAGCTTAGGGGCCCAATACAGCAGGTGACTCATGTCCAATGTATTGTTGAGTTCAGCTCTAAAAGCACCTAGGATAGAAGCAGTCCCAAGCAAGTCTTTATTAGATATAAAGATAGATGTATTAAACATAGGCTCTCAAATATGCTGAATTCATATCATTCCTTTCTTCATCTTCTGAGACAAAGCTATTGGTTCCCGCTAAGAATGAATATATCATAGCCAGTCTTATAGCTCACCAGAATGCTGTGTCTCGTAGCCCCATTGTCTTCATCACCTCCTTTAATTTCCTTTTCTCTCTTGAAACATTTTGTGACAAGAAGTACATGAATGGAGAAAAACACACGATTACAGCAAAAAAGAACACACAGCTTTCAATGCTATTTGTAGGGGTAATAGAAGGAGATCTCATACGGATGCCACTGATGGATTTCATTTCATCCCAGACAGAATGGTTGGTGATTTGCTTAAAAAGAAAACATTTTTAAAGAAAAAGATTACTGATTATCTCTATGGTTGTTTTAATGTGCAAAAAAGGCCTATAATTTTCACCACTTAAACTGCCAGTTAACTATTTTACAGAAAGGGGTCAAAGACTATGAAGTCTACAACATACTATTATAAGGAAGATTATGTGACCATGCTACAGCCTAAAAAGTAAAAGTCAAAGTGATTATGGGCCTATACAGACTGCCAGAAATAATCCATCTTGAGGCCACTTTAACTATCTTGGCTCTGTGTCAATCATGGGAATTGTAGGTTTTTCTGAGACATTGAGCCTTCTCTGTCAGAGAGCTCTGGTGCCACAATAAACTATAGTTCCCATGATTCCTTAGCACTGAGCCAAAACAGTTAAAGTGGCCTCAAGCTGGATTATTTCTGGAAGTCTGCATAGGCCCTATTTCCTCTTGATAGCCTTCCATATGCATCTGCTGCACATTTAACCATGGAGATTTATTGTACTGCCCATTTTTGTCCTTCCTTCCCAACCCACGTAAGATTAACACTTTTAAACAAAGATATTATTGCACACCTCCATGCCCAGGCTGGAGGCATTCTTTACTTGATCAGGACTTCTCTGGCACTTTTTGAAAGAATGGGATAACCCTACAACAATGAAAGAGCATAATATTCCTGGTGCCTAATAAGGGTGAACAGGAGAGTTAGGAGACTGGACAGCTGAGTGTGCATCAGGCTGAGGAGAGAGAGAAACCAAGAAAACCCAGCAGCTAGACCTGTATCCAAACTGTTGTATCCCTTTGGGTAAGGGATGCTACAGGATGCCTCTGGCTTGGGCATGGAGGTATGCAATAAAGACTCAAAGCAGATACACTTTACATAGGGAACACATAGGTATTTTCCTTCCAGTAGAGCAGATGGCAAGATGTTAAAATCAGCCCAAGTTAACCCTCCTTGAAATTTAAAAATATCTGCAGCAGAAATTCTTTGAATGTGATGCACAACCTGCCACCCAAAATATTTTGTGCACCCTGTAACCCCTCTTCTTTCTTATGCCTTTACCCCTTGTTACAGAGCTCTTGGGCCTTTAATGGTTGCGGGAAAGTCCAGAAATATAGTTGTCCCATGCTTATAGTTTATTTCCAATTATGATATCTTATCCCCACTCTGCATAGAACATGTTTGTACCTTCTAAATTTGATATGCTGAGCATGAGGAATCATGTAATAATGTGATCAAAGGAAAAGAAAAGATGGTTTCAAATGATTACTTACTTCAATAAGAGCACTATCAATACTGGACTGCAATGATACAAATCCCTCGAACCAATATCTTGGGGAAGAGCAATACGGCGATGAATAGTTGTAACAGTAATCTACAAGCAATAAACAGATGTCCAAATGTTACTTAAATGTATGCACAATCTTGTAAACGAATAATGTTGCAATTAGTAGGGAAATCTGGCAGTTTCCATAAAACATCTTTAATGGCAAGGGAGAATAAATTCCTCTCATTTTTACACTTCTTGCTGGGAATCGAAAATTGGGAATTTTCTGGGAATTGAAAACTGAGTTCAACATTGGGAGTAACCAGTCTCTCTCCCTCTACTTATGTAGGAAAGAGGTGTACAGAGTTGCAGAGGTTTATAAATGCTTCTTTCTGAGTTCTAAGGATGCATTTTCACATTTGGGCAGTGGTGATTCAGATTCAGAAAAGAGAGGAGCTGTCCTAGGAAGGACAGTTCCACAAATCCAGGTGGTCTAATCTGTATATTATGCAAATATACATAAAGTATCATCACTACTTGTATCCCTACCCCTCTGTTTCAAAAATCATCAGTTGTTTTCTTCAACCACCAAGGCTCTACCACTAGTAGGTTGGCAGCAGTGCAAGATGAGGCAAGCAATGAGGAAAGGAAGAGTAGGTGGGAGGCATGACAACAGGTACAAAACACAAGGGAGGGAGGCATGGTGATACAAGGTGAGGTATGGTGGGGATTTTTCCCCCCTGGAAGTCAAGTCTTGGAACCATAAGTTTTTCATTTCATTCTGTTTTATGAAAATCAAGACTCCATGGCATCTGGAATCCTAATTTCCTAAATACCAACATTTTTATTATAGTACTAGCAGCTTTTATCAGTCTATGACTCTTTTCCCTACTTTGCACTGCTAGTTTGTTTTGTCACACATGTGAATGTGCATACACACACAATCATCTATGGCTCCATTATGATAGGCAAAAGCATGCTTTGCCTCAAAGGTAGCTCTTCCTCCCCCTACTTTCCATTACTACAGTTACCCTGGGAATTGGGAAAGAATGGTTCACTATACAATTATACTTTATAATGCCTTGAAGAATGTCAGTCTTAACTGTGAGACTTTGCTTATTAGCTAAACATAATGAAAGATGCAATGACAGGTACATTTCTCACAACAAATTTTGACAGAATTGTGACTGCATATTTTGTCTCATATCTTTGTTAAAGACTTGCTTTTTAACATGAAAATTGATCTTAGGGTTGTAATGGAATGTAACGGAAATATCAACCAGAGTGTGGAGCTGTCATAAATGAAATTTTGATAATTGTGATAATTTAAACAAGAATAAAATGGCCAGAGCAGATGAGCAGGAAAAAGCAGCTTGATCCTGCATTATCTGAATAGCGGATCAAACTCCCACTGTCCCCACCACTCACATCAAATGCGGCATGAACACCCATAGGCTGTCTGCATCACATGAGATCAAGCTGCACTGTGAGATATTTTTTTTGTTGCTTCCCCACCATGCATATGCCTCATTACAAAAACATGTCACCAGCAACCCCCAATTACCTGTCTCATTCCACCCAGATGCCATTCCATTAGACACCCGCCCATATGATCAGCCACACAGTCGCACATGTAATGCACTGCCTGTATAGTGCATCGGTATGGCCACTGATACACTGGCAAAACACATTCATGGAGATCCCCAATACATGCTCCCTTCACACCATGCCCCATATTGGACTGTCTGGTTTGTATATGTTGTAATTATATCTGTTGCATTACTGGAGATCATGTTTTTGCTTTGCCACAATCTCACACTAGTCCCAGGCTGTTTATATGCCAGTGCGATGAAACACGTTTTCTGCCTTGATTCAGAAGTATCCATGTTTCTCTTTACTCTGGTTTTTGGCCCTGGAGTTCAGCTTCATTTTGTTTTCCACTTGCTTTCACTGCATGCATCATCTAAACCCCCAGCCTTCAAAGTGGCTGGAAGCTGCTTTATTTTGCCTGTGTTTCATGCACAAAATTAAACTACTAATATTGCAATGCCTTTATATAAGTGGATAATGGAATCTTACGGAATACTGTGTATAGTTCTGATCACTGCATCTCAAAAGATATGGTAGAGCTGGAAATGGTGCTAAAAGAAAAACAATTATTAAAGGGAGGTAATAGGAGACACAATAAATGTGTTTAAAATGATGCATGGTGTGAAGAAAGTGGATAGAGTCATATACAGTAGGTAAATTTTAGGAGATTTGGGACAGAAAAAGGAAAGTATTGGTTCATAAAGTTAATCTATATTTATTTTATACAGGGCTGTTGTCTAAAGGCATAACAATATAGCAGAAGAAATATGCAGCCCACCATTTATGATCCACTTTTTTTTTTTTTTACACTGAAGTGTATGGTCCTGATCCACAGTGAGACCAAATTCATGTTGAATTATGAATTACCTATGTCCCCAATTAAATCGTTTGGTGAAGGCACATGATAGGCAGGAAATTTGAGTTGATAGGAAACATCATCCTGAAATACAACTCCAAGAGCATCTTTGTATAGTGCTTCATCCAGGGCTTTTTCGTCTTTCACCAATTCTGTCTTTATACCTATAACACAGAAATCTTGTTGTTACTATATAGGATCCTACATAGCAGACAGAAAAAAATGCTCCCTTTAGACTGGGTTAGCAATACCAGTCTTGGCCAAGGTAGTTCTTCTGCAATTAATGGACTCATCAAAAGTAGCTGAAATGTAATATGTAGCTCAAATGCTAGCCAGCTATGCCAATGAAAAGGGGAATGGAACTGTTGTGGGGGAAATCACTCTAGGCAAAGAACTGAAAGACAGGAGTGAGGGATAACATGATCTCTTGGCCAGTTTCTTCCAAACTAAAAAAAAAAATTAAGGAAGGAAATCATTATCCATTTGCAACTTCATGAGAGCAACAACCAAAGCTTTTTCAAAAGTTCTACCTTCACACACTTCCAGTGGCATCGCCAGGGTTAGAATCATAGAACTGGAAGAGACCTCAGGGGCCATCTAGTCCAACACCCTACCATGCAGGAACACATAATCAAAGCACTCCCAACAGATGGCCATCCAGCCTCTGTTTAAAGACCTCCACAGAAGGAGACTCCACTACACTCCTAGGGAGTGTGTTCCACTGTCAAACAGCTCTTCACCATCAGGAAGTTCTTCCTAATGTTGAGGTGGAATCTGTTTTCCTGTAGCTTGCATTCATTGTTCTGGATCCTGTTCTCTGGAGCAGCAGAAAATAAGCTTGCTCCATCCTCAATATGACAACCCTTCAAATATTTAAACAGGGCTATCATATCACCTCTTAACCATTTCTTTTCCAGGCTAAACATATCTAGCTCCCTAAGTTGCTCCTCACAGGGCATGATTTCCAGACCTTTCACCATTTTGGTCACCCTCCTCTGGACACACCTTCCTCTGTACACAGAGGTTGGTGTCAGCCCAGTGCAGGAACTCATGCTGTTACCTCCAGGCTCAGAGTCATCAAGCCAATGGTCTCCAAGGAGTAGATCAGGGCACTATGGAAGAGAAAGGCTCCAGTCTACTTGCTGCAGATGGCTGGTGGACCAGCATACCCAAAGGGACTGTCAGATTATCACATGGGAGCAAAGCATCCTTATCCCATTGTTAAATCCTATTATTCATACAATCGTGTGTGTGTGTGTGTGGGGGGGGGGAGATTATCACAACCCTGCACACTTATCCCATTCTGCTCCCATCCTTAAACAGTAATGGACCTGTCATTTGGTATTAACAGAAACTCTCGTTAATACCAAATGACATGTCCATTACAGTTTATGGGATAAGTGCACGGGGATGTGATAATCTTCCCCCTAATCACATGAATAACACACTTTAATGACAGGATAAGGATGCATTGCTCCTCCATATGATAACTCCTGTTTCCCAAGGTGTTCCAATCTACCTGCCTTGTTCACAAGTCCCAAAGTGGACCAAACACCATTTGTGATGGGAGATGCCTCTAGGAGTTCACTGTGGCATGCCAACAATGTCCCATCTAGCCTGTTTGCTGCCTCAAAGCAGGTAGACCAGGTTCTTCTCAGCACCTTGATGCTCCAGAACTCCCTGTCTACCTGAGGTACAGTGGTACACTCCACGCCAGAAGCAGACTCCCCCTTCTGAAGTGTCACTCAGTGTGGTATATACCCCCTGCAACCCCCTAGAAATGCCCCTGCATGTTTCAAATGCTCACTCCTGTGGACAAGCTAGAATAATAAGCAAATGAAGTACATAGCATGGGTGCCATTCTGTTACTCTTCACCTGAAAGGTTTGATAACAAGTCAGCAGATGGGCTCAAGGTGCATGGGCTGAGTCCTGCTCAGTTTAAAATAGGATCCTCAGCAGTTGCCAGTTATGCCAGAAGAAGCATGTAAAGATGAGCTCTGGATTGTTGCAAAATAAGCCCATAATGAATTATACCCATGGTTCTCAAACCATGGAGAGGGACCCACCACAGGGCACAAGAGTTGCTCAAGGGATTACTAGACTTGGAGGCCCTGATCCCCTCACCCTCCCCTGCCCTTCTCCTCCACTGCCTCCTTCTCTAGTTCCCAAACTTTTTAATGTCCTGGAATGGAAGTGAAAGGCAAGGATGACACTTGGTGCCTCTGCTGGAGGAGGAGAAGGAGAGCTATTTTCTTATAAAATAAATATGAATATACACAAATGTGTGAACAAAAATACGAACATTTAAAAAACAAAATAATTTTATTCATATACTGTGTTGAGCAGGAGGGCGGGCGCAATGTCCACATGTAGATGTAAAAGAAGGTCACAAGGGTAAAAAGTGTGAGAACCACTGAATTACATGAAGGAAACTAAATGGTTTAAACACCAGAATAATTTATTTGGGCTTTGTGCTCCCCCTAGTATAAGGGGGCAGGTCTTCAGCTGAAAGTGAGTTACTAAATTTATTGGTGCTAGCTCCATATAGCTGCTGCCTCAGTCTCTGCAGCTGGGTGAACAAGAAAAAGGGAAACAGGCATTTTGCATGGGTATTGTGCAGGGTAGTTTGAGAAAGAGATCTGAAGTGCTATACCACTGCCTATATAGGATGATGACTGAACATGGATAGTGAGGAAGCTGATGTGTGACCTGCAACACATGTGCCATATTTCTTTTCTTGCCAGATGATGTGGAGGTGTATGTACACTTCAATTTATCAAGGAGGATGAAGCTCTTTTGGAAATAGTGAAGCACACTCTTCTGGAAAGTCACGCCACAGGAGATGCCTCTCAGGGGACAGACAGTTCCTAAACACAGGAGGCAGACACCTGAACAGATGTAACATGGAGAAGCAGAACTTTCAAGAACCATGCTATGAATTTGGAGCTCTACTATTGATCCCAAGCTCTCCTCTTAATCAGTGAGTAAGAGATACAGAAACAGGGACCTCAGCCTCAGTCCTCATAGAACATGGAAGTGACCTAAAAGGATTCTATAATTGCCAATATCCAGAGGAAGAAAAGGCATGTGGTAGTGGCAGGTGATCCCTTGCTAAGAGAAAACTGAAGCAGTGGTGTGCAGACCTAACAAGATGTCTAAAAAGGTGTGTTATCTCCCAGACCAAAGGTCTATGATATAACATAGAGGCCAATAAGACTTATCCCTTGACAATCACCACTTCTTTTTGATCCAGGTGGGATTAATGATAAGGCAGCCTTTAACATATTGCAAGAGACTATTGGGGGGGGGGGTTGCAGACTGCCAGAAATAGTGCAAATTAAGTCCACTTTTAGGGTTAAGGTTAGTGCTAGGGAGTCATGGGAATTGGTTTTTTTCTGAGACATTGAGCCTTCTCTGTCAGAGAGCTCTGGTGCCACAATAAAATACAGTTCCCATGATTCCCTAGCACTAACCCTAACCCTAAAAGTGGACTCAATTTGCACTATTTCTGGCAGTCTGCAACCCCTGTATGAAGCTCTAGGTTGGAAGCTAAAGGACTATGGGGCACAGGATGTTGTTTAATCACTCTTTCCAATTAATAGATACGGCCCAGGAAGAGAAGGAAGGATAGTAGACATTAAGTTCTGCAGATCTTGCCACCAAGAAAGATTTGGATTCTTAGACCATGGTCTGTGCTTTCATGAAAGACTTTTCACAAGAGATGAGTTGCACCTCAGACTGGTTGGTAAAAATTTATTTGCTAGTAGACTTGCAAACCTGATGGGGAAGGCTTTAAACTATGTTTCACAGAGAAGGAAATAGTAGTCCAGAAGACAGAGGAACACCAAGTACAGGGGATAATATCCTCAATGATACAGGCGCAATTGTGCCAATAGTACAAAAACCCAACAGTGGACAGGGAAAAAAAGGAAGCAACTGGAGAACATAACCCACAGTCATAGGTGAAAGCAGATGGCCCGTTAGCAGATGGGTCCGCTTTGGCCCCAATTGTGCTGGGATCAATGTTACCACATGGCCTGCTTCCAAAGTGGGTCGCCACCACAGGTCCCAAGCTGGCGCTGCCAGGAGCAGATTATCTCCACTCCTTTGGAGGCCAGCTTTTAGCCCCATAGCACTGCTTCAATGTGACTTCCATCTGCTCTGGGAACATGCATAATCTAAACAACATGTCCCCAAAGTGGCTGGAAGCTGCTTTATTTGGCCATTTCTGGCCATAATTGTCTATACACTAATGCACAGAACGTGGAAAATAAATAAGATGAATTTGAGCTCTTAACACAAGAAGGCAAATATGATTTAATAGGCATCAACGAAACCTGGTGGAATGAATTTCATGTTTGGAACACAGCAATTGAGGATTATATATTTCAAAGAAATAGACCAAACAGGAGTGAAAAAAATAGCATTATATTTCAGTGTCTACACCTGTGATGCAAAGCCTGGAAAACAAGTTGGGTAAAAATCAGAGCAGTGGGAAACAACAGTGATCTCATTGAGGGAGTCCATTCTTTTATTTTATTTTAAATAAAGAAACAAATAAATATGCAGTTGGCCCTCAGTATCCACAGACTTGCCATCTATGGATTTGAGTATCCATGGACAGCAAGCCCACGTTATCTGCAATGGCGGTAAATGCACATGGCTACACCACCATTAGGGATAGCCTCTGTTGTCCCCAGTGGTGGCACATGCACATGGCTGCACTGCCATTAGGGACAATGGGACTGAGGTGCACATGCCACCACTGGGGACAGTGGGGGCTGCCCCTAATGGTGGCACAGATATGTGCACGCACTGCCACAAGTCCCATTATCCCTAACGGTCATGTGCACATGCTGCCATTGTGGACTATGGAACTTGAGCATCCACCAATTTGGTATCCACAGGGGGGTCCAGAATGGATCCCCTGTGGGTACCAAGGGCCAGCTGTACCCCTTTTCTCCTGGAGTGGACCCAAGACATCTATTATAAACCCTCAAGTCAGACTGAAGACTTGATGATGCTTTCCTAGAACAAAAGGATATATATAATAATAATGGGGTACTTCAACCATCCTGATAAGTGTTGGAAGTCAAACTTTGCCAACGTCCAACAAATTCGCTTCTTGCTTTTCAGACAATTTCATTGTATAGAAAGTGCAACAAAGAGGTTGATGGTTTTGCATTTGATTCTAACCAACAATAATGAATTGATCAACTACGTGGAAGTAATAATATATGGGGGGGGGGGGAACCTAACATTAAAAATAAGCTTATGAAATACACAGAGGCATTTAGAGACTGCTTAATTCCTAAGAAGAGAAATGTCTGATCTCAATTCTGCTTTCCCTTTGATAGGAAGACATCTGTCCTGTATCCTAGAGGCAATCATTGTTCAGCAGGCTCTGCACATGTACAGAGACACATGTAACATTGTCAGCTATTACAAGACCAGGTCTATTGCTCAGGGAACATAGGTCTCAGTTTACATTGAGCTCTGTGAAAGAACTGATATAATAAACATGTCTGGAGTCAGTGGCGTCCCTAGGGTTGGTGTCACCCAGTGCAGTAACTCATGGTGTCATACCCCCCATTCACCTCCTTCCATTTCACACCATACAAAATCCTTTGTAATGCTTTTTTGCACTAATGTTACTCGTAAATTGTAATTTCCATATATCACTGAATGTGATGCTAATATTTATGACATAAACAACTAGCAAAATTAAAATTATACCTTCAAATTACAATATCATATGCACAACCTAAACGTATTTACATATACATGAAGATTTTGTCAAAATGTGACATTTTAAAGAAAATTTTAAAAGAATTTTTAAAATTTAAAATTTCAAAAAAATTAATTAAAATTGAAATTTTAATTTTAAAAAAATTCTGGGGCCTCTCCTCCCACTGAGTTTCACCCCACTCTCACTATCTCTTAAAGTATTTTAAAGGGAAGCAGGTGAATGCCACAGCCTGATTCTGCCAATCGCCTAAGGGGGCTGGGAATCGGAGATGCTGCTTTGCAGTGGTTCCGTTCCTTCCTCTTGGGTAGATTCCAGAGAGTGCTGCTCAGGGACAGTAGCTCCACTAGGAAGGAGCTCAAATGTGGCATCTCTCAAAGCGCCGTTCTGTCTCCGACATTATTTAAATTCTATATGAAGCCACTGGAAGAGATTATTTGGAGACATGGGGCAGGGTGTTATCAGTACGCTGATGACACCCAGATATATTTCTCTATGTTCCGGTCCTCAGTCTCGACTTCAGATGGTGTCTCTCCTCTCAATGACTGTCTTAAGGCAGTAATGGACTGGGTGAGAAAAAACAGGTTGAAACTGAATCCAGATAAAATGGAAGTACTTACAGTAGTGGCCCTGAAATCCTGGATGGGGTCACACTCACCGCGAAGGACTGTGTTCACAGTCTGGGGGTGCTCCTGGACTCGTCGCTTCAGATGATTAATTAGGTAAATGCGACAGCCAGGAGCGCCTGTTATCAGTTTTGGCTGATACACCAGCTGTGCCCTTTCCTGGAAGTAAGGAACCTTGAAACTGTGGTACACGCTCTGATTGTCAAGTTATGCATGGGAAATAGAGTGATGGAAATGTACAAGATGTATGGAGTTTTTTCCATGAGAAAGCTTTAAGTGGTAAATTGAACTCAACAACAGGTGGGCAAGAAGTTATAACAATTATAGTTTTAGCTAAGAAAAAGATAGCCAGTACATCAACATCTGAGCTCATGAGAAAAGCAGTCACATGGGGGATGATAGACAGCAAGAGGCTGGGTTAATACACATCATACAGGCATTATCCAATCAGCATAAGGTTGACACCCAGAAGGTGGAGTATGGGAAGGGCTAAGGGGATCCTTTGTTTGTTTGTTTATATTTGAAAACACTGAATGTGTGTGTGTTGGGCAGTGGTTTTAACCATGGAGTTCGTTTTTGACTTTTAGGTTTTTAGTATGCTTATACTGCTTTTACAATGTAACTCCTGGATCTGGAAACATGGGTCTGTTCTTTTTGCTTAACTTTTAACAACAAGCTGGGATCCTATGCTTTCGGATCTATTAAAGATGTAATCTCTCATGGCTGAACTGGTCAAGTTCATCACAATGGATTTTACTTAGTTATCTTATTTTCTTTTATATGCATCAATAAAACTAAACTTTTGGACTTTACAATGTGTCTTCTTGACTGAGGAAGACAGGATTGCCTGGAAAAGAGAAGCTGAGCTAACTGATGGTAAGAGATACAAAGTGGCTGTGGATCACAGCAGCCAGCTTGTCCTGCAGATTCTGCTGGGTGTCAAAGAGCATCACTGCAACACCAATCATCCACACACTGACACTGGTAACCTCCCGTCTGTTCTTCTGTAATGCACTCTACATGGGGCTACCCTCGTACTTGGTTCAGAAAACTTCAATTCATGCAAAATATGGCAGCCAGGTTGGTCTCCGGTACATGTAAAAGACACCTGTATATAACACCTGTACTGAAGTATCTTCACTGGCTGCCTATTAGTTTCCAGGCCCAGTACAAGGTGTTGGTTATCATCTATAAAGCCCTAAATGGCTTGGGTCCAACCTACCTTCGAGACCGCCTCCTCCCATACAATCTGCCCCGTGCACTTCGGTCCTCTGGGATGAATTTGCTACAGGTGAAAAAATCTAGACTGTCAGCTACTTCCCAGGGGGCCTTCTCGATGACTGCTCCCAAACTATGGAACCGCCTGCTGGACGAGATCTGTCATATGTTGACCTTAGACAACTTCAAAAGGGCTGTCAAGACAGATCTCTTCCAGCAGGCCCTCCCAACTAGTCTTCCCAGTCAGAGAGCCTGCCCATCAGCACCTCTTTTTCTTCCCCCCATTCCAGCCGCTATTCCAACCATTATTATTGTAATTACTGTATTTGTCAGCACTTTGCCTTTATTTTTAAATTGTTCTAACTGATGGTTGTTTAACAATTTTTTCAGGGGTGGAGGGTGGGGGTTGGGATTGATCTTATTGTGTTGTATTTTTATGTTAGAAGCCGCCCCAATTGCTATGCAGAGGGGCGGAGTATAAATAAAATTTATTATTATTATTATTATTATTATTATAAGGTACATGCATGAGGAGCAGTGGTGTCACTCCCCTAAGGGCATCACCTGGTGCAGTCCACATATCCCACACACTCCTAATGACAGCACTGTCTGAGGTGTTAATATATACCTTGCATGACAGATATGGTTTCTATTTTCTTCATTACTTCTCTTGCCACTTTTGTATCCGGAGTGTAGAAAATTATAATACCAGTAATGTTGAAGGCAGGATCATCCAGTTGTCCAAGGGATGCGCTAGGTATTTCCATACTTTCCTCAAGTGCAAATATTATTGTCACAATTAGGAGAGAAACAACAAGACTCACTGATGAAAACAGTTCCTGGAGATGACAAAAAAGTCAATGGTGATCACTCCCAAGTCAATGCTGAAATGTTATGCAATGATTATATTCTTCTTCAGATTATAGGCCAGGTATGGGAATCATGTGACCCTCCCAATTTTGTTGGACTGCAGCTTCCAGCATTCATTACCATTCTCTGTGTAGGACTGCTGGAGATGCAGTCCAACATCACCTGGAGGGCCACATAATTCCCACTCCCATGCCAATGAAATTACAAAGGTGGCAAGAAAACAAGATACACCCTGTAGTCACTGCACACTCACATAATATGTGCAAACATGCACATACATATGCATGTCAATGCATACACATGTATACACACACACACACTTTGGATTACATTTATAAACAGAGACAGAAGGGATGGAAGAAAGATGTGCTTTCTTCTGTTTTCCCTTCTCCATTCACATATTCACTCACACACACCCAGTACAAGACATGCATGAATGATGGAGAAGACAGATTGAACGAAGGAAATGTCAAGCTTCCTTTTAGTACTGCAGTCACAGTGTATAAATACTCAAAGGGTCAGCGAAACTAAATGCCTTTTGCACATATTGTATACTGATATATTTTTTAGAAAAACAAACTTTGGTTTATTTACTGGGGGCTAGTCTACATGTAAGTGTTTTATGCAAATTAATGCAAATTTTCACTATTTGCATTGACATTTAATGTTTTCACTGCCCTGTGAAAATTTGTATCTATTTGCATCTACTTGCCCTCCCTCGACTGAAAATGTGCTGCCATCTGACTTCATGTGAAGCACACAGGCAGTCACACATTTGACAACGTGCATTCTCGTGGGTACTCCTGGATGCTCTGGTAAAAACCACAAAGCCTTTTTCTGCTGAGTTTGTGGAATTTTTGGGGGCTGACACAATTCATCCAAATTGTGTGTGGCAGGATCACATTCTATTTGAATAGAATTAGGAGTATTTTAATTGTGTAGACAAGGCCTTAGTTACTATTTATTTATTCATTATTTCATTTATATTTCACTTTTTCTCCCATATTTAATGAAAAGTACTACTATTAACAACATGTCTGAGCTAGCACAGGAAAGACAATGTGCCTCTCATCTAAGACACATCCACATGCTTTAATAGGGCTTTGAAAGAACATGGTGAATGCATAGTTTCATAATTCTGTAATGCTCTCATACGGACCACCAACACAAGTATATTGCAGGGATGTCTTGCAGTCTCTACAGGGGGTGAGGCCATCTTGTTCAAATTGGCTCTGATTTGCCACTACAAGTTGAGTCTCCCTTATCTGGAATTCTGAAATCTGAAACACTCCAAAATTGTGCACATGGATGGCTGAGATAGTGACACCTTTGCTTTCTGATATTTTAATGTACACAAACTTTGTTTCATGAACAAAATTATTTAAAATATTGTATAAAATTACCTTCAGCCTATGTGTATAAGGTGTACATGGGAACAATGAATTTTCTGTTTAGACATGTGTCCCATCTTCAAGATATCTTATTATGTACATACATGCAAATACAAGTATTCCAAAATGCAAAATAATAATAATAATAATAATAATAATAATAAATCCAAAATAGAAAGCACTTCTGGTCCCAAGCATTTCAGATAAGGGAGACTCAACCTGTAGTAACATTGTAGTTGTTGTGCAACATTGTGCAACATTATGGCACAAGAGAAATACATTCACGGCTATGTCTGATATACCATTTACACTGTATGACAATTGATACAAACCATAGTCCAGAAATAGCAAAATTAGTAGAAATAAGGTAATGTGTTTAGTTGACCTTCAATAAGCTTTACAAAATCTAACTCTGTCGCATTATTTTAGAAGGGGGAAATTTAACTACAGTTGGCCTTCCATATACACAGATTCTGTATCCACAGATTCAACCATCCACATTAAAAATATTTTATTGAATATGCCAAACTTTTTATTCCAAAAAGCAAACCTTTATTTTGTAATTTTATATAAGAGACATTTTCCTACGTTAAATACCTGCACCATACCAGAATGGACGTAAAAAATGTCATCCAGGATTTTACTGTCCTCCTCCACCACTCTGCCCTCTTTGGAAACAGTTGCATGATTCCATTGCATGGAGCCATGGCAGTTAAAATGGTGTCAGACTGGATTATTTCTGCAGTGTGAATGGAGCCACAGTTTTCAAGGGTTTTTAAATACAATATTTTAAACTCTTCCATATTTTATAGAGATGAAAAAATGTTTGGTTTCAATAAGATAGATCCTTTATTATTTTTAGAAATATTTATATTGCAATAGCATAATTCTCCAAATTCAGTGAGGTTAGAACACTAAGCTTTGGGTTGATACTGAGAACCAACTGAAAATGTAAATATTTAATTAATAAACACAACTTTAAACAGTGTACCTCCAGTCTATGGAATCCTGGGATTTTTAATTTTACAAGGACTTTAGCTTTTTCTGCCCAAGAGTACTAGAGTCTCACAAAACTGCAAATCCCAGGATTCTGTAGGATGGAGCCATGGTAGTTAAAGTAGTGCCGAAAAGCATTATTTCTACAGTATAGATACATCCTTTATCTCAATCACACCAGAGCCCCTACCATCAGCCAGTCTGTGTCAGTGTTCACCTGCAGGGCATCAGAAAATCAGACAGCAATCCAGCTGCATGCAGCTGGAGTAGACTCTCTCTGGAGCAATCATACCAACGCCCCTAAATACATTTTCCCATTGCACAGTCACCCAAAGCCTCCATAGAAGCAACAATCATGTCAGCCAGAAAATGCCCCACAACTTTCAAGATTCAGATTGCATCTTATTCTACCCACCTACCAAATCCCTGCAGAGGGTTTAGTTACAGACAATCAAATTTTTGCTAGGAAGTGAGCCATCCATCACAACAAGGTAACATCTATCCCTTCTGACTTTGTCCTACAACAAGCACCATTTCAGGGGGTCACCTGTGACATGCATTGGGTCAGAGAAGTATTCAGACAGCCCAGAGTTGTCCTAACGTCCTGGGATTCTCCAGGAATTTCCTCTTTGGGCACAGCCAGGGAATGTTCTCATACAATTGCACACAGTGTGTGTTAAAACAAACCATTTCTCTGCTTATCTAGAGAGAAATGAACAACGGAAAACAGTCCTGATTTGTAAAAATGACTTCTCTTCCTTTTTTCATCATTCAGACAATCACAATCAGTGACAAATTATACAATGCACACAAGGCAAACTGTCCTTATCCAGGCTTTGGAAAATTTCTTCAACTTTAAATATATATATATTTTAAATCAGGAGATGAAATGCTAAGCCCAAACAATATTTCAACCTCTTAACTCAATTAGCTCTTTATACTTACCTGAAAAGTTTGCATTCTCATCCTCCATTTTAGAAGTATGTTTTTCCACAAAAGTGCCACAGTTTGTTGGAACAAACTTCTTTTTCTTTGGTGTTCTTTTTGCATTGTGCAGTCTGCTTGAAAAGAAAAATTCTATGTCTGCACAGAAATCTTTGACACTTGACACAGTAGGCAAAAGTTAAAAATTACAACACATCTTCCCCTCCTCTTCATTTGGATAATACACTTTGCATGTGTGTTTTCCTAATCAGATCAATATCAAGCTATGGGGTGATAACAGGAGATATTATGCTTGCGGATGCCATGGTTTGACTCAGATCATTTGGAAATGGGACCTTACCAAGTAGGGATACATATGGTCAGAGAAGCATGTTCACGTGTCCCTGTGACATAAACTTCATCAAATTAAGATCTACA
Source organism: Phrynosoma blainvillii (assembly GCA_026167975.1). Lineage (NCBI taxonomy): Eukaryota > Metazoa > Chordata > Lepidosauria > Squamata > Phrynosomatidae > Phrynosoma > Phrynosoma blainvillii. The sequence continues at coordinate 221,027,925 of JANUYF010000002.1, read as the reverse complement.
TCACCAATGTGGTTCTGCATTCTTGTACTGCAGTGTTTAAGTGTTTCCAGGCCTGTTCCTGCTTCTTACCTTCAGAACTTTGAAATTCAATCTCCTGGGATATATGAGGAGCTTCTATACCAGTGATGGCGAAACTTTTTGGGGCCAAGTGCCCAAACTAAAAGGCCTTCTGGCACCGGGTGTTACCTGGTGCTGGGGACAAGACTTCCACGCTCTGGGGCAGGACTTCTTCCCCCTGCCCTCCTGGGCCTTCAGCTGCCTCTCCAGAGACAGCTGAAGATCTGGGGATGAGGGAGGAAGAAGAGGAACAGGCACGTGCCTCTTGCTCTCCCCGAGGCAGCTGAAGGCCAGAGAGGGTATGGAAGGAGAAGGAACAGGCATGCACCTCTTCCTCCTCCTCTTCCTACCCACTGTCTGTGTGCCATAGGTTCGCCATCGTGGCTCTATACAGTTAGTGGGCTAGTCTATATGTAACTGTATTGTGCACACTGCTGCAGATTTTCACACATTCACACCAAAGGTTAGTTGTCTTCACTTTCCTGTGCAAATTCACATCTATTCACATCTGTCCACCCTCCCTCTGTCAAAAATACACAGCCATCCAAATGCATTGAAGCAGAGAGATGACCACATATGTGATAATGTGCATGTCTGTGGATTTCCGTGAATACTCCAGTAACAACAATCAAGCCTTTTTCTATGGAGTGTAAGGAGTTTTTCAAGGGGGAATGCAAAAAAGCCCAAACTCCTGCAAATTACTTGTAGCCAAATCACATTCTATTGACTGGAATGAGGAGCATTTTAATCGTCTAGGCTAGCCCTCAGATGTAGAGCATAGCAAAATCCCACAATGCAAAGAAGACTCCACTCCCTTCAAACTACTTGCCCACTACTTGTTGGTTTAAAATCTTTCAAACTTGCAATTAACTATCCCCCACTAAAATATTTTTATTTCAGTGTATTGGTATAAGGCACAATGACCATTACAAAATATTACAAACAACAACCATACATTTAACTGGAGTACAATTTATTAACTTATAAACAGAGATAGGGAAAACCTTAATAGATCAGGCAGCAGGTTGTCAGTGGCAAAACAGATATACCATTCCATCCACAACATCTCATCATCTTTACAATTTGCCATTAATGTTTTTATAAAATTACTACTGATCTTTTGGGCAGCTACAGCAATGGTGTAGAGTAATGGGTTTAGAGGTGTTTGCCAGAAGGTCATGCTGCAAACAACCTGCCATCACTTTCAAAAGCTCACCCAGGAAATGTTCCCCATGATCCTCATATAAAGAGCAATATGAAAAATAATGGTCTAGATCAGGGGTCAGCAACCTACATCCTGCAGGCTGGGTGCGGCCCATGGAGTCTTTGGGACTGGCCTGTGGCCGGTCTCGCCACTGCCGCCGCCACTGCTACCCCGGGCGCAAGCACGGCTACCATTTTGGCTTCCAAAATGGTGCCTGCACTTGAGCGCGCATGTACACAACGGCGGGCGCCATTTTGGAAGGGCCCACGGTGGCTGCACAGCCGCCATTGGGCCTTGGGAAGACCGCACTGCAGCTGCGCCGGGCAAATTCACCTGCCGCAGGTGCGGGGGGGGGCTTTCCAAGGCCCAGGGAAGCCCCCCCACAGGTGCGGCGGGTGAATTCACCCACCACGGGCGCAGGGGGGCTTTCCAAGGCCCAGGGAACCCCCCCTCCGCACGGGGGGGTTCCAAAATGGCGCCTGCATCGTGCACATGCACATGCGCATGGAGGCAAGTGTGTGCGCAAGCGTACACACGCTGGCCGGCCCCCTGCACCTTTCCCCCCCCTCCACCGGCCACCCAGTAACAAAGGTTGCCAACCACTGGTCTAGATCTTCCACCTCCCCTGAACCACAGATGCAAAGCTGCTGTGTATGATGGATCCCATTACACCTTCCATCCAGGTAAGCTGCTGGCATTGTCTGAAAACGAAAGGTAGTAAAGGTTTTTCTAAGTTTGACAAAGGTTAAGTTATGACAGTATTGTTGCAAATATTGTTCTCCTTTGAACTAGGCATGGCAAAGAGAAAACACTTACGGTTTACTACTGAGCACAATAGTATAAGAATGAAGCTTGAATTTTCTCTCTCTCTGATAACTGCTTGTCCATCTTAATTGTTTGAATCTGAATATCTTCAAAATGGAGGAGTGTCAAGAGAAAGAAAACCCCATGATAGGTTCCTTTTAGGGTCACCATGAGTCAAAACAACTTGAAGGCACACAACAAGAATTGTTGCTAGCAAGCCCAGGTTCCAAAGGGACCCTGGAGCCCCATAGAATTGTATTTGGGAGAAGGAAGGTGAGGCTGAGAGAGGGGTGGATTGGGAAAGTAAAAGTGGAGGCTCCTTTATGGAAGAAACAACGTTGTCGAATGGGATGCCTGGTGAATTGGGTGGGTGGGCAAGCAAGTTCAGCAGGATTTCCACATGAGGAAGGAAGGGCTGTGTGGCTGCCTGGGTAGCCCATGCCAAGAAATGTCCCTGCAGCTACCCTCCTCCACCACCTCTTCCAGGCTTCTTCTGGCAAAGGGGGGGAGAGGTGTATAAAGGTGGGGGGGAGGACCAGGAAACCCCCGGAATTGCCAGAACATTGACAGTATCCAACACAAGGGGGAGAGCCTGCCCCCTTCCCTCCCCTTCTTTTCCGCCCTGCTTAGCTGGCTTGAGCTAGTTATCCAAGGCAAAAGGGAAAGAAGAGTGCACACTGCCCCCTTCCCTTTTGCCTTGCAACCAGCCAGTATCCTTCTTACTCAAAGAAGCTTTCTTCCTTGGGCTCCTTGCAGGGGGGAGCTGAGCAGTTTCTGGGGATAGCTGGGCATGGCAAGTATTTGGTGCCTAAGAGGGGAGGGAGCAAGGGAAGGACAGGGTTCATTTGCTCTGTTCCAGGGTGAGGCAAAGCTGGAGGAGCCATGCTATGTCTCTTGCCTCTCAGTCTGGACAGACATGGTTTGTTTCCCGCAGCTCTCCATTCAGCCTCCCTTTGTCCCGTCCCAGAATAGTGTACAAAAGAAGTTTCATGCAACCTAGGGTTGCCATAATTCTCTTCCACAAAACCTCAGATGCAAGTCAATGAAAACTTATGCTACAACTTTTTTTCACACAGTTAGGTGTGACAATAAACTACAAACCCCACAATTTCATAGCATTGAGCCATGGCCTCCCCTGGGAGTGCCAGATCAGGGCTGCAGCAACCACACACTGTGGCCCTGATCCGGCTTTTTGCCACTCCTTTTTGCCCTTAGCACTGCCACTGCTGCTCTTTTGTGGCCCTTTGGTGCAGCGTGTCTACATGCTGCACCAACAGAGTGCCCTGATGCCATGCACCATGCAGTGAGGTGTGCGCCGTGATGGTGGTGTTGGGCAGCTGGCATGTGGTTGCCCCGCCCCAACTCCACCCCCAGGCAGGCCTTTTTGACCAGTCTGCAGAGACCCTTAGTCTCAAAGGTGCTATAAGATCCCTTAGCATTCCAGACTTACATGACTTATGGTTGAATCTGCACTGCAGAATTAATGCAGTTTGACACCGCTTTAACTGCCATGGCTCAATGCTATAAAATTCTGGGGTTTGTCGTTTATTGTCACACCAGAGCTCCCTGAGAGAGGCTACATAGCTCACAGAACTACAGATCCCAGATTTCCATAGAATTGAGCCATGGCAACCAAAGCAGTGTTGATGCATTATTTCTGTAATGCAAATTAAACCTATGTCTCTGAATTCCAGCCACCTGGAAGAGAACTTAGCAAAGGTGGGTTCCCCCCACTTCTTTGGGGGAAGGGAGAAAATCTCCCAAACAGCTATGAGTCTAAGAGGGACTGCTACTTTAAGAATCATATCCAGGGGTTGCTGTGCTAGCCAGCCCATACAGCAAAGCACAATAACATCCAAAATCCACAAAATTTGGCCAACCTTTATTGATCAACCAAATGCACAAAATAGATGAAACAGCTTTTAAATCTCAACTGGCCTCTTCATTGGGCAAAGGTGTTAAAAATGAAACAGGAGAAAGGTATGACTATTTCCTGGATTTTGGATGTTGTTTGCAGTGTGGCCAACACAGCTACTCCTGGATATACTTTCTAGATTTCAGGATACAGCATTTTAGACACAACAGGAGAATCCTAAACAAGAGGGAACAAAGGGCTGAGACTTAACTTTTTGAAGTCTTTACCTCCAACAAAAGTCAAATGTTCATTTTTGTTTTTTAAATGGGGCTATATTTTATACGTTTTAAACAGCATTTAAAAGGGTTTTTTTTCAGATGCAGCAACACAGAAACTTCTTGAGAAATTCAATATTATCTGCCAAAGGAGAGAAAAAGAAAGGTTTCTCATTGTGTTGCTAATGGATTTATTTGCAAATTTTATTTCCTGGACTTCGTTGTTTATCTTCTAGAGCCCATATGTTTCCCCCCTTTTTTTTGAAACACACACACATATTTCTATCAGGGAGGGAAATGGGGGAAAGGGAAGCTCCAGTCCATTAGCATGCAACTAAGGGGTGTTGCAGACTGCCAGAAATAGTGCAAATTGAGTCCACTTTTAGGGTTAGGGTTAGTGCTAGGGAATCATGGGAATTGGTTTTTTTCTGAGACATTGAGCCTTCCCTGTCAGAGAGCTCTGGTGCCACAATAAAATACAGTTCCCATGATTCCCTAACCCTAACCCTAAAAGTGGACTCAATTTGCACTATTTCTGGCAGTCTGCAACCCCTCTAAGAAGGGGTACTTTGGACCTTAAGAAAGGGTCCTCCCCTTTTTCAAACACACAAACAAACATTTCTATGTGGGTGGGGGAGTTGGAGGAAAGGGCAGCTCCAGTCCCAAGCAAGCAAAAAAGCTCCACTGTATTGCCACACATTTACCAGGACACAAAAAAGCCTCCTCGCTGCTCCAAGCCTCTCCTTGCCTCCTTTCCCTTCGCACCTCTGGGCTCTGGGTCTGGCATGTCTGTGCACTACCATCCAGAGCCTCAAGGGATCTGGGTGATTTTTTTTTCCTGAGGCTTCACTCCTGCCTTCAGGAATCTGAGACATGCTGCTTTTCAAAGACTTCAGTCCAGGACTTTCATGGTTTTTCAGCAGCAATGGCATCCCTACTTACAAGTCCCATCTGCACAATTCCATGCTGCACCCTTTTTTCTTCTCAGCAACCCCCTGGAGCTTTGCAACACCCCTAAGGGGGTGCTACCACCCACTTTGGGGACCAGTGTTCTATCGGTGGCCTTCTATATACTATTTGTGAATGTGTCTCTTTTTGGAAAAGACCATTACAGTCAGACCTCCGTGTCCATAGAGGATTTGTTCCACCCCCACCCCCCATGAATGTCATACCCAGCCTGGCTGAGGACTCTGAGGATGAGAAGGCTGAGCTAGAGCTTCAACTTGGACCTGAGCATGAAGCTAAGTCTGGCCCTAGTACTGCCCCACCAGCTCCAGCAGAGTCTGTGGCCCCCAAGGAGGATCAGCAGTCAAGCCTCCTGGCAGCAGAACCTTCAGGCATAGAAGAGGGAGAAGGGACCATACCTAACTTCAACTAATAAAGAGTTTGAGGAGGCTTTATGAAAAATGCTGAGCAATCAACAACAGCTGAGCACCTGCAATCTGATAATATAAACAAGTGCCAGGTGCCAGCACAGTTGTCAGAGATTATCTGAGCTTTCTATTGAAAGCACATTCATTCCTGACTCTCCTTGTCTTCTCAGCTGGAAACCTTAACATTCAGATTGCTGGTTTGCCTTACCTCTCTGGACTCCTTGACCTCGGATTGCCTATATGATTTGTCTCTTTCTGGAACCCTGGACTTTGCCTGTTGTACCCTTGATTTGTTACTATGAGACTTTTGCTTTATGACTGTTTGGGTGCACAGAAGTCTTGATTGCCTTAGCTCTGCACACTGTTTTATTTTGTGTTGCTTTGACTACAGCTATCAGCACACTTGGCTGCTTTCCTGGACAGTGGATACCCAAATCTGTACATGATCAAGCCTCATTAAAATTACTAGCAAATCAGTCTGGCCTGAAGCAAGGCAGAACCTCTGTTTGATTGTGACGCAGAACCTCAGTAGCTGGTCACCTCACTTTCCTCAGGCAACAACTGAGCCACTTTCAGTCCGGCAGTTCCACAATCGGAGCTATGCTTCAGGAGCAGTAGGGTATCACCTCTTAGCAACCCTACAACTCACTACTACCTACTACAGGGGTTGGCAACCCCGGCCCGCCAAGGGCCAGGTGTAGCCCATGGAGGCCTTGGGACCGGCCCGTGGCCAGTCCTGCTGCCACTGCCGCTGCACACAGGTGCCATTTTGGCATGCAAAATGGCACACACACCCCATGCGTGCACGCACCCACCCGGCCCCAGCACCATTTCCCCCCCTCCTGGCCCCCCGGCAAAAAAAGTTGCCGACCCCTGCCCTACTACCTTTGCTTCATTAGTTTGTGTGTGTGTACACATGCGTGCATGTGAAAGACTGTCCTTGTGTGTGAACTCCCCTTTTAAAATAAACTAAATTAATTTGGAAACTGCCTCTGGAGTTCTCTGGGTTTAGAACAGTTATGGACAGGTCAAAATCCTGGTTTTATGTTACTGGCACCTTCTTGCTGCTTCCTATTGAACTAAATTAATTTTCCCCTGCAATTTGTGCCCTACCAAGACCCCCTGCAATTTAAGTAACACCAGAGGGTTTCATATCAATGTTGGGGGTGTCAACATAAGGAGGACTCTTTTTTTTCACATGTAGTTGACTTGTGACAAGGCAAAAAGATTTATATGTTAATTCAAAAAGTCCTCAAGGTAGATTCTGTAATGTTACCAGAAATTGTTTCTATTGGGCATTATAGATATAGATATATAAAAAAACCTGGATAGTAAATATGGATGATTTCAATCTATGACAACAATAACAAGAATATTGTTTGCTCAAATTTGGAAATGGACTGAAGCACCAATGATGGAAGAATGGATTGTTAAGGTCACTGAGAGGCGAAACAGACCTCCCCTGAAGGAGCAGCTTTGCATCGCCTCTTTGAGCAGTGGATTGGGGCTGCAGCAACCACACACCACAGCCCCAATCCAGCAGTTTTCTAGCCCAAAAAGAAGTGGCAAAATGCAGCTCCTTTTGGGGGTGGAAAAAAGGCACCCTTTTCACCATGGCTTTACCTCGTTTTTGTGGAACAGCGCATGTAAACGCCACACCACAGGAATGTTACAATGCTGTCCATCATCTGGTCAGGCAGGCAGTGTGACTCCAGCTTGGGAGCAGAGTTGTGGCATGTGCCATGCATATGCCATGCCCCCATGCCCCCACGAAGATGGTGTTTCTTTCTGGTCTGCTTTGGACCTGAGTTAGCCCAAACGGCCAAATTAACATGGGTTCTAAAGAATAGGCCAATTGAAGACATTTTGAAAGATTTGAATCCACTTATGGATTGATTTATTTTATTTTTTTAGCAATAAGAAACCCAACGATGCAACAATCTGGCTATGGTTATAAATAATTTCAGTAGGATGGCATAAGAATTTTTTTCCTCTTTTTATTTTTCTACTCATTACAATCAAGATGGTGGAGGGAAGGTCAGAGTCCTATTGTGTATTAGTTGTATGCCCTCTTCTTCCTTCTGTTTCTTTATCATTTATTGGTTATTATTTATTTAATTTACTTTATTTATATGCCACTTTCTTCCAGGCCAGGACTCAAGGCAGCTTCCATTACAGCAAATTATTTTGATTGTAAATTACACTGTTCATACTAAAAGCTAATAAAAATTAATCCCCCTAAAAAAAAAGAAAAGACAAATGGATTCCATTAGCATTCCAACATAAGTATTATTTTCTAGTTAATTAAAATCGGGAGTTTTTCATTTGAACATACACTTACAGCATGTAGAAGGAACCTTGCTTCAGAACCTTGCTTGAGCACTTTAAAAGAGAAGGGAGAAGCTTTAATTGCTGTGATTCCACCAAAATGGAACCTGAAAGAGATTAATCTAGTGACTGGGTCACTAGAATCTAAAAATCATAGATTTCTCACACCTTCATCAATGTCACAGGATTTATGAAGTAATAGGTAAGAACACAATAGGTTTAAGAGAGCAGCACCTGCTCTCTGTTTGATAATCTTCTCTCCATCCCTGGTAGTATTCTCAGCTCTCTGGGTGGGATTCCTTCTTGTCATTTTAAATGCACCAGTAAAATGAGAAAAGATGCAGTAATAGTGCCATCCTATTCTTCCATTGTACCCTCTTCCCCCATATCTCTCTTCCTATGTCATTCTTTATCCTTGCTGTGGACCTTACTTTTGCTCAATAGAGGGCAGTACAGGAGGGCAGAGTGGTTGCCTCAGAATATTTAAAGGGAGGGAGAGATGAGGTCTATTTTATAATCCCTAAAAGTGAACAATTCCTTCTATTATGTTGGCTAGCACAATGAATGAGCTTGAGCACTCTCTCTCTCTCTCTCACACACATACACACACACAAGCATGCAAGCAAATAGCGCTAACAATTCTACTTTACACAGACATCCACCTGCAGAGTCCATTAAGGACAGAGAAGAAACTATAGGAAATATGGCTCAAAAGAATGTTGTTTCAAAACCCTGTTGTTAAAAACAGTCATGAAGTCCAAGACTGACTTCAATCAATCATGACAAAACTAAATAAGCAACAGCTGTAAAAACTACCACGTTCCTGCTTTGGTATTGCAACATTAGAGCTCTATGGGGAGGGCAGAAACTTTGGCTACCACTGACTCTATAATTTCAATATTAACTCTAGGTTTTCCATGGTTCAATTTTATTCCTGTTAGTTCAGAGTTTTATTAATGTCTAGTGTTTAAAAAATTGTTTTAAAAAACTGTTCTAATAATGATCCATCAGTGATACCTTTATTGGCCAATCAAAATGCCCAATTTACTTGTTTAATATATTGTGTGTTTTGGTTAGCCAATAAAGATATCACTGATGGATTGCAACACAGCTACCCCTGAATGTGTTCTAATAATGGAAAAACAAGATATGCATACATATCTGGCCTAATTAAGTAAAATTACTTAAAATTATTCTAGTCAGCTTTTGCTGACAACCTCAATGTGTTGACAATTATTTGCCAAAACGTTTTCATTTTATGCAAATAGATCCATTTATGCCCCATTGAGTCCAGGATGCCAGCTCTCAAGTAACAGCATACTAGTTGGACTGATTTGAGTCTAGTGCAGATTAGAGTTTGGACAAATTACTTTTGGACTACAAATGCCAGAATCCCTCAGCCAACTTGACCACAGCTTTTTCCAAGCACTGGTTCAGTGTCTTGGCCTTCACCTGGCATATGAGTAGTGTACTGAGTTCAACGATGTCAGTTCAAGTAGTAATTATTTGTGTTTCAATAAATCCAAAAAAACAAGGATTAATATACGGTAGCATGCAACATAAAAAGCTTACCTTAAGCAATCAGTTAAAGCTAGATGTTCTTCAAAGAAATCAGAGATGGCTGCACAATATTGGAAATGTTATTTCTTGGTCTGCAGCTGTTCTTTTTGCTTCTTTGTACTTCTGTTCTTTTCATCCATCAGTGCAGTCCAAAAAAGCCACAGTCTTTCACAATCACTTTAAGTCTATGCCTTTTTTCCCCACTTCAGTATTTCCTCTCCTCCCCCTCCTCCTAAATCTTCCCCCAAGACTATTCAGCAGCTCTTTTTGTTGTGCAGTTGGACCGGTGAAGGAACAGTACCAGAATTTGGCAGTCAAACAGCTTGTTTAATGTTCAGAAAAATATTGATTTATTAAATGTATCATGTTACTATCCAGCCTCTTAATGTGACATGCAATAAAATCCAATAAAATGACAACAGTTTAAAAACAAGTTTCTTTCAAAAACAGCCAAACAAGGGGTGTGTCAAAAATCGTTTTCTATATCAAACTGAAGAGTGAGGTTTTGTTCATTGTCTTTTTTTTTTTAAGTGGATTGATGCCTATATCATCAGAATAAGTTGTGTGTGTTTAAGTCATTTCCTATTTATAGCAACCCTATGGCAACCCTATCACAGGGGTTTTTCAGCAAGGTTCTTCAGAGGGGGTTTGCCCTTGCCTCTTCCTCTGAGGGTGAGAGAGTGGACCTTGCCCAAGGTCACCCAGTGGGTTTCCATGGCCAAGGGGGATTTGAACCCTGGTCTCCAGAGTCATACACGCTCTAAACATTACACCATGCTGTCTTTCCTCAGAATAAATAGCTAAATTTAAAAACATCTTTCATCATCCCGGAAGACAGGATTCACTACATTTCTCTCTTAAGTTTTTAAAATAATTATTGCAAAATATAGCATGGAAGCAATGTTCTAAAACCCCAAATCCCACAAAGTTGTGAACATAGATTAATTCATCTAGAGTCCTGTCTGAGGTCACATTCCTCATCCGCAGAGGAAGGCATAATTTCTTCTTATTGTAGTGATAATTAAAGGGCTAAGAATAAGTTGATATTTGCTTATTAGCAAGTATCTTGCTGCTAGCTAACAGCAGAGGTTGGCTGGAGGGTAGCCAAAAATAAGCACAATCAATTTCAAATAACATAATCCTGTGATAGCATATCTGAATATTCCATACAATGCAGTTAGAAATATCATTCCACTTTTTTCCAAAGTTTCCAAAAGGGTATTCATGTTTGTCTATTGCAGCAAAAACATTAGAACCTCAAGGCAATGTAAACACTAAAAAATTTATCTTAGCATTGTTGTTGTTTTTCCTTTTTTAAATGGGCATACTTTTAATTGCCTCTAATTCTATTGTTATTTTAACTTTTGTACAATGTGTACTTTTAGTTGTACCTGTTTTAAAGTTTGGAAGCCACTTTGGGGCCCAGAGATGGGGAAAAGGCAGGATGATGATGATGATGATGGTGATGATTTGTGAACTATAGCTTATTTCCTCACACACATTCAATATTATGCAGAATGTGTGTGTGTGTGTGTGTGTGTGTGTGTGTGTGTATCTCTCTGTGTGTATGATACATGGTTATGGGAATGGGGATTGCAGACAATGACATTAGATATAAATTAATTACAGGAAGTATTGACATTGGCAATTACAATAGTAACACAAATGTCACCTCTCAAGGTAGCATTCAACTATGACTTTCATTATCCTAGGCTGACCAAGGATAATGAGGACTAGAGTCTCATAACATTAATAAGGCTGAAGTTCTTCAACCCTAAAAGAAATCAATTAAAATATGTGGAGTGGTAAGAAAAAGTGGCAGAATATTTCTTATTACAGCACAGACCACTAGTGACAGTCTTAAACTTCTTAATGAATTTTTTTGAATTTTTTGAATATGGATATTTCTGATGTCTAATTTGTGTCCATGCATTCCCTTGTGTCCATTTGTCCTGTGTAGAGTGTTGAAACACAGTATTTCAGAAGAAGATAGTATCAAATATCTAATGAGCAAGTGAATGGACCCATAATAATGTAGGTGACATTATGAGGTCCTCTAATGATGTCCCATAAATAGTTATGGGGCCAGAGTTGGCAGCCTCTGTGTTTATACCACTGTTGTGTGGCCAGTTGTTGGGGGATAGTGTCTATAAATAATCCTTGAGAGTGAAGTTTGTCCTGGATGAACTGTGGCTTATTGATGATACATTTTGGTGGTTTCATCTGGAAGCTGTAGGTGACAACAAGTGGCATTCTGTCATTTTCTTTTCTAGGTCTGACCTGTAGTAAATTGTTCTAGAGTACTGATCTGGTATTATACCCTCCCCTAGATTCATTGAGTGAGCAGTATGTGTCATAGAATCATAGAATCATAGAGTTGGAAGAGACAAGAAGGGTCATCCAGTCCAACCCCCTGCCATGCAGGAACTCCCAATTAAAGCATCCCCGACAGATGGCCATCCAGCCTCTGCTTAAAGACCTCCAAGGAAGGAGACTCCACTACTCTCCGAGGGAGTGTGTTCCACAGTCGAACCGCCCTTACTATCAGGAAGTTTCCCCTAATGTTGAGGTGGAATCTCTTTTCCTGGAGCTTACATCCATTGTTTCGGGTCCTAGTCTCTGGAGCAGCAGAAAACAAGCTTGTTCCCTCCTCAATATGACATCCCTTCAATTATTTAAACACGGCTATCATATCACCTCTCAGCCTTTTCTTCTCCAGGCTAAACATCCCCAGCTCCTTAAGTCGTTCCTCATAGGGTTTGGTTTCCAGACCCTTCAACATTTTAGTTGCCCTCCTTTGGACACGCTCCAGTTTCTCCACATCCTTTTTGAATTGTGGTGCCCAGAACTGGACACAGTATTCCAGGTGAGGCCTGACCAAAGCAGAATAGAGTGGTACTACTACTTCTCTTGATCTAGACACTATACTGCTACTGATGCAGCCTAAAATTGCATTGGCCTTTTTAGCTGCTGCATCGCACTGTTGTCTCATGTTCAACTTGTGGTCCACCTGGATTCCTAGATCCCTTTCACACATAGTCTCATTCAGCCAGGTGTCCCCCATCGTATATCTGCGCTTTTCGTTTTTCCGCCCTAAGTGCAGTACCTTACATTTCTCCGTGTTGAAATTCATTTTGTTAGCTTTGGCCCAGCTTTCTAGTCTGTTCAAGTCATTTTGAATTTTGATCCTGTCATCTGGGATATTAGCTACTCCTCCTAATTTGGTGTTGTCTGCAAATTTGATAACTATGCCCCCAATACCGTCATCCAAGTCATTAATAAAGATATTGAATAGCACTGGGCCCAGCACTGGGCCCAGCCCTGTGGCACCCCACTGGTCACTTCTTTCCAGATTGAAAAGGAGCCATTGTTGAGCACCCTTTGGGTTCGGCCAGTCAACCAATTACAAATTCATGTAACAGTTACTTTGTCTAGCCCACATTTTACCATCTTGTTTGCAAGAATGTCATGGGGAACCTTGTCAAAGGCCTTACTGAAATCAAGATATACTATATCCACAGCATTCCCTTCATCTACCAAGCTGGTAATTTTATCAAAAAAAGAGATCAGATTTGTCTGGCATGACCTGTTTTTCTGAAACCCATGTTGACTTTTTGGGATTATGAAATTACCTTCCATATGTTCACAGACATTCTGTTTAATGATCTGCTCCAGAATTTTTCCTGGTATTGATGTCAGACTAACTGGATGATAATTGTTGGGATCCTCTTTTTTCACCTTTTTGAAGATGGGGACAACATTTGCCCTCCTCCATTCCGCTGGGACTTCTCCTGTTTTCCAGGAATTCTCAAAGATTATTGCCAATGGTTCCGATATTACATTTGCCAGTTCTTTTAACACCCTTGGATGTAATTCATCTGGTCCTGGAGACTTATATTCATTTAGATTAACCTTGTATTCCTGTACTATCTCTTTACTTATTCTGTGCTGAAATTCTCCTATTCTGTCCTCTGCTCCATTATCCTCAGGTTGAGCACCCTTTGCCTTTTCTGAGAAGACTGAAGCAAAGAAGGTGTTGAGTAATTCTGCCTTTTCTCTGTCCCCTGTTAACTTTTTGCCATCTTCTCCACACAGTGGCCCTACCATTTCCTTCTTCTTCCTTTTGCTACTGACATACCCCCAAAAGGCCTTTTTATTGTTCTTAACCTCTCTAGCAAGCCTGAGTTCATTCTGCACTTTAGCTTTTCTGACTTTACCCCTACACGTGCTAGCTATTTGTTTGAATTCCTCTTTGGTGATTTCCCCATTTTTCCATTTCTTATACATGTTCTGTTTAAAACTTAGTTCAGTTGCAAGTTCCTTAGTCATCCATCCTGGTTTCTTGAGACACCTCCCATTCTTCCTCCTCGTTGGCACGGTTTGAAATTGTGCCTTCAGTATCTCCCTTTTGAGAAACTCCCATCTGTCTTGAACTCCCTTCTGTTTTAGTATTCCTGTCCATGGGATCACCCCCAGAATTTCTCTAAGTTTAGTAAAATCAGCTTTCCTAAAGTCTAGAATGCATGTCTGACTATGCCTGGCTTCTCCTTTCCACTGTATAATAAACTCCAGGAGGACATGATCACTTCCGCCTAAGGATCCAACCACTTGCACCCCATTAACTAGGTCTTCCCTGTTAGTTAGGATCAGATCCAAAATAGCTGACTCCCTTGTTGCCTCTTCCACCTTTTGGACAATGAAATTGTCTTTGAGGCAAGTGAGGAATTTGCTAGACCTTGAGGATTTTACTGAATTTGACTTCCAGCAAATATCAGGATAGTTGAAGTCACCCATCACTACTATATTTCTCCTTTCTGTGTGTGTGGTCATCTGTTCTAGAAAGGCATCATCCAGTTCTTCTGCCTGAGTCAGGGGTCTGTAGTAGACTCCCACACTAACATCGCTGTTGTTTCCCTCCCCTTTAATTTTTATCCAGATGCTCTACACCTGGCTTCCAGGACTGATGTCCTGGATTTCTTCACTGGTGTAAATATCCCTGACATATAATGCTATTCCTCCTCCTTTCCTGTTTGGCCTGTTTTTCTTGAAAAGGTTATACCCCTTTATTTCTACATTCCAGTCATGAGACTCATCCCACCAGGTTTCAGTGATGCCTATTATATCATATTTGCTTTGTTGTGCTAGGAATTCAAGTTCATCTTTCCCATGCTCTGTGCATTAGTGTAGAGACATCTAAGACCATATGTCCCCTTTACTTGCTGCCTGTGCATGTTTTTTTGCCTCCCACTGTTGGGTCCCTGTACTGTTCCCCTTGTTTCCTCTATGACAGTTTAACTATTTTTTCCAGTCCTTTTGTCTTCTAGGAAGCTGTCTCCCTTCCCCACATAATTCAGTTTAAAGCCCTCCTGATCAAATTCTTGAGACTGTTGGCAAAAACGTTTCTTCCAACTGGTGTGAGATGCAGCCCATCTCTTGCCAGGAGTCCGCCCTCATGGAACTGCAGCCCATGATCTAAGAATCCAAATCGTTCTCGATGACACCATCTGCAGAGCCAGTTGTTGACATCTGCTATTTTCTTCTCTCTTCCTGGACCATGCCCTTCAACTGGCAGAAGAGACGAGATGACAATCTGTGCCTCCATTTCTTTCAGCTTCTTGCCTAGAGCCTCATAATCCCTTTTGATGTTCTGAAGGCTGTGTCTTGCTGTGTCATTCATTCCCACATGGACCAAAAGGAAGGGGTATTGGTCAATAGGCTTGACCAGTCTTGTCAGCCTCTCTGTCACATCTCGGATCTTTGCCCCAGGGAGACAACACACCTCCCGAGACATCTTGTCAGGCCCACAAATCACTGCTTCTGACCCCCTCAGCAAGGAGTCCCCCATCATGACCACACACCTCCTCCGAGGCTTAGCAGCGACTGTTCCCTGTGTTGGAACTCCCAGGGTCCCCTGCTCTGTCCCTGAAGTCTGTCCATGCTGCACTTCCTCGTCGTCCTTGATAAGGGAAAGAGCTTGAAATCGATTCTGTAGCTGCAAGCTCCCAGAACGATCCCTGGTCTTCCTACTTGTGCGTGTGACATTCCTCCAGCTGTCTACCTCCTGTGTATGTGATGTGACCTTCTCTTCCCCAGCAACTTCCTCTGTGTGGTCCTCATCCAAGACCGTTCGTTCCGTTCTGTCTAGGAAAGCCTCTTGCTCCCTAATATGCTGAAGTGTAGCTATCCGCGCCTCCAGCTGCTGTACTTTCTCCTCCAAGAGGGCTACCAACTTGCACTTGGAGCATGTGTAGTTCCCCACATCTGTAGGTAAGAAGACAAACATCCCACAGGTATTGCAGGTGACGGCAGCAGTTCCTTCAGTGTCCATACTAAGTCTTACTTAGTACCTGAAAGAGGACTACAGCTTTCCTCCTCAAAGAGAATCCCTCGCTAACACCAGTGTTAAGGTCTGCTGATGACCGGAACTTTTCAACAATTAGTAATGTTTATAAAATTTGTGCGCCGTTAGGCCCAGGTGCAGAAATCTGATGTCTATTCCTGGATCAGATTCTGAGGTTGAGTTTCCCAGAATCTGAAATTGAATTCCTCATAACTTCAGCAGTCTCATAGGTATGCCACACACTTTTAGATATGCTAGTCCAGGATGCTCAACAACAGCAGATCTGAAACCAACCTTGAATGGGGTAAGATGAAGAGGCTAAGGGACTGAACAGACCGGCACTTTAGGCCAACCTGGGTGCAGAGTGGGGGCGTGACGACCGCACGCATCCTGCTCCAACTCTGCCCCCATG
Source organism: Phrynosoma blainvillii (assembly GCA_026167975.1). Taxonomy (NCBI): domain Eukaryota; kingdom Metazoa; phylum Chordata; class Lepidosauria; order Squamata; family Phrynosomatidae; genus Phrynosoma; species Phrynosoma blainvillii. Next base: position 221,011,717 of record JANUYF010000002.1, on the reverse strand, counting down.
TCGTCCTCATGCCATGAGCCTCACTGCATGGTGGGAGGCATCAGGGCACTCCCTTGGCACAGCATTCACACACACTGCATCAAAGGAGTGCCGAAAAGCCACTGCCACAGCAAGGACGGCTTTTTGCCACTCTAAAAAGGAGCGGCATTTGCCAGCTCTTTTTAGAGTGGCAAAGCACTGGATCGGGGCTGCAGTGTGCAGTTGCTGCGGCCCCGATCTGGCAAGGAAAGGGGCAGTGGGACGCTGCCCCTTAGGGACCATCTGTTCAGCCCCAAAGTGGCCGTCTAGCCTGAAAAAAGTATTGGCACTTTTTCTTGTTGATGACCTCATTCCAGCAGAGAGAGAAATCGAGAGAGAGAGGACATAGTGACTATCTGGGGGCACGGGGAGGAAAAGGCTGCTGTTTCCGTTGCTGCCTTGGACCCCTGCCTCCTTAGTGGAACTCTTCTCTTTGCAGGACTGAGGCCCTGACTCAGCAGGCTTGTGCTGGGTACAGAGGGTGAGGGCCTGTCCTTTTGTCTTGCAGAAATAAAGGTTTATTATCTGCTTTGACCATCTCTGCTTGTCTATTTATTGTACTGTTTTTAATAGCTATTGTCCTGTTGGCCTAATACAGGAAGGATGTGTTTTTCAGAAGAAGAAGAGAATACACAGGTTCATGGAGCAGGACAGAGGGAGATATGGAGGGAGGAAACAATTAAAATATCAAGGAAGAGGGGAGCACAAGAGTGTGCTTGATGCCCCACATTGTTTTCTAGCTCAAATAACATGGGTAGTCTTGCTGACAGCCCCCACCCCACTCCAGATTGAAAATACTGCTGCTGATTGCTAGGTCAGTGATTGATGAAACAGCTGCCATACAGGACCTGATCTTGGATGAACAAACTGGCCTGGCATGTATTACAAAGACCTGGTTGGATAAGCCTGGAGGGGTTAATCTCTCTCAGCGCTGCCCACCAGGATTCTCTGTGCAGCATCAGGCAAGACCTGGGGAGTGGGGAGTTGGAGTTGCTGTGGTCTATCATGATCCCATCTCCCTGACCAGATGCCTCCTCACGCAGTTTACTGGTTTTGAGCATGCTTATTTAAAGGTGGGTAGCCAGGGTAGAATGGGGAATTCTGTTGTGTACTGCCACTCTGCTGCTCAACAGTCTCCCTTCCTGAACTAGCCGAAGTGGTTTTGGGGTTGGTGTTGGAGTCCCTGTAGCTACTAGTGCTGGCGAGCTTCAACATCCATGCTAAGACTGCCCTTTCAGGAGTGGCTCGGGACATCATGGCCTCCATGACAACCAAGGGTCTGTCCCAAGTGGTATCTGACCCTACACAAAGTGCTGGGCACACTCTGGACCTTGTTTTCTATGCTGGATGAAGTGACAGCGATCTTGCTGTGAAGGATCTCTCTGCAGTTCTATTGTCATGGAGAGATCATTATCTGATCATTATCTGATAAAATTTAGACTTACTGAGACTCAGAACATCTACAGGGGTGGAGGACCAATTAAAATGGTCTGCCCCCAGGAGACTGATGAATCCAGATGGATTCCTGATGGCTCTTGGAGAGTTTCCTGTCACCTCAGCAGACAATTCTGTTGAAGCTCTGGTCAACCTTTGGAATGGGGTGATGGCCAGGGCAGTGGACACAATCATTCTGGAGAGTTTCCTTTAATGGAGTGGAGACAAACCATCCCGCTGGTTCTCCAGGAAGGTGGCAGTGATGTAGAAAGTGAGATGGAGACTAGACAGCAATGTTGGTGGAAGACTCAAATCGAATCTGACCGAATGCAGGTTAGAGCCTATTTGAAGGCCTAGTGTAGTTTATTGTGGCACCAGAGCTCTCTCTGACAGAGAAGGCTCAATGTCTCAGAAAAAACTACAGTTCCCATGATTCCCTAGCACTGAGCCAGGACAGTTAAAGTGGTTTCAAGCTGGATTATTTCTGGCAGTCTGTAAAGGCCCCTACTCCATGACAATGTGGGCAGTAAAGAAGTTATTTTGTTTTTGTTTTTGTTGTTTTGTTTGTTTTATTTTGCTGCCAGCATTGCATCTGCAGGGACAGGGAGTCATCCAGCAGAGCTGTTCCAAGTGGTCACAGGTTTCTTGCATGCACACCCTCAAATAGAATATGCTGACCATTCAGCAACCCCATGTGAAGAATTTACATGGCACTTTGCAGATAAAGTCACTCAGATCCTCTCCGACTTGGATGCTGTAGTTGATACAGTGCCATTGGATGTAACCTTGGCACCTGTTTGTCCAGTGTTAGTGTATACTTTTCAATTTGTGCAGCCTGATGATATGGACAGGATCCTTGAAGAAGTGAAAGCCACCACATGTGTGTTGGACCCTTGTCTTTCTTGGTTTATCAAACAGGCAGAAGGAGACTGGCTGAGTGAGTAAAGGGGGTAGTCCATGACTCCCTACTACAACAAGGCAGCATTCCAACTTCCCCAAAGGAGGCAGTTGTGAGGACTTTTTTTGAAAGAGCCATCCCTGAATCCCACTATAATAGATAATTATTGGTCAGTATCCAACCTACCATTTTTGGGCAAGGTATTTGAACATGTGGTGGCTTCTCAAATCCATAGGTTTCTGGATTGAACGGATTATCTAGATCCATTTCAATCTGGTTTCAGGCCTTGCTATGGAACTGAGACAGCGTTGGTCATCTTGGTGATGACCTATGCAGGGAACTGGACAGGAGGAGTGTGTCTCTGTTGGTTCTACTGGATCTCTCAGCAGCTTTTGATACCATCAACCATGGGCAGTCTCACTGCTATGGGACCTGGACCATCTCATTCATAGGGGACTTGGAGGTACTGTTTTACAGTGGCTCCATTCCTTCCTGGGGGGCTGAACCCAGAAGGTGGTGCTAGGGGACTCCTGCTTGACCTCCTGGCCATTGTCCTATGGGATCCCTCAGGGTTTTTTTTTTCCCTATGCTATTCAACATATACATGAAAATCCTGGGAGAGGTCATCCAGAGTTTTGGGGTTCAATGCCATCAATATGCACAGGACACTCAACTCTACTACTCCTTTCCACCTCAATCCAAGGAGGCTGTCCTGATCCTAAACCAGTGTCTGTCATCAGTAATGGACTAGATGAGGGCAAACAAATTGACACTTAATCCAGATGGGGCAGAGATACTTTTGGTCTGTTTGAAGACAGATTAGGGGAACACATATGGATGTCTTAGCGTTTAAGTGTAAACAGTGAATTTCGTGGTGTGTTCTGAGTGGAAAGTATAGGTATGTGAATAATGGCCAGAAGACGTTCAATATAAAATGAAGCTTATGTCTAGGATGTAGTTCCACAGTAATATCAAGAAAGTGAATCTGTTGCAATGACTGTATGGGCTCAGGCTGATGTAGGTCAGTCGTAAGGCAGATCAGGGAATAGGGATTCAACCTGTGCTGGAGGGGTTACACACCCCCTTGGGTGTGCTCCTGGACTCTACTCTCAGCCTGGATGCCCAGGTTTCAGCAGTGGCCAGGAGTGCATTTGCACAGCTTAAACATGTGCACCAGCTGCACTCATTTCTTGAGATATCAGATCTGGCTATGGTGACACATGCCTTGATTACATTCCATTTGGACTACTGAAATGCACTTTATGTGGGGCTGTCCAAAAACTTCAACAGGTTCAAAACACTGGGGCCAGTTTTAGGGAGCATATAACTCCCTTGTTAAAACAGCTCCACTGGCTACCTGTTCATTTCCGGGCACAATTCAAAATGCTGGCCATGACCTATAAGCCCTACATGGCTTGGGTGCAGACTATTTGAGAGGCCATATCTCCCCATACAAACCTGTAAGAGCTCTAAGATCTGCAGGAGAAGGCTTTCTTTCAGTCCCTCCAAGATCACAGGCTCACCTGGTGAGGACACGAGAGCGAGAGACAGCCTTCTCAGTTGCTGCTCCCACCCTCTGGAATGCCTTTCCTCCAGAGGTTAAGCTGCCCCCCTCCCTGCTGACCTTTCGCCAGCTAGTAAAAACATTCTTATGCTGGCAGGCTTCCTGTATATAATGTATAGCAGGGCGGTTTTATGAAGCAGGTGAGTTTTTAATTTGTTTTTTGCTTATGTATATTTTATGTGATTTTATATTGTATATAGTCATTTTAACTGTTTTGAATTTTGTTGTAATTTAAAAGGCTTTATTTGCGAGACATCTTGGGTCTCTCCAGGGAGAAAGGTAGGATATAAAATAAGTAAATAGGGCTTGTCTACATTGCCTATATACCCCTAAACATTCAGGGGTAGCTGTGTTGGCGAACACAACTATGCCTGAAAGTTTTCTGAATTGTGAGATACCTCATCGTAGCTGCAACAGGGGCACTAGGAAGAATAGCCTGCGGACTGGGAACTGCAAGCAAGATAAAACATTTTTCTTCTTCTTAAATTTGGACTGAATTAGCATGTTTTACCTCTACATCCACCAAAATATTCCTGATGCAAACACTTGGAGACTTCTTGAGGAATCCATTGTTCTCTGCCACAAAGAGGCCTGTGGCCTCACTGGAATGTAGACATACTGGATTGTAAAAGTAGGGTCCCTGTTGAGAAACAAATGGACTTTAAATTTCCTGGACTTTGCAAATCTTCCTAGAGCCACAGGGCCAGAAGGAGGAGGATCCAGCCTGCAAAAGATATCCTCCCGACCATATACCATCTTAACTAAAGACTGAAACAACATGTAGGCATCTGACTAACATCTCCAATTGTTTTTCTCCTGTTTGGTTTGCAACATCTTGCCTGATGAAGAAGATGGAGTGGCCTTGTACCTCTATAGGAAATTCTTTCATATAGTAATTGTATAATTCCTTCTAGCATTGTTCATGTCTTAAGGACAGGGACCTGTAAAATATGGAGTTAGAAAGCTGTATTTCAGCTTCCTCTATGTAGTCCAGTTTGTTCATTTTCCCCACATTTACTTCACCACTTTAACTACCTACGCACAGAAAACAGAAATGGCTTGACAAGACTTTCTGATATCTGTGCCAGCAGTAGCAGGAACACCAGGAAAAGAAATTGTGGGGATGGCGGAACGGGAAATAGGACAAAGAGCAATCAAGGTCTGTTTTTAATATTACACATTTTTTCCAAACAGAAGGATAGACTTAGGGGCTCACAAACAAAGCTCCTTTAAACAGACAAGAGGATATTCAGGGAATCTAGAGATATAATTGTATGATCCAGAAAGGACCATTTTTATTAGCAGAGTGACATTATCAAGATAACAAATGCAATTCAAATTGGCCATTCCTATATCCTGGCAGAAAATAATTTCTCAGTTATCATTACAGCTTTTCTCTGTATAGGCATAAGTTGAAAGGAGCTTCTAATAAGGAATTATCTTGCAGAGAATTTGTGTGCAGTTTATTAACTGGTGTGCTTGTGAATTCACTGTAACACAACATTAACAAAGAAGTTTAATTTGAAATATACTCAGAAATACCATTCTGCTAATGTAACACTTTACATCCTGCTTCATGATCCCAAAGGACACATTACAATTAAATTACATGTTCCAATAACAAGAATTATTAGGAGTAAGAATTCTGTTCATTACTTCCAAATCAGCAAACCATGCAGCATGATGGCATCTTGTTTGGAGTTTAAAGGTTGCTGGACTACTCTAAAATCAGAGCTTTATGTGTATTTTAAAAAAGTCCTGGCCAGCTCTTAAGGGCATATATATATATATATATATATATACACACACACCCATGTTGTTTACAACTAACCAAGATCTCAATACTAAAATTCCAGAACTTAAAACTGCAAATGTAATTATTAAACTATGTAGGGTTACAATGTCAACCCATATGTTCTAGGTGATTTTAGTTTTTGCTTCATTATCAAGTTGCCATATTAGTACTTGAGTACTTGATGTAAATCATAAGTTTTTGGAAAGTGAATTCAGACAATGATTAAAAGAAAAATTGATTTTTGATTAATAGCTATTTTGAAAGTCTTTTGGAAGAACAAACTCTACATGTATTTGTTTTGAAAGTATTGTATGAGCTTGGTCACCCTTGCTATGATCCTAGGTAGTCTTCCACACTTTGAGGAGAAATATTGTATTTGTTTTAAAGTGCACTAATTACAGGTTGAGTCTCCCTTACCCAAAATTCCAAAATCCTCCAATATCAAAAAGTGTCCACAAAGATGGCTGAGATAATAACATTTGCTTTCTGATGGTTCAGTATACATAAACTTTGTGTCATGCACAAAATTATGTAAAATATTGTGTATAAAATTGCTCAAGATATCACATTACCTTCCAAGATATCTCATTATGTATATGCATAATGTACACATAATTACCTTCCATATATATGCAAATATTCCACAATTTTAAAAAATCTAAAACACTTCTCATTCCAAGCATGTTGAATAAGAGAGGCTCAACCTGTATTTCTAAACTTTGCATCTATGCATATATAAATAAATGGCACATTTATTCTCTTCTGATGATGCCCTTTCTGTTTTGTGGTGATGCTTAAATGCCCTCCCTCTTTTTAGAGCGGAAATAAAATAGATCTACATTCCGGAAACCCTGGGCTAATGACTTCTGGAAATAATTAGCAATTGGAAGCGCTTTCTCCAATTACCACATTACACTTATATTTGTACTTGGTGTCCACATAAAAATAGCTTTTACTTAGTTTCCTCTAATTAACAGTGCAAGCAATGAAGGTCTGAAGTCATAGGGGAAGGACACTGGTTTGTTAGCCACCCTGATTGTTGACAGAGAGGTGGAGTATAAATAAAGTTTATTTATTTATTTATTTATTATTTATCAATCACAGGGTAACAACCAAACTCACACTAGGAAAGGTGAATGAGAGTGCTAAGAAATAAATGGAAAGCAGTGGCAGCTGGTGGCATGTGTCACCAGGGTGGTGAATCTATGCTGGGTGTTAGTTTGAAATGAATTATCCAAGATGCTGGACCTTATCCCCAAAATAAGTCCAGGGGCTTTGCAAACTCATTAAAGTTCAAATTAAAACCAAAAGTACATTCAGTACGTATTCATATGGAAATCCCCAGCCACCACTGGTAGAGAACGTCCTACTGATTTGGGGAAGCAAAGCATACCTGGACTATTTATTAAACAATACTGAGAGGAATGGGGATTGCAGTCAAAAAATAAGAAGAGAAATGGGAATGGGAGGGACAGGCATGAAAGAACTAGACAAAACCTAAGTGTAAAGATATACAGCAGAACACTTAAGTCAGAATCATCCAACCCATTACTGTGAACAGACATGAGAGCTGGACAGTGAAGAAAGCTGACAGAAACAAAATAACTCATTTGAGACATGGTGCTGGAGAAGATTTCAGGGGATAGCATGGACAGCAAAAAGACAAACTTATGAGTCCTTGAACAGATCAAGCCTGAACTCTCCTTAGAAGCAAAGATGACAAAACTGAGGTTGTCATACTTTGGTCCCATCCTAAGGCATGACTCACTAGAAAAGACCGTAATGTTAGTGAAGGTTGAAGATAACAGAAAGAAAAGAAGACCAGATATCAAATGGATAGACTCAGGTCCAAAATAATCCAGTTTGAGACCACTTTAACTGCCATGGCTCAGTGTTAGGGAATTCTGGGAATTGTAGTTTGTTGTGGCACCAGAGCTCTCTGACAGAGAAAACTAAATGTCTCACAAAACTAGAGTTCCCAGAATTCCTTCGCATTGAGCCAGGGCAGTTAAAGCGGTCTCAAGCTGGATTATTTCTGCAGTGTGCTTTGGACCTCAATCAGGGAGGTCATGGGCCTGAATTTGCAGGACCTAAGCAGAGTAGTGGAGAACAGAGGATCTTGGAGATGTCTCATCCACAGGGTTGCCATGAGTGGGGACCGACTCAAGAGCAGTTAACAACAAAAACAACATATCTACAATCTATGCACATATGTCCAAAATATAAATCAGTTTTTATAAACATTATTTTTTTACTAATGCTAAAAATAATTATTAAAGATTGTTGCCACAGAACGTTATCTTTGGCCTGTACTATCTAACAGCCAGCTCCAGAGTGTTTTGCAGCTATATACAGAGCTGGAGTGATGGTGGATGACCTAAAACATGGAAGTATTGCCCAGCTACCTAGTTCCACTGTAACTCACTGCTCTGTCAGCAGAAGCCCAATGTTGGATACTGCTATATGAATTCCCATATCATCTTTTATATTTCCACAGTATTTTTTTAAAAAATGCAGACAGTGAAATTAACAACACTATCCGATACATGTCTACGCAAAGTAGTGTCTTATTTTCCCATAGGCAACTAAGTGTATATAGTATTGCAACCTAAAATTGCAATCTTTTATATATCACTGGAAACTTCTGGGTATACATATATAGGGGAGCACTATAGAGTTCTTACTAGGATCCCATATCTCACTGATGTAGTCCACAGGGCAGTTTTATATTGTTAGCATTTGTCTTAAACAGCAATATTTGTTTGGTGTCTAACTTTGTTGTTCTGGGTTTCATTTTAAAGTTAATAAGCATTACACTGGACTTGACCACAAAAGCATACCAGGAAATGTTTGTAGTTTAAGTGGGTGGAAATGGCTGGAAAAGAAATCAGAAGCTTTACTGAAATCAAAGCTATTCACAAATGGAAGAGCTCTTGTGGCACTAAGCTGTAAACAAAGCTCAACTATTACTTCAGACGAAAGGATGGATGGTGTCCAGGACAGCTGACCACCTCCATGTATTGTTGCTCTTGGACAGGATGAAAAGGAAGGATGATAACACCCCCTCCCACAAAAAAGCTCCATTAGGGAAATATGCAGCTGTTGCAACTCAAGGCAATATAGATGGGCTGAGCAGATAAACAATGAACAACTTGTTCCTCATTCATGAGGACAGAGTTTTATTTGTGTGTTGTGAAGGACAGTACAATCAACCCTCCATATCTATGAATTCTGCATCTATGGATTCCACCATCCACAGTTTGAAAATATTCCCAAAAAATATCCAAAAAGCAGATCTTGATTTTGCCATTCTGTGTAACAAATACCATTTTACTATGCCATTGTACATAATAGGACTTGAACATCCACATATTTTGGGGGGATCCTGGAGCAAAGCCCCAGCAGATAGCAAGGGCCACTGTATTAGTTTCTACAATTTTGAGTGGTGGAACAAGTTATTTGTTTAACCAGATCAATGTAAAATAAAAGAGTTGAGTCTTAAAGCAGTACACAAAGTAGTTAACAGCACGATATATTTTCTGACTTTTTTCTAAGTGGCCCCTGTATGTACAAAAACATGTACTCTAGTCCATGCTGTGTGACCAAGTGAACAGTCATTTTGCACTGTGCAACTGGTTGGTTATTCTTCCTACTGCTGCGAACTCAAATACTTTTCCCTTAGTCCCATTTCTCCAACATCATTTAGGCACTAGTTTTCCAATGACATCAATTTCATTTACAGAGTGTCACAGTAGTATATTTAATACACATTTAACGAATCTTCCAGTTCATTGTCCACAGCAGTGGTATCTTTTATTTCATCCATACCTCCAAAGAATACAACAAAAAAATAATAACATGGTTGAAGGCAGTGACACTATGACCCCATATCATGCTCCAGCATTATATCTCAGGAAAAGCATGCATTGTGATATCTGCATAGATTCCTGGATTTCTGATGCATCAATGATGGTTAGGGTGAACACATCTATGACATGCCTCTCTTTGTTAGTTATTTTCTGAAACTGTTTTCAGGCTGCAGCCCACATGTGTGGGAGTAACACTGGTATCTTTTTTGAGGATCTGGTGTACCTCTTTGTAATAGTAATCGTAAATGAACAAGTAACTCTGTCCCTCACACTCATGCTGTTGTATGGAACTATGCTTTTGTATTCTAACCACACTACCTTAGATCTTGAGTTGCATTCCACAGCAGTACAGTCATGACCACATTTTCTCTTTTTCCTTCTAACTATTTCAAAAATTACAGTGTTGTAGTGGCTTGTAGCTCTTCCTGCATTTTGTTTCTCCCCAGGTACAGCGATCCTTCACTTCAGCATTCTGTCAGGCCAAACTTTTGCCTTGCACTTTTTTGGGTGGTGTGCACCCATACTCATCTCCATGCAGTACACCAAGAGCAGAAAAGCCTGTAAATAAGGAATTAAGGCAGGGGTAGGCAAGCTTTCCCCTTTAAGGGCCGAGGGACTTCAGCTCCCAGAAGCCTCAGCCATGTTGGCCAATAGTCCCATGTTGGCCAATAGCTCCTGGGATTCTGGGAGCTGAAGTCCCTGGGCCCTTAAAGGGGAAAGGTTGCCTACCCCTGAATTAAGGCATAGAGGTGTTGTAGCATTTCAGAGAAATAGCAAAAAACACAGGCATCAAAAACAACACTATCCAGTAATGGTATTTTGCGTTGTAGCAATATTGTGAAATGGCAGTAACGCTTATGTCTTTTTGCCCAGATTGACACAGAACATAATAATGTCACAACTTTGCACTGCAGGGCCAGGCCTTTGACCTGGAAGAAATTGTGGGTGTTTGAGAAAGGGTGAGGGAGCAGGTGAGAGTGATCAGAAGAGTAGGAGGGGATGCTGTTAGAGAGAATATGTGTGAGATACAGTAAGAAAGAGGGAGAAAGGAAGAGTGAGAGTGCAGAGTAGGAATCCAGTGAGCTAGGGGCAAAAGTGTGTGTGTAAAGGGAAGGAGAGAAGATGGGTGGCTCTGTGTGTATGTTGAAAAAAAAGTGAGAATGCAAGTGCAAGTGTACAGCAATAGCAGAAAAAGCAGAGATGTCAAGAGATGAGCCTACATGAGTGTGGCTAGTATTCTTAAGCAAGGCAATGTTATAAGAATGGCATTCACTGGAAGCATTGTCCTTCCACTGCAGGTGTGTAAAGAACTACTCTGCTGGATTGCTGGATCCCTTGACAGGACCAGACAATCTGATAAGAGATCCTAGATTTGGATCCAAGGGGGAAACCTTAATTTCCAGGGGCATAAGTAGTTAGAAATATGAGGCTGATGTTCAAGGGCTCAGTCTGCATCAGTTTCATGGAGGGATAGGCTGAGAGGAGGCATTCTTGATGTAGCATCCATATGACCAGGTGCTCAGCACCATGGACAGTGACACTGGAGTGATACAATGGCCTCAGTTCTAGGAGGAAAGCATGACCTCCACACAATTTGTCATACACAGTGTTGCAGCCCATTCTCCCTGATTTCTCTGGATCTTGCTTGCTAATTGAGAAAAATTGGATGGGACCAGACTTGATTGGGAGCAATATCCACTTGCTGCCCACTTATGCAGGATGTAAGAGTATGCTGCTCCCATTTCCTCTTGTGTTGGTGTGTATGACCTGCCCATTGCACCCAGTATCCCTGGCAACAGCGGCCTGAAAATGAAGAGGGTAACAAGCTATTGACTGTTAGCACCATGTATTGTCTACTGATCATCCATACCCTTGGCTACAGTAAAAGAATAAGGGATTAGGTTGGCCTTCACAGTCTTTCAGCTAGCTGAAGTCTGTACCCAGAAGTGTGAGCAGAAGTGGAACAGAAGAGCATGCATACCTGGAGGGTATCTTGGAGGTTTACAGTCAGGCATCCCTTTCTATAGATGTTGGTGTACACCGTGGGAAGAGATAACCAGAGCATCATCACCAACATAGCTAGAAGTCTTTTCCTCCCCACCCAGGCACAGGAAGTGGTCTGAGGTTTCCCTGCCAGAGATTGCCAAAGAGCATCCCAAGGGAGGAACAACAGACTATGCCTGCACCACACCCACTAATTCATTCTTGCAATGATGCAAAAGGAGACATTTGTACTCAGATTAATTATTGAATTCTATTGGGAAAGAGGATCTATTAATGGGTTATTTCTAGGGTGACCAAAAAAATCACATTTTTAATGACTCTACAGAGCAACAAGGCCAAGTGAACAATGACACAGTGTGAAAAAGCTGTCTCAAAAGTGGGATTAGTGCATCCATATGACAATATAACAGTATAATATGATAAGGCCCCAAGTCTGTCTCTTCTCCCTGTTCTCCTAGGGCAGCTGATTCCTTTTGGGAGGGCACAAAAGCATGAAGGTGAGAGAAGTACTGAAATGCTGGCTTGTCTTCAAATTCTTGCAAAATGTCAGACTAAATAATAAAGCAATTAAAATACAACTGAGCCAAATCAGTGGCAGAGGTTAATTAAGAGTCCTTAATTTTCTTCAAGTGGATATAATAATGCTTAATTTTGTCTGGATTGTGCTCTCAAGTGTGGAAGGAATTAGGAGTCAACATTTGTTTATTAGGTTTTTTTCCCCCTTGAAGTGTTTTTGTCCTTCTCTACAGCTAGAAAATGAGTACAAAGAACTACTCTATTCAATTGCTGGATCCCTTGACAGGACCAGACAATTGGATAGGAGATCCTAGATTTGAATCTGGGAGAAACCCCTAACTTCTAGGAGTGTGAGTGAGGTAGGAGTACAAGAGTGAGGTTCAAGGGCCCAGTCAGCATCAGTTTCTTGCAGGGATAGGCTTTTTCAACCCTCCAGGGGGAAACATATACCTAAAAACTGTAAGCAGCTTTCAAAAATTAGCAATGAGGTAGTCCCTGCTGTCAGGTATATTATTTATTTATTTATTTATTTCAAAAATATAACTCTGCTAGTCTGTAGAATCAATATGTAGAGAGATCAGATGCATGTGAGGAAGTAGACTTAAATCTATGAAAGCTCATGCTGCCTACTTCTTTCTTTAGTGCAAGATATCTCTCTATACCTAGAAGATCTCTCTATATTCTTTTTCTTCTTCTATTTGTAGCCCACTCTTTCCCCAAAACTGGGACACAGAGCCACTCACAATATTAAAAGAACAGTACAATTAAAAGAATACAGAAGTGATACATTGAAATAGAATTAATACAATATTAAAATAGATTGCTTGTTAAAAGAATAAAATACAGTTTAAAAGGTTTAAAACACTTTAAAACCATACAATCTAGAATACATAACATAAGAGGAAAAGAAGTTTGGATGGTTGGGATGGAGGGAAAAAAGATCAGACTCAAACACTAGTTCTTTATCATGTGGCCATGCTGTTTCTTTACTAGATATTTCATATGGAGCCAGCATGATGTAGTGGTTTGAGCACTGGACTATGATGCTGGAAACCAGAATTCAATTCCCTGCTCACTGAATGACCTTGGGCAAATCACACTCTCTCAGCCTCAGAGAAAGGCAGTGGTGGCAAACCTCCTCTGAACAGATCTTGCCAAAAAAAAAAAAAAAACACCAAAAACCATGATGACTTAAAATGAAAAAGAAATGACTTAAAAGCACACAGCAACAGTTGTTCGAAGTCCACTATTTTAACATATATCTGGATCAGTTCTAAGTTACTCAGTCATGAATGATTCTGATGATCCTCATTTTAATACTTATAGGAGCCCTGGTGGCATAGTGGTTAAATGCCTGTACTGCAGCCAGTCACTCACAAACCACAAGGTTGCGAGTTCAATACCAGCCAGGGGCTCAGGTTTGACTCAGGCTTGCATCCTTCTGAAGTCACTAAAATGAGGAACCAGCTTGTTTGGGGCAATTAGCTTACAGTTGTGAACCGCTTAGAGACTACATAGCACAGTATGAAGCGTTATATAAATGAAGCTGCTGTTGCTAAACTTATATTAAAGCCATTTTTGTTTGGTTGGTTTTTAAGTTTTTTTAAAAATTGTTGCAGGTGTATCCAGACTGCAGAATTAAAGCAGTTTGACATCACTTTAACTGTCATGATATTATCTACAGAATTCTGGGATTTGTATTCTGATGAGTTATTCAGCCTGGTCTTTCAGAGAGCTCTGGTGCCTCACAAACTACAAATCCCATGATTCTGTAGGACAGAATCATAGCTGTTAAAGTGGTGTCAAGCTGCTTTAAATCTGAGTGTAGATACACCCTGCATTTCTTTGAGTACATGTTACAACTGTAACAGTCATAGGCTGGAATCCTGTTACTTAATCCTATTAGAGTAAACCCATTCAACTTACTGTTGAATGGTGAGCCAACATCAGTCTCATGGATTCAATAGGTCTGCTCTAGTCAAAACTAGCAGCAAGTTTAGACCATATTAGAAATGGATGTTTTCCAGTATCAACATGTGATGGTTGCTTGCAAAATCTACTGTGAACAAGGAGTGTTGACCATACAGGGTGGTGCCAATCAGATGGAACTTTAAGTACTGTGTCTTTGGCACCACTGATTTCTTAAGAAAACATTTTTTTTCTTGATTTGAAAGATCTTTTCCAAGCAGAAGTTGTCACAATTTTGTGTCATTAAAAGCCTGGTTGCATGTTGTCTACGATCTTGTTTTTTAGTATTTAAAAACAGAATATCTAGTCATTAATGCACAAAATATCAATGTGCTGCATTTTGAAAAGTCATGTACACACACATTTTAATCATCTTTGGAGGGAGATGAATTAGAACAAATTCCAACTTTTATTTCTTATAGATATGCAAGTCATTTGGAAAATATCAGTCCCAGTACTGGGTGGAGTCTGGAAAGATGCATATTTTGTTTTGTTTCTAGATGATATAGTCAAAGATGTATTTTGTGTAGGGGTATAGATTTTCGCTAATTTTCTTCTTAAGGAAAGAAATAAGTAATTTTAGCAATTTTCGCCCCACTGTGAAGACATTTTTGAAAACCATGGAATTTTTGAAGCCATTCACAATTCAGGACTTTTTTGCACAACCTTCACACATGGATGACTTGAACTGAAAACAGTATTTTCCATCCAAGAAACAGCATCTTCTGCACACACACATTAAAATTATTTTCTGAGAAGAAAATGCTGTTTTCTGTATAAAACAATCATGTGCGCATTTGGACAGAATAAGGACCTTTGCAGACTGCTAGAAATAGTGCAAATTGAGTCTACTTTAAGGGTTAGGGTTAGGGTTAGGGTTAGGGAAGCATGGGAATTGTATTTTATTGTGGCACCAGAGCTCTCTGACAGAGAAGGCTCAATGTCTCAGAAAAAAAAAACAATTCCCATGACTCCCTAGCATTAACCCTAACCCTTAAAGTGGACTCAATTTGCACTATTTCTGGCAATCTGCAAAGGCCCTAAATCTCAAACCATGAAGATTCTCATCAGCCTAGAATTCTTCTCATCTGGCTTTTTCAATATTTGAAAAATGTGGGTTTTGACCTTTTTTAAAAATATTTGCAAATATTCTTTCTATCACTAATTTTATTTGTAATTTTATGTAATTACAAAGTTGTAGCAGCTTCTGAAAAAAATATGAAAGAACTAAGAGCTGTCTCCTGTCTATTGCCAGTATACTTTAATGTGCTCTATCATATTGGGCTGATTGTATTACATAAATAAACCATATATTGTTCTTACTATAGGGCAATAATTGCCTTTTCTAACATCCACAGCATCATCCACATAGCACCATCCACATTTTCATTATGCTTCACAAGTTGTCTGAAGAAAATCAGAAAAGTTTGGGGTTGAGAAGAGGGTTCTCAGGATAGCCATGGCAGCAGTGCACCACTCCACCACCACAGCCTTTAACAGAAAATGTTCCAGCTGCTGGAATCACCCAGGAATCACACTCTGGAATCACAGGCAGCCAAGCCTTTATTTTCTTCCAAAATGTCACATTTTCCTACAATTAAATGTCCTAACATGGCATTGGTGTTGTGTGGCTATCTGTCCAAAGAGCACAGTACTTCCTGTTCTCTTCTACTAACTGGGAAATTCTCTGTGAATATTAATTTTTAGAAACAAATTAGAAGCCACTGCCACCCCTATATATCCTGACAGAGTGCCCCATTATTGTGATAAAATTACTTTTTCAACCATCCAGGGAAAAACATATACATAAAAGTTATTTTTCTTCACTCAGCCCATGCCTCCACTTTGTGGAAAATGTGCTTTTAAAACTTCAAAACAGATCGTTGTTTTGTTATCTGCAGTAATCTTAGCATTTGGACTTTTTCTTTTTCATCGTGATTTTAAATGACTAACCACTGAAGGGTTATGTATGTTCAGGAATCTAAAAGTAAATTGTAAAAATAATAATAATTAAAGAACCTAAATATATATTTTTTAAAAAAACTCTTCAAAATATTATCTGGTAAAAAAATGAATATTAAACACAGAAATGGGAACAGAAAGTTAATTTTTAGTTTCTGCTGTTATCACATAGATTGATTTTGCCTCTTATTTGTTTTGTTTGTTGATATAATAAATCCAGATGAGAAGCAGTGGCAAGTCTACATGAAAACAGCAATGGCAAGATTACTCCACCATGAAGTTTACTTTTGTACAGAATAACAGAATTATTTTTTTACTATGTGACCTTGGACTGTCTTTGGACTGTCTCGTATAGCTGCCAACTGTACCGCTTGCTTGTATGTGAAAACATCAAGTCATCACCAGGAGTCTGATATGATTATGCTCTGTTATGTCCCTTCTTCTACAAATGGTGAGAAATTCCAGAGACATTGCACGTGTCTTGGTTTGATTTCCAATGGTCCGTCTGACTTACATTTTTTAATATCTGGGTTTATTGACAAAAATATGGGTTAAGCATGAGTGGAGGCACAGCTTAAACCCTGCAAAAGAGGCTTTTTAAAATCATGACAAGGAGGCTTTTATATGAGGTGTATGTTTTAGCTATGTTTTTAACTTTTGTATGTTTTTAATCTTAATTTTATATTGTTTTAATTACAGTATTTTAATTTTTTAAAAGAAATATAAAAAAATTTAAAGTGCTTTTATCTTGTGAGCCACCTTGGGCCTCTTTTTGGGAGAAAGGACACATAAAAATGAAATAAATAAAAAAATGACACCCAGTTTCCTCCATCAGAGAGGAGTGACCCCCATCTCAGTTCCTAGAAAGCCTAAACATGGGGTGATTCTTCTTATAAGTGTGAACTCAAAAACTGCATTTAGCCTTTCAAAATGTTCTCTTGTTTTCCATGCACACCTGGCTGGTCCCTAACTCTGTCCTAGTGGGAAGAGCACAGTAGTAACTATGTGGCTTGGAATAGCGGTAAGGATATATGAAATGCTAATGCGCTCTGCATCCTATCTATCCTGACTTATTGTTCTCACACACATTAATTATCATTGGAAATACATAGTGATTTTCCAATAATAATGATAGCCAAGATTTTAGACCAGCTACTTACTTATTATCTCCTGGCCTGGCTCCCCACAAGACAGAAAAATATTAAATGTGCAAGATTGAATTCTGTTCCTGAGCACAGCAAGCCAAAAGGAAAAATAACCTAGCCACTAATGCCATACATAAAACAATGGTGAAAGTACATGGTAAAACATGCCCAACACAACTCAATCTAACACATCAGAACAACAACAACCACTACCACAAAGCAAAAGGCGCCATGTAATCAGCTAATGAAAGTCCCAAAGGCATTTGGAATAAGTACATTTTTACAGCCTATCTGAAGGTGAGAAGAGATAATGAGGCAAGGAAATCACCTTCACTCAGAAGGCATCCCACAATTTTTGCTCAACAAGAACAATTATGTCCAGCTAGCCTACAGCTGCCCATAAGGAAACATCTCATAGTGCCTACTCTCCCAGGATGCTCCTCTGCTTTCACACAGAAATTCATATCTAAAGATCTCCAAGCTTCATGTGTAGATTTGTTGTACATTTGAGCTCCCTTGGGGTGTTCGGCCTGAAGAAGTTACTTTGAGGCACAAAGCCACACACACATTAGCTCCCTGCTCTTAGGCTCCTGGTTTGACAGAGGTATCTACTTGTATTTGAGTATAAAAATCCTGTCTAGATTTGCCCACGCATTTCAGGAATGTGAGGAGCTGAGTGGGCGGAATTGGAATATTGGGCAAAGTACATGTAGTCCTGGAGTTTAGGTAATGTGGGCAACAACTTCATACTCTCAGTCCTTGAACTTTGAGTGTCAATAAAGCAGTGTGCTTTCATGATCCGTATTTGAATTGAAACCTTGTCTGAAACCTTTTGATATCTGTGATGGTAAATAAACAAGATTGTGTAGATTACATTCTCTCTTCCTGCATCCTCTTTTGAAAGTACTACAATGCATTCTTGTTTAAAAGTGGATTTTTGAATTTGGCTGAAAGACTCCTTGTGCCAAGAAGAAAATAGGCACTTTGGCTTTCAAACAGCCGAGAATCAGTAAAAATTCAAAACATTCTAAAAAGCCATGGCTAATGGCAAAAGGGGGAGAATACTGTAGTCATGAAGCCTCTGACATGTTGTTCTTTTATGTAATAGATTTTATCTCAATATATTTATTCATTGCATCCAGCACAGAGGAAACCAGTACTTGTTGGAAGATGTCAACATAATTAAACTACAGATGTCTCAAGGGAAGAAATGTTCTCTTTGCTCCACACTGATTCTTACATACTGCATTCATTTGCTGAGATGTCAAGAAAGTATGTGCAATTTAACTGTCTAAACAACACATTATGAATATGTAGTTAACACAAAGTAAATCAGTGTAACTGTGCAAATTGGCCAGTGCTGTCTCCATTTTCTCAAAAACATCATTTCACCCCAGTTTCTTTCACTCACTTCAAAGTCCCTCAGCAGTTCTGTAGCTCATGATCTACAAATTGTAAAAGCATAGATTTACAGATTATTTGGAGATGAACATCAGAACCTGAATGATATAAGATCCAAAATTCTTATTTAGATATATATGCAGATTCTGTGACATTTAATCTGTAGCTGCCATTTTTGAATGTGATAGATATGTGAATATGCATATCTGATTATTCTATTCTGAGGAGAAAACTTTGGTGCCAAGTTTCTTGTTACAACAGCTCCGCTGGGTCCTGCTTGGTTTCTGGGCACAATTCCATTTATGATCTATAAAGCTCCATAAAATGTGGGTCTAGGCAGTTTAAAGGATTTTAATTTCCCAAATAAACCTGCCTAGGTTTTAAGATCTTCAGGGGAGGCCCATCTCATGATCTCACCATCTTCAGAGTCCCATTTATTGAAGACTCAACAAAAAAACTTCTCCATGCCTGCTCCCAAGTGAAGGTAGGCTAGCCTGCTATTTTGTCATTCTGCCATCAGGCAAATATATTTTTATTCTGATGAGTTTTTGGTGAGGAAGGGGCTTTTCATGGTGGTAGTGTGCCTTTTCCCTCCTGTTCTGCTTTTCAATTTTTTTTTAAAGCAGTCGTTGTTTTGGATTTTGCATAACAACGAGTTTTGCATAACAATTGCTTTAATTTAATTTTCATCTTATATTTTCGCTACAATCCAACAGCCCCTCAGCATAGCATAAAAAAACCACATGCAGAAATATGCTATGCCAACACTAAGCAACCTATGCAGAATAGCAACATTGTGCAACACATCAGTAATTGGATGCTGCTGTGCAACTTCTGATTGCAATGCGCAACGCGGAACTGCAGTGTGCAACTTCAGTGCACAACGTTGTATGTACAACATCTTTTGCTTTCACCAGCACATGTCTGTTTTACTATGGCAAATAATTCACCCTACAGGTATACACATGTATGTATCATTATCTGGATGCCATTGTATGTCTAGTTGTACTGGTCTTCTCAAATCATGTTGTGATTTGCCTTGAATCCCAGTCCTGAGAGTGAAATGGTTTATAACTTTTGGTTATACATTTATTAAATAAATAAATACTCACTGTCACCACCATTTGCAATGCCAACATACAACATACTGTTGGAAGTCCTGGAGCTCAACAGCAATGACAGAGATCACTACCACTATTTGTGTCCTGCTGCCTTTGCCAACTGGGCATTTGCAAATCCAATGACTTTGGTAGTGGCAGCAGTCAATGTGCTGTGATGATGGTAGTAGTGGTGCACATCTGGGCCATGAGCTGTGTGTATAGACTGCCTAGCACCAGTCATTTGATTAGGCCAGCTCTGCCCTTATGTCCAGGGGCTGGACTGGCATAATCAAGCCAATAGCATTGGGGAGTTTGAACCGCCAGCATGGTGTGGTGGTTTAAGTGTTGGACTTAGGACTCTGGAGACCAAGGTTCAACTCCCTGCACAGCCATTAAACCCCCCTGTATTGCCTAAGGTAAGTCATACTCTTTCAGACTCAAAGGAAGGCAAAGGCAAACCCCCTCTGAATATATCTTGCCATGAAAACTCAGTGATAGTTTCAATTTAGGGTTAGCATAAATTGGAGACAACTGGAAAGCACACAAGATATTGGGGAGTTTATGGGTGCTGCTCCAAGCTCTGATGTGCTCCACATAATAATTGGTAACCAAAGGTAAGCCCAGCATGGCCCACCAAAAGCAGTCTGTCTGTGGCTCTACACACCATGGAGATACACACACACACCAGTGTGTATGGTGGATAGAATGCTAGCTTAAGACCCTAGTTAGCTGCAAACAAATTGAAATGAAATAATCTTCTTAACCCATAGTTGTTGTGCTGTACTGCATTCCATAAGGCAAAAAATGTGTTCCCTCTCAACTATCATGTAATGCAATTTTTAAATTGTCTCTTTTAATTTTTGTAAGCTACTTTGAGTTGCAGATGGGGAAAAGGTGGGATATAAATAAATATTATAGTAATAACTTGCCTATTTTTATGCTACCCCCTTTCTTTTTTTCTTTTTTTCTTTCTTTTTCTTTCTATTGGAAGGCTACTCGCTATCATATGCAACCCAGTATCCCTCTTGAAACCATCTCAAATCTCAGGTATCATTTTGCTGAATTTGGATGGCCCAAAGTGTTCCTTCCATGTGCAAATCAGTGTCTATTGAAAAAAGTAAGATGAATTAATCAAGAGCTGTTCAAAAGAATAAATCTCAAGCTTTATTTCATGAATTTGGGTGGCCCCAAGTGTTTCCAGTAGAATCTACTGAATGACATTTATGCAAGTCATTCAGGACAGAAAAGAATAAGAGGGAAATGAGTAGAAAAGGATCTTTTGGGAATAATCAGGAAACCGGCTTTCCTCTATTAATTTCAAAGGTCATGGGTACAGAATGTTCTGAATTGAGGCCTAGATTTGTTCCTTCACACATAAAAAGAAACTTTTCTGGCTTTATCTATTGTCTGGATGACAACAAAAACCATTCTTGTGCAGCTGCATTTCTCTCCAAATATATGAAATGCAAAATTCCTAGAAAAGTCACAGGAGATACTGTTTCTCTTCTGAGGAAAGCAAGGAAAAAACATCTCTAGTACCAAAAATTGGCTCTTTTAGAGTTGCACATTAGATTTTGCACAGCATCTAGAAGAAAATGAATGTGTTGCCTTTCAATACCTTTTTATATCCTGCCCTCTACTGCTGAAATATGAAAATTGCAGGACATTTGAGTTGTACATCCTATGTTACTTTGTTTTATGTATTAACTGAATATATGCCTCCATTCAGTCATGATTTCTGAGGCAGCTGTTACTAAATATACATATATAACTGCTCTGCTAAGAGTTTTTAAGGATTTTGTTTTTATATGCATATGTTTATTTTATTATCATTTTCACTGTATAAATGATAACTCAGGAATGTGAAAGGCTAGGCAAAGATTGCCAAAGCAAAGATGGATGGATGGAATCAAGGAAAGGGGACAACATTAAATACAATTCAATTTTAGTTTTATTCAAAGCCTCAACAAGACTATTGGAAAACTGGAATACGGTGCTTAAAATACCTTTGTAAGTGCCTTGTTGTGATCTTTTATTTGTAATATTATGCTATTTTCATGTTATTTTAACCTGTCTTCCTCCTCAGGAGGGAGCCTCCAGGATGGCAAAGTCCCTCTGGAGGAATGTGTTTTTACATTCTCACCCCACAGCAGGAGAAGGGCTTAACTGGGTGTCACCCTTCTTCTGAGAATGATTTCTTCTGAAATCGTTCAGGCCGTATCCCTGCATCCCTTAGTGATGCCACTGCCAGTGCTTTGGTAAGTTGCCATGCCTACATTTTTAAGACCTAGTTATCACTTCCCATATCAGCACCTTCAGTCGTCTCCAATGTTTTTAGCATGCCACCCTGCTTCCAGTCACCTCCAATTCATAACTTCTGCTACCTGCCATCTTCCATGACCATTCTCTCTTTACAGCGGTAGAAGTCATAAAGGGTGAGAACAAAACCAGGAAGTGTGATTATGAAGCAAGTCAAAGCAAAACAGGTAGCAGGAGATGGGAAAGTGTCAGGTTAGGACCAAGGAACAAATCAAAGCATAAAGGAGCATAACATATCACAGAAAGACCTTGTAACTGAAGCAAAAATGAGAAGGATCAAGAAACCCTCTTAGGATACTTTGCTCTCCTGGAGGGTCTATTAACCAAAGAGCCCCGCTTATTGGCAGCAATCCAAGCAGCTTACAGTAAAAATCCCCACAACATTTTATCCAAACCAACCCTATCCCCCTAAAACAGCATTAAATGACATATAATTAAAATTACAGTAATATAGAATAAAAACATAACAATATAAAACTTGAACCTACTTGGGCAGGTATGGTACCCTTGTGCCTCTGACCAAACTACAAACACCAGGATTTCATAGTATGTAGCCATGCCAGTTTAGGTGGCATGATAACCCTATTACTATGGAGTGTGAAAGGGCCCCTGTTCTGCCTTTTGTTACGAAATGAGCACATTTTACCTCTGTGTAGCTCATCACATATTGTTCCTATGTGTATATAACTCATTGCATGCCCACATGCATAAGGATTGCACTATGGAAAAGCTACATGACTGCAGCATCACAGTTTAGTATTCTATGAAGATCTACAAATTTAATGTTGTATAACAGCCAAAACTCAAATTCTATCCTCTGCATTGAGGTGGTCAACTTTGGTGGCCTGGGAAAATTCTTCCCCCAGCTAACCCTTGGCATACTGCTCTCTTTCCACTACTGATGTACCGTCACAAACCATATTGGCAGAAAATGTGAAATCCCGGGATGGGGGAGGACAGGAGTGTGAGGTGTAATTTACATTTCCCAGGGTGTTAGCCCTTTTAAAGGAAACAAAAATATACAAGTATGAAAAAGCATGAAAGTTAAAGTTGTTAGAATCCAGCTTTCATTAGCAGAACAGCAGAAGTGTGAGTCCTTCTAAACTTGCTTTTCTAAAGAATAAAGACTAACTCAAAAAAATAACAAACATGTAGTTTAAAAATCAAATAATAATGGTTTTAATAAATATATAACATAACAAACTAAACCCTATCCTAACTGGAGATGATTTGGATGAAGAGAAGAAATATCACCTTCTTTTATATGACAGGACCATGGGACACTCTACTGAAAAGAGACTGAGAAGAGACTGTTTAGAATCTTGAGAGAGAGTCTGTTAAACAGTCTCCAAGAGTGAGTGACCAAAGTCACATAAATAGATAGAATGAGAGAGAGGGAAGTCCTTGTCTATCTAAGGAGGGAAAAGAGAATGCAATATATAAATTTTCAACAAGGAGAAAAACAGGAAATTTCTGTGGCAAGCCATGAAAATCCTTTCTTGAAAAACAAGTGTTCCCTGTGAAAGACTTTTCTGTTGATCACCAAAATTTGGCAACATGGTTTTTAGGGGACTTTGTTGTGTATGTCCCTCTCCCCTCAAATAGCCTGGGAGATTGATATGCCATATTGCCCAGCCTTGTTTTATATGAACTAGGGCTGTATGCAAGCACAGAAAAATGATATTGAGCAGAGGCCTTAACTTCCTGCAAATGTCATGGATAAACCTATTTTTAAATTGATCTTACATTTTAATCACATACTTGAAATGTTGTGGACAATCCTTAATTTTAAAAAATTCTAGGGCCTTTCCTTTCTTCTCCCACTGAGCTTCACCTCACTTCCACCATCTCTTAAAGCATTTTAAAGGGAAACAGATGAAGGCCTGGGCCCTTTAGGGAAGGAGTTCCAAAACGTGGGAGCAGCCACTAAGAAGACCCTCTTTCTTGTTCCCACCAAACAAGCCTGAGAGGGTGGTGGGACAAAGAGAAGGGCCTCTCTCGATGATCTCAACACCCTTGTGGGCTTGTAAAGGAAGATACAGTCCTTCAAATAACCTGGACCCAAGCTGTATAGGGTTTTATAAGTCAAGACCAGCACTTTGAATTGTGCTTGGAAATGGACAGGCAGCCAATGGAGCTACCATAACAAGGGAGTTGTATGTTTCCTGTAGCCAGCTCCAGTTAACAACCTGGCCACAGCTCTTTGGGCCAATTGTAGTTTTGAGCACTTTTCAAAGGCAATCCCACATAGAATGCATTACAGTAATCCAAACAAGATGTAACCAAGGCATGTACCACTGTGGCTAGATCTGACTTTTCCAGGAATGAGCACAGTTGGTGCACTAGCTTTAGCTGTGCAAACACACATACGGTCACTGCCAAAACCTGGGCTTCCAGGCTCAGCTCTGAATCCAGAAGTACCCTGAAACTATGAACCTGAGTTTTTTGGGGGAGTGTAATCCCATATAACACAGGTTGAACCTGTATTCCTGGATCAGTCTTTCAGTTGACCAGGAGCACTTCTGCCTTGTCTGGATTAAGCTTCAGTTTGTTTGCCCTCATCCAGTCCATTACAGCGGCCAGTCACTGGTTTACTTAAATCCAGTACATTCCAGAGGCTGACCTGGTCATCACCCACTCAAAGATGTTACTGGTGACCATGGGTATATGCAGGAGAAGGAGCAATTATATTTGGAAAATTGGAGGATAGGGAGTAAGTCCTAATTTGGATATTTGATGTTTTAACTTGTTTTTTATGATGTTTTAATTTGTTGTTTTACTTTTAGATTGTACGCCACAGGCAGGCTTTTTATATATTCTGGATTTTTTATTTGGTTTTGTACAGCGCCGTGTACATCTACAGTGCTTAATAAATAAAGCTAATAATAATAATAATAATAAGTCTCAATAAGGTTAGTGTGTGTGACTACATTCTGCTTGGAAGACAGAATAAATTACAATACTTCTGAAACCCTGCCTTCAAATAGAATGGCAGATGCAGCTAATGAATGATGGCTGAGATCCTGAATGAGAGGATGGAATGTAGATTATAAAATCCATATTCAGAGGTGAAATTGAATATACTATTCAGTCAATGCAAGCCTTGTGTTAAATGGCAACACAATGAAATGTGCAACTGAATTAACAACCAAGTGCATACCTGAAGATGTACTACCACTATTCTCAATGGGGCAGATGGATATGCCTCCACAAAGGCACTATAAGTGCAACATGTTTTCCACAACCTTGAACTGAAGGCAGACATTACACATAAGACAAAAATATCCAACCACTCCCATAGGTAAACTTGCACATACATAAGACACCAACAGGATTTTGGCCCTTAGCAGTAAACAAACCATGAGTACAACTCATATTGAGTTACATTCATTTATTCATATTTAATCATCTTGAACATATATTTGAAGAGCAAAGGATCACCCATGTCTAAATTATGTTATTTATTAGATCTCTTAGCTACTGCCATGGTATTAATATCATAATTACTGCATTTTTAGAAAAAGATTAACTTGTGAGCCAGAAGAACACAGAAAAATTGGGTTCCATGGATTTAAAAGGCTCTCTTCTTCAGGCATTTTACTTTCATAGCATGGAAAGCAATGAGAGAATAGCACCTGAATAGAAAATGCAAGCCACAGGAAACCCAAAACATGTTATGTGTATTGACTCAACAAAACAAAACAGTAATTATCATTTCCATATTGGAGGAAAAACAGTGGCTTGCCTAAAGCTGCTTAATGAGTCCATGGAAGAAACAAAATTATGTATTTATACTTAACATTCATAGCAATGTTCTGGTGGCTATTCTGTATCATTCCAGCAACTGTTCCAGTAGCCATTCTGGGTTGTGGGGAGGATGGTGTTCTGCTTGAACACTGAATTGGCCTTTAAGCCAGTCCACTGCTCTTTGGGTCAGCAGGAACTGCCTAGCCCTAGATGCTTCCATATGCCCTTATTCCATCCTTCTTCCAACTAGCTTCGTTCTCTCATTTTTATTCTCAAGATAACCCTGTGAGGAAGGTCACAGTTGCAATAAAAAAGGATTTTAACTCAAGTCTTTGTTGTCCAAACTGGGCACTATCCATTACACCACAGTGCTCTGTGAGCTATTACATTGTTGTTTCTTGTTTTTTTTCTGGGGTGTCAAATGCTTTGATTACAACAGATCCCTGAATATGACTGTAGCAGTTTCAAGAGGATAGCCATTAGTCTGATCCAGCAAAAAAAAAAGTATTGTGGAAATTTAAAGATTAACTCATTTTATGTATTTATCTTCTTCATTTATATGCCACCCTTCTTCCAATAATTTTGTGAAGCACAAGCTTTTATGAAGTGGGCTGCTTTCTCAGAGAGCTTATGCCAAATAAAATTTGCTAGTTTCTGTTTTTTGTCTTTTAGTGGTTTTGGGTTTGGTTTGGTTTGGTTTTTTTGGCAGAATCTACTGGTTTTTGAAGGGACGAGACACACTGTCCAGCCAGCCCTGAAATGAGTATGTCACCAGCTGACCAATGCTGTCTTCCAAGGAGGCTGGCTATCCATCCATAAGCCTGGTAGGTATTTGTTTAGCCATTTCAGAGATTTGGTGTATTGTCAAAGGACTTTGCGCTCTCTCTCTTGCTTTATTGCATTTTTATAGTACATAAATGTAGTGAGAGGGAGGGAAAAGTGTCGTCTTGACAGTCCTTTTACATTAACCTTGCCTTTAAATTGTATCTAATAGCTTGTGGTATGCTGCTTCCATTGAAATTGGTTTTATAACAAGTAACTGCACTCAGATGTCCTAACTTACATTATTACCAGTTAATGTAAGCAAGGCAAGCCTTGAAAAAAAAATTCCCCATTAAAATCAGCTTTATCTTCACGAGTGATTTTTCACTGAACCTTTAAAGACTTTGCTACTTTCATTGGTTATTTTATATCCTGAAGTTGTTTTTACTGTACCGGGGTGGTGGTGGTATGAAGGTCAGCCTGACTTTAAACATTAGGCTAGAATTTCCTCTAAATAATGAACTAAGAGCCGTTGCAGACCATCCCAGAGGACCGGCCTGGAGGTAGAGTTGGGGCGGAGCAGCCACACACTGGCTGCTTCAACCCCAGCCTGATGCCATCCTCCTGCCATGCAGCCATACGCATGGTGTGCAGTGTCAGGATGCCCTTCTGACGCAGCATGCAGACATGCTGCACCAAAAGGTTGTGGAAGAGCACCAGCTCTTAGTGCGGCCTTTTATCACCCCTAAAAGGAGTGGCATTTTGTTGCTGTTTTAGGGGCGGCAAAAGGAAGGATCAGGGCTGCAGCAGGGCTGCAGCATGCCAATCCACAGCTCCCCGGGGCAGCTCTCTGCCACCCCAAACAGGCCATCTGCATTGGCCCTAAGACCTAAATCCAATATTAGATGATTGGATGTTTACTAGCATAACAGGATTTTCCCCCTTCCCTTCTGCTTCCACAACAAGTGAAACACAGATAAACACTCTTCCATACCCAACACACCTTTTCCCCACCCCCATATCTTACCCTCCAACTACCCTGATTTGGCAGAGACAGTTCTGATTAATACTTTGTCATCCCACTTTTCAACTGCTTTTCAATTGTCCCAGTTTCTCTCTTCTCCTCCCACTTTCTCCATTTGTCCTCTGTTTACTTAAGTTGCTGCAAACTGAGGGCCTTGCAGATTGCCAGAAATAGTGCAACTTGAAGCCACTTTAGCTGTCCTAGCTCAGGGGTAAGGAATCATGGGGACTGTAGTTTATTGTGGCATCAGACTCTCTGACAGAGAAGGCGCAATGTCCCAGAAAAAAATACAATTCCCATGATTCCCTAGCACTGCGCCAGGATAGTTAAAGTGGCTTCAAGTTGCACTATTTCTGCAGTCTGTAAAGGCCCTCATTCAAAGTGCAAAAGTCATGTGCACTCAGTTAATTCAGGAGGGAGGAAGAGGAGATGAGGAAGAACAATCTTGCCATTTCTAATCAGGGAAAAACAAACTGCTGCACCCTCTCCTGGCTTGTCTGTTCTTCTTCATTAATAACTTTTGCCATCTTAATAACTTTAATCAGTGGTGTTATGAGGGGGATGCAGGGGAACAGACCACACTGGGTGACACCTCAGAAGAGGGGTGAAACCCAGCCAAGAGCATACTCCTCCTTGCTGCATGCCAATCTACCTATGAGTAGAGTAGTGCTCAGCAGCAAGGGAACATGCACACACACACACACACTTCCTGCAATCCACCATTCCACTCATGAGTAGAGTGATGCATGGTAGTAAGGTGAGGGGTGTGTCCTTTTGAGTCCCCGGAAGCCCTGCCCCTTGCACTGGGTGACACCCCAGACAGTCATCTGATCTTTATCACTCACTTTAATAACTTAATAACTTTTGCCATCTTTGACCACATACTGATGTTGCTTGGCCACCCCTATCCCAGTTTGCATCTGTGAAATGTTGAAGGGTATGTGACTGTCATTGGGATCATTGCTTCCAGTTGCCCTTTTGGCCTACTCTCATGCAAGTTCAGCCTGTGAGGCAGGGGTAGGCAACCTTTCCCCTTTAAGGGCCGAGAGACTTCAGCTCCCAGAAGCCTCAGCCATGTTGGCCAATAGTCCCATGTTGGCCAATAGCTCCTGGGATTCTGGGAGCTGAAGTCCCTCGGCCCTTAAAGGAGAAAGGTTGCCTACCCCTGCTGTGAGGTAATTGGCTCCCAGCCCCTTTGTAGAACAAAGGTGGGGAAACTGTGTCCATGGAGCCACATGAAGCTCTCCAAAGCTGATTTGAGACCCCCAACCCCTCCAGCCTCTTTTCTACCCAAAAGGAAGAGAATGAATTGTCTCTCCTAGATGCCTCCAAGAGTAGTAGTTAACATTTTGAATAGGTTGC
This sequence comes from Phrynosoma blainvillii, assembly GCA_026167975.1. NCBI lineage: Eukaryota > Metazoa > Chordata > Lepidosauria > Squamata > Phrynosomatidae > Phrynosoma > Phrynosoma blainvillii. The sequence continues at coordinate 220,982,829 of JANUYF010000002.1, read as the reverse complement.
AAGCTGCTTCCAGCCACTTCTATTTTCTTGTGTTTGGGGGTGGATGTCCATGTGGTCCTTGAAGGCTTTCAGAGGCAGAATGGTGGCCCATGGCCTACACTTCCAGTTGTCCACACTTGCTGTAAATAGAGGAAACAGTGCTCTCTGCCTTTCTTTCATAACACACTCCTATCAGATTCAATTGACATAATATAAGAATTGCCAATTTGCATAGCTTGTATACTAAACACAAATCTGTTATTGGCCATGTTCTTTATGCTTGAAATAATACAATGTTCCTTACTGAAGATGAAATAGCAGGTCTAGTTTCCTCTGATAAAATATTTTTATTACTGCACAATATAATATTATTACATAAACTATGCTTCTTCTAGTTAATCTGTATTGCATTGTACTGTATTATTTAATAGCCCACATTTATTTTACATCCATCTTTTCTTCTGGAAACCGAGGCAGCTCACATAATGATTTTTTTAAAGGTACAATTAAAAGCACAGTGAGTTATAATATTCTTCTGTAATACAAAGCACATGATAATAATGATGGCTTGTTTGGCTGCCATTATGAAGGTTAGTTTTGTGGTCCTAGCACAGTCTTGAGTGACATTTGTTCACTTTCACTACTCTCAGATGGATTGGAAGGATTCAGCCCTTGAAATCTAGACCAAATCAATATTCCATGACAAGATACACATTTTTTCATTGGGTAGACATGTTGTTGTATCAAGAACTAGGAAATGCAATGTTAGGAACATCCTTTGTCTTTAAAAAAGTAATTTAAAAATCCTTCCTGGAGTTGGAAATAGTGGATTGCAGGAAAGCAGTAGTGGAAAGCAGGAGGAGTTGCTTTTCACAGCATTTTCTGACCAAACATTTTCTGACCAAACTAAGGGGCTATGCAGATTGGCAGCTCTAGGCTGCCCCTTCTAGCCATGGATTGAGGCTGCGGCAACCGCGCACTGTGGCCCCAATCCTCCTTTTTGCCGCCCCAATCTTCCCAAAATGCCGCTCCTTTCAGGGGTGGCAAAAGGGCACCCTAAGAGCTGGCGCACGGCTCTTTAGTGCCCCTTCTGGTGCGGCTGTCCCTCCCCATCTCTGCCTTCAAGCCGGCGCTTTGGGCCAGTCTGTAGAGGTCCTAAGTTTTGGTTTGGTGAAAAGATCTTCCTATCTGGTGTTTACTATAAGTGCTTCTGAGGAAGAACTCTTATTATCTTTACAGCAAACTTTGAAATTGAGTCTTCAGAATGGGATGATCCTTGAGACATGGAAAGAAACAACTATAGTATTGTGAAGGTGAAGGCTTTCATGGCCAGCATCCATAGGTTTTTGTGGATTTTTCAGGCTGTGAGGCCATGTTCTAGAAGAATATATTCCTGATGTTTGGCCTGCACCTGTGGCTGGCATCTTCAAAGAAAGAAGATGCCAGACACAGATGCAGGGAAAACATCAGGAATACATTCTTCTAGAACACGGCCTCACAGCCCGAAAAACCCACAAAAACCTAACTATAGTATTAATCCTGAAATAGGGTTAGGATTTGACATTACCAAAGAATTACAGACCTATTTCATGACTGAATGATGACTACAAGATTCTTACAATGGTTTTGGCATAAAGGTTGAAAAAAAATCTTACAAGATTTTATTCATAGAGTCCATTGTGGATTTTTACTGAAAAGTCAGTTATGACACAATAGAAACTGTATTTTGTACATTTTGGAGTCTTTAGAAAGGCATAATGAAAAACAGAAGGCCTTGTTGTTTTGGGATATTGAAAAAGCCTTTAACAACTTGAATTAGATCTTATTTAAAACATTAGAAAAAATGAGTTTTGGTAATAACTTTATAACTTGAATTAAAATGATTTTTGAAATGCAGACGACACAAATATTACTTAATAGTGAGTTTGCAAAACCATGTGAAATACAAAAAGGTACATGACAAGAAGGGCCACTCTCTTCTCTTCTCTTTATTTTAGCCCTCAATAAGACTATAAGTCAAGATGAGAGGGTTAATGGTATTAAAATTAAAAAAGAAATATTGAAATTAAGGACATTTGCAGATGATTTAGTGATTGTGTTGAAAAAGCCCTTGGGAAATATAGATATGTTGTTGGAAAAAATTAAAATAATTTGGAGAGTTGGCTGGATTTAAGATTAATAAGCAAAAGATGATGATGTGAATTTGAGGGCTTTCACAGCCGACATCCAGTTTTCTGTGGGTTTATGTTCACCCCAACAGAATTATGATGATGATGATAATAATAATAATAATAATAATAATAATAATAATAATAATAATTTATATCCCAGTCCTCTACAAAGCAATTGGGGTGGCTTACAGCATTAAAATTAAGCATAGGCTTACAATACAATACAATACAATACAATACAATACAATACAATCACAATCCCAAATTCCAAACCTACCCACCCTTTAAAAAGTTATTAAACAATCATAAATTAAAACAATGTTCACTAGATGATTATGTTCACAAAAAAGAAGATCAAAAAAATTTATTGACAAATTAGGTTTTAAAACTGAGAAAAATGTTAAATGTTACTGTATGAACTGCATGTCATTTTAGATCAATTATGGCAAGACATGGAATGAAATTAAGAAAAAACTTCCATAGTGAAACTAAAATGAATGTTTTGTCAAGAATGCTGAGGAGTCCTGGTGGCGCAATGGTTAAATCCCTGTACTGCAGCCACTCACTCACAAACCACAAGGTTGAGTTCAATACCAGCCAGGGACTCAAGGTTGACTCAACCTGGCATCCTTCTGTAGATCACTAAAATGAGTACCCAGCTTGTTGGAGGCAATTAGCTTACACATTGTAAACCACTTAGGGAGTGCCTAAGTGCACTGATAATCATTATAGAAATGTACTTGCTATTGCTGTTTCTATTTCTGACAATATCAAGTTTGACTAATGATAACCAATTAAAGCAGTAGCAGAAAGAACTGTTTTGAAGTGTATATGGCAAGGGGAAAAAACAAGGGCTAAACTTAAAATTTTACAAAATGCAAAACAAATAGGGAGTTTACCAGATTTGAAATTGTATTTTTCTGCATGCTGTTTGGTTTGGCTGAAAGAATGGACTATGTTGAAAAATAAAAGATTATTGGATTTAGAAGGATATAGCCTGAGGTTGGGATGGCATGGATATTTATGGTATGAGAAAGCTAAAGTGGATGTGGATTTCAATAACCATTTTCTAAAATGTGATATTCTGGTTAACAATATGGAACAGATACAAACCAAGGTTATGTGCTAAAATGACTTTTTATAGGAAATAAATAATAGCAAATGAAAAGTGGGTAATTTACCAAGACCTTTTGGTGTTTGTCCAAGATCAATAGATAATTAAATCAAATTAGGAGTTAATATCAGAGCATTTCACCTCTCAGTGGTACTCTTATAGACAAATATTTGAAAGATTTAAATTGGATTTTTAAAATGTACAGTTTTCAGCAGAACAAATCTGAATTTGAATTGCAGTTATGTATGGCTGACAAACATTTGATTGGTAAAATGTATAAAGTTTTGTTTAAAATAGAATTTGAAGAGGAACAAGTTAAAGACTGTATGATAAAATGGCCCAAAAGTTTCGGCATAATATACAGATTGAACAATGGGAACATGTGGTCAAAGGGATAGAAATTTACCCTGTGTTATGATCTTAATAACAACATTTATAAAATGAGGTACCGGTGGTGTCTGACTCCAGGAAAATTGGCTAAAAAACCTAAAGGGGTCCCTAATCTTTGTGGGAAGTGTGAGCAACAGATTGGGGTGCTCTATCATATGTGGTGGACCAGTGAGAAAACTAAGCAATTCTGGTGTCAAATACATGGTATGTGGTACAGGAGATTTTGAAGAGTAATGTATATATTCAATTAAAAACTGAATTATTTTTGTTGGGATTATGAATGATCAGGTGGAAAAGAAATATGGAAGATTGCTACATTATATGACCATGGCAGGAAGAATATTGTATATGCAGAAATGGAAAAATACAACAAAGGAAGAAGGGCTTTTGAAACTGATTGAGCTAAAATGGACAAGTTATCTATTTTGATTAGAGAAATTAATTGGCCATTCTTGAAGGAACAGGAACTCTTTATTATGTCTTTGCAGAAAAATAAGGATAATATGTTGGTGATAGGTTTGAGTATTCGTAGGTTTGAGTAATGCAGGTGAAGTATATATATGGAGAGAGATTGTTTTAGCTAGAGAAGTAAGATTTTATATTATATATATATAACCATCATTAAGAAAGTCAGAAGTGAATGTAATTTTTTTCTTCTCTTATTTGTATCTCTTGTTTGTTTTTTTCTCTCTTTTTTGTCCTGTTTGTATATTGTGTTGTTTTTTTTCATGTATTGGAAAGTTCTTAATAAAAAATATCTTTAGAAAGATGCACCCTTCCTAGCAATGTATTCAGACATCAAATCCAGGAATCCTTTTCAACATCTTCTCTTTCTCTGCAGCCACTGAGTTCCTGTTATGGTTTGGTTTTGTTTCATGTCTTATTTGGCTCTGTCAGACACTTCTGTGTCTTATTTTGGGAATCTGGGAGGGAAGCGTGGTTCAGAGAGCCAGGAAACACTGAGGAGACTCTGGAAAGCCCAGAGTGAGATTTTGTCATTGGCTAAGGAAAGTGTGACTTAGCACTGAGGTCATCATAGCACCTCTATTGAGCCATCCTATTTTTCAGCCACCGAGGGCAGGTTGCCCTTCTCGTTGCCTAAGAACAAGATATGATCCTCCATTGTTGTTATAGTTACATACTTCTGTTCTTTTTTATGAACCCAAGAGTGATTTTTAAAAAAAATGAAAACAAGAGGTACCCCTTGAGCCAAGACAGTGTATATTGGGAAATATGAGAGATTGTAGTGGATCTCCTAAGCAGAGCAACTGGTGTGTTGGGCTGAGGTTGAACAGCTCAGCATCTCACTCTACCCCACACACAAAATCTAGCAGAGAAAAAAAAATCAAAATTAGCATTCTTTGTAAAGTATATAAAAGTAGCAATGAATCAATCTCTCTCTTTTTAAAATATTGTGTTTTCCCTCACCAATAAATGTACCCCTCCTCTCTGCTGAGTTATTCACCCTGGCCTTTTTGCCATTCGGTCTTCACACCCATTCAAAGCATGTCGGTTGCCAAACTAAAGCTCATGACCATCCCCAGCATCATGTTTTCCATTTATAATGTCATGAAATCAAACCAGTATTGAATAAGTTCACAACAGTATTTATTACTACTGCATTGGAGATGGGGAATAACATTTAAATTGCACACGCACCAACTGACCTGCTGATTGGTAGGCTTGCTTTCTTCACCATTGAACCTTCATGTACATAATATAGATGAATGCTCTTAGAATAAACCTTGCAGAAGGAGACTTCTGTTGTGGGTTGGGTCAAGTTAACACAGCCAAGAACAACAGAGTAGATTAAAATTTTCTTTGAGGTTTATGTGGCAATTAAAGAGTGCTGAAAGTACAGCTTTTGAAATGTTGTTACAGAGAGATTGCCCCTTCTTCAGCTCAGGGAGGGAAAACAACCATTATATTTCTTTCTTGCTTACAGAAATATCAAGGGAAATATCCTGTCTACTTTCACCATGGCAGCCGTTCTTCCCACCCTCATGCTCACTATTCTACAACCGAGGAACACCTTGCCATCTTCCATACTTCCTCTTCCACCACCTAGATTGGCTCCTAAATGTTCAGATTCTGACAGCAGATGTCATTTTTACAAGATACAGGAGGAGGAAAGGTGACAAAGGTGATTAAAAAAACAGAAAGATGATAAGAACTGTCAAAAAGGGAATATGAAGAAGGCCTGGCCCTACAATTAAGCATAGTGATGCAATCTTCTCTGGAAGGAGATGCTAGGGAAGGGGGCAACAACAACGGCTCGCCCATTCTTTCTGAAAGTCTGGGTGTTCCCCTGTCTTAAAGGAGATAAATGGGTGTGGTATGTGGCTCCTTGGACCTTCCTAAACTAGTCTGCCCTCAAACATAGTGGAGAGCATCATGCTAAAGTAAGATTTAACTGTCAGTTCAGCAAGCTTCTCTAAGTGCAATGGAGAAGGGAAGCCATCTTCTGATGTGCTTCAGGTCACAAAACATCTTGGGATGGGCCCAAGATAAAAAGAGAAGAGAGAACAAAGGTGAAACTGAAGGAGAACTGTCTTGTACACATGTAGTTCTCCCTTCATAGTTTAAAATCTTTGGTTCCAAGGGCATGTAATGGATTCTATATCTATGAACATTCAAAGCTATCTTTTAATTAACTGGGCCATTGCTTCATCTAGCCATAACCTCCAACATTTCATGGATAAAACCCAGGATACCTCTGGCCAAGCAACACCAGAGTTTTGTCAAGATGGAAAAATTTATTAATGAGGAAGAATAGACAAACTAGGAGAGACTGCAGCAATTTGCTTTTGTCCGAGATCTACTGAAAAGGGCAATATTTTTCCCTCCTCTCCTCTTCCCCTGCTGAGTTAATTGAGTGCAAATTAATTTTGCATTTTGAATTCATTTTGCAGCAATTGAAACTAAGCCAGAGATAGAGAGGGAAAATGAGAAGCAGAGAGAAACTGAGCCATTTTAAAAGCAGCTGAAAAAAGTGGGATGACAGAGGATTAATTGGGACTATTCTTACCAAATTGGAACAGTTAGAGGGTATGCTAGCCCAGGTATTCAGTAGTTTTATGGGACTTAAGCAGATGTCTCGCCTATTCCATTTATACATAAAACTGCCACAGCCTGATTCTTTGCCAGGCAAAACAATTGCACTGCCCAAAGCTATGCCCCAACAACTATTACTACCATCAGGGTTGTAATTATAATTATATTGGTTGTAAGTATAATGCATTGAATTTGTGTTATATCTTATTAAGTCCAATGAGTTTGGGGGAAAAACTTATCTGTGGGGTTACTGTAACATGCCAGAATAAGATTCATATTATTCATGTACTAGACTAGCTGCGGTACAGGACAGAGTCAGGCCAGTGCTGGACATGCAAAACTTGGATCTCCATCTACAATGCAGCATTGTAAGTATTCCTCCTTCCCATCTTTCCTTCATTACACCTTATAGGCTCATGATTCATTAGCTTTGCAGTAAACCACTCAGTCCAAACCCAATCTGCCATTTACTGTGTAAGCCAGAATACTTGTCAAGAGCTGATACTGGACTGTTTGATTATAGTAAGAAGGTATTTTTCCCCTTCCAGACTTCGAAACCCAGAAACAATGCTTTCAAAGGAGTCTTGCAACACAGATTCAGCTACATGATTCATCAGTTTACAAAAAAACAAAAGGAAACAACAAAGCCCACAACCATCTATGTGCTATGTGTTATGGACAAACCCTGAGCTACTGAGCAATTTGTTATAAAAAGTATTTGTCAGTTGCCTTTGTAATGAAACTTTTGATTAGGCTTTCTTTTCAATCCTGGCTATTTTCTATGTGTCAGGTAGTGACAGGTTGTCACAGTTCTGTTATTGTTGGGTTGATTGTGATGAAAGGCATCAGACACCTCAGAATAGGCAACACCCATAGAATAAAGCAACCACAGGCATGGCCTTGAGCACTGAAAGGCTTAATGCAGCAGCCAGAAGCAAAACCATACAGGTTTGTTATTCAGTGAACTAGAGGAGGAGTGATATATGAAGATATTTAGTGCACACTATCTGAATCATGGAGATATCAACACTGACAGGGACATTTCCCAATTACACCAGGCCCAGAAATGTTGATTATGTACAGTCCTAGAAATTACAATTATTACAAAACTCTAAAAAAATTATTTGTATACCCTTTCCTCAAAACAGAGAGAAGTGGGTGTTTCAAAGGATTATTCTATGTGCTGGTATATAAAAAGCAAAGGACACAACAGTGGTCCCAACACATTTGAATCATTTTTTTTTTCTTTGTCAAGGGAATAAACATCTTAGAAATCTCTCTCTTCCCTGCTTTTATGTGCTCCAGAAATATATGTTTCCATGCTGTCTCCTGTAACAACTTCACTTTGAAGTTATTATTCCCCGGGCAGCAGATCGCACCCATCATAATAAGAATAGGAATGATTAGTACAAATGTAGTGTAATCCTCAATTCCAAACCAAGGATCACATTACAAAGGCAATGGCCAAATATGTTTCACATGAAATTATGCTTTCACAATATCAAATATCTGGGGCAGGAAGGAGCAAGGTGGCCAGCAAACATTGCTGATGGAAATTTTGGATGAACAATAGCTGAAGGGGCTCATGTTTCCCATTCATGGTCTATGGCAGGGGTAGGCAACCTTTCCCCTTTAAGGGCTGAGGGACTTCAGCTCCCAGAATCCCAGAAGCTATTGGCCAACATGGGACTATTGGCCAACATGGCTGAGGCTTCTGGGAGCTGAAGTCCCTCGGCCCTTAAAGGGGAAAGGTTGCCTACCCCTGGTCTATGGGCTACTTTCTTTCTTTCTCTCTTTCTTTCTTTCTTTCTTTCTTTCTTTCTGTTTTTGCAAAATTGAGGCTCTCATTTTGATGCTATGGTAACTATTGTTCCCCTTGCTCCCAACATAACATATACACCCGAGATGATGGAGATAATAATATTTGTTGTGATAAGGGATCATCTGCACTGGCCAAAATACTCCTGACTACTCCTGGAAAATTCTGACCACAGAGCTCCCCTGACTCACCCTTCCCTTGTTAACTCTGCACTCCATAATGATGCTGTTCAGCTGTCTACACACATGTCCCACCATGCTGCCCTGGGGTACTGCCACCAGAGCAAATTGCTCCCTCTCAGGTCAGAAATGAGGTGTCCAATGTCGAACACATGTCTGGGTGCTTCACTGTGGCTGCAGATAAAGCAACTCACTCCAGCAGTGTCGGTGCTAAGTGACACAGTGGGATGCATGTGTAAACTGCCCCCTAGGATCACTACAGAATGCTTTGGATTTCCTGCAAAATCCAGAGCAAAAGGTGAGGGGTTTTTTTGTAGTCAGGGATGGGGCAGATTCTGTGCAGAACTGGTCTTCCCTTGTGAAGACAGTCCGCCATTGAATCAGATTTGGCCCTGCATCTTGTAGACAAGTTGTAGTGAAGGGGGCGGGGCAGTTTAATTGGCCCATATAAACATGCTCCAAGATACAGAGCAGCATGAACAAACTGAGAAATATCTCTCCAAAGCTTCCCACTTTCTCTCATTAAGTCTAAATGTGTCAGCACAATGTGTAGCCTTGAATTACACATATAGCCTCTTGACTTCTCCTGGTAGCTGCATCCTTCATTTCCACTGCTGGTTTTTATTTATTACAAATGTTTGTATGCCACCCATCAAATGACACATTTGAACTAGTAAGCAATAAAGTGTTTAAACTGTCAAATTAAAACAGATGTAAATTAACACAAAATTACATAACCACAGTACAAGCATAACCATTTCTATTGCTAAAGCATAGCAAATGGAGAACATTGCAGTAAAAAAAAATCTTTCAGGTCCCTGTGATTCATTTTATCTTGGCAGCCAATTAGTAGGAAAGTGTAGGGTACAATCCCAGCTTCTAAAACAGCCTAATAATAAAAGGCCCCTTCTTATTCACAGTAACCGTTGCAGCAAGTAATAACTCACATATTTGTCTTTGTAATAGCTATGAATCCCTTAATAGGATGCAGCTGTAATGTTTTAGCAATCCCATTCCAAGCATTCAGCCCAGTTCAGCCATTTTAGACCTTGTAAATGTAATACCAACCCCTCAAACAGTAAACTCAGCTGGAGAGTGCCAACAAGACTGTAGCCAAAATAGGACCACTGAGAAACAGAAGGGTGGTGTTAGCATGCTGAGAGGGGTGGAGCACTCTGTAAGGTTTGAGAAGTGATACAACTTGGAGAGGAATTAGGGGCACCACTCCATCTATACATATACACACAGAGGAACTGCCAAATAAGTTCTGACCACACGTAGTGACCACAACATTTTGAGTCTCTTTGAGGCAGAGTGGAGGAAGAGAAATCATTCAGAAAACTAGGATGGGATAAGCAGACTGGTCCAAGCCCAAGACATTTTGCCACCAGGGTTGCAGTACAACAGAGATGAACACTGTTCACATTGTGGGCCATATGTACCCCCATTCTGCTGTTTTAGGGGCTCACTGCCCCCCTCCCCCAGGTGAAAGCTAAACCTTAGAGGGCTTGCCTTAGTTCCCCATTACCATCAGAGGGGAGGACAGGATTTGTTCTTGGTGTTTCCCTCCCTAAGGGGATTTATAGAGGGTCAATGGATCATTTTACAGAGGTTAGGATTGTGTCGGGAGCGGCTATCGGAGTCGTGCAGGGGAAAGGGAGGTATGGCCGGAACTATCGGAACCAATGTTGCAAAAGAAGACGGGATCTCTGGTTGAGAGCTATCCCGCCTTCAGTTCCCTTAGTTGCTCTGAATAGTTTGGGGAGCAGACCAACCATACCACAGAACCTCACCCTGCTCCTTTGCAATGCCAGGTCGGTAAAGAACAAAACCTGTATCATCCAGGAGCTTCTCTTGGATGAGGTTGCCGACCTGGCCTGCTTCACAGAGACCTGGCTGGGAGAGGATAGCTCAGCGATCTGGGCGCAAATCCTCCCACCCGGGTACTCTGTGAGTGAGCAGGTGAGGGGAAGTGGGCAGGGGGGGGCGGAGTGGCTCTGGTTCATAAAAACCATCTGGCCTTGACCAGGATACCTGTCCGGAACGTGGTCCACTTCGAGTGTATGTACCTTAGCCTGAAGGCCAGGGATAGTTTGGGGATTTTGCTAGTCTACCGACCACCCCGTTGTCTAGCAGACTCCCTGACCGAGCTGACGCAGCTGGTCTCTGAGCTGCTGTTGGAGACCCCCAGGCTGTTAGTCTTGGGGGACTTCAACATTCCGCTCGAGACCAGTTTAACAGGTGCGGCTCGGGAGTTCATGGAGGCCATGACAAACATGGGCCTATCCCAATTGGTCAACGGGCCTACACATTGTGCAGGTCATACACTCGATGCGGCCTTCTGTACGGAACAGGAACATCCGTGGGCGGAGGACCTCCGCATTGTCATGGACGGATCATTTCCTGGTCAAGATGGAACTGAGAGCCAACATCTGCCCCGCCGGGGGTGGTGGACCTATTAGAATGGTCCGCCCTCGAAGGCTAATGGAGCCTATCGGATTTCGGAAAGCCTTGGAGGGTTTATTGGTTGCTAATGCTGGGGATCCTGTCGACGCCCTAGTTGATACTTGGAACACCAACCTCACTAGGGCTGTCGACACGATCGCTCCCAAGCGTCCTTGCCAACCCGCTCCTAACCGGAGGGCATGGTATACACCTGACCTCAGGAGAATGAAGCGGTCTGGACAATGACTAGAGCGCAGGTGGCTGAAGACTCGACTCTTATCGGACAGAACTCGCCATAAGAAATTTCTTTATTCTTATCGGGAGGCAGTACGTGCAACGAGGAGGGCTTTCTCCTCTGCACGTATTGCGTCTGCAGAGTCTCGTCCAGCAGAGCTGTTTAGGGTGGTGAGGGAGCTGACGCAGGTTTCCCCTGCGCCAAATCCCTTGCTTAACCCGACAACGGCCTGCTGTGACGCTTTTAACAACTTCTTTGCAGACAAAATCTCTCAGATAAGAGCCGACTTAGATGCCGCCATTGAAACAGTCGATAGGCGAGGTGTCCAGTGACTCCGCCGATGTAGTTATACTGGATCAGTGGCAATCTGTGAGTACTGAGGACATGGACAAGCTGCTTGGTAAGGTGAGGAAGACAACATGCCCTCTCGACCCTTGCCCATCATGGCTGGCCGTCCAGGGGGGGGATGCATTGGTGTGCTTCCTTACAGATATCATCAATGCATCCTTTAGGGAAGGTCATGTTCCATCTATTCTTAAGGAGGCGGCCATTAGGCCGCTTCTGAAAAAACCTTCCCTGGACCCCCTGGAGATGAAAAACTATAGGCCTGTATCATTGCTGCCATTTTTGAGCAAGGTGATCGAGAGGGCGGTTGCTCTTCAGCTCCAAGCTGTCTTGGATGAAACCGATTATCTAGACCCATTTCAAACCGGCTTCAGGACAGGCTTTGGGGTTGAGACTGCCATGGTTGCCTTGACCGACGATCTGTGTCTGAGCATCGACAGGGGTAGTGTGACCCTGTTGGTGCTTTTAGACCTCTCAGCGGCCTTCGACACGATAGATCACGGCATCCTCTTGGACCGCCTGAAGGGGTTGGGTATTGGGGGCACCGCTTTGCGGTGGCTCCGGTCCTTCCTCTCGGGTCGGTCCCAGAGGGTGCTGCTCGGGGACTGTAGCTCCAGTAAGAGGGAGCTCACTTGTGGGGTCCCTCAGGGGGCTATCTTGTCCCCGATGTTATTTAACATCTATATGAAGCCGCTGGGTGAGATAATTCGGAGTTATGGTGCCAGGTGTTATCAGTACGCTGATGACACCCAAATCTATTCCTCCATGTCTCGTTCGTCGGTCTCGAATTCCAATGGCATATCTTCTCTCAATGAATGTCTTGGGTCGGTAATGGGCTGGATGAGGAAAAACAGATTGAAGCTGAATCCAGACAAGACGGAGGTGCTCACGGTCTCGGCCCCAAAACCAGGAATTGGGCTGCAACCTCCAGTCCTGGATGGGGTCACACTCTCCTCCAGTGACTGTGTTCGCAGCTTGGGGGTGCTCCTTGACTCGTCGCTCCTGATGGTAAATCAGGTAAATGCGACAGTCAGGAGCGCCTGTTATCAGCTTCGGCTGATACGCCAGCTGCGCCCTTTCTTGGAAGTAAAGGACCTTGAGACAGTTGTGCATGCACTGGTAACCTCACGCCTGGACTTCTTCAATGCGCTCTACATGGGGCTACCCTTGTACCTGACTCGGAAACTGCAGTTAGTGCAGAATATGGCGGCCAGGTTGGTATCTGGGACATCTAGGAGGGATCACATCACTCCGGTGTTGAGGTCCCTCCACTGGCTGCCTATTGGTTTCCGAGCCCAGTACAAGGTGTTGGTTATCACCTTTAAAGCCCTAAATGGCCTGGGCCCAAACTATCTAAGAGACCGGCTCCTCCCATATAATCCTCCCCGTGCCCTCCGATCCTCTGGGAGGAACTTGCTGCAGCCTCAAAGATCTAGGCTTGCGGCGACCTCCCAGAGGGCTTTTACTATTGTCGCTCCCAGACTCTGGAACGGCCTGCCGGATGAGATCCGTCAATTAACATCCTTACACAGCTTTAAAAAGGCTGTCAAGACGGATCTCTTCTGGCAGGCCTTTCCAGATTAGACAACTGGCCCGGGACCCTCTGAAAGCCGGGGATAGGACCCACTGCAATTTCTTTAAGTTGATTGCAGGGGACTGTTACGCGTGCTGCGTCGTGTGCTGTGTGTTGTACATGTTATTGTTTTTTAGATTGTTTACTGCTTTATAGCAGTTGTTTTAATAGTAAATTGTTTAATAACTTTTTAAGGGGGGAGGAGGGATTGTTGTTGTTTTAACTTGTTTGTAATTTTATAAATCTTGTTCACCGCCTAGATTGGTTTTCCACTGGGGCGGTATACAAATAAACCATATTATTATTATTATTATAAATATTTCAGCACATGACAGAAAATCTCACATATCCCATATAATAAACCCCCATTTATTATTGTATTACTATAATAAAGTAACTAGTAAAGTCCTTCCCTGCAATGACACTTCAAATTAGGTAGCTGAGGCAGAGATTTCCCTCTGCCTTATAATATCGCCAGTCCTGGCAATGGTTCCTAAATGTGGGTCTCCAGCTGACACTGGACTTCATCTCCCAGAATTGACCATTAGCCAGGATTGCCAATGAAGAGAGGTTCTGAAAGCTGTAGGCCAAAAATATCTGGGAACTCAACATTACAAATGTGTGAGTAAAGACTTCTGGAGTTCAGTGTGGCTAACTAGCTTGAACAGAAGGGTATTCTTCCTGGACAATATTTCACTCCAAGCATCTGAGGAAATAGACCAAATCTACAAAAACCTATCTACAGCTTCTTTTGCGCGGTTGATTTCAAAGGCTTCTTTTTGTATAGCTTCAACAGAAACACTTCATGTTATAACATTTTGTAGTTCTTAATTTGTCAACACCACAGAGAAAAAGAGTTGTTTCCAACATCACCCTTCCCCCTCCCCTCACCAATGTGAGAGGATGGCTGAATATGTGGAGAATAAATGGGTTCCAGCTGAAACAAGGGCTCAAAGAACCAAAGGAAATGGTTGCCGCGCAAAGCATTGCTGGAGGAGGAACTTGGACAGTGAGGTGAGGAATGAGAGAAACTTTGGACGCTGAGGCAAAGATGCTGACCAAGCATAATCAGGACAATGCAATATGTCGAACACGAATGAAATATGCTGACACGGCCAGGAAAGGTTCTGCACAAACAGAATGTACTCGGAACTGCCTATAGAATAAGGAACTGAATTGTTTCAAAACTATGGTAACCATCAAAACCTGTTTTCCTCAAGAAAGAAGCTGGAAAAAAAGGTATAAAAGAAGGGACTTTCCAGACTCAAACTTGTGGTTCCTGATCCATGGCAATGGGGGCCATCCAACCTTCATGAACGCCTAATCAGTGGCCTTGACTGCACAGGCCAAAAACCCTGTGCTCACTTTGATGTCAGTACTATCTGTTCCAGTGATGCATAGCAACTTCTGGTGAAATACTGTGAGTTAGCAAAGTTGTGGAAAACCCCAAGGTTAGAGCAGAGTTTTGTGGCATGTGAACAGCTGGATCGGGCAGTCGAGTTTCCCGCACAACAGGAGCCATGCCATCCTTCTTCCCTGCACTGGCTGGCATGGGGAAGGGGATGGCCTGTCCCTGGAGCCACTGCTGTATCCCTTACCTGCAGGACTTGGTGGATAGGCCTCCTGACAGACCATCGCTTCTCTGGAGGGTGGGCTTGCCCATACGACTAGTAAGGAGATGGGGCATGGTGGCAGCAGCTCCAGGGACAAGGGATTGGCCAACCATGCCTATGCAGATAATGCTGTACTGCCACACCAGGTGTGGCCTGATGCATGTAGCCACCATCATGGCCAATCTGGGGTCAGTTCCAGAGCATACTTGCTCCATACTTACCAGCCATTGCAGATAAGGCCTTGGTCTGTTTTTGTAACTTTGTAGCTATGGGGGGGGGGGTGCTCATTTTCTGCGGGCTTGCTATCCAAGGACAGCAAGCCCCCATTGTCCCCAATGGTGGTGTATGCACATGGCCACGTTACCATTAGGGACAACGAGACTTCAGGTAAGCCCCTTTTGTTTGGGGACAGCAGGGACTTACCTGAAGTCCTGTAGTCCCTAATGGCAGCATGGCTGCATACACACGCTGCCACTGAGTATAACAGGGGCTGTCCCTGATGGTGGCACAGCCACGTGCATGCACCACCACTGGGGACAACAGGACTTGAGGTCCCGCAGTTTTTGGTATCTGCAAGGGGGTACGGAACAGATCCCTCACAGATACCAAGGTCCCACTGTACTTGCAAGTAACACTTGAAGGAAAATGAGTTCATGCACAAGATACCCTTTTGCTAATGTAAGATTACTTATTTGGAATAAAAGCTTTCCTTTAAAGAGCTTTTATTTGCCACTCTCTCTTCACGTGTCTTTGCTTGTTGTGTGCATGTAAAGTTACTAAGGGGGGTTGCAGAGTGCCATAAATAGTGCAAATTGAGTCCACTTTTAGGGTTAGGGTTAGTGCTAGGGAATCATGGGAATTTTTTTTTTCTGAGACATTGAGCCTTCTCTGTCAGAGAGCTCTGGTGCCACAATAAACTACAGTTCCCATGATTCCCTAACCCTAACCCTAAAAGTGGACTCAATTTGCACTATTTATGGCAGTCTGTAACCCTCCATAGTCACGAGTGAATTAGTGGTGGTAGCAGCAGATAGAATTTGGGGGTCCTCTCTCCCACTCAAGAGCAGCAGATGGGCCAGAGCCCGTTACAGCATTTTACATTTTCCCAAATTTCTGCAGGGTTCCTGTATGCACAGTTCAAGTTGTTTCATAAAACATGATCTTGCTGTAATAATCATCCCAGCAGGGAGGGACAAAGTGCGAGTGGACTAACTGCATACATCAAAGCACAATTCATTTGAGATATGCTAAGATTCTTCCAAATTCTGCATGATGCTTAATGCTGCATGACAATGTGACGAATGCTTTAAAAAAAATATGAGTTCAGTTTAGTAAGTATACAGACTTGGTCCCCTGGAATTATGTACCCACTTTTACAGAGTTTTTGCTTAATATGCTGTTATTTCCAGTTTATTAAATGACTGAACCTTGAGGAAATTTCATTTCCCTATCTGTTTAAGGGACCAGTCACCAGTACCGTACATTTGTTTTTTGTTGTTGTTTTTTTGCAAATCTTGTGGAAGAGTGCTTGTAGAAGAATCCATACACCTGTGGACTCTGAGCTTGGTATGGACTCAGAGAAAGCCTTCCTTAGGTGTAACAAGGTAATCTTGATTCCAAGATAGTTAAAATCTGTAACCAAAGAAAAAATTGATGCCTCAGTTTTAAAAATATTAATATATGCTGTATGCACAGCTGGGCATCATGTGCATCATCTTATTTACTGAGGGCTACTGTCAGAACTGTGCATGTAGCATGGTTTTGAAATGTAGGTGCTTTGATCTAAACAATCTTCACTGTTTTTCTTTCTCTCTGAAAGCATCTCAGCATGCGGGCCAAATAATTATTGTCCTGCCAATATGTTTTCATCATCATAAGCATAATGAATATTTGCGAAATGCGTTGAGGTTGAAAAGAGGATGTCAACATGTTCAGTAATAACAACTAGAAGGATGGGGCCTGCAGGTTTTGTTTTGTTTTCTTTATGCAGCTCTGAGCCATAAAATCTGAGTAGGAAATGATTGTTTAATTTCTGAAACTGGTGACTTATTTAAGGATATTAAGGCTCTCAGGCTCTACTCAGTCACCAAATGAGAACAGTGAATGCATACCTTCTAATATTTCATGGATGAAAACCTGGGCATGTGTAGTCAAGCAAAATCAGAATATGGCTAAAATGGCAAATATTACTAATGAGGAAGAGAACAGAAGCTAGGAAAGGCTGCAGCAGTTTGCTTTTGCCTGAGCCTACAAGGAAGGGCAAGATTGTGCTCCCTCCTCTCCTCTTCCCCCTTGCCAAGTTAACTGATGAGTGCCCATGACTTTTCCACTTTGACTTAAGTTTGCAGCAATTGTAGCAAGCTGAGGACAAAGGGGGAAAGTGGAAGGAAGAGAGAGAAACTGGAACATTTAAAAGCAGCTGAAAAGAGGGAAGGCAGAGGATTACTAAGGACTATCCCTGCCAAATTGGGATATTTGTGCAGTATATGAATGTGTGAAGGACAAGGAAAGAGCTTAGAAAAGTTATGTATTTGAACTACAGTTCCCAGATACTACCTATTACTTCAACTGCATTGGCTGTCAATCTGTTTCAAAGCCCAGTTCAACATTTCTTCCAACACGTAATGCCTTTAAAGAGGGTGGTCCTCTGTCAAATAGGATGTAGAAAAGCAAAATGTTAATGTGCAAAATAAATAAATAAATAAAGTGCAAAATATATGAGGAGAAAGGGCCAGTGCCTGTTTTAGGCCACAGGGGTGTGTGGGTATTTTTCTTTTTAAAAAAAGAATATTGTCCAAAGTAAAATTACATCATAAGGCTCTCAATTACATGATGTTCTAACATAACAGCAATAAGGAAAAAGGAGATAAAAGAGGGAAATCCTTACATGTAAATTTCAATAAAAGCAGACAAAACAGCTGAATGTAAATCAATGTGTAAGTTACATTGATACCTCATGCAAGTGTTCTTAAATCATCCATCTATTGGATCATAGGTGGGGATGGGTTACCTTTCCAATATTGGAGTATCAGATTTCAGCAGTCAAGAGAACACATGTGTCAGACATGGATAAATAGTTTAAAAGAATGTGTGCAACACTGAATGCCAAAGAACTCTCTTGTACCAAATTTATGCATGTAACTGTTGGGCATTTCCAAAACATGTGCATAAAAGAAGCATTACACCTCCCACAAGGTGAGAGAGCCAATGTGCTGTAGTGGTTTGAGCACTGGACTATGACTCTGGAGAACAAAGTTCTAATTCCTGCTCAGCCATGGAAACCCACAGGGTCACACTCTCTCAGCTTCAGAGGGAGGGAAAGCCCCCTCTGAACAAATCTCACCAAGAATACCCCATGATAGGGTAGTCTTGGAGTCACAATAAGTCAGAAACAACTCATAGGCACGCAACAACAACTACTATAGATTCAGACTATAGAAACCAAACTACCCTTTTAAATATTTCTCCTGTCACCTAAATGGTTGTTTTTAGATGTCTTAATGCTTTGCTTCTGAAATAGATGATGCTGTTCCAGTTCCAGTTGCTATCATCAAGCCGAACTATCTATGAGGAAAACTGTGTGATGGGAATGGCCCTAACGTCCTGATCTGGGTGGGCACTGTTCTCTGCTCCACTTCTAAACTTTAGTGGAGAATGAATGAGAGTGTGGTTACTTTTTGGCTCATCAGAGAAGCCATTATACTGCTATAGCATTATTATTCCACTTTAACTGTTATGGCTGCCTCTTGTGGCATCCTGGGATTTTCAGTTTAGTGACAGACAGTTAGAATTCTCTACCAAAGAGTTCTTAGGACTCACTAAACTACAAACCCCATAATGCCACAGGAGGCAGCCATAGCAGTAAAAGTGGAATAATAGCACTGTAATAGTGTTGTGCGGTATTGGTAACACAAGTAGGCATCTGGCATAGTGGTTCTGTTCCTTTGTTCAAGGGGAGAGAAGAAACCTGGCCCTGCTGAGATTATAAATAACTTCATTTAGACATGTTTGCAAGTCATCTTAATGACCTAAATGTTAGAAAGGAGTGTGTGTGTGTGTGCTATATAAACATAGATCATTTTTCTAGGTGAATGCCCACTCTGCGTCCCTGCCTAAAATTTCCAATTTGTATTCCCCAGAGTCTGGGGTTGGGGGGGTATTTTGGCAAAAAGAGGATGCCATACTGTTGTGGTGGTTACCAAGAACATTAAAAGCCAGGTGACAAGTAGAAATCCAGCATATAATGGCTAGAATAATAGGTACTAGCTTCCACAGCCAGCTACCTTTCAAGTACTCCACAACTCTTTTTCAAGAGCAATATATAGCATTTTCCTCTGGAATGAAGGCCACGTTTCATTCAGTTGCTAGCAATACAATGACTAATACTGCTCAGCATCAAACATCGCTCATCAGCTGAAAAACTGAAAACATCTCACATTTTATCCCACTTTACAGAATACACATGCCGCTCATAAATTCTTCTCAGCACCTTCAGTTCTGAATATTTAAAGAAGCAACTGAAAAGGATATGTGTGCTGTATTTGTCAAACATGATGAGAGATGCATGTAAATGTATTCTGTTACCTGTATGGAAGAGGCAACACAGAACAACACATTGGGTGCCTACGGTTGAGGATGCGATCAAACTAGAGAGGGAAGTGATAGAATACTTTGTTAGTGTTCATATATCCACACTGTAATTCACAATTATTAAGTTACTGGAGTAGAATATTTAATTTACACCAAAATGCATATAAGCATGTTGATCGGAGACTACATCACAGAAGGTGGAAGGGAAGATTCTGGAAGGTTCTGTTGAGTGTCAGTTGGTTCAGAGTCACAAGGCCATAAGCACTGGAAGAAAGGCTCTCCCGATCTTTCTATTACCTATTGAAGGCTAATAGATTTGTGTTAATTGCCATCATGTCATTTTGCTTGCTTCTGTGGAGATTTTGAATTCAACCATCACCAAAAAGTCAGGTGAGGTCTATGTGAGAGAGGGAAGCAACAAGGAATAGGAAAGAAAGAATATGTCTCTCTTTTTCTGGCAATAATGGCTAGTACTTTGGAGGGCAAAGGTCTGCACAGGGATAGGCAACCTTGTGGCCCTTCAAATGTTGTTGGACTACAGTTTCCATCATCACTCACTGCTGGTTGGTGGGGGTTGCAGACCAACCACATTTGAAGGGCACAACTTGCCCACCCTTGTCAGTGACTGTGTTGTTGAGGAGTGACTAAAGTGCTATCTTGAATACTTATTACTTTGACTAGATTAGGCCCTGATGTGTACTGTCCTCAGGTACAAACCAAACTAGAATTGTGTTTAGAAGATTTCATGAATAACCACCAAAATAAGCAATCATTTTCAAAAGCATCTAGTAATCAGAAACTCCTTCTTCTCTATCTAGCCAGAGCATGGCAAGAATTTGCTTTTCAAAATTAATTTGTTGCTGCTTCTCATTACAGTTTTGGGGGGAGGGAGGAGACCCATTCTTTTTACTTATTAGTATTCGAAAGGTTACACATTTAATTGCTTTCCTATTACTCTGTTACTTTTTTGAGAGAGCAAGAAGCAAATTGAAAAAATCCAGTCGAAAACATCTCTAAAGTGCCTTTAATAATAACTTTCAAATGTAAAAGCAAACTTTAACTGCTTACTATATGAACACAGTAACATCACTCTTACTCATTATGTTACTTTTGTAATGGGATTTCGTTACACCTGCATCACCCAAAAAGCATCTCATTACAAGTAATCATGTCATTTGTAACTTATTATTTCCATGTTTGGCCTCTAGCCTACAGGCAAATGCTAAGCATGCATCATAGTTCCATGGAACAGGAAAGCCTTCAGTTTAACAATTACTCCAGGTACACATGACCCTTGAACACATAATTTTATATATGGGGACTAATGCTAGCTCTGTTATAGATTGGGACTAACACCAGTGACTTTATCAGATGTTCTTGCTATTCTCAACATTATCACCATCAGAGTCTTCTTTTTGGAAACACAGAACCCTTGACTTTCATTGAAAGAGCTAAAAGCAAAAATTTAAAGCAATGAAACAGTTGCAAAATCTAGCGTGAGAACAGCACTGTCATGTGTTGTTATGAAAATGCTGTTATGTAAAGAAATGTCTTCATCCCTTAATGAAATAGAACCATGATGTGGACTTCCAGAGCAGATAAGTTCAATGGCAAACAAGGCACCAATTCATATATCCAAGCCAATCATATCCAGAAATAGGGAATAGGAAGGTAGTAAAGAGGAAGTGACTCCATGCTTCTTGTGTTCACTTCCATATGAAATACTAAGACTCCATTACTCTGTTCCTCAGGAGCCCATTCCAGTACTGCAGTGAGTGCCCAGTACATCATGTTTGGTCCAGACTCCTTCATCCTTGATGGTTCCTCTGACAGAAATGCTAGGCTCTGGGCATCAGAAACAAACTTTAAGGACACCTTTAGGCAAGAAAACAGATGGCACCTGAAAAAGCCATCAACATTAGTCTATTCCAAGTAAGTTTTCCTTCACTGTTGTTTCTTTCAAAGTTTGCTTCTATGAGAAGCTGAATCCAGAGATGTCTTGTGTGAGTTGAAAAGCCCTTTCTGCTGGAACAAGATTGCCCCAGTGAATCCCTCCCAGTTCTCATCCTGCTGCACCTATGTCTTATGCCATCTTAAGGTAGAACTGTTCAAGGTAAAACTTAGGATGTTACCTGCAAGTAATAAGTCATGGGTATGTTTTTGAGGCCCTCAAAAGTAATTAATTGCTGCCACAGCAGTAGTGTCACTGAGGAGTGCGGGGGATACAGACTGCACCGGGTGACACCCCAGAAGGGGGGGGCATCCAGTCAGTCCACCTGCACCTCCGGGGCCTTCCTGGACCCTTGGGCCCACTCTCCGGGCCTTCCTTGGGGCATGGGCTTGCTATCTGGGGCTGCACACACAATTTTCCAGTGCGCACATCAGAAGACCCACCCCTCGGAAGTCACACGCACACACTGGGTGTCACCAAGTCAGGGAATGACATAGTGCCACAGTGGCAATTTTTTTTATAAGTAACTTAGGGCCTTTGCAGACTGCCAGAAATAGTGCAAATTGAGTTCATTTTAACTGCCCTGTTTAGGCAGTTAAACAGTTTTTTTAAAAATGGTTTATAATTTCTATGATTGGCATTTGCAGAGGACATTGCAGATATGAGATCACTGTATTCTGTCTCCAGTGGTAGCCAGGTGAATTGCTGCCATTTATGCTAAACAGAATTTATTCATCTTTGTATTTAGTAGATCTAGAGCACATAAAGGATACAAACTGCCTTGAAGAAATACATACCATATTGTACCTGCATACCATGTGATATTTTTTTAAAAAAAGAGAGCATCTGTGCTAAGAACATCTTTTCAAATTCTTAACACCATTGAAGAGTCTTTTTTTTTTAAAAAAAAATGTACTAAACTAGACAAATAGGGGGAAATTATTTTGCTTGTTTGTTTGTTAACTGCCTCCACCTCAATCTTGACTCATGGCAATCCTATGGATGAGACATCTCCTCTACTGTTCTGTTCAGCTCCTGCAATCTCATATTCATGGTCTCTTTAATAAAATCCATCCATCTAGCATGTGGCTTTCCTCTCTTTCTATTTCCCTCCACCTTTCCTAACATTATTGCCTTTTCCAATGATTCATGCCTTCTCATGATGTGTCCAAAGTATGACATTCTAAGGGGCATTGCAGACTGGTCTAAAGGGCCAGCCTGGGGTTGGAGTTGGGGTGGGACAACCACACGCCAGCTGCCCCAACCCCAGCTCGACGCCATACACATGGTGCGTGGCATCAGGATGCCCTCCCAGCACGGCATGTAGACATGCTGTGCCGAAAGGGTGTGGAAGAACTGCAGTGCCGGCTCTTAGGGCAGCCTTTTGCTGGCCCTAAAAGTAATGGCATTTTGCCGCTCTTTTAGGGGCAGCAAAAGGAAGGATTGGGGCTGCAGCGTGGGGTTGCCACGGCCTTGATCCGCCACTAGCAGGGGTGGTCCAGAGCTGCCCATCTGCATAGCACCTAAGTCTTGTCATCTTGGCTTCTAGGGATATCTCTGGTTTGATCTGCTCAAGGACCCATTTGTTTGTCATTTTGGCTGTCCAAAATGATCTTCAGCGCTCTTCTCCAGCACCACCATATCTCAAATGCATTGATTTTCCTCCTATCTTCTTTCTTGACTGCCTAGCTCTCACATCAATACATGGTAATAAGAAATAAAATGGCGTGTATGATTCTGACTTCTGTGCGGAGTTGTGTGTCTTTGCATTTTGGAATTTTTCTAGTTCTTTCATAGCCACCCTATATGCACAGGCTTAGTTGACACAGATGGAGAGTTTCAGATGGATGATCAAAATGCTAGACCAAGATGTAACACAACATGGACTTGTTTATTTGTTGTGCCAGAATTTTTAACCAGTGTTTCTTAAAGTGTTCGTTTATAAAACACTTTATGAAACACTGGTTAAAACCCTTTGTGAACTCCCTATGAAAACAGCCAAGTCTCTACATCTGTCATTCTTAGTGCTCTGTGTTCTTTCCCATGAATTCTGTTGTATCACGGAGAAAAGAACTCGATCTATTTACAAAGTGAAAGGCCATTGTAAGAAAATGGTGACACTAAAGCATTTATGAACATATGTGCTCTGAGAAGTTTGGAATAAGTCCATCGTGGTCAGGCAAAACCCTCAAAAATCATTCAAACATACAAAAGAATCCATTAGCTCCCAGATTATGGAATGACCTGCCAGATAGGATCTGTCATATCACCAACTTAACCAGCTTTAAAAAGGCTGTTAAGACGGATCTCTTCCAGCAGGCCTTTCCTGAATAGATATCCCGGCCTCAAGAGTCAGCTCATCTCCATCCCGCAACTTTTGTTCCAGTTACTGCCGTTATTGTCTATGTTATTCCCATGTATGTTTTCAGTATGTTTTCAATAGTCTTACTGTTTAATATTATTTTAAGGGGTGGGAGGTTTTTTTGGAAGTTATATTGTACTATTATTATATTTTAATGTTGTCAGCCACCCTAGTTTTATTATTATTATTATTATTATTATTATTATTATTATTAATTAATTATCTTTCTCTCCCCAAACCCCTTCATGAGAACCCACATTGGTTGATGACCTATCATTCTCTTTCCCTTTGCTGGTGGCAAAGAAATACTTTATTCACATCTTGCTTTCCTTCCAGGAATAGAATTCTCAACACCTTACATTTGTTACAAAATAGAGCAAAGGTTATTAATCCTATAAAATAAAAAACACAAAAATGTAAAACACAATTTAACTTAATAGTAGGTATGGAAAACACATAGCCTTCCAAACCATGCTGGGCTGCAACTTCCAACATTACTCATCATGGCCAATGGTGGATGGGGCTGATGGGACTTGCTGTCCAACAATATTTGGAAGGCCATACATCTCCCATATCTGACACATTGGGAAGCTGGTACTACTTGAGAGAAGGCAACCCTCCCCTGCATACCATCCAAAAGCATCTTCCTTATTGTCATGGACAGTAGGGTTTTTCACAAAAAGCTTACAAGAAGCATAAAAGAACAGAATCTGATGTCATGAACGTTGCTGACAAATGTTACAGCACAGTGTGCAGGTTAGTGCTGCCAACCTGATTTTGTAAATTATTTCTTCAGGATCTGAGGCAGGGATCAAAGCAATGCAAACAATGAATGCGATCACACAAGACAAGGAGACCGTCAGCCTAGCAGACTGGGCTTCCTTTCCTCTTAATAACAATGGACTGAAAATATTTTGGAATTTCTGCAAGCTTTGTTCTAATCCACCAGATCCAGACCAGCATATAGCTTTCATATATGGATCAGTGCAAAATGATACAGAAAGAAAAGGAGTTAAATAAAATGTGCAATGTAATCTTCCATTCCCTATATCTAAGTGCAGTAAAAGAATTCACTGCTTTCCATCATGCATATCATACTATTTGATAAGGCATATCCACATCCTTATAAAGTCTTTAGCAAATCTAATTTAAAAGGTGCATGAATATATTAAAATGATTGTTATTTGAACGAACTTTGATCAAAGGGTTCCACAAGTCAGATCATATGTTACCAAAAAAATAACCAACTATTAAAACAACAAACAACTCCTTACAAAACCAATAAGCATTTCTTAAAACCCATAAACAGAAGGCATACTCAAGTTACATAAATGATCTACCTTTCATACTGCAGAGATTGCACTGTTACTGTGGTCTGACTGAAGGGCAGAAAGTTTAATTTTGATGTGTGTTGTCTGTGACAGTTACTATCTGTTATAAAGCCCAGTGCTCTACATCCCTATATAATTCATCTCAACAACATGCCTCAAAAGTAGACCATTATTATCCCCATTTGATGGATTGATAATTGAAACTGAAAAAGTGCATCTTGTCTAAAGTTATCAAGTGATTTCATAACTGAACTGGGATTTAACTTAAGTCTCTGAGATTCAAAGCATTTATCAACTGGCTCACAGCAAGTTTTCTTTCTTTCTAAAATATTTTTTAAATTAATCACAGATGGAATTATTTATAAAGTGCAAGCTGCTCCTTCTGTAAAATTCCTCATTATCAGATATTGGTTATGCTATTATTTTGCATAACAGGGAATATGTCAATTTGTTAAACACAGCCACACAGATGTAAGACCACACTTTTAGGAGCTATGGAAGTATTCCCATGCTCTGGTCGAAGCTCAGTGTATTCCATGTTCATGCAAAATCATTATCTGCTATATTCCAAAATCTGTATTTAGTTTTTTGGCAAGCAATTAAAGCACAGAGGTTATAGATGGGAGGCAGGGCTCATTTAACTCAACATCTGTAGATGAATAGACATTAATTCTTGACATATTTGGCCTTAGAAATTGCTGTTGTTTCAATATCGGTTGTTGTTGTTGTTGTTGTTGTTGTTGTTTGCCTTCAAGTAATTTCTGGCTTATGGTGACCATAAGTCGAACCTATCATGGGGTTGTCTTAACATAATTTGTTCAGAGGAGGCTTGCTCTGAAGCTGAGGGAATGCGACTTGCCCAAGGTCATCTAGTGGGTTTCCATGGCCAAACTTGCCTTCAAGTACTTTCTGGCTTATGGTGACCATGCCCAGGGGATTCAAACCCTGGTCTCCCAATGTCTTGTCCAACACTCAAACCACTACACCACACTGTCTCTCATTGCCTGTTTGACTTTGTGTAATTGTCCATATCTGGACCCCAGTTTTCTCCATCCTTTGCACTAATCTAAGTTCAGTTTAAATAAAATATCAAGTGTTCCCAGTTTCCTTCCACTTCATAGACTTATCATCCCAAGTCCTACATGTATGTGTGGCCTTCCATTTTCTCTCAGATTTACATACATCTTCTTTCTAACTTTCAGACAGTCAGGTGTTAATATTGTATCACATTCTCTGATCATTTAGGAAGTTGGCACCCAAGACGGTACAGATGAAGTATCCTCCTTCATTCTGTACCTCTTGTTCTATAGTCTCTTCCAGCCTATATAAATTTGGTTAAATCATATGACAGGAAGGGAAACTGCTCCTAGCCAATCTCCTGGCAGAGACTCAAACCGCAAAGTACTCAAGGGAAACCACAGACTTCCTTCAGACCTCACCGCTTTGGCATGGGATCAAACTAACCTCTGACGGAGGCATAGTTTACTAGGCTAAACTCAGTGGCATCATGCCTCCCCAGCTTCACCGAAAAAAGCCACTACTTAAATATTGAACAGTCAGAAAAGGAAACTCTCCTTTTAGAGAAACTTCAGAATGGATATAATTAATGCTGGTACCTAATCAGATTCAGAGACCACTCCAGAGCCTTTGGGTTTGAAGAGATTTGTTCACTGTGAACATAAGTACTATTAATGTTGCCCTTCTTCACTAGGTTCCTTCTCCTGATGACACTGTGCTTGACCCAATGAGTAGTGAATTATTGGGGGTTTTAAATGATAGGTCAAAATTTCACTCTCCTGGCAGCTGGGCACTGTAAGAGAATGGAACATATTATCCTCATTACAGTCAACAGCTACTGTGGTTGCATTTTTTTATGACTGCAGTGTTAATTTTTGGTTTTCCTCATAAAATAAGATATTGCAAAATGAAAAAGCTACACTTCCCATTGTTTTTACAAAATCTGCCTCTTTTACAAAATCCTTTCCTTTTAAAACTATTTCATTTCCATTCATGTATTATGTGGCTGAATTGCTCCTCTTCCAGTATTTCCATACAGCTGAATTCATTTAATTTTTTGCTCAATGATCTAAACCAGCAGTTTTCACATTTTTAGTTCACATCAGTCATAGAGACCCTATTCAAATAGAGAATTCTGGAGCAATGGAAGTGTGATCCAGAGTACATGTTCAGGTTCAGTATGGAGCCTGGTCAGAAATGTTTGAAAGTGTCCTGTTTTAAAGTAGGCAGACACCAAAAGGGTGTATACTCCTAGCCCACAGAGGCTGACCAGGGCAAAGCCAGGTCAATCCCAAGGTGATACCAGTAAACATAGAAGCATGTGTAATCAAAATAGTGCAAAGTCGGATGAAGCAAACACTTCTGAGCTGAGCCTAAAACTGAAAAGGAAGTTGCCAGTCCACATTCAAGTCCAAGGGCCAAAGATACAGAAAGCCAAGGCTCATTCCCACTTACATCAAAACCGGTTTGCGAATTGACCTGACACCGGGTTGCGGGTTCAATTGATGCTGATTTGTAGTTCCCACTATGGAAGTGAATTATGCTCTAAATCCATGTAGTTCCCACTAGAGCTTCCCGAGGCCGAGGAGTGTGGAGGGTTCAGATCACCAGCAGCAGAGGATCCAGGAAGGAGCAGGCCAGACCCTCCTTCTCCGCCACCTCCACCGTACCAATGGTATTCATTGGTGCTTTCCCATCTAAATATTAACCAGGGCTGACCCTGCTTAGCTTCCAAGAGAGCCATTGTATGTTAGCACAGCTGGAGTCGTTCACTCAGCATAGCATGAGTTAAAGCAAAGTTAGCATAGTTAAAGCAAAAGAGAGCATTTCTGGCATTTCTGTTCTTGGCATTTCAGCTGTCAATGTATGACAGGGTAGAGAGATTCCATTTTGTCCTCCAAATCTGCAAGTGCTGCCTGGGAAGAACCAGGCTTTGCTTCTGTCACAACAGGGCTGCCATCCTCTTCTAGCTCCAACTGGGGCTTATGCTACTGGCACTCCTCCTTCTTCATTGGAGAAGACCTCCTTCAGGTAAGTCATAACAGAAAGCATGCTTTGTAACAGAGCACAGAGGCAAGGCATTGTCTAAAAGGTGTAGTGAGAAAATAATTCAATGCAGTGTTACTAACTGCAGTGTTAAAGAAACAACTTATTGGGTTATTGGTGTCATTGCTTGTTATTTTTTGTCACTTAAAAAACACACTATAGTCTTGATAAGAGAATGACATAAAACATTTAAGAATTTCTGTCTCTAAGGAAGCCTAAAAAATACCGTTTAGCATGGGGGGGGGGGGCGGAGGACAAAACATAGTTCATTGAATCAACATATTAACTTTGTTCACACACATTACATTGCCTTTGAAATGTAATGTAGCTACATCAGCATAACAGTGTAACTGTTTACTAGTGTCAACTCATTACAGCAAATTTCTTTCTCTTCTCCCTTCTCCCTTGGGGCTCCATAGTGCAGGGGAAGAATAATTTCCCAACACTATGGATCTTCTTCCTAAGAAATACCAGTCCTAGGAATCTCTGGAACACAGTTTGCAAGTCAGTAATATAAGATAGTCATGGAGCTTTACAATATATACTTTCCCCCCTGTTAGAAGCCCGTGGAGTCATGAAAAGAAAGAGAATAAAAAAAAGAGGGTGTCAGCCAAGCAGCCAATATTTGAGGATGGACAGCTCTTCACTCCCAGCGAACCTCTCAGAAGTACAGAGCAAGAGGCTGTTGAGATTTCAAAACAGGAGAGTAGCAACAGCGAAAGTGCAAAGAACAGCAAGATGGAGCCTAAAGACCAACAGCCACAAGGTAGACAGGAACACTTTGGCACATGTCCCTGAAAAATGGGTCCTCCCTGGATTGATGCCTCACTTTCCATATTGTAAATATATTCAAAAAATTGTTTAGTCTAAAGAGAGAATGCTGAGAGGGAATTGGTAACAGTCATTCTGGTCAAAATGTTGCCTTAAGGTTGCTGTAGGGAGAGTTCTGTCCCATGTCTTGGAAAAATTACAACAAATCCCATAATCTGCCAGTCATCATCTGGCCAATGGCCATGCTGGCTGGAGGATTATGGAAGCTGTAGTCAAAACAACTAAGGATGCTCTGGACAAGGCAAGAAACAAAGACCTCAAGCAATAGGGTCAAATATTTAGTTTGGTGGGGGGGGAGGGGTTGGCAGAACTATCCAACTATGATTAAAAATATGATACCAAGGAATACTAAGGAAAATATAATCATAGGGTTGGAAAGAGCCCTATGGGCCATCAGGTCAAACTCCTTGCTCAAGCTAAAGTATTCCCAGCAAGTAGCTGTCCAGAGACATCCAGAGAAAGAGACCTCACCACTTCGCTAGACAATTGGTTCCACTCTGAACTGCTCTTATTTTCAAGATGTTCCTTCTTATGTTCAGCTGAAATCTACTCTCTTGCAACTTCAAATTGTTAGACCTAGTTCTACCCTCTTGTCTATATCCTT
Source organism: Phrynosoma blainvillii (assembly GCA_026167975.1). Classification (NCBI taxonomy): domain Eukaryota; kingdom Metazoa; phylum Chordata; class Lepidosauria; order Squamata; family Phrynosomatidae; genus Phrynosoma; species Phrynosoma blainvillii. Next base: position 220,953,180 of record JANUYF010000002.1, on the reverse strand, counting down.
CTTAAAATGAGGTACCTAGAACTGAATGTAATACTCCAGACAAGACCTAACCAGTGCAGAATATAGTGGGACTGTTTCTTCCCTCAACTTGAAAACTATGCTTCTATTAATGCAAGCAAAGAAAACACTTGCCTTCTTTGCTGCAGCATCACACAGCTGGCTCATGTTCAACTTAAGTTCAGCAATGATTTCAAGTTCCTTTATACATGTAGTACTGCTGAGCCAGGTATCCCTCATCTTATATTTGTGCATTTAGTTTTTGTGGCCTAAATGTAGAATTTTGCATTTGTCTCTGTTGAAATTCTTTTTATCAATTTCAGCCCGGTTTTCTAGTTTATCAAGATCTTTTTGAATTCTGTTCCTGTCTTTCATTGTTAACTACCCCTCTCAGTTCTGTATCATCTACAAATTTGATAAGGATTCCTTCCACCCCATCATCTAAGAGCATAGGCCCCAGGACAAAACCTTTGCCAAGAACCTGATGCTAAAGGGAAAAATCTAATTGGAGGAGCACTATAATAAATTGTCCAGGAGCAGTAGTAGTTATTAGTGTTCATCTAATGCATGTATCTATGAGCAGATTAGACAAAGATGTTGTCCCTACAGAGCCAAAGGAGGAGGCAGTGAAATAACCATGGTGCTGCCTAGGTATGGGTAAAATAGGCCACATCCTTTATTGGCTAAGGCATACATGAATTTAGCATGGTATAGGGCAAGGATCTAGGATTCTCAATGCAGCCTCAGATCAAGATCAAGAGCCCCATGGTCTGATTCTACTTTCAGTCGCAAGCTCATGTTTTATTGCTTTCAGAGGCAAACAACAGCTTGCCCAAAAAACCAGAAACTGATCTTCTGCTCACCTCTTGCTTGCAAAAAGTTGGGGAAGGCATGCAAGCCCAAGGTTCCCAACATCTGTGCTAGGCCAACTTGTTATGAAGTACGTGCACCGCATGCCTCTTTCTCACATCTTTCCTATAATAACAGAACAAAATGTGCAGCATGACATCATTGTGCTTTGAGTTGCTCGGCACTCTCCTTCTCCCACCTTCACCCAGTAGCTCAAAGTAGCAGCCAATAAAACTGAGCATTGTGCAAAGGAAGAGAAGGGGAGCAGCCCTTTGAACCCAGTATTCTTCTTGTTAATATGTCACTTTGGGCAAGATGCATGGTATAATGTTATGTATACAAATTAATCAAATTCCAGAGTAGAATCTATCCCAGGACTAAAAAGAATAAAACAGCATCCACATTACAATCTCCTCCCCACCCCTGAATCCAAGCCCAGGAAAAGTACTCTGACAGCAGGGTTATAAAACAAGGAAATGGCAGGCAGTGGCCACAGCATCAGCATTCCCCTAACCATTTGAGAGTCAGGAATGCAAATTCCCCATCCAAATTGCCAGCCTTTGCTCAGTCAAAACCCTCATGGCAGCCAACAAGCAAATATTTGAAATATTAGACATGCAAAACAATAGGATTTCACCCCAGGATGGAGTTAGCAACAGATGGTTCTAACAGGCAGACAGATTCCTGTGACTGCCAAGCTCTTCAGTAGATTGCAAAGGCCGAACATATTGCTAAGGAACAGACTAGGATCACATTGCCCTTTTCACTTCAGGAATGCACAACTGCAAGAGAAAGAGAGAGAGAGAGATTTGGGTTCATTTTGCAGAATGTGGTTTCCAGTGATATGAATTTCTTACAAACAGTCATAGACATATAGTACGAAAAGTCCCAATAGCAATATTAAAAAGTAATCCACACATACACCAAATTGTGTGTGTTATCAATGTCGGCTAGGCACATAAAAGCAAACTAATTAAGCACATACCAGGAAATACAGGGACACTGCCTGGTAAAATGACTAACAGAGGAACACAGAGAAAGATTATACATACTTGTATTGAAACTCCTTTCTGAGATTCTTCCTAGTTTCCAAATGTCTTTTGGCCCAAATCCCGACTTGTGTGAATTATCTGGACAGGTATATGTTCAGTGCCAGTCTCTTAGATTCTATGGGGCCATATTATAAATGAATGTTGCAGTTAACAAAAGTGTAAAAAGTTTGTGTTGATGTAAACATTTTTTTTTAAAAAAAACAGCTATTATAGTATCTACGTTATACTGAATCCAACACATATTTAGTATGCGAGAGTTTCATGCACACACCCCCCAACAAAGCACTCACTGTTGCTTTATAGATATTTCAGTCATTTCAGGTTCAAAGGCCTATATAAAATGTAAAATAAATACAAGTACATAATGCAGATTTCACTAGAGGAGAATTTACCCTCCCATTCCTTCTCAGTCTGTACATTAAAATCACATCACCTAATTCAAGGTGACAAGGTCCCAGTTGTTATCCTTGGCAAACACAGCACCTCCTCTCCAGCTCTCCCTCCAAACTGAACTGATATGTACCACCCCTTCCTTAAAGTTTCTGCACCCATGGGGCTAAAGCAGTCATTCATCTGAGTTACACCAGCAATAAGGGCTGGTGGCTTCTATGGGCCTTTACAGACTGCCAGAAATTATGCAACTTGAGGCCACTTTAACTGTCCTGGCTCAGTGCTAAGGGATCATGGGAACTGTAGTTTATTGTGGCACCAGATCTCTCTGACAGAGAAGGCTCAATGTCCCAGAAAAAAATACAATTCCCATGATTCCCTAGCACTGAGCCAGGACAGTTAAAGTGGCCTCAAGCTGCATTATTTCTGGCAGTCTGTAAAGGCCCTATGTTAGTGGGCCAGTGAATACACTCAGTTTTAGTCCAGATTTTAAAGGAACTGCCCATAGTGCTGAATTCTAGTCCCCAAAAGTCAAAGGTGAGAAAGAAGAAGAGTAGATCTGAGTAGTTTATGAATGATTCGCTGGATATGACTACCGCAGATGGAGTATGCCCATCTGAGAGTGAGAATGTGCCTGCTCTTCCTACTCTTCAAAATTATTTTTTTCTTTAAAAATCAGCATAATACACATGTTTTAAAACTGACAGGTGTTTTTATTGCAGTGTATGATGGAAGAATTAGCAGTTCTAATTAAAAAAACAAAAAGTTCCTACCTTTCCAAATATTTAATTAAAATATGCTTGAGGAGCAGGAGTGAAGCCTTAGGGCTTGTTCCCACTATGATTTACATTGATTTGCTGATCGCTTTAAATGTCTCTCATCCCTGTTTGAAATGGTTTCAGATGTGAGTGCGATCACTTGGACTTGGTTTGAAGTGAGACAAATGCAAAAAAAAAAAAAAAAAAAAATCCGCTCTTTTCAGACACTAGTTTTTTGCCAGTCCTTTTGAAAAGAAGCAATTAGCAAGGTGTTCAGCAAGTGGGAACAACGGACCTGAGTCGCATCAAACTGAAGGGGAGGAATTACTGTAGCAGAGGGTTGTCACATCCCTCACCAGTTTTGGGGAAAATCCACCTTTTTACCCCCTCTCAGCACTGCCTAACAGCTTCATTGTATTCGCAATTACCTGCAGGTGGTGAGCCAGGCAAGCAGACTAACTGCGGCTCAGCGAGACAAATTATTGCAAAAACATATACTGTCAATTTTTAAAAAAATTTAATGCATCCCAGGAGAGAGTCCTCCATGACACCTATGGCTGCATGCATCCCAGGGCAGAATCCTCCATGACACCTATGACTGTATGCATCCCAGGGGAGAGTCTTCCATGACATCCATGGCTGCATGCATCCCAGCGGAGAATCCTGGCCACGGCACCGATGACTCCCTCCTGTGTTTTCTTGAATGTGTTGCCTGTTGTATCACCGATGACACGTAGATGATTGACAGACATTTTGAAGGGGCACAAACTATTGGGAACAACAATTGTGCCAAAAAATAAGCAAATAAAGAAAAGACCCACTTCCATAGTGAGAACGATACATCGACTGGAATCAATTCAACAACCTGGAGTGAAAGCGAATCGCAAACCAGATTAAATCTAAGTGGGAATGAGCCCTAAGGATAGACACATGTGGGCCATTACTGAAAGTAAAATCCCCAGGCTTTCCTTCTTCTGGCCTGCAGTCTCAGGATTGAAAATAGATGTAGGTGGGGATGGAAAATGTGAGCCCCTCCAGATGTTATTAGACAGCAGCTCCCATCATTCCTGACCACTGGCCTTATTGGCTAGAGCTGGGATAAAAGCTATTGGGGGAAGCATATAAATTGATTGATTGAGTTGTAGGCTTGGACTCTAACAAGATTGAGAAAGCCACAGGTCCCCATCATTGTTACAGTTGATTTGGGAGAATAAAACTGTTCTTGGGTGAATGCTCATGTTCTGTGTGGTTGTGCCTTAATGTAAGAGGACACAATCCAAGAGGAATGTTTGCATCTTTTGCTGACGTTACCCTTAGGCTTTATCCGGGAATTATCCATAACACTTCTGAAATAACTACTGCTTATCTTTTATGATGGTAAAAAGTATTCAGCTCTAATTGTGGAATGGAAGAGATTGTACCCAAAATACCTTGCAGATATTCCCAACTAGAGAAGGCGTGTTAAACTGTGATTTACATAAGTCTTGACTCACCATTCAATAATTGGTTGAATGGGTCTACTCGAATTAGGACTGCCAAGAGGATTCTGGCCAGGGCTCCTAGCAATACTTTCAAGATGCAAGATCATAGAATGAAAGTTTTCATTTTATGTAATAAATGGGTGAGAAACTGTATCTATAGTATCTACTGGCTTCTAAACACATCAAAAATACTAGGACAAAGTGTTGCAATGGAAAAAGCTCCATTACTCAGAATCTTCTGCCTAGAAATCCCTACCAGAATAACAAAACCTAGGACTCTTGAACAGGTTTAAAAGCTTTTAACTGTCTTGCTGTTTGCTGGTCTTTGAAGCCCTGTCCCACCATTATGGGTTGCAGTGATTAGGGGAAACAGAGACTCACCCATTGGACATACCACTTCTATCATTTCCATGTCGCTTTTATCCACCATCCTTCACTCTTTGGAGGGCAAAGGTCTGCCACAGAGAGGCTCCTGTACTCCACAGGCTTTTATGCAATTTAAAATCCTAATCGTGTGAGTTTGAGTGACAGATATACAACAAAAGAGTCAGGCTGAGTTGTTCAAGGCAATTCACAAAAATTAGAATGGACGCAGATAAACATTCGCATTACTAAAAACATATAAAGTTAAAATACATTAAACTATCAATAGACCCAAAAGAAATTTTAAAAAGTATCCATTAAAAAGTAAAGAAATGTGGACAATGCAGCACATGATTAAAATCCCTTTACCCACAAGCAGCCAAGTCCCAAAGGCCTGTCAAAATAAAGAAGTCTGCACCTGCTGCCCAAAGGACAATAAAGAATGATCTAGTCTAGCTCTTCTGGGTAGATCTAAATTGTCTGTCTTGATTAGTTTTTCTGATATCTCAAATGTTTTTAAAGCACTTTTTCACTGCTAAAGGATAGGAAGAAAAGAAATATTTTCTTTCTTTTTTTAAAGATAATTAGAATGTATTAACATGAAAGCAAAAGCCAAATTCCCCCTCCCTTTCCCCTGCCCTTCTGCCTAACTAAAGCCTTAGTACAGTTCGCCTTAAATATTGCTTTCCAAGTCTGTGAGTCACCTGGCCAGATCCCATATTTTGTGGGTTGGCTAGAAAAGCACAGCCCCCATAAACATGTGTGTAAAAACACAGATTAGTGCTGTATCCATGCTGCTATTTGGAAGGATATATATCAGCCCTTGTCTTCACCAACAAAGGCAAAACCATCCCCAGCTGTACAAGACAATGTGCTCTGCATTTGCACATTGCACATCACTAGTGTCTAGAAATGCTCCTGTCCTCTTCATCAAGTAAAGCTGTCCTTTCTTTGAGTAAACAGTGGGAAGACTAGTACTGGGTAATGGCAGTGTGGGGAGGAGGCTAAATCTGATCAAATGAGACTGTATTTGTGCAAAAGGAAATTATTTCAAACATCTGGACAAAACCATCATTTTCCTCTTTGAATGCTTTATGGCTCTTGGAAGGCATTGCTTCCTCCCCAGAAATGGAAATCTCCAAGTCATTTCCCTTCCCCTGCTACCAGCAAGAAGGATTGCTATCATCAGAGCAGAAAAGACACTGGCTTTTGGGATGGGTTGGATGTTTGATTTTGAGGAGAAATGTGAGTGGGAGACAATTGTTGGCAAGGAACATCTGTTGGTAGGACAGTTTTATTTTATGGTCTTACAACTTCACCGTACAGCTGTGGCTTCCTTCTCAATTAGGGTGGTGACTCTGCCCCAGGTTTCAGTCCATACTTTATGGGAGTCTTCCAAGGTGCTGCTGAACCTATTTGGGAGATAGGGTTCAGCACCTTGGCAACCTTCTTTCCAGAACAGATGAGATACATTGACATGGAAGCCTTCAGCTTGAGAATGTTGATGATTCATGCAATTTCCATCACAGGGACTCTTTGCTCCCAAGCAAGTAAGAGCTCTTTCAGGGGACAGATTATTTAGATCTAGCAAGGGTCAAAGGAAGACAGGTTTAAGCAACCTCTCCCAGGGAACTATTTCCCTTCATCTTCACACCAGCCTATTGGGGCATCAGATTGGTAATGGTGGAATAAAAGTATCCATGAAAGATCCTGGCAATGTATTTCTCATTTTGCCATGTTTGCTTAACATTTCAGAAATGTGTAAGCAAAGTAACCATTCAGATATGGTAGTGGCTCTCAAACAATGGGGTGGGATTCCTAGGGTGGACACGAGAGTTGTTCAAGGGGAGTGTGAGACTTGGAGACTCTGATCCCTCCTCCTACTCCTCCTTCCCCCAAACCTTTTTATGTGTAAAATTTACACATGCATTGAGTTAAATATTGAATTTACTTAAATAAAACTAATCTAATTTGAATGATGTTAATTCTTTATAAAATGTTTAAAAATTGATATACATGAATATGTGGGCAAAAACATACACACTAAATAAACAAAATATGCATAATTTTCAGTACTGACTTTAAGAAGCTATTTCGATCATTTTGCTGGGTTCTGGAGCTGAACCTCAAGGGGTGGAGAAGCATATGCATTTTGTTTTGTGGCGACCAATATGAAACCCACATGGTAAGAGGATAACCATTAGGAGATGAAACTCAGTCCAAAACAACTTGCCTTGGGTGCGTGCGGAAATCCAAACTTAAGTATATACAGCTTTGGCAAGTCAATAGTCCCCTAACATATACTTAAGAATCTGGAAAAGATATATAAGTGGCAAGCAGTGGATAATTTATGAAAGTTTAACCTGAAAGTCTTTGGCCTAAATCCAGTTTAAGTACTAACTAAATTAAATCAATTGAAACAATGGAGGGCTGATTTACCAGGTTTCCACTGATGAAGTGATATTAACCATTGCATTTAGGCTTTTATCATGATAATCTTGTGGAGGGAATGCCTGGGATATTTTTTCATGGTGGGTCATTCATCAAAATGTAATGAGTGGAGGGGCAGCGCTACCGTTTAGCAACACAAGACAACAGCTTAGGTCAGTAGTGGAAAACTTACAGGCTACCCAATATTTAGAGACTGCACTCCAAGCATTCCTCATCTTTGGCAAAGGCTGCTAAGAGTTGCAGTTTGACAGTATTATGTCAGTCAACCAATGGCCACTTTGCACTAAGGAATGGCGGTTTCATCAGGGACAGAATAGAGGAGGTCTCCATGGAAAGCTGAGGACAAAGAAAAACAACTTGGAATAACTGCATCACCTTCTTTGTCAGATATGGGAAGGGAGTCTATACAAAGGATCATGAAATAATGTTCAGCTAGCATGTGTGTGTGTGTACGTGCGCGTGTAGTATAACCAGACAATCCCCTACTATTTTCTTCCAGTCTAACAATCTAGAATCCATTGATTGCTGCCACTTCCCCCCATCATCCTTTTCCTTCTTGCAAAGGCAAACCCTGTAGCTGCACCCTATGTCAGAAAGAAAATAGGCCTTGCAGTAAGACTAACTTCCCTAATCTTTGGAATGGATTCTCTGGGAGGGACCTGTTGCAAGACTGCAGTTCAGAGTAAGAGAGAGAGAGGAGGCAGTGTGAGTGAGCAAATGCTTCCTTCCAGTCCAAACTAGACATGATGTAAACATGTCATTTGTAATTATGTGGTTTGATGATGATGATGATGATGATGATGATGATATAAAGCTGGCAATGGGCTGATCCCTGTCATGGCTTCAGTGGCTGGAGACTTAACCATTTCTTCCCCTGCCACATTGACCAAAATTGTCCCCTTGAGAAGTGGCTATTACTTCCAGGAGTGAATGCCAATAGTAGCTTTCAGAGCTAATAGTGAGTTCTGACATTTGCCCATCTGGATGAAATAATAACAGCTGGGCACATCCAAACTTGGGAGACTTTGGCTTGCTTTAAAGCTTTAGTCTGAAAAAAACAAATCAGGATTAAACTAGAGTCTGAACATACCATGCTTATCCAAACTTAGATTATGGGTTTCCCATATTTGGACATCATAGGAAATTATGGTTTGAGTAACTCTGGAAATGAAAGTTTCCAGTCTTTTCCTGCAGCTGTATTTATTTATTTATTTATTTAAGAAATGTATATCCCATCTTTCTCCCAAAATAGGATTCACAGTGGCTTACAATAATTTTAAAAGATAGAACTAAAACATTTATTATAAAAAAATAATTAAATAATACTAATATCAAAACATAAGTTAATAACAGCATGGTTAAAAACACTAAAAACTAGTAAAGCATTAAGACAGCACACTACACTGCACAAGTAAAATTCATCCACCAAAAGTCTACCTAAATAAAATCTTCTTCAGCTGCTGGTGGAAAGAGAGCAGGGAAGAGGCAGAAGGAGAGGAGATACAGGAGTGTGCAAGTCTGAAACTCAAGCACATTTGTTGATGAGGACAGTGATGAACAACTGTGACACTCCAGATATTTCCACCACCCTAACCAGTGGTGACAGATTGTAGGAGTTGCAGTCCTACAACATCTGGAAGGCCACAGTTGCCCACCCCAATGTAACTAAAAACTATGGTTTTTCATTATACCTGAACTGGACCTGTATCTCTGTGAATGGTGATCATTTGACATTCTGTAATGCGAATCCAGCTTGGTGCCATCTTCCCATCAAAAATGAGTAGCGAGCACTGCTTACTTTAAATTTAGCTACAGGTTGAGTGTCCCTTATCCAGAATGATAAAATCCAAAATATTCCAAAATCCACAATTGTCTATATGGTGGCTCAGGTAGTAACACTTTTGCTTTTTGATGGTTCAGTTTACACAAACGTTGTTTCATGCACAAAATCATTTTAAAATATTATGTATAAAATTAGCTTCAGGCTTTGTTTATAAGTCTATATAATACAGAAATGAATTTCATGTTTAGACTTGGGTCCCATCTCCAAGATATCACCTTATGTATATGCAAATATTACAAAATCTGAAAAAATCCAAAACACTTCTGGTCCCCTTTGGATAAGGGACACTCAACCTGTATAAAGTGTGTAGCAGCTAGGGTCTTATCAGTTTGACTGAAATTTTGGCAAAAAGCAAGAGCCCCCTCCTTGCATTCAGAGAAAGTACTGAGAAATATTGTGGTAAGCATTTGTGAAGAATGCTACATACTATTGATTTATGAAGTCTACACAGCAGTGGATTTTTTATCCCTTATATAGTCCATTGTTTCAAATTCATTTCATATCAGAGGCATCTGAAATGAAGAATGAAAGAGGGCAACATTTAAAAAAATTCAAATAGATGGGCTGCACATTTTTCTCTCAAAATCTTGTCTTCAAATATCACCTAGGTAATTGGTTTCCTGTCTTTAACAGAAGTCATAGTACGATTAAGCTGTTAATACTGTCTATCCTCTGTAGTCAATCACCTTTTTGCATCTGTTTCATTTTTTTCTGATTTAATCAATGTAGCCTTACAGGCCTCCTAGAAGAGGATTTAGGTTATCCTGTTTAACCGGGGCTACCACTAGTGGTTCTACTTCTTACAGTACCTTTTTGCACCAGTGGTTTGCTTAATAGCGGAGATTATCACCCCAGGGCCAATTCAGCAATAATCCTGGTAATGAAAACAAAAAAACAACAGTAGTACTATAGCGCTCAATAGATTCACACACTCACTTTCCAACAATTCAGAAACTTAAAAGCCAAAGAATAGTGCAATTGCTTTTCACACATACCATGAAGGAATCATTAGTACATTGGCATTGATCAATTTGCGCATGCGTCCTTGCCTCCTGTCGTCCCTTTAAACCCGGGTTGCTTCCTGCAGTCCCTTTGAAGTTTAAAGATCTCAGGTTGCTTGTTTATTACAGTTCCTTTTTAAATGTGCTAAACCTGTTGTAAATGTGATGCGTCTCAAAAATCAGCTTCACAAAATTTGTCTTTTTCCTTTTGCTTTACCAAACCTCCAACTCCATTCCCTCCCACACACACCTTTATTTCCCCCCAGCCAAATGGAAGGGAAGGGCAGGGAAGAATCAAGGCAGTGACAGAAAATATATAAGAGGAAAGTCTAACTAAAAGGGACATTGTAACAAATTGTAAGATTGTAACAACACAGGAGTTTAAAAGTAAAAATGAACAGTCCCTTTAAAGTCTAAAGATCCCAGCTTGCTTCCTGCAGTCCCTAAAGTTTAAAGATCCTGGGTTGCTTCCTGTGATCCTTTTAAAGATTCCCACATTGCTTCCCAATATTGGGAATGAAATGTGATTAGCTTCAATCACGCTTTTGAGAAGCCATTCATGGGAATTCTCTGTGAATGATTTGTTGCTTGAGCATTGCTGGTTATTCCCAAGAAAAGTCTCAATTGAGTGTGATGTCGTCTGAAAATCTTCTGTGCAATCACGCGATTATCCCAGGATTTTGCCTTTTCCTTCCCCCTTCCCCCCCCCCCGTGACAATCTCCAGTGACACAGCTGGCAGATTATGGCCAGGCACACTTCTGGACTACCCTAAATGGCCATGAATGGGCTGCAGGAGTACAACGGGGGACTCATTCATGCTGCTACCAGGCTGGCTCCACCTCCATCTACGCACCCCTTTAGCTACTCTCCTCAGCAGTCTAAACTCCACATGTATACATTGGCAGAATGTAACACTCCACCAGCTTTATACAGGATTGTGATTGTTATTATTTGCTAGGTGTCCTTTGACCCAAAGGCTAGCTTAGCACCTAAATTCATACCGTGAAAGTCAAATGGGTATATCTATAGATCACTTCCTGCTTGGCTCAAAGGCTACTGTGATAATAATGTTTTTTTCCAGCAGTGACAAAGAAAGCTCCTGTAGTGGGCATGTTCCTCCCATTCACTCTGAAAGGCAGGAAGAAGTCTGTGGAAGCAACCCAACATAAGGAGCAGCCCATGAATCAATCAGTCTTGTTCCTGCTTCTGCTCTGTATAAGCCACTTCTTTGTCTCTCTCCTTTGATCCTCAATCTTTTTTCCTACAAAAAAAAACAAAAACCTATTTTTCTTTTTCCTTTTTCTGGCTTATTTCTTTCATCTTCTTTTCTCTTTCTTTACTCAGCTTAGGAGCAAGCATTTCACTTTATTCATGGCCTCTTCTTATGGCCAGGAGGACAGATCTGGAATGTCTGGAATTTCAGGCTTTGGCACAACCAAAGACCCTGTGGTTGAGTGGTCAGAGCCTAAAAGGGGCATGGCATGGTGGGAAAAGAAGGATCCATCCATCTGGGGTGAGTTCTATCATGGCTGGACAGGCTCTCCATGCAGATTTCCACAAATGGACGGTGATACCACAGGAAACAGTAGCTTTGAGTGGAGGCCAGACCTCTTCCACCCTTCCTACCCTTTCCTGCCCCGTTACATCTTCCTTCAGAAGGTGTTAGAGTCACAATGATGACTGTTGCTCTCCTGGATGAAGAGAATCCTTTTCTTCTCCTCCTCCTTCTCCTTGATGGAGAACTCAAACATTTCTCCCTCAAAATGTGGACTCTCCCTGTGAACCTTTTCATGACATTTCTCTTAAATTTCTCACTAGGAAGGTTTATTTATTATTTATTTATTCACTGTATTTATACCCTGCTCTTCAGCCAGAAAGATTTTCAGAGCGGCTTACAGACAGTTAATTAGACAATTCCCTGCCCTTGGGCTTACAATCTAAAAAGACATAACTCAAAAGGAGAAGGGAATGGCAATGGGGAAGGGGAATAAGTCCAGTGGTTCTTCTCTCCTTTTGAGGTTTGGACCATGGCAGATGGTCATTATTTCAGCCAGAAGGGTTTTGGAGTAGGGAGCCCTGTTGATATGTAAGGAACTTGGCATTTCCATGATGATTCAGTAGTTTTGAGGCTGGACCCTACTTTTGTATCTACAGTTAATGGCTTTTCATAGAGCCCAGGAAATAATCCTTCCTTCATTTTGTCCTCATTCAGTCAAAGCGTTAGGGAAAATCTGACACATTCCGGATGCCAGTCAAGCCCTCTAATTATACATTGAGTGCCTTAGACTTTCGAAATATTGAACCAGCTGTTCATATCCTTCCAAGCATTTCAACAGGCAAGAAAGTCTCTTTGCCCACTTTGGTGAGATGGATCAGGCCTTGCATTACTATGTGTTATTCGAATTCTGGTACTCAACTGCCTGGGGTAGTTGTCACTCACGTCACATACACTACCACTGCTTCTTTTGCCCTATCCACTAAAGCTCCTCACTTCAATGTTTGCAGGGCAGCTGTTTAGTCTTCCCTATCCACATTTGTTCTCCTCTACTATTTAGACACCTTTGCCTTAGCAAAGTTTTCTTTCAGTAGGTACATACTTCAGAGAGTAGTAACCCCTTAATCTGTTTCCTTCTGGACATGCTCAGTTCATCCCACCCATTAGATGTGTTTTGGTGTGCCCCGCTACAGAAGGTTTCATCTTCACTGCTGGGGGGGAAAAGAACATTGGACTTACCTATGAAATATTTATTTTTACCAGTGGAAGGAGAAACATCCTTGCCATCCAGAACTGAGAAGTCCTCTCAGTACTGGTATGAAAAAGGAAAGAGGTCATATTCTATCCATTCCCCCCTCTTCCTTTGATCTTGTTCATTTTCTATGTTTACAGGAGTTAATTCCTGGCTTGGCTGTAACATGGATTGATAGGTCCCTGCAGGTTGCTGTCGCAAACTTCTTCCTGCCTTTCAGGATGAATGGTAGAAGCTATCCCACTATAGGATGTTTCCTCTTCCACTGATGAAAACAAATATCTCATGGGTAATGTTCCAGTGTTCTTTTTCCTCTGGGATGTATACTGTAGGAGATAGCAACTTTTGAAATCTTTAGGAAAGCTTTCTGAAATCAGTAAGAAATAGATGGTTTTCAAATCTTTATGAATTTTCTAGTGTCATAACTTCTTGAGTCAATATGGCAAATCAAAATATAGACAACTACAGTTACCTTGAGCCAGCATGGCATAGTGGTTTGAGTGTTGGAATACAATTCCGGAGACCAGACTTTGATTCCAACTCGGCCATGGAAACCCGACCATGGACAAGTCCTCCAGAACAAGGTAGCATCCAGGAACTCTGTAGAATTAGAAACCCAGTTGATTGAGTTCGCTGACAGAGCCTGGTGAAAAGGCCAAGAGAACAGGGGTCCTTTACATGGGTCTTTACCAGGGGACTTTTTGAGGGAGAAGCCCACAGTCCTGTTTCAGTGCTTACTTAAGATTTCTCAATATGGACATTGAGGAAGTTAGACTGACATCGATACTGGGAAAGATTCTAGAACAGTTCATTAAACAGAAAGTCCGTGAACATATTATTATTATTATTATTATCCCACCTCTCTGTAAAAACAACCGAAGAAGACAGTTTCTTTGTCCAAAAGGTGGAAGAGGATACAAGGGGATCAGCTATTTTAGATCTGATCATGTTTAGAAGGGAATGCCATAATCACTAAAAGTCAACATGGTTTCTCAAAAACAAGTCATGCCAGACTAATCTGATCTCTTTTTTTGATAAAATTACCAGCTTGCTAGATGAAAAGAATGCAGTAGACATAGCATATCTTGATTTCAGTAAGGCTTTTGACAAGGTCCCCCATGATAGTCTTGCAAACAAGAAAGTAAAATGTGGGATAGATGATACAACTGTTAGGTGGATGAGTAAGTGGTTGACTGACCGAACCCAAAGGGTGCTCAGCAATGGCTCCTCTTCATCCTGGAGAGAAGTGACCAGTGGGGTGCCACAGGATCCTTTTCTGGGGCCAGTGCTCTTCAACATCTTTATCCTTTGGATGAAGGAATAAGGGACATGCTTCTCAAATTTGCAGACGACACCAAATTAGGAGGAATAGCTAATACCCCAGAGGACAGGATGAAAATTCAAAATGATCTTAATAGATTAGAAAGCTGGGCTAAAGCTAACAAAATGAATTTCAACATAGAAATGTGAGGTACTGCACTTAGGGCAGAAAAATGAAATGCATAGATATAAGATGGGGGACACCTGGCTTACGAGACTACGTGTGAAAGGGATCTAGGAGTCCTAGTAGACCACAATTTGAACATGAGTCAACAGTGTGATGCCACAACTAAAAAGACCAATGCAATTTTAGGCTGCATTAATAGAAGTATAGTGTCTAGATCAACGGAAATAATAGTGCCACTGTTTTCTGCGTTGGTCAGGCCCCTCCTGGAATACTGTGTCCAGTTCTGGGCACCACAATTTAAGAAGGATTTTGAAAAACTGGATCATGTCCAGAGGAGGGCAACTAAAATGGTGAAGGGTCTGAAAACCATGCCCTATGAGGAATGACTTAGGGAACTGGATATATTTAGCCTGGAGAACAGACGGTTAAGAGGGGACATGATAGCCCTCTTTAAATATTTGAAGGGATGTCATATTGAGGAGGGAACTAGCTTGTTTTCTGCTGCCCCAGAGAATAGGACTCAGAACAACAGATGCAAGCTACAGGAAAAGAGATTCCACCTCAACATTAGGGGGAACCTCCTGACAGTGAGAGCTGTTCAACAGTGGAAGACACTCCCTCGGAGGTTGGTGGAATCTCCTTCTTTGGAGGTCTTTAAACAGAGGCTGGATGGCTATCTGTAGGGGATGCTTTGATTGAGAGTTCCTGTATGGAGAGGGGTTGGAGTGGAAGGCCCTTGTGGTCTCTTCCAACTCAGTGATTCTATGATTCTATGATTCTAAGTCATGTGCTTTCAGCCTGAGAGAAAGTCAATGGCAAACCTCCTCTGAACAAATCTTGCCAAGAAAATTATTTCTTTATTTGTTTGTTTAGAAGATTTATATCCCACCTTTCTCCCAAAATGGGATTTAAGGTGGTCATGATAGGTTTGCCTTAGGATCATGATAAGTTTGAAATTACTTGAAGGCACAGAACACACACGCATAGAGTTTCATTGGATGTAGTTAGATTTGGAGTGACTGAACCCATGCACACTTTGTATATGAAATTGCCTCAGAATATGTTTACACTACAGCCTTGTGGCTGTACAAGTACAATTCCTCCCTACAAAGCAACAGCTTGTCCTCTACATATTGCCAAGGAATCACAAATAACTTCCTATAATGTGAAAAAAGTTAAAAACAAACAAACATTGGAAGCCATTTAATGGAGGAATAATTTATGCATTCTTGAATGTCAGTCAGACAGTGTGGAATCAATGACACCTAGATGGTGTAATCCATGGAGGGGAAATTGAGGCCTTTGTGACCTTGTCAATTCAGCCAGACATGCTTTCTCATCTCACAGCTAATTGAAATGCCTGGGATGAGTTGGGGAAAATCAGGGGAATTATGCATGAGACTGGAGCTTTCATGGAAGGTTGTTTACATCCATTGTCTTCCAGACAATGTTTACCTCTCGAAAACATGATTGGAATGCTCAGCTCCCTAGCCACTGCATTTCAAACAGTGGGGGTCAAACTGTCCTCCCCTGCCCCTGACTGATTCAGATTGGGTTTGAAAAAGACCTACATGGTTTTCAGCAAACATAATAATGTCCCACTGTGAACTTCAATGTGCATCCAATGGTGAGGTCACCTGCAGCATGTTCCCAAGGCCCATCAAGAACCATGAAAACTACATAGTCCTGCAATCATGCTAGAGCTCCACTGCAGACCAGCAGACCCATAACTTGGAGTGAGATGGCTGCCTGAAGTGGCAGGGGTCAGAAATTATTAGTGATTTATTATAAGACAGAGCTGTGTGTACCACATACATTGCCCTGCTTCTCCTATGTTACCTTGATGCCCTCAAGGGCAGTCAGGATGCCATCCCGTTGCCAATCTTGAAGTAAGAGTCAATCAGCTGTCTAGTGGACATGGAACAGGAAGGTGACACTGTTTTGCTCCTCACTGGAGGCCAGCAAAATCTCTTTGGCCATGCCAACACTGCCTGCACAGGTAAGTATATGTTAATAGAAGGAAAACAAGGTCAGCAGTAGCAAGACCTAAGATCTATGGATGAGAACAATGTCATGTCAAGTTGGGCCCAAACTTCAGTGTGGTCTGCAACTAACTTGTCATGTTGTGAAGAGAGTTGATGTTTCAAACAAAACTTCGGTGCCATTGCCAATCAAATACCACAGATAGATGCAGAACCCAGAAAGCGAGGATGAAATTTTCATCCTCTAATTGGGGCAAAAGGCAAAAAAAGAGGAAAGAGATCCCTAAAGTTTACTACAAATTTATGTCAGTTAACATAAGTGGAGCATGATTGGCAGTTAAGATAGAATCAAGAGATGGCCATCATGTGCTGTGAATACAAAAGAGAAGAATTCAAATTTGCCAAACTGCTATTAAATGCTGGTGGACACAGGTGATCTTTCCTTTCCTTAATTAGGCTTATAACAGCTTGAATCAATATTAACACATGCAGAGGTTGGTGAATAATTTCCCACTTACAGCCAATATAATGATGTCCCAAAAGCCAGCAAGGCATGAGCAATGTTATTTGGTTGCCAGAAAGATTTATCAATATAATAAAAGTGGTGTGCTTCCTCTCTTTTGTTTTCTTTTCTTCTTTCCTTGCAAGCCACAGAATATGCTGCTGTGAATGACAGCTTGCTGCGGGAGTTCAGACTGTTAACATGGCAATGTTTTTAATTTGAAGGTTTGGAGGCAAAGCTGGCTCTTCTTTAAGAGTCTGTTCTAGGTCTTTGTCTGTATCTTTGTGTCCACCAGTGGTGGAAAGCTCCATGGGAGCATTTCAGGATCATGCTTCGTGTGAGAAAACTGTACTGATGAGTTGTGACTTGTTAGAAGTGTTTCCTTAGAAATATACTGGTGGACCAGGTGTAAAACAAGAGGAACATGAGGCATTGTTACCCCTATAGCTATACCAATTCTCCCCAAAGTGGTAAGAGTATCCTCACATTCTCCCAAGACAGCTTGTCATTAGCCAACTTCACATGATCAACATCTTTCTCCTTTTCTGGCCCAATTAAACCCATTCTTTTTGTTCCGCCTTATATGAAGGAGCCAACGTATGGAGGTCTGGAGAGCTACACGTTTTGATGCATCAATGTAAGGACAAATTGTACCTCATGAACTGGTGGCCAAGATGAGGGCAACCTGTAGGGTTCAAAATATCACTGCTAGGCTTTAGAATTGCTGGATAGCTGCTGTAGTCAGGATTGCTTTGCCCAGCTTCAGTTGATGCACTAGATGCTTCCTTTCCTCAGAAGAGCAGATCTGGCCACAGTGGTTCATGCCTTAATTAGTTCCCAATTAGATTACTGTAATGTGTTGTACATGGGGCTGCTTTTTGTATTTGGATGATATAACTAGTGCAAAGTGCAGTGGCCACACTGTTATCAAGTGTGTATTTTAGAAACCATATAATACTAGTTTTGCAAGAACTGCAGTGGCTTCTAGTTTGCTTCTGAGCTCAGTTCAAGGTGCTGGTCTTGATCTAAAAATCCATAAATAGTTTTGGACCAAGATATCTCCTCCCATATGAGTCTGCCCAAAATCTAAGATCCCTTTTGTGTGTCCTACCCTCCCATGATACTAGACTGGTAAGAAAATATGACAGAGCTTTTTCTGCAGCAGTATCTGACTGAGTAGACTTTCCTTTCAAGGGAGGTCAGGCTGGCTTCGTTCCTTCTGAGTTTCTAGTTGGCAGTGAAGATTGCGCTATTTTGCTCCTCTGGCTGTTTTTAATTATCTATGGTATTTCAAAGAGGAGTTTTTAGTTTGTTTTGAAATGTATGTTATTTGTGTATTTTATCTATTATATATCCATATATCCATTATTATATCACCTCAGAGACTCTGGTGAGTTGAGAGGCAGTAGAAAAATGCTATAAACCAACATGAAAGCTCCACTATAGCTTATTATAGTAGGGTTGACCAAATTAGTGGGATCTACTAGAACCTATCAGAAGGAGACCCAGCTCTCACAGTCTGTCATGGCTCAATTCTTTGTACTTTGGGAAGGCAGTGGTGCAGCCCGCACTGGGTGACACCCCAGAAGAGCGACCTCACAGGTTGTCTTCCACCTCTTGGATTCTGTTTTGCTGTGAACAGTTTGTAGCACACAGAGAAAAATGTATCTATTTTTCTTCTCAAATTTCATCCCAGAGATTCTGCTTGCATTTCCTGTGCAGAAACAATAGAAACTATCAGGTGGTAGCAGAAGGGAGGGAGCTCCATAATAATTAGACAGCATTAAATACCCTAAAGGCACCAATCCTGTCTAATCTTGGCAGGTAAGCAGGGACAACTCTTGGTGGGACACCAAGGAATACCAGGTGTCTGTAGATGGTATTTCAGAGGAAGGAACTGGTAAAACCACTTCTGAGTATTCCTTGAAGTTATGAAGTCACCGTAAATTTACAAGTGACTTGAAGATGTGCACACACACACATTGAAATCTCAGGTACAGATTGTTGTTGTTAACTGCCTTTGAGTCGATCTCAACTCATGGCAGCCCTATGGATGAGACATCCAAGACCTTCTGTCCTCCATTGCTCTGCTTAATTCCTGCAACCCCTTAATACCTATGATCTTAAGGGGATGGGAGGGTGGGACTATGGGATAATGGAACGTTTTTAACTCTGTTCTATTTTAAAATTGCTGTACCCCGCCCCGATTTCCACACAGAGGGGCGGGTTATAAATAAAAATTTATTATTATTATTATTATTATTATTTATTTATTCTTAATAGAGTCCACCCATCTAGCATGTGGCCTTCCTCTCTTCCTACTTGCCTCCACCTTCCCCAGCATCATTGTTTTTTCCAAAGAATCTTCTCTTCTCATGATGTGTCCGAAGTACGACAGTCTCAGTTTGGTCATCTTGCCTTCCAGGGAGGTTTCCAGCTTGATCTGCTCTAGGACCCACTTGTTTGTCCTTTTGGCTGTCCATGGGATCCTCAGCACTCTTCTCCAGCACCACATCTCAAATGCATTTATTTTCTTCCTATCATCTTTCTTAAGTATCCAGCTCTCACATCCATACATGGTAATAGAAAATACAATGGCTTGTATGATTCTAACTTTTGTGCTGAGTTGTATATCTTTGCATTTTAGAATCTCTTCTAGTTCTTTCATAGGCACTCACCCAATTCTTAGTTTTCTTCTGATTTCTTGATTGCAGTCCCCATTTCTATCAATGTTTGATCCCAGGTATGGGAATTATTTTACTGTTTCTATTTCTTCATTGTCTAGGTTGAACTTGTGAAGGTCCTTGGTGGTCATTATTTTTGTTTTCTTTATGTTCAACATTAAGCCTGCCTTTGCACTTTCTTCTTTGATCTTCGTTAGTAGGTGTTCCAGGTCTGTGAAGTTTTCTGCTAGGACTATGGTGTCATCTGCATATCTTAGATTGTTGATATTCCTTCCTCCTATTTTCACTCCTCCTTCTTCTGTGTCCAAGCCTGATTTTCTTATAATATGTTCTGCACATAAATTAAACAGATAAGGTGAAAGGATGCAACCTTGTTTGACCTCTTTGCCAATTGGGAACCATCCGTGTTCTGTTCTGACAGTAGCCTCTTGTCCTGATTACAAATTCCTCATCAGGACTATCAGATGTGTTGGCACTCCCATGTCTTTAAGGGCATTCTATAGCCTTTCATGATCTATGCAGTCAAATGCTTTGCTATAGTCTATAAAGCACATGCTGATTTTCTTTTGGAATTCTCTGGTGCACTCCATTAGCCATCGTATGTTTGCAGTGTGGTCCCTAGTGCTTCTCCTTTCTGAACCCTCTGGACCTCTGGGATTTCTCTCTCCATGTATGGTTGGAGTTTATGTTGCAGAATTTTGAGCATGATTTTGCTTCCATGGGAGATTAGTGCTATGGTTCTGTAGTTGCTGCAGTCTCTTGTGTCTCCTTTTTTGTGGATGGGGATGTATATTGATTGCTTCCAGTCTGTTGGCCATTGTTTTGTTTTCCATATCTGTTGACATATGTTGGTTAGCATTAGAGTACAGACAACAGGAGTGAATTCTCTATATATTACCTGTAAAGGGAACCATGAGGCAGAGATGAATTCAGGCTTGAAGAATGAGGAGGATAGACAGATAGTAGTTTTTCCCATGAGCTGCTTATCACACCAACTCCTTTCCCCAAGATTTCCTGATATCTACATAAACCAGG
Organism: Phrynosoma blainvillii; assembly: GCA_026167975.1. Lineage (NCBI taxonomy): Eukaryota > Metazoa > Chordata > Lepidosauria > Squamata > Phrynosomatidae > Phrynosoma > Phrynosoma blainvillii. Next base: position 220,932,597 of record JANUYF010000002.1, on the reverse strand, counting down.
CTCTCACTAAATCTTGAGTAGTGAGCATGTTAGTAGTAGAATGTATCTGTAGGCCTCCTCTCTCATCCCAATTCACTTTCTTTTCTTAGAGCTTCAGTTACCCAGAATCGATCAACCTCAACAGACCTCTCCTAGTCAGGCTCCTTCAGAGGACACAGTGCAAAGTCGGGTGACAACTCCACAGCTGAGCAGTATCCTAACACAAAGGAAATATGAGGTACCCAGAGCGTTTTGGTTCTTCTTGCCACCCCTGACCTTGAATTGATTCCCAGTGTATGCTCAGATTCACTCGAAGATCAAGTGCCTGAATCTTGGGCAGAGTTTAGAACTATTACCTTTTGGGCTACAGCTCCTAGAATCCTCCAGCCAGCATGGCTGCTGGAGTCTGGGATTTGTATTCCAAAAAAGTATTCCCACACACACACACAAGCTTTGGTCTAATTGCCATTACTAGTTATTAAGAGTTCTTCAAGCAATGAAGGAATTTTACTGGAGAGGAAAAAAAGGATTCAATGCCAAGAATTGCACAAATAAGCTACAATGTATGATTACAGCTACAAATGTGTAACCTAGAGTTGTATGCTCATAACTGATTCATATTCATAATCCCTATATATTCAATAGTGTAGAGATTACATAAGGATCAGCTGCTATGAGTGATGTGGGTCTGTTCTGTTGTTTATTGGGGCATGGGAGACTGACATTTCCACCCACTTTTTGCAAGGGATCTCTGGAGTGACATTCAGAATCAGGATTTCTGTTGCAATTCTTCCTCACACTGGAGATCCCTTATGGGGGGGACCAGAAATGTCAGTCTGCTATGCAGACTTCCATTGCTAGCAACAACTGATGCCCAATAAGGACCTTATCAAACGCTGGCCACGAAGCGAAAAGTAACAGAAAAGTAACCAAAGTGAGAATAAATTCAGTTCTATACCGAAACGAACTGAATTTCGCCCTGGCGGCCATAGTGCAATGAATACGAAGGCTCCAAAGGGGATTTAGCGATCAGGCGCCGCGGGATGCGGTTCACGTGGGAAGAAGGAAAACACACACACACACACATTTTCTTCTCTCTCTCTCTCTCTCTCTCTCCCTTCCCGCTACCCAAAAAGCCAGCGTCGCAGAAGGCGCTTCTGTGGATGGCAAGGATGGGATGAAGGAGTCGGGAGGAAAGGCAGCCAAGGGGACCGAGGAGGAGGAGGAGGGCTGGAGGACTGGAGGAGGGAAGGGGTGTTGGTGGGGAAAAATGCGAGAGAGATGGAGAGAGAGAGATCGCCTCCCTCTTCCCTCCGCCTCTCCTTCTCCTCCTCTTTCTCAATCCGGTTTGCCTTTCGCCAATCCCTTCCCCTCGCCGGGATTTTCTGCTTGGGAGAGCTCTCCCTGCTTCCCCGCCCCGCCCACCATTGCGCAATGAATACAAAGGCTCCGCTTGTACTTCCCCAACAAACCGAATGTCAAAATCTCCCTACTCGCTATGGATTAGCTTCGGGTTCTGTGGAGTTTCGGGGCAGCGTCGTGTGTACACGCGGGGAAACAATACAGATTAGCTCCGTGTTCTAGGGCAGCGTCGTGTGTAAACACGGGGAAATAATATGTATTAGCTGCAGGTACCCTTTGGATTAGCTCTGCTCTAGACCCCATGTGATAAGGTCCTAAGACAGGATTTAGAGAGTGGGGTCAGGCCAGGAGATGTTACTTAACTAAGGACCTTTACAGACTGCCAGATATAATGCAGCTTGAGTCCACTTTAACTGCCTTGGCAGTGCTAGGGAATCATGGGAACTGTAGTTTATTGTGGTACCAGAGATCCTTGACACAGAAGGCTCAATGTGTCAGAGAAAACTACAATTCCCATGATTCCCTAGCACTGAGCCAGGGCAGTTAAAGTGGTCTCAAGCTGCATTATTTCTGGAAGTCTGTAAAAGCCCTAAGTAACTGATCTAGCACCTCGACCACTGTTCCATATGCTGAGAGTGCTATGTGTGTGGCTGTTTTGAACACCCTCCTTTCCCACAGAGTTATTCTGGAAATTAACAAAATCTCAAAAGAAGGTTATAATACAATGAGGAAACACACATGCACACACATACACTTTTCAAGAAAAGGAAAATATTCTTTCTCTTTGGATTCCATCCTCTAAGATAGACAAATGATAGATAGATAGATAGATAGATAGATAGATAGATAGATTTTGGATCCCATCCTAGGAGACAGATAGATTGATGTGCATATCCTTGAGATGTAATGCATGTTTGCTCTTTAGTATCATCCTCTAGTCTGCATATAAATGTAAGTAAGAGACCAGAGGAAATTGGTTGTGTTCACAGTGCATGTATGACACCAGTGCAATCATGAAAACAATGGAACAGGATCATCTCCTAATTTGATGTTCTGGAGCCTATTGTAATCTGTTATATCTCTGGAGTGCATCTCATGGCAAGAAGCAGTGACATTTCATTGGTTCATCCATCTATGTTTTGTGAAGCATCCTAATTGAGGAAACTGACAACATATTTCAAGCCACAAAACAAAACCAGTATTGTGAAATTCCATAACCATGCCTAGTTAGAGTATGTTTTATTCCTGTTTCACCCAGTAATGGTGACTCATGTTCTATGGCAATATGAAGCGTTCTGTATTTTACTACTAATTTATGTGATGCCAAAAGTTTCTGAACAATAGTATAGTGTGGCCAACACTGATCCATTTTTTCCCAATAGTGTCTCTTCCTGCTCTCATTATTTCTGCTCTGTCTTATTTAAGTTATAAAATAATCCAGGAAGGTAAGGGAGATAATAGACTGTGAGTGAATGATACAAGGTATGAGACATTCTGCTAAACCTATTACATTCTATTTAATCATTCAACAGTGCCAAGTTTCATAATGAGTCTGGGATGCTCATAATTCCCTTTTGGTTCCATGAGTAGAAACTAAAAACTAAATGAACTAAGCTATAAATATGGCTGCTTATATATTTCTCATCTTTGTTTAATTTCAATTCTAGAGCCTTTTCAAACACAATCTGGAAGAAGGACTCCTGAAAAGAATAGCAAGGCGAAAAGTCCGTCGGCGTGTATTTGGTGAAATTAATGCGAACAAAGTCAACCAGTTTGGGACTGCTTGTTCACCTTTTCATGCGCTGGCAACAACAGTGCGTAAGATGCTTGACACTCAAATTAATGTGTGAATGGTCCATTCAGATGTCTGCTTTTCCCACTGGCTAGTGTATTCGCCTTTGCAGTGCTCTCTGAGCTGATTTGCAAGGGTGACCCAACAGCTGGACAAGGACACCCATCCCGTTCCTTTGTTCTATATCTTCTTGACCATAAGGTCCAAGCCAGGTATTAATTCTATGAATGCAGTATTGTGTACTTTTTACTGTGTTAATAGTAGTGAAAAAACAGGAAAGCCTATATATTATCTTGGAACTGTGAGGGAGAGAGGAAGGGAATCTGAATCTGCCCCTCTTTTCCTGTCCCACAAAACCTCTCTGATGCTGCTATTTATATTTCATGAAAATGCCAGGCATCTGCAAAGCTAGTTAAACAACTAAAAGAATGCTTGTTCACTGCATTTTTACAATTAACATCACTGGGCCTGAATCCTACTAGTTAATCCCAGCTAGAGTAGACCCATTGCATCAATAGTTGAATGGTGAGACAAATGATAGGTATATCTCATTGATTCAATGGGTCTGCTCTGCTTGGGACTCACAGTAAAATTTAGTCACTTGCCTAGTTCAGCCTCAAACATGTTGTAAGTCACAAGGAGCAGGAATCTATTCTTTTATTGCTGTTAGCTGCCCTTGAGAGGTTCCAACTCATGGAGACCCTGTGGAAGAAAAATCTCCAAGAATCCCAAGCCCTTCCCCATAACCCCCCTGATTGAGTTAATCCATCTGCTTTGTGGTCTTTCTCTCTTTCTTCTGCCCTCTACCTTTCCTAGCATTATTGTTTTTTCTAGTGATCTGTGCCTTCTCATTATGTGGCCAAAGTACAATAGTCTCAACTTGATCGTCTTTACTTCCAAAGAGAGCCCTGGTCTGATCTGTTCAAGAACCCATTTATTTGTCTTCTTGGCTGTCCATCATATCCTAAGTACTCTTCTCTAATACCACATCTCAAATTAGTTGATTTGCTTTCTGCGTATCTTTTCCAGATCTTTCATAGCTGCCCTTCCCCTTCCTAGTCTTAATGCTGAAACTGTTGTCAGTTGGAATCTTTTTAGCAGGTGATCCTCAAACATCACTATCCAACTAGCTACCTGGCTGGATAGATTTAATTGTTTGTATTTTATCTCGGCTTTATTTTTAACTTGTTAATGGTTTAATTTTGTTTTAAGGGGTGGGTGGGTGGGAGGTGGGGGGGCAGGAATTGTTTTACCTATTGTATTTTTAAATTGATGTACGCCGCCCCGATTGCCGAGCAGAGGGGCGGGTTATAAATAAAACTTATTATTATTATTATTATTATTAGTCTTCTTCTTATTTCCTGACTGCAGTCTCCATTTTGGTCAATGTTTGATCCCAGATATGGGAATTCTTTAACTATTTCAATTTCCTCATTGTCTAAATTGAATTTATGTATTTCTTCTGTGGTCATTATTTTTGTTTTCTTTATGTTCAGCATCACACCTGCCTTTGCACTTTCATCTTTGACCTTCCTTATTAACTGTTCCAATTCCTGAACATATTCTGCTAATATTATGGTGTCTGCATATCTTAGATTGTTAATGTTGCTTCCTCCTATCTTAACTCCTCCTTTTTCTGATTCTAATTCTGCTTTTCTTATGAAGTTTTCAGTATATAGATAAATGAGTAGGGTGATAGGATGCAGCCTTGCCTGACCCCTTTGCCTATTGGGAACCACTCGGTTTCCCTGAATTCTGTTCTGACGGTCGTTTCTTGTCCTTGGTACAGATTCCTCATCAGAACTATCAGATGCAGTAGCACCCCCATGTCTTTGAGTGTGTTCCATAGTTTTTCATGATCTATACAATCAAATGCTTTGCTGTAGTCTATGAAACACATGCTGATTCCTTTTTGGAATTCTTTGGTGTGCTCCATTAACCATCATATGTTTGCAATGTGGTCCCTAGTGCCCCTTCCTTTTCGGAATCCTACTTGCACCTCTGGAATTTCTCTTTCCATGTATGGTTGGTGTCTGTGCTGCAGAATTTTGAGCATTATTTTACTTGCATGTGAGATTACTGCTATGTCCTATAATTGCTGCAGCCTTTTGTATCACCTTTCTTGTGGATTGGTATGTATATTGAGCATTTCCAGTCTGCTGGCCATCACTTTGTTTTCCATATTGTTGGCATATTTCAGTTAGCATTAAAGTTGCATCTGTCTGTAGGCACTGTAGCAGTTCAATTGGGATATCATCTGTTCCCAATGATTTATTTTTCCCCATTTCCTTTGTTGCAAATTCCACTTCCCTTCTTAGAATTTGGGGTTTGTCTTCATATGGCTCCTCATTCCAAATGTCATTCATTCTCTCATCCCTTTTGTATAACTCTTCTGTGTATTGCCTCCAGCATCATTTTTTTTCTTCTCGTTCCTGTATTATGTTATTTTTTCTCTCCATAGAGCATCCCTACCTTTGATTTGAAATTGGCTTTAATTTCTCGGATTTTTTGATAGAGGCCCTTCTTTCTTCCCTATTTGTTGTTGTCTTCTATTTCTTTGCATTAGTCATTGTAGTATTTTTCCTTATCCCTGCGGGTCAGACGTTGGACAGTTGTGTTCATACTTCTGGCTTTGTTCCTATCTCCCTTTGCTTTTGCTTTTCTTCTTTCTTTTATTGTATGAAGTGTTTCATCTGTCATCTATTGTTTCTTATCTTTCTTTTTGGACACTGTTAGTGTTTTCTTGCATTTGTCCTTAATTATGTCTTTGATTTATGTCCACAGTTCTTCAGGTTCCCAGTCAATTATACTCAATAGTTCAAATCTGTTTCTTACATTGTCCTTGAATTCATCTGAAATGTTATTCAGGTCATATTTTGGTATAATGATGGTTTTTGCTTTCTTCTTTAGCTTAACTCTGATTTTTGTTATAAGCACTTCATGGTCTGTGCCATAGTCAGCTCCTGGTCTGGTTTTGGCCACAAGGATAGAGCTTCTCCATCTTCCACTTCCAATTATGTAGTTATCTGGTTTTTGTGTTTGCCATCTGGTGATGTCCAGGTGTATAATCTCCTATCTGGTTGTATGAAGCAGGTATTTGTAATGAATAGGTTATTGGCCTCACAGAATTCTATCAGATGCTCTCCTGCTTTATTTCCTGTTCCTAATCCAAATCTTCCTACTGTTTTTTATTCTTCTTTGTTGCCAACTTTAGCATTCAAGTCTCCAATGATTAGTTTGAAATCTTGTGATGGTATGTTGTTAATTTCTTCCTGGACTGCATCATAGAATCTCTCAATTTCCTCTTCATCTGCATCTATGGTTGGTGCATATACCTGGATTATTGTGATGTTTATAGGTTTAGCCCGAAGCCTTATTGATAATTTACAGTCTGACTTTGAATTGTATCCTTTGAGTGCTCTAGCTATATATTTCGTCTTGTTTTTCCATTTCCTGAATAAATACTGTACAGCTGTCTGAGTCAAAGTGACCCATTCCTGTTGCTCACTCCTAGTACTGCTATATTCATGTGTTCCATTTCCTTCTTTACTATGGGGTTGAACAGAACGGTGTTTAATGCCAGCCTCAGGACAGAGTGTGGACGTGGCGAAAGGCTGTGTCTTTGGCACAGTGTTTAGATGCGCTGCACCAAAGAATCTCAGAAAAAGTGCTGCCTTGGCAGCAAAGGTGCCTTTTTCCCAGTGCAAAAAGAAGCAGCTTTTTGCGGCTTCTTTTTGTGCCAGGGAAAGGCTGGATCAGGGCATCGTGTGTGGTTGCCATGGCCCCAATCCGGTGAAGAAAGGGGTGGCAAGTTTTCCCTGTCTCATGCTTCTCACATTCCATGTTCCAATTACATGTGTAGTGTTGCTTCTAACTATGCTTGTTTTATTGGACATATTTTCTGTCTGGCCTCCTCCTCACTAGTCGTTGGTTTTTGAGCTGTCTCACCTAAAGGGTTTTCTTGGTGAAATGGTCTCATAGGGACACTTTTTGCTTCCTTTTGCGCAGTGCTGACAAGTGTCAGCTATGGTGGAGGGCTCTGATGTTCCTGGGCTGCAGAGTTGAAACCTGCCTCTTTGTCCCCATTGATGGTGGAACCTTTCTGGTCTTAGGGGGAGGCTCTGATATACCTGGGCTTCCAAGCCACTCTCTTTGTCTCTGTGGATGACAGTGCTATTCTGGTCTCATGGAGGGGGGAAGGAGATTCTGATGTACCTGGGCTCCCAAGCCTGCCTCTTTGTCCCTCTGTGGATGGCAGTGCCCTTCTGATCTCATGGGCGGGCTCTCTGGTGTAGCTGGGCTCCCAAGCCTTCTTCTTTGTCCCTCTAGATCAGGGGTAGGCAACCTGTCCCCTTTAAGGGCCGAGGGACTTCAGCTCCCAGAATCCCAGGAGCTATTGGCCAACATGGACTATTGGCCAACATGGCTGAGGTTTCTGGGAGCTGAAGTCCCTCGGCCCTTACAGGGGAAATGTTGCCTACCCCTGCTCTAGATGATGGCGCCCTTCTCATCTCAGGTAGAGAGGCTCTGGTGTAGCTGAGCTCCCAAGCCTTCCTCTTTGTCTATCTGGTCTATTCCTTACCCTATGTTCAAATGTCTATAGCTATTGATGATTCCAGCCAGGATCCAATGGTAGATGTCTACTTAGCAGCAGAATCCCATGGGAGAGATAAACTCCCGTTCCCATGCACTACTCTGTGCAACTCCCATCAAAAAGAAAATCACTCTGGAGGGATGGGAAACCTTCTAGAGCAGGGGTAGGCAACCTTTCCCCTTTAAGGGCCGAGGGACTTCAGCTCCCAGAATCCCAGGAGCTATTGGCCAACATGGGATTATTGGCCAACATGGCTGAGGCTTCTGGGAGCTGAAGTCCCTCGGCCCTTAAAGGGGAAAAGTTGCCTACCCCTGTTCTAGAGCATGTTTTCAGGCAGTTCCATAGCTGAGAGGAGGGGAATGAGGCTCCATTGGATGTGAGTCACTGCTGTCCTTAATCATGACTGTCACTACAAAGGTGGCCTCTGTGATAATATTTTCTTCCTATATCCCTTGTAGGAGATAGAGGCTTTAACCCTACCAAGCAACTTACCCATGACTCCACGGATGATGAGCAAGGGAATAGTTTGCACCACAGAATCCGACTTAAAATCTATGCAGCTCACCTTCCCAGAGCTCGATGAAGAGAATGCAGAAGAGCCTAAGCCCAGTGACAAGAAGAAACCCCTGGACCATACAAAAAAGCCTATGCTGCCTCCATTGATTAAACCCACAAGATCCCGGCTCTCTGAAAATAAGAAGACTTCAGGTTGCCGTCTTCCCTCTGTCCCCACAGTAATGGCATCTGCATCACTCAAGTGGGGAAAGTACTAATGTTTTCTTAAGCAACCCCACATGACTCCCATGACTTTTGTGTCCAAGCGCTATCATCATGGGATCTGGGCATGGACCAACAACTTCCATTCACTTAGAAGTCAAGCACTACTTTGATATATGAATGTTTCAGGGAAAGAACATTGATATATATTGTATTGTAACAGTGCAGAAATGGTCAAAAACAGCCAATTAAAGCAAGTGATGGGAGCCTCTTTGGCGAGCAAAGCTAAAAAGGAAATCAGTTGTGTATGGCACCAGAATAAAGCAAGGCTAATTTTTATGAGGGATGCCAAGTGGTACTTTTGAATGTTGTCAAGGAGCCATACAGAACACAGATGAAAACAGTTTTAAAAAGAAGAATGGATGAATGTATATGCTAGCTTGTATGTTTTATTTTTTTATTTTTAATTGGGTGCTTTTGAATTTAGGAAGTATTAAAAACTATTTAAGCATCACTTTGTGAAAAGAGCCTGAGATTTAATACAAATCAATATAAAATGCTTGGACTGTCTCTAGAAAGATTTGTCCTAAAGGATTCTGGCAGTTGCTGGAAGGGCAAGAGCTTTCTCAATATAGGATTTTCTGCAAATTAACAAAAACAAGGTTTCTTTGGAAAACATTTAATCAGAATTGGCTGATTTCCACAGACACTCCATGACAGCTAACACAGACCTATGGTAATATTGCCTATAGGTGCATTCAAAGGGCACTGTAATATGTAGATGTGTGGATATCCATTTTCCTGTGACTGTACGTGCCAGCAGCCATTTCCTGCCAATTCTCCTACTGCTCTTGCAGTTCTGTCCCAAAGACAGCATGCAAAGAGACAGAGCATTAAATATTTTAATACTGTGAAAAGTAGCTGTATTTTGAAAACCACCCTTGCTCCTGCCACACATTTTGGCAGCTATCAATATTTTTAAGCTGGCTTGCAACAACTGAACAAAGAGAGGGAAAAGAAAGTTCCCAAGTGTATCCTGGGCTTGCCTAGTAGTAGAAGGAATCTTGGTTTACTGTTGTTGTTGTTGCTGCTATTGTTGTTGTGTGTCTCCAAGTTATTTCTGACTTACAGCAAGCCTAAGTAGAATCTATCATTAGATTTTCTTGGCAGGATTTGTTCAAAAAGGGATTGCCTTTGCTGTCCTCTGAGGTTGAGAGATGTGACTTGCCCAATGCCACTTAGTGGATTTCCATTGTCAAGCAGGGATTCAGACCTGGTCTCCAGATTTGTAATCCAATATTCAAACCACTATACCATGCTGGCTCTCTTAATACACTGAATCCTGGTCTAGCACACCCTCTGACATTTCACAAGTAACAACCAGGATACTTGTAACTTGTTTTGCTCTTCTACTCCCAGAAACTTTCCATAGGCATGGAGGAGTCTGGAAACTGTAATTCAAGTAATTAAGTTTTCAAAGCTCTGCTTGGGTTGCAGGAGAGGTCTGGTGCTACACCTTCCAGAGATGCTTTGATATTTTCTAGAATACTGTATTTAATTATGCCTCCAAATAAAGCAAAATGTTGCCATCTCAGTAAAAATAAAATAAAATCTTGCACTTTTAAATGACACTAATAACAAGTTATAATGCTAAATCATAGCCCTGTGAGCTATAATTGTCCTGTGATCTTTACCTCATTTCTCTCTCAGTAATAATAGTGATCTTCTCACCCCAGGTTTTGTATTTCTGCTTTTCAACCCAGGGAGATAGAAATCATGTTGGAAATATGCAGTCTGTACTAAATTCTGTCTTCCTCATTGATCACATACATTTGGAGAGCTCTGGAATTCTAAATATTACAAGATAGTAACCAAGGCAGCTTAAATAGTTTTATTTTGAGGACAGCTTGGGTCATATGGGACCACACGGTAGGTATTGTTACTGGCATGTGCATCTCGTGATTCACTAAGCTAAACAGAAACAACTAGTATGCCAGGTGCTTAACACACACGCACACACCTTTTCTCAGTTCCATGCATACAGCAAATGGTATCAAACTACTGTGAGGCTGCTTCTCACAAAGCAGTGACATTTATATAGTCTAACTAAACATAGATCAATTTTAGATTTTTCTATAGGCATTGGTGCCACTAGGGCTGTTGCCACCTGGTGTGGTAACTCATGGTGTCACACACCCCACTGACCTCCTCCCATGCCACACCAAACAGAATCCTTAATAAATGTTTTATACTAATGTAACTCATAAATCATAATTCCCCAAAATCACTGAATGTAATGGCAATGTAAACATAAACAAACATAAACAACTAGTCAAATTAAAATTGCACCTTTAAAATTTGGATGGTCTAAATAGATCTACATGCACATTGTTTCGTGTGGTTAAAGTGAATATTTAGTAAGATGTGATTTTTAAAGAAAATTTTAAGAGATTTATTTTATTTTATTTTTATTACCCATAATTCAAATAAAAAACACCTGTACATCTCATTGTTTCTATGTACTAATGACGTTATAGAAATTTCTTTCTTTCTTTTTTCTTTTCCCCTTCTCCCCTTACATCTTATCTTAACTGAATTCACTTTGTTAAACTGCTCTTAATATATATTCTTCCCTTCATGACAGATTTCAAACCTTTTCACCTGTTCATAAACCAATATTCTTCCCCCTTACTCAATTACTATATTTCTTTTTTCAAAAGAATTTTTAAAAAATTAAACATAAACATAAAAAAAATTAAATTTCAAAATTTTAAAAAATGTAAAAAAACAACAACCTGGAGCCTCTTCTTTCTCTTTGCACTGAGCCTCATCCCATTCACACCATCTCTTCAGTATTTTAAAGAGACGCAGGCAAACACCACAGGCCATTTCTGCCCAAAGACAAATGTTTGGGGAGCAGTGGTGTCACCCCCTCCTTCGAGTGTCATCTGGTGCAGTCCACGTACCCCTCACACCCCTAGTGATGCCCCTGCCTATAGAGGAACACTGTCGATTTAAGAGGATAGCTGCACTATAAAATTAGATCTGGCTTAGGTCAGTGTGCATCTACACTACATGCTTATAGTAGTTTGATACCAGTATGACAATCATGGCTCCATCCTATAGAAGTCTGGGATTTGTACTTTAAGGTACTAGTAATTTGAACTTAGCCCATGCAATAGAGCTGTCTAGCAGAGAAATGTAAGTACCATATGAAACTACAGATACTAGAATCCCATAGGATGCAGTTACAGTAGTATCAAACTTTTTAAGAGTTTAGTGCAAATACACTTTCTCTTTACCATCTTAACTTCCTTCAACAGAATTTGGGAACTGCAGTATAATGAGGGTGGTGGTAAGTGTTTTCTTTTATAAAGTATGGCTTCCAGGATTCACTGTAGAAATGAAATGATTGTTAAATTAGTGAATGGGAATACATACAAAGTCTTCTACTGAAGGCAGGGCCATCAGATTCTCTTCTTCTTCTACAGTATTTGCATTGTTCAAAGTATCTGGTGCTTCACCACAATTCTATTCTTTCTGTTAAATGGATGTAAATCACTGAAGTGATAGAAATCTAGAGACACGACAAAGAAGCACACAAAGTCAGATGAGCACAGGGACAAAGGATGAAAGGAAAAGAAAGACTGAAGAGAGACGATTCAGCATATCGGCTGTTGTGTGTCCTTTTCAAATCGGCATACCTCTTCCAATTTAAAATTTAATTCGGCTCGCATCCTGATATTATTGCAGTGATTTTGCCACCAAATCCACTGCCCAGGTCCATCCCGGGTCCATCCCCACTCCCAGGGGTGCTCTGGCAGCCATTTTCTTACGCCAGAAAACACCCAGCTTCAAAAAGAGACACACTGAGTGCCCCTGGGAGCAGGGATGGACCGAGGATGGGCCCAGGTAGCAGATTTGGCAACAAAATTGCTGCAATAATATCCAGATGCCAGCCGAATTAAAATTTAAATCAGAAGAGGTAAGCCAATTTGAAAAGCCCAGCAATAAGCTCCCTAGAAGAAAACAACATGTAATCCCTTGACACCATATTATACCATTACTAAATTAGAATTTAATTGGGGAGTCCTTTGCAAAACTACATATCAGGTAGAGCTCATGGATTCTACTCATGTTGACTGGTTCTGCAGTAGCCAACATTTCTTTTCAGTTTTCTTCAGTTAAACTCCTGCACTACTGTCTGCCCCTGGCTTCCACTCCACCATAAGCATCTGAAGAAGTAGACTAAAGTCTACGAAAGTTATGCTACAAACTTTTTTCAGTTAGTCTCAAAGATGCTACAAAATCTCTATATATATCATTACTAAAATAGTTTTACAAGGTAAAATCAAGGTCTGTTTCCCTCTCAAGCTGCTTTACTCTCCAATGTAATTAGTCACATTTTTTTCAAAAAGAAAGAAATAGTGGCTACCTGCCACCATGATGAGAACATTGTAAACACCAGGGAGAGGCCATTCAGACATGCATTTTTTTAAAATGAAAAGTTGTCACATATTGAATCTTTGCACAACTCATTTATTTGTACACTGAGACACCAACTTGGCATAGGGAACCCAGGTTGCACTAGAATGCAAGCCTTTATAAGGGTAAAAAGTTAAATGGAGATGTCTTCTGAATCAAACCAATATGAGCAATGTTTAAACAGTACCCCAAATATGCTGTTCTTCGTGACATTGCAGTGATGCAAAGCTATGGCACAAGTATAAGCCTCTGAGCAAATAAGTGTTGTGAAGAATGTTCTTCAAAAGAGAGCTACTGAGTTCACAGGGCAAAAGTGAGAGGGCAAGGTGACTGCAAATTATAAGGAAGTGTGGCATTAGGTTTGCTTTAAAAATAATATCATACATCATTGGCATAATTTGTACTCAAACATTATAGACCACCATGACAGACATACTGCATTTCTTCTTAAATGTAATTCTGCAAGATGATGAGGGAAAGACCCCTAACAGTCCACAGGACTAATTCCATATGACAGGTTTATCTGATGGGAATGTTCTTCCCCACTAAGATGACTGTTTGTATCCAACAACTCAGCATGAAATGGTAACCCTCCTTTATCTGGAAACTCCAAAATCCAAAATTATTCACATGGGTGGCTGAGGCAGTGACACCTTTGCTTTCTGATGGTTCAGTGTACACAAACTTTGTTTCCTGCTGTTATGAATAAAATTACATTTAGGCTATGTGTATAAGATATATACAAAACATAAATGAATGTCATATTTATGCTTGGGTTCTATTTCCAAGATATCTCATTATGTATATGCAAATATTCCAAAATTCAAAACACTTCTGCTCCCAAGGATTTCAGATGAGACTCGATCTGTACAGGAGAAAGGCTCCAGAAAGAACTGCTCTCTGGGTAAATATAAGGAAGAATTTCACCCAAACTAATAAGCAGATCTGGATTTAGTTATCCTTTATACTGCACACTTATCCACAGTATTAGTATTCAAAGATATAGCCATATTAACCTGATAAGCATACAGACATATAAATAAATCCTATAGCACCTTTCAGAACATTAGGTGGGGAAGAAATTCCCACCAGACAAACCTGTCATGTGGAGTAAGTCCTATGGACTGGGTGGGGTATTTCCCTCATCATATTGCAGATCTCCATTTAAGAAGACATGCCCTATGTCTGTCATGATGGTCCGTAATGTTTGAGTAAAAATTATGCCAATTATGTATGATATTCACCTTTGAGACCATAAGCTTTTATGGACTCTATCTGATGAAGAGGTCTGGAGCCCACCAAGGCTGGTGATAGAATTTTTTTTTTCTCCGTTAGTCACAAATGTGCTACAGGATTCTTTTATATCCCTGTTATTGTTGTGTGCCTTCAAATTGTTTCCACTCTTCTCCTAAAGTTTACCATACATTTTCCAGACCAAATAAATGTTTAAAAATGAATCTATTGAGGTAAATTGCATATAAAAATTATAAATTAGAAAAGGTGTATTCAAACATACACATATCAGACAAAAATCCATCACTGATAGCTTTATTGGCCAATCCCATGGGCTTCTTCATCAGGCAAGAGGCTACAAACCAAACAGGAGAAAAACAATTGGAGATGTTAGTCAGATGCCTACATGTTGTTTCAGTCTTTAGTTAAGATGGTACATGGTGGGGAGGATATGTTTTGTAGGCAGGATCCTCCTCCTTCTGGCCCTGTGGCTCTAGGGAGATTTGCAAAGTCCGGGAAATTTAAAGTCCATTTGCATCTCAACAGGGACCCCTCTGTTGGGTTCCATGCAGGAATGACACACACCGAGACTGAATGGGGGCACAATGCTTGAGGGGGGGTTATTCCCTCTGCCTTTTTATTACCAACTTGTTTACAGGAATCTGGATGTTGTTCATTATTCATTAACTGTCAGAAGATGCTTTTTCCTGTTTCAGGCTCAAAGGTCAAAGGATGTAAACAGGACAGGAAACCAGCCAAGTTAATCATCAAATGTAGACCAGCCAGGTCATTAATTAGGATGTGAATCTGTATGTTTAACCACTAGACTGTGTGTACATGTAATTAACAGCCAGGTTTAGTTATTAAAAGCAGCCTATGTTTCATAGAGGGAAATATGAGATCTTCATGGTTTGCCAGTGAAAATCCTCCACACCCCTCTTTTGCAATCCAATATGTTTACATTCCAGTGAGGTCACAGGCCTCTTTGCAGGTGGAGCAATGGATTCCTCAAGAAGTCTCCCATGTTTTTGCATCTTGCCTGATGAAGAAGCCCATGGGGATTCGAAAGCTTGCAACAAGTATATTGTGCATTTCAGTTGGCCAATAAAGCTATCAGTGATGGATTTTTGTTTGAATTGACAAAGGGCCTTTGCAGACTGCCAGAAATAGTGCACATTAAATTGAGGCACTGCCCTGGCTCAGTGCTAGGGAATCATGGGAACTGTAATTTATTGTGGCACCAGAGCTCTCTGACAGAGAAGGCTCAATGTCCCAGAAAAAAATACAATTCCCATGACTCCCTAGCACTGAGCCAGGGCAGTGCCTCAATTTAATGTGCACTATTTCTGCCAGTCTGCAAAGGCCCTAAATGGCCAATACAGCTACCCTTGCATGTTTTTTATACATATATCAGGAAAGCTATGGATGAAAGGGTGTGGGTGTGTTCAGCCATGGACTGATGTGGAACAAATTTGTTTCAATGGAACAAATTTATGACTGAATGCATGAAAACGTAGATGGAACACAAACTGAGTGGTTCATTCATACTTCTGTATTGTCATTGGAATTACCAAATAAAGAGCATATATCACATCTATTAAAAGTAGAAGTTCTTTGGGCTTGTTTTTAAAAGAGTTTTATTTATGGTTCTCTCTCTCTCTGTATAATTGTTACCTGTCCTGCCGCTCCCTCAATCTCCACGGATGCAAATAAATGAAAACACTTAAATCATACATAATTTTTCAGAATAGACAATGTCATGAGCTCAATCTGAATTCCCAAGCTGATCCTGTTTTATAGAATTGTCTTAGTGACCCTGTACCACAAAGAAACAAAAACTACCCACAGGAATCATTCCCAGAGCTGCTGAAGTGATGTAAATTGTTACACAGGAAAAGGCCCTCAAATGTTTTTGTAAGGAACTTTACAAAAGGTCCTTTGCATTCTTTGCAATCTACTGACCCTTGCTTATATAGATTGTGTGTGTGTGTGTGTTTATGGTAACCCCATAGATCCTGTCCTTTGCAAAAAAACAAAACAAAAAAAAACCCTCAAAACTTTTTAGCATATTGCATAAACCAGGGGTAGGCAACCTTTCCCCTTTAAGGGCCAAGGGACTTCAGCTCCCAGAATCCCAGGAGCTATTGGCCAACATGGGACTATTGGCCAACATGGCTGAGGCTTCTGGGAGCTGAAGTCCCTCGGCCCTTAAAGGGGAAAGGTTGCCTACCCCTGGCATAAACCATGATAGGGTCGCCATAAGCTGGAAACAGCTTAATGGTACAAACAATAACAATAGATATTTTAAATTTTCTAAAGACTGCCTGACCTAGCAAAAAGTTCTAAACAACATTTGTTCTTGCATAAGCCATAGGGTTTTTTTTAATGGATTAAAAGTACTTCACTGCCTAATTTCACTCAATGAGTCTCAAGCCAAGGTATCTAAGGGCCTTTGCAGACTGCCAGAAATAGTGCAAATTGAGTCCACTTTAAGGGTTAGGGTTAGTGCTAGGGAATCATGGATTTTTTTTTTCTGAGACATTGAGCCTTCTCTGTCAGAGAGCTCTGGTGCCACAATAAAATACAGTTCCCATGATTCCCTAACCCTAACTCTTAAAGTGGACTCAATTTGCACTATTTCTGGCAGTCTGCAAAGGCCCTAAGATACTTTGCCAATGTCAAAAACATGAAATAGTTTTTAAAATAATTAAACTAGCTTATTTTTTAAAAAAATTATTTTCAACTATGGGCACAATTCAACAGTTACTAACTATTTTTTCACGTGCTATTACCTGCTATTGATATGAGTCAGTCCGGATGATAACAGCTTTAGTCGATCAGATCAGTCATATGGAAACAATTCTTTGAAATTGTTCCTCATCTATAAAGTCATCCTCATCTAAAAGAACTGCCATTTCCTGAAGATAGAAATATGACTTAGACATGACTGAGAAGACTAACAATGAATAGCTTACCTGCACAATACGTTTATACAGGTATCTGTTTTGTACTGATTTAATTGAAATGGCTTCCTTCCCAGACCAAATCCCAGACAGAAGAAAAATCCTGGTAACTGTAATTTTGAAGAGCTGCTAATTTTTTAAAAAAAATAAAAACCATAAATCCCATGATTCCTTAGGAGAGGAAATGATGTCTAAATTATTAAACCAGTTTAGGTCCATGATGTTAAATATGCCTCAAAATGACTAATTTCAGCAGAGAAATGAAGAGAGACTATCAAACCATGTTATGTCAAAATTCCCTAGAAAGACACATCTCTTCTGGAAAATGTAACACTTGTTATGGAGACTGTGCCAGGAGTGTTACTCATTTGTCCCATAAGGAGCTAGATAAAAGCAAGTGGTGTATTATATAGGACGTGAGGCCTCAACTTCTGAGATCATGGTGGATGCTACTCAGCTAGGAAATCGATTGCTTACCAGTAAGGCAAGTACAAAGAGAAGCTGGGCAAACATGAAGTACTAAGGCAACTGTTAACAGCATATGCCACTGGGGAACAGAATTTTAGGCTTCATGTGCTATTTTTGGACTGCATGCTGACTCCACGTCAGTCTGTACCCTGATCATAGCTCCCTCAGCCATCCTCCCCCCCACCCCATTTTGGCATCCATGCATCATCATCATCAACATCCACAGAAGATCCCGGAGAAGCCTTCAGAAGTGAGTAACTCTCTCAGTTTAGCCCATCTCAAGCTATTCCCACTTTCACTCCTTTATTCCTAAGAGTGCAGTGTGTGGGTATGCTATATTTGTGTGTGTGTAGTTTTCCCTTTTAAAGTCTAAATAAATATTTAGACTTTAATTGGAGAAGCCTGTCTCAGCATCATCCATTGTGGGATTCCTTAGTCCTCTGGTATACATAACGGTTTCCGGTCCCATGGGGCTTTGTTAGGACCCTACTCTTGGATATTTGAGCTAATTATAAATTATCCTAATTAGATCCTTCCTAACAAATAATAGCAACAATGACAAAATCTACAAAAAGTGTCACTACTAGGAATATGCCACCCAACCCAATTATAACACTGTCATTCCTCTTTAGCTGCCATGGGGATATCCTGTGGAATCCTGGGATTTGTAGTTTAGGGGAAAGTATTGATAATTCTCAGGTAGAGTGCTCAAGTACCTCCCCAAACTACAAACCCCAGGATTTCACTGCATGCAGCCATAGCAGCTAAACTGGAATCACAGCACTGCAATTGTGTGGTGTGTAAGGACTCTGAATCATCACTGTGTCTGGGAATGAGGGTGGTTAGCATAGAAATGCAGGTGACCACATGTCCATGTGATGGTGGGGTGTCTTCGCGATGTGGGCATGAAGGTGCACCAGTATCCATGGGGTGAATGCTTGTCGGTCTTGGCAGGGAGATGCGGCAATGCTGGCCTGGCAACAACTGGAGGTGGATGGTGGCACTGGATGTGGGCAGTTCAATCGACCAGGCATCGGAGGGCTGGAGGTGGATGAGGGTGTCCGCAATGGCAGGGGACATCGGAGGACATCTGGAGAGGGTAGACATCTCAGTGGCTCGGGTGTCATGTTGGAGGCTTACCTTCCCCTTGTAAGTTTCAGAGAGACAGAGGTGATATATATATAGAGAGAAACCATGCAACAGGGGTGAGGGTCACTTTCATTCCCCCCCCCCCCTTGTCTCTGGAGAGACTCGGCTAAAGAATGTTACACAGGATAGTACTGGAGTCAGTGGCAGAGAAACTGGGAGAGGAAAGGAAGGAGAGAGATCCTTCCAAACCACCATTCCCACAAAGAAATCCATTACCAAAAGGGGACTTATAATGCCAAACATAGAAGTAAGCATGCAACAAAGAGTCTAGTGAAGGCTCAAGGCCCATTCTATTAAAAGTACAACAATAGCTATTCCAAGGGCTGAGAGGTCTACATTGTCTCAAAGCCCAGTGGTTTACACAAAACTATCTGCAAACTTGGGGCTTGCACCAGAGCAATCTATTACATGGGGGATTCAAGGATAGGTCAAAACGGGTCAGGCGGACCAAAGGGGTGAACCTCATAGGCTATCCGAACTGTGGGCACCTGTTCTGGGCGAAGCTGGGGTCACCACCTTGACGTGGGGTCAGGGCCGCCAGGAAAATATGCAGATTAGATTTCCATTTGGAATAAAACTGGCCTGAATCATCTAAACCATTGTGTTTCTGACCATGTGAAAGGTATGGTTGGTTGCAGTTTGGAGTGGGAATTTAGGTCCTGAGCTCCGAGTGGTTTGGTCATGATAACCTGGAAGGTGGTGGACAGGTTTAGGGTGGCAGTGTTTTCTGGGGTTGAGTTGCCCTAGGCGGGGCTTCTGTGAGGGAGCCCTACTACTGGCTTAAACAAAAAGGTGGGGGCTAGTCCCCCATCTCCTATTGAGTTGAAAAAGACAGACCAACAAAATCATCCCTCTCTTCCTTGGGCTCTCCAGGGAGAGTCCCTTTGGAAGGGCAGAGGGAGTGAAAACAGAGACTATGAATTTTGGGGCATGGCTGCGTTTTAACTGAGGAGGCTCTCTCCCCCCCATCTCTGGAGGAATGGGGGCAACACGAAAAGGAGCTTGGTGGGTGAAAAGGGATGTCATGCCTAATGGTCAACTGTTGTGGGAGGTCCAGTCTGTGTCTAATGGCATGGAACTCAGCCATTTGCTTTCTTACCCAACATGCGAGACTGGCAGCTCCTACAACAGTGATGACCTGTATTACCAGGATTATTGCAACGGGGTTGATGACCAATTTTAAAATTGCCTGCTCTGTGGCTGACCAATCCCACTTTCCAAACCAAGTATTTTTCCTGCATGACTTCAATGATTTGCTGGGCCTTGAGGTCTACAGAAATCTTAATTCTGGCTTCAGTCTACTCGATTTGTTTGGCAGCCTGACTCAAGTTAGTGAGTCAGTGCAACCATTTTGAGATCTGTAGTTCATCTTCTAAATGAAATCCTTGTAACAGCTGTGGGTTTATCTGGTATCGGGCTTAACCCGTGTATTCCCTGTCTCGTGCAAATAAAATTCCTTGCCAAAGCAGTCTCTTACATGCACTTGGCAGAAAGAGGGGTTTCCCAATGACCTATCAATGTCTAAAATGCATTGGAATGGCATGAGGAGAACATGATCACATGGGGTGCGGAGGCAAAAACAGTCATGATTTATTTGTACCAGGATGGAGGCTTGGACTGGGACTATAACATGATCCTGTACCTCTTGTATAGGGGTTCCTATTAAGCCACTGTAGCAGTGTGTCCATTGCTGTGTTTTTACACATCCAGACAAATCATAAAAGTGGGTGCCATTAGTCCAATGTAGGGTTTTTTCAGGCAACATAGTGGTGATGCTTTCTGCTAGGGGAAGACCTATGTGGGAAGCGGGGTGAATGATTTGAGGATCCCATACCTTTTTGTGGTAAATGCCTATCTTGGGCACCATATCCTTCCATTGTGCTCCTGTTATTGCTGGGGCAAACAGAAGCAAAATATGGGGGCACACACACACACCCTGCTATCAAAGTAAAACTCCTGTTTGATTGAAAGAAAAATTGTCACACAAAAATCTAGCAAAAACCTCAAAAGAAAATCAAAAGGCAGGAAGGAAAGCCTTCCTCTTTCTTAACTCAACTCACTTACCTCATTTAGCTTATATGCAAAAGCAAAATTGTTACATAATCAAGAAGACAAAGTTAAAGCAGCCCAAAGGAACAATCTTAAAGAAACTCATTTAAAAATGCATCTAGGAAGGATCTTTAACCATTTGGTTTTTGCTGATCAGCACAAAAGACAACAATATCAAAAATAGCCTTTAAAATCATTGGAGATTAAAAATAAAATTTAAAAAGAAGACAAACTTGTTGGGGTGTGGAAAGACACTCTGTGTCCTCCACGACCACGTGCAGAGTTGTTCCACATCAACAGGACACCAAGAGAAGAATTCCAGAGAGTTGTCTGCAAAAGGACTTCTGGCAGAGAAGGATAAATTGCCTTGAGCTTTGGCTTTCTTCCAAATAAAGACAGCAGCAAGGCTAGCCTTCACTCAACATGAGGGCTTTAATCTTTAGTTACACTATGTACAATATATACATACAGAGTATTGGACAGCCATCTCAAATACTCACAACTATGCAACACTCCAACAAACTGCTTCACCAACCACCATACACAACAAACCCACACTGGAGATAATTCCCATCTCCCTTTTATAGATGGTTACCAATGTCTCTTACATCAGGCATCCCAGGTGTGCATACTCCCAGATGCTGACTCACACACACCTGCCACTGGAGCTTAACCACTTACATTACCAAGCTTACAGTTCCATCTTGTGGTCACATCCATGTCATTTCCTGACATTCCCCTCCAAATGACATGTGGTGTGTCCCATGTGTCATTTACACCTGTCCTCCATGCCCTATTGGGAGTGTTTCCATTTCTTTTGACTGCTGTCACAGAAGAGGCTTGTGCCTGCTTTGCTATGAAGAACTTTCCCTTCTGAGACCTCATGGGAATCAGCAATGTACCTTGGCCACCCTCAGTGTCACTGCCACTAACACTGGCCTGAGTCTCAACTTGTTCTTGTTTCACAGTCACTATCTCTGGCTTTGGTTGCAAGTCTAATGAAATGCTAGGCTCTTCTGGAGTACCAGGCACCTTCAAAGTGCCCTGTTGACTTGAGACTCCAGGGTGTTGTGATACATCTGGTTTCTCATCTACCACATCCCTGGATGCATGTGCACCTTCATTTCCATTGTTCTTATTTACCACAATGTCTTTTTTCTGTTTGACAACGACATTTTGGTCAGGGTACACTTTCTTCCACCTAGCATGGATTTCAAAATTAGCACTCCTTGAATACAAAATCCTATTCCCATCC
This sequence comes from Phrynosoma blainvillii, assembly GCA_026167975.1. Lineage (NCBI taxonomy): Eukaryota > Metazoa > Chordata > Lepidosauria > Squamata > Phrynosomatidae > Phrynosoma > Phrynosoma blainvillii. The sequence goes on along the minus strand of JANUYF010000002.1, from coordinate 220,910,551 downwards.
ATCAGGAACCTGTATTTATTCCCCTCATAGCCCACAAAATGCAACCTTAGCCTTTGGGGCTGATTCTTTTTCCTGAACGGAGGAGGAATGTATACTGAGGCGAATTGTCCAAACACTCTTAAGTACTTTAGGTTTGGTGCTCTTCCATACAATAGGTAGTATGGTGTTTGGTTTATCGCACTGCACCATGACCTGTTTACAATATGACAAGCAGTTCTTGTGGCTTCTCCCCACAAATTAGCTGGCGCTCCAGAATCCTCCAACATACAGTCCCTTGTTTGGTTTATTATCCCAATCCTGCGTTCAGCTCAACCATCTTCCACAGGGCACCTGGGATTCGTAGTTTTGTGTTGGATCTCTTTCTGCCCAAACCATTGCTGCAGATTATTACATAAGAATTCCCCACCTCTGTCTGTCACAAAAGTGCCAACCTTGTAGGGTAATTCCCTTTCAACAGAATTAACCCATCTTTTGATCGTATCAGCAGCCTCACTCTTGGTTTTGAACGTCGCCACATATATAAATCGGGTATGCCTGTCTACAATCAGTAGGGTAAACCTGCATTCCCCTATACTCTTTACTTGATGTGGCCCTGATAAGTCTGCATGTACCACCTGAAAAGCCCTTTGGGTAATGCATTTGCTCACCTTCACCACAGGGTAAGCCTTGACTTTTACCTTTTTGCATACAGCACAGTCAAGGTAACTTTTACAGTTCTCTACCCTGAACTCTGGGCAAATCTTCTCTAGATTTTTTAGCCTTTTAAAGCTTATGTGGCCCATGACTCTATGGAAGTAATGAGTACACCCAGCATGCAGTGGCTTGTTTGTTACTGTCCCACACTGCACCTGTGCTACCATTTGATAAATGTGGTTTTTCTTTACAGCTTTACCACATACTGCTCCATCCTTGTACACAATCCCCTCATCCCCTCTAAAAAGGATTTCATACCCATCACTGGTTAGGGATGCCACACTTACAAGGCTATTTTGCAATTTTGGTGCACACAGTACGTTATGGAAAACTTTTTTTAAACCTGGGATAAACACAGACCCTTGTACATCTACATTGCCAGATTCACCATCTGCAAATACCACAGTGTCCACTGGTGCTGGCTTTGGGCTCTGTAGTTTTTCCCTATCAGGGGTCATATGGTGAGAACACCCACTGTCCAAAATCCAGACAGACTGGTCCTTTTTCTCATTTACAACTCCCTCTACAGCAGTAGCAAACCCCCTCCCATCATGGGGCTTATCTTTCCTTTTCCTTTGTGAGTTTTGTCCTTTCTTTGCTGCAGAGACCTTCAGACAATTTTTCATCAAATGTCCGGTCTCCCCACAGGAAAAACATCTCCGTGTCCTGCAGACAGCAGCACTCCCTTCGTCAGACAAGGACGTAGGTTGGTTGGTTGGTTGGTTGTCGCCTCCAGCTGGTCTCACCCTTGAAGCTCTCCTCAGAGTCTCTCCTCTGTGCCTCTTCCAGTATTCTGGATGCTACAAGGTCCACTTTTAAATCAGCTTCAGCTACTCCCTGGAGATTGTACATCAGAAATTCCCATTCACTGTTTAGACTACTCAGGAGTATAAAAGCTTTTTGGGTTTCTTCTATTTGGATGCCACGCTCGCTGCACTCTGCGAAATTGTCCTGCATCCTTTTTAAATGCACAAGCACGGATTCACCTTCCTGCTGTTTACAACAATACAGCTTTCTGCTGCACAGCATTTTTGACAAGGCTCCAGCTGGTTGGTTGACATTCTCAAGAGCTTTCCAGACTTCAAACGCTGGCCTCTTATCTCTGATATTGTTCAGCTGGTTCGGCTCCAAAGGCAAAACAATTGTTGCTCTGGCTTTTTCGTCACCTACTAATTGTTCCTCATTCATAGGGTCTTTACATAGTCCCATAAGTCCTGCTTTATTAGCAAAGCTTGCATATATAACTTCCAGGAAGCATAGTTCTTCTCAGACAGCTTTTCAAATCTGACTGCTGTTTCCATGTTTGCACTGAGTCTGCGACTTAAACAGATGCAAACAAACACACTGATAACAGTCTGGGTAGGCTGCCAAAAACAATTAGCTTCCAAAGCAAACAGATAAGAGCAGAGTCTGTGGGTAGACACACTTAATTCACTCCTCTCCAGGACTTTTCTCTTCAGCCCTCCAGGAACACAAAGCAGCTCACCAATTGCAGAACTATATCTCCCACAGCTTCTCAAGCGTTGTCTACGCAGACACTGGGCCCATAACTCATGCTGGGGTGTAGAAAGACATGCTGTGTCCTCCACGACCACATGCAGAGTTGTTCCACATCAACAGGATGCCAGGAGAAAGATTCCAGAGAGTTGTCTGCAAAAAGACTTCTAGCAGAGAAGGATAAATTCCTTCACAGCAGCACATGGCCTTGAGCTCTGGCTTTCTTCCAAATAAAGACAGCAGCAAGGCTAGCCTTCACTCAACACAAGGGCTTTAATCTTTAGTTGCACTATGTACAATATATACATACAGAGTATTGGACAGCCATCTCAAATACTCACAACTATGCAACACTCCAACAAACTGCTTCGCCAACCACCATACACAACAAACCCACACTGGAGATAATTCCCTTCTCCCTTTTATAGATGGTTGCCAATGCCTCTTGCATCAGGCATCCCAGGTGTGCATACTCCTAGATGCTGACTCACGCACACCTGCCACTGGAGCTTAACCACTTACATTACCACACTTACAGCTCCATCTTGTGGTCACATCCATGTCATTTCCTGACAAAACTCATACCACAAGAAGTGATTTTAGTAACCATTAGGCCTGTCGGTCCCTAAAGGCAGAACTTAACAGCACCCTGCATCTTTTCTTTTTTGCAACATGAATGCAGGAAACAACAACATTACAATGGGTTAAGATCAAAAGACCAAAACATTCCTTAAAACAGGGGTGCAGGGAGCAACACTGCAACATCACATTATATAAAAATAATAATGTGGGATTGCCTTACAGCTTTATTACCATAAAACACATAAAGCAAAAATCAGAGCTGAAGCACTGGGCGGCTTAAACAACAACAATGTCCTCCTTCCTTTTATGCATTGGAAAAGCTGAGAAGGAGGGGGATGTAAGATAGCCATCTGGAGAGAACCAAGCCAGATCTAATTTTGGGCTGAGAATGTGTGACTAGTCACACTGTCTGGTGTCTAACAAAAAGAATGGGGATGTTCTAGGCAGAGTTGAAACAAACAGGCAAGAAAACAGACTGGGGTTATTTGATCCTATATTTCCCTGAACATGTAGAGAGAACCAAACAAAACTGAGAGGAGGCGCCAAGTGGCATCATGGTGACACTCACAGCAAGGGAAAAACAAAGAAGTCTAGGAGAAAGTAGGAGCATTCCTGAGCATGTTTAGAGTGCAGCAACAAAGAACAAAGGGGTCACATGTGAAAGATAGAAGGAAGGGAAAAACAGTGAGTGGAAGAGAGAGATAAAGGAATCTTCCCCTTCGATTGAAAATGGGAAAGAAAAGACAATGAGGAGGAGGAGGAGGATAATTGGTTGCCAACTGACTGGGAGAACATTGGGAGAGATCTTGTTGTACCTAAAGAAACCAGCAATGTGCCTTTATGTGTATAAGCTTTCTAAAGGAAGGACCATTAAGAAAGAGAAAAAGCAGGGTTTTAGCTAGGATGAGAGAGTGTTACTTGAAGTTTGTAACATCCATAGGGTGTTCTGAACAGACTGAATTTGTAGCAGAAGCAGAAGAAGAAGCAGCTTAGAAAAGACAGGGGGCGCTGTGAGGCGAAATGATATCACTCACAGCAAGTGAGAAGGGAATAAAGAAACCACAAGGCAAGAGAGAAGGATGCAGTGAAAACAGCATAAAATGCAGAAAGCATATGGAATTTAAACATATATAAAAATAAGTCACAAACCCAAGACACACTAACAGACAGACAAACAAACAATCTTTGGGTGTAACAAAGGATTTCAAATAATAATAATAATAATAATTTTTATTTATATCCCGCTCCTCTGCCAGGCAATCGGGGCAGCGTACAACATTTCAAAACATGAAAACAAATAAAATCAATTTAAATCCCATCCCTCCTTCCCACACCCACCCATCCCCCAAAAACCAATCAAACTAAACAGATTAAATAACAATAATTCAACAATTAAAAAATAAACAATTAAACAATAATTTAAAACCCGCTGGCGTTCTCCCCAGTTCCACACCGTCCACAGCTGCTCCCGGCTGCCCCAGGTGATGGCAAGGGGCAAGAGAGTCCTTCAGGGGCCTGAGTCCTCCAAGAGCACCAGAGCGCCGCCGGCACCGCATATAGGCAGTATTTCTCTTCCAGGGCTGCCCACTGTTGCCGATGGTCAGGGCTTGAGAGGCTTTGAAGGCTCATCTCCCTTGGGGCCAGGTGTTCCAGGGCAGGAGGGGGCGGGGGAAGACTCTCACTGCCCGGCTCCTGTCCTCCAGAGTCCTCCTTCCAAGGCCTCCTGCTGTTGCCGATGGTCAGGGCTTGGGAGGCTTTGAAGGCTCAGCTCCCTTGGGGCCAGGTGTTCCAGGGCAGGAGGGGGCGGGAGAAGACTCTCACTGCCCGGCTCCTGTCCTCCAGAGTCCTCCTTCCAGGGCCTCCTGCTGTTGCCGATGGTCAGGGCTTGGGAGGCTTTGAAGGCTCAGCTCCCTTGGGGCCAGGTGTTCCAGGGCAGGAGGGGGCGGGGGAAGGCTCTCACCGCCCAGCTCCTGTCCTCCAGAGTCCTCCTTCCAAGGCCTCCTGCTGTTGCCGGTGGTCAGGGCTTGGGAGGCTTTAAAGGCTCAGCTTCCTTGGGGCCAGGTGTTCCAAGGCAGGAGGGGGTGGAAACAAACACACAAACACACAACAGTTAGCAGGAAGATGGGATTTTATGGCCTGGGGGCTTATGTAAATCAGCCTCTCAGAGAACAAAAGCTGCCTTTTTTTTTCCTTCTAAGGTTACTCAGGCAGACAATAGCCAGCCACATGGAGAACTCTGGCTGTTTGGAACACCTAGTTTCCTAAGTACCATTAAGTACAGGTTTTAAATTTCCCAAAATGCTAGGCTTTCTTCCCTATATGTTTTGTGACCACTGAACTAGAAGGAGAAACAGGTCTCAGAACACAGACCATGACCCACAAACTTATGGACACACAACAAAAACTTTACACACAGCATAGAAAGGACAGGGGGTGTGCTGGGCAGCAGGATTAGCCTCTGAGCATGTAAAGACAGCCAAAGCAGAAACAGGAAATAACAGCTTAAAACCCATACAGTCCCAAGCACATGGCAGCAGAGAAAAACTCTAGATTCAGGCCATGTGTTCCCCAAGAACTGGAAGGGCAGAATATGATATAGTCACAGCAATAACCTGTAACAGCACAGACTAGCTATCTTAGAAGTAGGAAAGGAAATACAAAGGAACCGGTTTTGATCTAAATCAAGGTCTAGAGGACTTGTACTCATTGGTGGGAAAGAAAGGAGCAGCCTCTCAGCACAAACAGCGTACAGACCATGAGTTTTTGCTAAAGTTAGAAGAACACAAGGTATGAAACTGCTCTTAAGACACGCTTAACCACACAGAACTATGCCAAAAATATAATAATAATAATAATAATAATAATAATAATAATAATAATAATAATAATAATAACAGAATGCACAAGGGGGGAATGGGCTTGAGACAAATACCTACAGTGAGTTTTAAAGTGCCGTATTTTCCGGCTTATAAGATGAGTGGGCGTGTAAGATGACCCCCCCCCAACTTTTCTAGTTAATATATAGAGTTTGGGATATACTCGCATTATAAGACTACCCCTCTTCCAACGCACACCAAATAAAAACTAAAAAAAACATCAGTTTTGATTTCAGTATGGTAATTTTAATTCAAATGCTTATGACATGCAGGTATTTAGCAGGAAAACTGTCAGTTATAAACACAACAAACTACAGCTCCCATGTTCCCTAGCATTTATTTCTGCAGTGTGTTTTGGACCTTACTTTTTAAAAAATAGTCCAGATTTAAATGCTGCTTTAAAAATTATTTCCATCTCCCAGCTATGAGATGGATGAGGGGAAATGAGAAAGTGTTGGGGGGAAGGACTGCCAATATACTAGGTGATGCATTCTGGGGTATGTACAATTTGCAGCCAGGTAAGTGAGCCTGGGCATGTCACACACTCTCAGCCTCAGAGGATGGTAATGGCAACCCCCATTTGAAGAAACATGCCAAGAAAACCCCATGATAAGGTTGCCTTAGGGTCGCCATAAGTCGGAAAGGACTTAAAGACACACAAGAACAACAAAAAAGTCTACAATTGTTTCATAGATAGTACATGGGAATAGGAGCCAGCATGGAGTTTGATTCCCCACTCTGCCATGAAACCCACTGGGTGAACTTGGACAAGTCACACACTCTCAGCCTCAGGGGAAGGCAATGGCAAACCTCCTCTGAACCAGTCTTGCCAAGAAAACCCCAGGGGAGGATCGCCTTAGGGTTATCTTCCTCCTCCTTCCACCTCGCCACCCCCGTCCTCCTTGTCCTCCATGTGCTCTTGCCTGGCTTCTCCCCTCCTTTCTCCTGGCTTCTTCCTGCCTCGCAACCCCCGTCCTCCTTGTCCTCCACATCCTCCTCCTCTTGCCAGGCTTCTTCCCTCCTCTCGTCTCTGTCCTCCTCCTCCTCCTTCTTATACTCAGCATATAAGAAGACCTCCAACTTTAACCCAGATTTTCCTGGGTTTGAAAGTCGTCTTATACGGCAGAAAATACAGTAGTTGAAAGGGTTGGCAACACTCCATAGAAACAGAGGGGACACTGCAACCAATCTGAGACTGCAGCTCTGAGCTTTGTGTTATGCACGGCATCTGAGCACATGCAGAATGCCAACAACAGAAAATCCTTACTGTATTCAATTTGGAAATTCCTACTGAATGACCTTATCCACTTGCCTTATGGGCACAAAGGACAAGAAAATAATACAAAAACACAGGCTACTGAATAGGGCACAACAGTGGTGAGAAAAGGCAGCTTCAACAGCCAATTTCTCAGTCTAAAAGGTTCAAGGAGTGTAGGACACAGTCCTTCATTCCCAATCCTAAAGCGTGGGGTCATAAACTTTATAGAGATGGAAAGGAAATCCATTTCCTTCCCTTATTGGCAACTTCTAAAATCACATCAAGGTGTTATAAACCACAAATTGGAAAACAAGGATAGTTTGTACAGGATAACTTTTCTTTGCCCATGAAAAGATGTCCTTAGAGGGCAGTCTCTAAGAGTACCTTTCAAGGGTTATCAATTATGGTGAGGACTGGAGAAGCTGGGGTTGAGACAATGTGCCTCACCTCCAGGGCTGGGGAAAATGATGCTGAGACAGTGTCACCCATCTCCACTGTCTCTTCTAAGGAGCTGGACTTTGGCCTTCTACATCACCCTGTTCCATTCCAATTTTTTCCATGGGGATGAGAGCCTATTCCTGTCTCCCTTGCCTTATCTTGCCAGGTGTTGTGGGGCTGGGAAGGATGACCTCTTAGTGCCCCTTGTTCTGGCATGGCTGGCTTGCAGAGGTCTCTTTGTTTGCGGACTGTAGTCCGAACAGTAGCAGAGGAAAAGGGGATTTTTTTCTTTGGGCTTGGGTCAGCCTCTCTGAGGTGTGTAGGATATCTGCTAGTATATGGCTCTAGGGAAAGAGGGGAGTGAGGTTTCTTGAGGGTTTCACTAGGAAGCGTGGATCTCTCTGTTGTTTCCACCTCCCTTTGGGGAGTGGGAGAAGGCTGAGTGGGGTTTTTATTCCTGACTTGCCTTTTGCGCTGTAGGGTCTTTTCTTGTCTCCATGCTAGGACCTTGCGGAAACGATCAGAGATCCCCCTTCAGGAGTTGGGAAAGGAATTTCCAGGAGTTTGGGAAGCATGGGACTCCCTCACATTGCAAGCACTTTTGGATCTGGGAGTAAAATCCTAAGCATAATTTCCCAAAAAAACGCTTCATTGGCCCACACAACCTGTCCTTGGGCATCAGGTATTACTTCCCCAGCCAAAATAGCTAGGAACATTTTCCTGGCAATATTGTTTCTGGAATTTCATTCTTGGATTGTCTCGGCCTTTTGGCTAAGATCAAGTGTAGTATCTCCCTGAGAGTTTCTCCTGGCTTTAAAAGGGAAACAATTTCTCTCATCCAGGAATAACTGTCTTTAGATAGGAGGTCCCGAACCATTACAGCTGACTCCAAAATTTGTCTGTCCTCAAGGCACATACACATTCTAGTAATTTGGGTGAGATCTGGACCTCTTGCACTGGGGCAACAATTTGATACATTCAACGGCCATGTCAAAGAGGTCTGTGAATTTAAAGCTCCCACTAGCTGTGCTATGCAAGATGCCTCATTAATAGAAAATTTGGGTTTTGCCTCCAACTTCTGGATTCTGTCTAGTGCATCTTTGAGAGTGGTAGTGAGAGTGGAATTTTCTACCTTGAGGAGGCTAATTTGGCTGGCCAAGTCTCCAATCTCCATTTTATTGGGACGGGAGCCCTTGAGAGTTCTTTTGGGTCTTACCCTCTGGTGGGAGGGTAATTGGAAAACTGGGAAATTTTCCTTTTTCTTTTGAGGATTATCCTCCAAGTCTGTTGCAAAGCTGCAAAACTTCCCAATGGCTTCAAATGGTGGACTCAGGGTTTAGGCCCAGTTCAGCCTGAGTTGGAGACCTTAAAGGGTTTCTTCAGTGGAGAGCCTGGTTTAAAACCACTTGCTCTTGGAGTTTTCTCTACCGCTCAACTGAGGGGGAAGTTCAAAGCCAGGCAACCTCTAGGGCAGGGGTCGGCAACCTACGGCCTGTGGGCCGCACCCAGCCCGCGGACCCCTGCCACCACCGCCGTGCGAGTCGCGGCTGCCACTTTGTTTGCCAAAATGGCGGCCCAATGTGCGCAGCGGCAGCTGCAGTGGCGGCGGCTGTAGCGGCGGCTGCTGCAGCAGTGGCTGAAGCGGTGGCGGGGGCCCTGCGTGCACGCATGAGCACACACACTGCCATTCCCCCCCCCCCCAGCCTGGCTGAAGACCTGGGGACCAGCAACCAGGTACATTAATGTTGCTGACCCCTGCTCTAGGGTTCTGACTTTAGGTTTTCCTTTTCTTGGAGGACTGTTCTCCAACCTGCTATCAATCTTGGTTACTGTTTAGGCAGGCTGGGGTTAAAACCTAGGCAGCCAGATTAGGGTTCCTTAACAGGCACACCAGCAATGGGAAGCTCGGGGTTTAGACCCACTTGGCTGGATGGGCTGTGAACTTTAAAAGTATGCCTGTGAGGGAAGCTAGAAGTTGTTGTTTTTTTAATTTTAGAAAAATTTATTGATTAAAAAAATAAAATAAAAAAGAATACAATCATTTTGATAATCTTACACATACAGTCATATTATCGATGTTTTCCTTAACATATAAATCTCTAAACAAAAACATATAATTATATTGATAATATGACAGATATTTTATACAGATTAGAAATAAAACAACTTCCTCACTTGGCTTGTCTTGTCATTTTGCCCCATAAATTAAACTTCTTTATACATCCTTAATTTAACCTTTTTGTCATTTATTTTAATACTTAAACTTGTTCAGTTGTAGCCTTATACAACTATACAATAAACATCAGAACTTACTTATATTTAACTATAGTCCTTTTCTCCTCTAATTACTATTTCTTTATCAAGTTTCCATAGTGAAGAAAAAGAAAAACATATTAAATTAACCATACCAACTTATTTGACAAAATATTATAAATCATCCAGACACCAAAAAAAGAGCTTCATTTACATCTAATTCCTTTCTGTTTTAGAAAATTTACCACCACTGCCCAGTCATCTTTATGTTTTCCATTACTATTTCCTTTAATTAACTCCGTAAGTCTGTCCATATCCATAAAGTCAATCAATTTCGTTATCCATTCTTGGAGGAGCGGGATATCCCGTTTTCCATTTAGAAGCATACACAATCTTAGCCGCCGAAAGAGAATAAAAGATTATTTTATCATATTTCTTTTCCAAATCTTCCTCAATACAAATACCCATCAGGAACAATCGGGGGTCGAGTTTTAATTTATAATTTAACATTTCCCCTAAAAAAGATCTAATCAATAACCAAAATTCTCTTGCCTTTTTACATTCCCACCAGAGGTGATAATATGTGCCAATCTTTTCCTTGCATTTCCAACAAAGATTTGAATAAGATTTATTTAATTTAGCCAAACGAACCGGTGTCAAGTGCCAACGATAGAACATTTTTAAAAAAAATCCTTTATATTATAGCTAAGTGTATATTTTAATCTTTTTCTCCAGCACTTCTCCCATTGATCTAAATTTACATTATGATGGAAATTTTGAGTCCATTTTAACATTGTAGGTTTTATTAATTCTGATTCCAATTCTATTGCTTGAAGTAATCTATAAAATTTGGCTATCTTTTGTTTATCAGTTGACCATATTATCTCCTCTAATTGTTCATCTAACACCCCAATTGTCCTTGTTTTCTTGTCTGTCAGGAAACGTTCTCTAATTTGTTTATACGAAAACCAATTACAGTTGTAGCCTTCAACATTTAATTCTTTCTGCAATTTTATTTCTATATTTCCATCTTCTATAACAATCAGATCTTTATATGTAAGCCACTTTTCCTTTCCAAATTTGTTGCCTTTGGAGACCACTTCATCAATTGCTGTCCATATTGGAAGAACATCCTGCCATTTTTGTTTAACTTTAAGCCAAACTCTCAACAAAGATCTGCGAAGATAGTGGTCATTGAAATCTTTATGGCATTTAATTTTATCATAAAATAAATAACCGTGCCAACTGTAGATATTATCATATCCTTCCAAATAGAGGGGTTTTTTTCCTTTTCAAGCTTAAACCAATCAATTAACCAAAATAAGGAGCACGCATAATAGTAGTTCTTAAAAATTTGGTAGTCCTAATCCCCCTCTTTCTTTAGAATCCTGTAAGAATTTAAATTTTATCCTTGGTTTCTTTCCCTCCCATATAAATCTAGAGATTTCTTGGTTCCACTTATTAAAGGGTTTATCGTTTAACAATATTGGTATATTTTGAAATAAATAAATTAATTTAGGTAATACGGACATTTTAATAGTTGCGATTCTGCCTAGCCAAGAAATATTTATTTTTGACCATCTCTTCAAGTCCTCTCTAATTTCTGCCCATTTTTTATCATAATTGTTTTTAAATAAGTCTCGATTTTTAGTTGTGAAATTTATTCCCAAATATTTCACTATATTTGTGACTTGAAATTTGGAGATTTGTATTAATTCCTTTCTTTCTTCTGAGTTCAGATTCATTAATAACATTGTTGTTTTTTCCTTATTGATCTTTAGACCCGTTGCTTTCCCAAATCTAACACTTTTAAAAGCGAATCTATACTGTCACACGGATTGGAGAGTGAAACCATCAAATCATCCACAAACGCTTTTACTTTATGTTCCTGCTTTCTTATCTTAATGCCACAAATATTTTGGTTTGATCTTATATTATTCATTAACAATTCAAAATTCATAATAAATAATAAAGGAGATAAAGGGCATTCTTGTCTAACACCTTTGTTTATCATAAAAGATGACGTTGTTTCTCCGTTTACTATTAATTTGGCTTCCTGACTTTGATAAATTAAACCAATCCATTTTTTCATATTTGATCCTATATCTAATTCATCTAACAAATTTTGCATAAAAGTCCAACTGATGTTGTTGAAAGCTTTTTCAATATCAAAGAAAATTAAAGCCAATTTGTGATTGATTTTCTTATTGTGATATTCTATCAAATTAATTAGGTGTCTGGTATTATCTTTTATCATCCAGCCTGGGAGAAACCCCGCTTGGTCATTGTGAACCCATGATGACAACCATTTCTTAAATCTATTAGCCAAAATTGCAGCAAAGATTTTGTAGTCATTATTTAACAAAGAAATTGGCCTATAATTTTTTGGGTCCGATTTGTCTTTATTATCTTTGGGAATAAGCACAATGTTAGCTTGCCTCCAAGAATCAGGAAAGGAACCTTCAAGGATACTATTCATTGTTTGTAGCAAAGGAATAGCTATTTGGTCTCTAAATTTTTTATAGTAATCTGCGGTAAAGCCATCAGGCCCCGGAGATTTACCTGATTTCATATTTTGAATCTCATCCAGGAGTTCTTGTAGCTCTATTTTTTTATTTAATTCTTTTTTATATTCTTCCGGAATCGTAATTAGGGATTGCTCTTTTAAATATGATTTGATGAAAGCGGTATTCTCATCTTTTTCCTTATATAAGTTTGCATAAAAATTTAACAGAATTCTTTTTAGATGTGTTTGAGAGGTGAAAATAGAATCGCCCTCCTTTAATTCTGTAATGGTCCTTTTTTCTCGTTCTTTCTTTAACATTGCGACTAACATTTTCCCCAGTCTATTTGAAAATTCAAAATACCTTTGTCTAGTAAATTTTAACTTCTTATACATTTCTTCCATAATTAAAGAGGATATTTGACTACATATTCTTTGAATGTCATTTTTTATTTTGTCAATTACTTTTTGTTTTAAATTAGTCTTAGTTTTTAATTGGTCTTCATTATATTTTAATTCTTGTTCTAAGTCTTTCATCTTCTTCTCTCTTGTCTTCTTTATCTCAACACTTTTTTTCATAAAAAAAACCCTCTTATAAATGCCTTTGAAGCTTCCCATACAAATTTGATATGAGTTCCCTGATTCAAATTTTGTTTAAAAAAGGATTGTAATTGCTCTTGGGCTTCCTTAAGTATTTTTTCATTTTTCAAAAGATTATCATTTAAATTCCATCTATATTCGTTGGGACCAATCCGCATTTTCATTAATAAAGGATTATGATCTGACCATATTGTCGGAAGGGTTTCAATTTTGTTGACACGGTTACATAACTGCGGGGAAAGTAGAAACATATCAATTCGAGACCAGGTGGAATGTACTTGTGAAAAATACGTATAGTCTTTACTATTTTTATATAATGTCCTCCAGGCATCTTTTAAAGTCAAAGTTTTCTGAAAGTTGAAAAAACTCTTTGGGAGTTTATTTAGTCTTGTTAGATGAAAGCCTGTCTATTTGGGGGTCAATTACGCCATTCCAGTCTCCTAGAGATATTATCAACTCGTTTTCGGTATTTAATAATTCCTTCAAAATCCGGTCAAAATAATTCCCTTTATTAGTTAAAGGCGCATAGACTCCCAATACTGTTATGTCTTCTCCTTTTACATTAACTTCTATTATTATATATTGTCCATTCGAGCCTGATTTAATAAGTTTAGAATCAAATTTATTTGTTACATAGATTACCACTCCTTTTTTTTTGTTTGGGGCTGTAGCTGCATATTCTTTCCCTAATCTTTTATTTTCAAGATATTTTACATCCTTAGAGCGAATATGAGTTTCCTGCAAACAGATTATGTAAGCCTTAATTTTGCCAATGTGATGGTATATTTTTTTCCCTTTTTTGTGGGGTATTTAGTCCCCTCACATTCCTACTTAAGATTTTAAGATTCTCCATTGGAGTTGGAAAGAGGTGACAAGAGCAGTACTTACTCACTATGTTTCTTCTGTATCCCCTTCATCAGTTATATCCCCATCTCTACTCAGATCTTTCTCTTCTAATTCTGATGAGATTTCTTCAACTCTTATTCCTTGTCAATTTCTACATCTCCAATTTACAGTTCCTGCTTCTTCCTGTACATCTTTGTCACTTCTACAATTATCTCCTCCAGATGGACTGCTAGTACATTTTTCTGAGCTGCTTAAAGGTTCATCTTGTCCTGGATTTTCAAGTGATTTACCTCTAAATTTCCCCTTTCTTTCTTTGCGGTCCCAGAATCTTTGGGCTTCCTCAACGCTTCTAAGGACTACCCTTCTTTTTCCCCACCAGAAAATGATCCCATCTGGAGAACCCCACCTATAAGGGACATTTTACTGTCTCAAATAAACAGTCAAGAAGGCATATTCCTTCCTCCTCCTAAAGATTCTAGCGGGAATATCCTTCAAAATTTGAATCTGATAGCCATCCAATGTCAATGGGGATTCATTATGTGCCTTTAGGATTTGATCCCTGATTTGTCTCCTCACCAAATAAACAACTATGTCCCTCGGTAAATTTTTCTTCTTGGCTGTAAGAGAATTCAGTCGAAAAATTCTGTTTGTTTCAAACTGGAAGGAATCTTTGTCTTTATTCAAAAAGGTAGCCAGTTTGGGAACCAAATATTCTATAAGGTTTTCATGTTTATTTTCCGGCAAACCGCGGATTTTAAGACATTTTTCACGTAATTTTTGGTCCCAAACCGCCCTTTCATCTAAGTCTCTCTCTCTCTTTGTTTCCTGACCTCTTCCAATTCTTCTGACAGTTTCTCTCCCTTATATTCTAGCTTTCGAACTTTATGGTTCACAGCTGAGAGTTCATTTGTAACTTTGTCAATTGTTTGGCCAATCTCCTGTATTTCTGCCAGAAATAGTGCACATTAAATGGAGGCACTGCCCTGGCTCAGTGCTAGGGAATCATGAGAATTGTATTTTTTTCTGGGACATTGAGCCTTCTCTGTCAGAGAGCTCTGGTGCCACAATAAATTACAGTTCCCATGATTCCCTAGCACTGAGCCAGGGCAGTGCCTCAATTTAATGTGCACTATTTCTGGCAGTCTGCTTAGGCCCTATATCTCTGTGCACTTTTTACGGTTTCTAAATGACCATATTTCAAGAAGTTAAACATCCAAGACAAGCCCAAGCTTCCCAAACATTTACAGTAAAAGATTACTCAAAAATAAAAGATAAAAAAAGTTGGAGGAGTCCCCAGTCTTCCCAAACCAGGAGATTACAGAAACGTGGCCGCGTTCTCTCAGGCTTAGGAATGCTCCCGGTCTCCCCACCTATATGAATCGCCGTCCATCTAGACAGCAAGACCCCCAAGCATTCATATATTTACCCAGTAGAGACGTCTGGATTCCCTATTCCAGGGGAATGCTTCCGATTCAAAAATTAGTTCTTGAGGTGAATCGGTGACCACGTTCTTAGAGAAGACTGCTGGAGGCAATCAGAAAGGCTTCTCAACGGGACTCCATACCAACCGGAAGTTGTCGAGGGAAGCTAGGACTTAAGACCCACTGGCATAACATGCCAAGACCTTAGAAGGTTCCTTGGCTTACTAAAAAAGTTAACAACTTCTGGTGGGTTCCCTGGTACATTTTCATGGGAACCTCTTCCCTGTTAGCCTTCCTAGGACCACTTCACCCTGCTAGCTCCTTTTCTCGGAACAAATCTCTTTTGTGCTAGCCCCACTAGGACGTACTATCTGGATTCTACTCTCTTGCTGGCCATACGAGGACACTCCCACCCTTACCAGCTTGAACTTACTCTTGCTAGCCTCACTAGGACACTCCCGTCCTTACTAGCTGGATTCCAGACCTATAGGACCACCTTATCCCACTGGTGAACTCATGGATTGGAGCCAGTATCTGACCGCTCAGTATCACGGAGGTTGTGGGGGCACTACTGCAGCTAGTGCCATGGACAACCTGCGCTAGATCCCGGCCAAGGATCGGTTAGTTCCTCCTCCTAACCATTCACTCAGAAGTTCAAGTGAAGCCGTCCTACTCAGTTGACCTCCCACAGTAAGTTCCTAGCAAACACTATTCCTTGGGGCCCCAGCTAGACCCTTGCCATGACTTTTAAAGCTCGTTAGCTGCACTGGGCCGCCTCGCCCTCACGAACTCTGAATGTCCAACCTTGTGCTAGGGATTACAGCCTCAGGTGGGGACTTCTCCTCACTTTGCCTACCTAAGCTCGTCCAAGGTGGTTTTGGGGACAGTCTAAGTTTTGGATTGTGGAAGGGGAAAACCTGAATGGGGGAGCTTGGTTCTTCTCTCCCAACCCGCGATAGAGAACCCAAAGACAGAAAGGGAGTTAGCCAACCCAAGATAGCCCTTTTCAGTCACACAAGAACACACACACTCCTAGCTATTGCGTCAGTGTCTCCTTTGTCCAAGAACCTTATTCCTCCAACATATCGAGATTTAAACAGCCCAAGTGATCAGTTTGAGGCATCCAAATTTCGGGGTACTCTACAATGCCATGTTTTCTCCACCAAAATGTTAGGAAGGATCTAATTAGGTGAATTTATAATTAGCTCAAATATGCAAGAGTGGGGTCCTAACAAAGCCCCATGGGACTGGGTACCTTTATATATACCAGAGGACTAAGTAATCCCACAATGGATGATGCTGAGACAGGCTTCTCCAATTAAAGTCTAAATATTTATTAAAGTAAAGGGGGAAACTACACACACACAAATATAGCATACACACACACACTGCACTCTTAGGAATAAAGGAGTGAAAGTGGGAATAGCTTGAGGCCAGACTGAGGGAGTTACTCACTTCCAAAGGCTTCTCCGGGATCCGCTGTGGATGTTGATGATGATGATGATGGTGGTGCATGGACGCCAAAATGGAGGGGGGGGGGAGGATGGCCGAGGGAGCTATGATCAAGGTACAGACCGACATGGAGTCAGCATGCACCCCAAAAATAGCACGTGGAGCCTAAAAATCTCAGGGTTTAAATAGGAAATTTCTATCTTCTGGCGATTGACTAAACGGCTTGGCTGAAGCTGGGACAAAGGCATTGATAGTCTTAGCTTTGTTAAACCTAGGTGTGAGAATAGTCTAAACAATGCATTTGGTTCTGAAGCTGTTAAGGAAGGGAGGCTAGAGAAAAGGGTGCAGTCAAATCTGATCACTGCCTCATTAAGTGCAAGACTCAAGACAAATAAGCACTATTATGTGTCTTTTCCAGTATAATGGGTTTTTTTCCTTTTGGCAACTCCCAAACCTGTCTGGTAGGGAATTTTCAACCTGTCCTAGGCAGATCTCTCAGTGCCTACATGACCTGCCATCTCGGGGATTATGGCCGACATCCCACAGAGGTCGGTCTGGGGTCATAGAGGGAACACATGTGTTCAAAATTTTATGAAAAAATCACATATGCTAACAGATTGTTATGGTGGTAGCAATGGTAGTGGTACTGACAGCAAAAAACTGTACTCAAGAAAATTATGTTTCTTGATTTTTCATTAATTTTCCCCTGTATTGAAGGGCACCTTGGCTGTCACACAGGACTGTGTATATATGCCAAAAATGAAAGTTGAATCAGCTGGGGATTCTGAACAACAAAATTAGTTTGTTCATAATATTAAAAAAAAACACCAAGAAGCAATTTACACAGTCTGCAGAAATAGCAGTAGCTTTTCTGGGTGCCAATTACTAATTGGATTGCCATTTTAAAAAGCAGTTATTTGTATTTTGCAAATGCTCTCTTCTAGCTTCACTCGGAAGGGCTACAAACATTGACAGAGCTCTCAGCCTTTTGTGCTCCAAGCCACGCATTCAAGTTGAAACCACTTCTCAAAAGTGGTTCATCTCAGCATTCAGTCCACTCTTTTGGCACAAATCCTGTTGTCATCCACAAGTTTTCCTCAACAATGTAATGTTAAAGAGTATTATTTGATCACCTTTGCAAAGATGGCATACATGGTGAAATATGTAACAGTTCCCATTTTCTTCTCACAAAGGATTTATTACATAGGATGAGAGAGAATAACAATCAAGGCCATGCAAGAAAAGTCATGGCTATGGGCTAAATGACATGTTCTGCAAGAGAAAAACATCGTTTTTCATTTTAAAAAAATGTGGCTCTGGGGATGGAAGGGGCTGCCAATTAGATTGGAGAAATGACAACAAATGTTTCATCCTTCTCCCTGAGCCATTTTTCCACTCCAAATAGTCCTCCATTTCTACATTTCCTCCAAATGGGGAAGGGGGAAATCTCACATTAGATAAATGCCATATGATGTTTCATACCTTGATGAGATTTGGGTTATCATTGCATTAAATCAGGGACAGGGGAAGTGTTGCTGCCCCCAGAGCTGTTTTGCGGCCTCCCAAACCACCCAGGATTCTAAATATTTTTGCTCACTTTGGGGGGAGAGGCAATTTGGGGGTGTTGATGAGAGGCAAGCAGTCCTCCAAGGTCCCCTGGGGGCCAGTGCAGCCCCTGATCTCCAGCTGCTCCTCACCCTGAGGAATGTAAGAACTGGATGTCTTTAAATGGTCAGTGAATTTTGTAGGGTATTCCAGATGATGGCAAGTCTTCCTATTCCTTTGAAATATTAATTAATTGATTCCTGGACAACATGCTGCTCCATACTGAGAGGCAACACTGCACTACTTCTCAAGTACCATCTGTGGAGTACTTGCAAGGAAGAGATTGGCAACTCCATCACGCCATGGTCTGGCAGGGCTTCCAGCCAGGTGGGAAAGGGAGGCAATGGCAGCAGAGGTGGCCATGAACTCTTCTTCTTCTGAGGGAGGGAGGGGAAGAGTCCATGGCCATCACCACCACCAGTAGCAGCATCTCTCTTTCCTTGCCAGACCTGAAGGGAGCTGCTGGTGGCAGCAGCATCCCAACTCCACCAGGGGCTGAAGTTGAAGGACTGTAGAGAGGTCAAGACTAATTATTATTATTATTATTATTATTATTATTATTATTATTATTAATTTGTACCCTGCCCTTCTGTGAACAATCGGGGCAGCTAACAACAATTAAAATTACGTACAATATAAATCCATAAGAGGCCCCAAACCTACCCACCCCTTAAAAAAAGTATTAAACCAAAAACAATTAAAACATCTTAATTAAATGACATACAATAAAAACCAGCTCATAAACAACAATAATATAATAAGACAAACAGAGTAGCAGCAGGATCCAGGATGGGAAAGGGTGGAATAGGGTAGTTCCTGAGGCTGGGAAGTCTATTCTGGAAAAGCCTGCTGGAAGAGGTCTGTCTTAACAGCCTTTTTAAATCTGTTTAGCATTGTAATCTGACGGATCTCGTCCGGCAGGCCATTCCACAATCTGGGGGCGATTACCGAGAATGCCCTCTGGGTGGTTACAGACAGCCTAGATTTTGATGGCTGGAGCAAGTTCCTCCCAAATGACCGGAGTGCATGGGGAGGATTGTATGGGAGGAGGCAGTCCCAAAGATAGGTTGGACCCAAGCCATTTAGGGCTTTAAAGGTAATAACCAACACCTTATGCTGGGCCCAGAAACTAATAGGCAGCCAGTGGAGGGACTTTAATACTGGAGTAATATGATCCCTCCTAGATGTTCCCGAAACCACTCTGACTACCATGTTTTGTACTAACTGAAGTTTCCGGACTAAGCCGAGAGTAGCCCCATGTAGAGCGCATTACAGAAATCCAGACGGGAGGTTACCAGCGCGTGCACCATAGTCTCGAGATCCCTTACTTCCAGAAGAGGATGCAACTGGCGTATCAGCCAAAGCTGATGGAGTGGGTAGCTGGACAGCTGGATGATGAGCCCCACCAAGTGTTCACCCGCCTATGAGGTGCCACCCAGTGTGGTTCACACACCCCACATGCTCCCTGTTTTGGAAGCAGCTTGTATTGTTTAATAGGCACTGCTGTATATCAAGATGAATCCCACATGAGTGAAATGAAATATAGCTTTCATGAAATATAGCCAAAACTGATGAAGAAAACATAAAAAGCCACTAATCACGTATAATCACATAATATATGATAATGACATCATCTGTGAAATCATATCCCTTTGACATCCAGCAAACTCCAGCAGAAATAACATGTCTTCTATTGTGGATGGAGTAATGCCCCATGACTTTAAATGTAGGACGCTCCCATCTAGATGCATGAAGTTATCCACAGTCTTCTTTTTAAATGCAGTTCAAATTACTATAATTTTCTACCTGTCTCCTGCCATGCTCCTAAATATACTGAAATTTCTCCACAGTAATTTAATGAGTAGGTTAATCAGAGGTATAATTTACTACAATTTTAGTGAAGCTTTCTGAATACATATGAGAAATTTTTAAAAGATGCAGTTATATTTTTCTGTGTTTACCTGCTAGCCACATGTCTAAAAAAAGGCTTCCCCCGTCTCTCTTCCACCCACTATATTGCAGCCCATTACATTTCCTTTTAGTTGCACTGGTTTGTCCTTTGAACTGTTGTTTCTCAAAATACCTGTATGTTGTTCATGTGTTGTTGTTTTTAAGGATGTGAAAGCCATTTGCTGGAGAAAACATTTAAGTGCTCAGCATTTTGGCTTTACACATACAAGGATTCAGAACTCAAAGCAACACCACTGATTCCAAATCAAAGATAGAGCCAAATATTCAGAAAGGACAATTCTCATCTAGTATTTTGCATTGACATGGAATTAGGTTTTCAGAACATAGGAACAAGATTCTTCATTGTTAATATTTTGCCAGATGGGGGGTGGGGGGGAATGTGATAGTTTACAAGTCTTTATGTTTCTCTGTTATGTGCACATTTATGTTCAAGAGCTAAACTCACTGAAACATTCTGTGTTTCTTTGATTTATTATTCTTTTCCACTTGATATGCTCAGTTATCTACACAGGTTCCTCACAAACAGTGAAGATCCAAAGGCAAACTTCACTGTTTCTAAGTGGCTCTGAACATTTAGCAACAAGAACTGGGGTGAATGTGTATATTTCATTGGTTAGCCCAGCAGTTCTCAAACTTATTCCCCCTGTCCCTCCCCTTTATATTTACATGTGTATGCTGGGGGCCCATCCCATCTGACATAGTATATGAATAGAAATATTTGGGGTTTTAGTGTCCATATTTTCATTAACACATTTATGTATATTCATATTTTAACATTTTTTAGGGAAATAACATCGTTCATATTAAATCATTTTTATTTCCATAAATTAAATATCCAGCTCAACACAATCTTTTTACTTGGTGTGAGGCATGTGCTTTTGGAAAGAGCAAAAAGAAAGGAAAGGGGTTTAATTTTTCTCCTTCCAAACAGTGGCATACCTACCTTTGGGGTCACTCAGTGCGAGAGCGGAGCTCTGCAAGAAGAAGGGGCAGGGTTTCCTCAAAGGAGGGCCGAGGAGCCCAGGATCAGCCTTGCCAAGTGCATGCACATGTGAGCACATACCCTGATTCTCCTTGCTGCAGCTTGGCTTCCCTCAGGGAAAACCAGGCCGCAACAAGGAGGGTCAGAGGAGCATGCATGTGCACTCAGCAAGGCTGAGCCCGGCCTCCCCATACCTCCTTGCAGAAGCCCCACCCCTTCCGCTTGCCACGGCAAGGAGGTGTGGGGGGTGCACACTCGGCCTCCATCCTTGCCATGGTCTGGTTCTCCTCTGAGGATAACCAGGCTGCAGCAAGGAGGGGCAGGGTGGGGGACAACCGGGTGTCACCCCCCCAGAGTGTCACCCAGTGCAGTCCGCACCCCCCCCACACACACACACACACCTCAGTAACGTTACTGCTTCCAAAGACAGAATCCCCACCACCCTTGGGAATTTGCTTTTGAAAAGAACAAAAGGAAAGGAAAAGGTTAACTTCACTCTTTCTAATGTACTGTAGATTATTACACTACACACACACACACACACACACACACACACACATATATATATATATATATCTTTATTATAATTCGCCATATATAAAATACATATCACATTCATTTCACAACATTCTAAATATTCTAAACATACATATAAAATATACATATAATACATGCATTCTAAGACATATATATAATACTTAACATACAGAATACCTTTCTTACATTATTATCATATCAAACTCATTAATATATCGAGCAATCATTGCTACCCTTTCATCACTATTTTACTTTCCATTCACCTATTTTTATTTGAAGTTTGATTTAGTCTTTTTTTTATGTCTAGATGTCCCTTCTCATCTGTACTTTCTTATCTCACCTTGTTCTTAACCTTCTATCACATCTCGTCCTATCCTTTCACACTCTTATCTCCCTTCTCTACTTCTTCTTCTCTACCTTACCCTCATACCTCTCCCTTTTGTTGTTCTTCCCTTTCTCCCTTCCCTTTCTCCTTACTGTACCATTCTTCATCCTTCTTTCCAACTCTTCAAACATACTCATACCTTCTATCACTTACCAAACCTTCTTTCATACTTGCCTCCTTCCACACCTAGACTTCCTCCCTTGACTCCTCTGGATCACAAGAAAAACAAGACTTCCATCACTTCCTTATTTTCTGTTTCTTATCAAATAAGCCCAAACTCATATATTCTCTATAAAGGTAAAGGTAAAGGTATTCCCCATTGACAAGATTGTCAAGACTATGGGGGGGGGGGGGGTGCTCATCTCGACTACTAAGCCAAAGAGCCAGTGTTGTCAGAGACTACTCTGTGATCATGTGGCCAGCATGATTGCACAGAACACTGTTCGCCTTCCCATCAAAGTGGTACCTATTTATCTATTTACATTTGCATGCTTTCAAACTGCTAGGTTGGCAGAAGCTCGGACTAGTGACAGGAGCTCACCCCATTATGCAGCACCCGGGCCTTGAACTGCCAATCTGCCAATCTTGCAATCAACAGAGTCAGCATCATAACTACTTGAGCCACTGCATCCCTATTTTCTATAAACAACTCCTATTAAAACCTTTTACTTACCTCCAAAATCCCCCCCTCTTCTTCCCCCCACAAAAAATAAAATAAAAATTGCAGTTTAGGGAGGGACATTTAGAATATTCAGCCAGAGAGCTCTTAAGCCTCGCTGAACTACAAACAGGGATGCAACAGGAAGCAGCCAGAGAAGTCAATGTGAAATAGCAACACTTCAAGAGTGTAGTGAGATGATCTAGTGTAGAAACAAAGGGTTTTCCCTTTGGAAAGAGCAGAGGGGAAGAAACTGTTAACTGCCCCTTCCAAAGCTGAAACACCACCAGCCAATGGATTTTGACTTTGAAAAGAGCAAAGAGAAAAGAAAGGGAGCAGTGAACATTGCTCCAGTGCCTTCCCAAACTGACCCCACACACCAAGCCCCAGCTCCCCTACTACAACCTGACATTCACTTTCTTCTCTTGCTCTCTCATTCCCTGCCACACATTCTAAAGCTGAAAAGGGACACTGAAAAAGCATTCCAAGCACCTTCCCTCTCTGGAGGGTTAGCTAATCGGTGCCTGAGGTCGGTGCCCCCCATAAATAATAATTATTATTATTATTATTATTATTATTATTATTATTATTATTATTATTATTATTAATATCCCACCTCTCTGTATACTACAACCGGGGTGGCTTACAGAATAAAATATACAGTCCCATCTCCCAATAGCCCGCCCCCCCCAAAAAATACAATTAAACAATTATAGTTTAAAACATACTTAAAAACAAATAAATAACAAATTACAAATAAATTAAATTAACTGTAACAAAAATCAGGGTCAGGCATAACCTTTTCAGTGGACAGTTGTCTAATCAGGAAAGGTGTGCTGGGAGAAATCCATCTTAACAGCTTTTTAAAAGCTGTTTAAGGTGGTAATGTGACAGATCTCATCTGGCAGGCTGTTCCATAATCTGGGAGCAATAGCCGAAAAGGTCCTCTGGGCAGTAGCAGACAATCTGTTTTTTATAGGTCGCAATAAATTCTTCCCAGAGGACCTGAGTGCGCGGGGTGATTATACAGAAGGAGGTGGTCCCAAAGATAGGCTGGACCCAAGCCATTTAGGGCTTTAAACGTGATGACCAACACCTTGTAGTGAGCCCGGAAACTGATAGGCAGCCAGTGGAGCAATCTTAATATTGGTGTTATATGGTCTCTTCTGGTTTTACCTGAGACCAGCCTGGCTGCCATATTCTGTACCAACTGAAGTTTCTGAACTAGGTAAAAAGTAGCCCCATATAAAGTGCATTACAGAAATCGAGACAAGAGGTTACCAGCATATGTACCACGGTTTCGAAGTCCCTGATTTCCAGGAAAGGGAGCAGCTAGCGTATCAGCTGAAGCTGAAAACAGGCACTCCTGACCATCGCATTCACCTGATTTGTCATCTGAAGTGACGGATCTAGGAGCACCCCCAGACTGTAAACACAGTACTTTGAGGAGAGTGTGACCCCATCTAGGACTGGGGGTTGTATCTCAATACCTGGGTTCGGGGTCGCTACTGTTAGTACCTCCGTTTTGTCTGGATTCAGTTTCAATCTGTTTTTCCTCATCCAGTCCTTGAGATACTGGTATACCCCCTGGGGGGCACACTCCATTTAGGGGCTGGCCAATGTTGTTCTGTTTAATACAAATGACCACTAGGATGCAAATACCTAAATCCTATTGTTACTCCTGATAAAGGACTCAACTAAATTTGCCTATGGGGATTATCGCACGCAAAATTCACATCTGGATAGACATGAAGGATCTTATCATGAAATCCCATTCACAAAAAGCTGCCAGAGAAACCCATGTTGGATACAGGCTGCCTACTGCCCGGGCACAGGGCAGTGTGATAAAATTGTTGGTGACCATTGCAACCTGCATTTATCCTGGCACGGATTTTGCATGCGATAATCTCCAATAGTTAACTCACTATTCACCAACTCATTCAATGGGGCTACTCTAAATAGGACTTACAGCAGGGGTCCAGCCAATGATTTCTTCCAGTTTGCCATGGAAGCTTTTGAAAATAGCTATAAACATGTAAAAATGGCCAAAAATAAAATAAAGAGGATAGGGTACTAATACAATAACTTTTAGAGCACATCCCCAGATGTTAAAACAGATGTGAAGTGCAATATCAAGCATGTCTACTGAGATATGCAACCCTCAACTAAAGTTTATTCCTGAGCATTTTTTTAGGATTGCAGCCACATTGTTTTTGTGTGAGTGTCTATGTATGTAAACAGAAAGTTATACCATAAAAGATTGTTCTGTCTCCTGATGTTGCTCAAGTCTGTTGGGAAACAAATGTCACTATCCCCATGCATCATGAGGAATGGGGATGACAGTAAAAAATAAATGGAGGTCACTAGAAAAGGCTACCAATGGAGTACAAAAAAATTGCACCAGTTCTTCTGAAATGATCAGTGCTTCCCAATAACAATTTGCTATCATTTCCTGTCTTAATGCCATTCTTTAAAAGCTTCTGATTCATTAGGTGCTGGCTTTTGTTTATTTAAAATCCAGACTCGCTGAATTTGTGTGTGTGTGTGTGTGTGTGTGTGTGTGCTCCCTTGACTTCTTCCCTTCTTCTTCTCCCACTTTGTATGCTCAGTTGAAGTAAGTGTGTGTGTGTGTGTGCTCCACAACTCCTGACAAACATGAAGACAAACTTCACATAGCACCAAAAGAATAAAAATAATTTGATTACATGACAGAGACTGGGGGAAAATACTATTTTGATGCTTTTTTAGTGCCTGAGTAGCCACATCCTGTTTGCATGGAAGAGAAAACAAAAGATAAACTTTCAATAACCTTGGCAGGGTAAGGGGAGAAAGTTTAGAGTTTGGAATAAAACATTTGTGTCATCTCTCAAATTTATCCATAACAACTGACCACAAGTTTATTCACTGTTCTGGGAAGGTGTTTCTTTTCTTTTTCTTTGTAACCAACAAAGATGCATATGTCAGCTCTTTACAAAGATGATATGCAGCACTGGCTTTGACTGACTCTGATTAAAAAAACAACAACCATTTTCTATTTCTTTCAAGAACTCATTTCAGTTCTGCAGTTATCAGTTCTGAAGAGCACTGGTACATTGTTAAAGAACAAGTTCAAAAGTGGGTTAGTGAATCCAGTTCAGTTTTTGCCATCAGTTCTTTCTCTGATCCATAAACCTGACTGGACACCACAGCTAGAGATGGAGGTCTCGTTCACACCCGCCTCCGCCAAGACTCAAGTTAGCTTAAAACACTTAAAAACAAACATAGTTAAAAATTCACAGCATATACAAGGTTTTTAAAATGTAATTAAATTTGTTGTTGTGTGCCTTCTGACTTGTGGTGACCCTAAGGCAAATGTTTTATGGGGTTTTCTCTGCAAAATCTGGTCAGAGAAGGTTTGCCCTTGCCTTCTTTTGAGACTGATAGTGTGTGACTTGCTCAAAGACAAGCAGGGATTCAAACCCTGGTCTCCTGATGTCCTAGTCTAACCCTCAAACCACTGAACCATGCACATTAAAACCATTTTAAACAAAATGTTAAAAAGAAAACAATAAATAGATAAACTAGCACATTATTCAATGCTTATTCCCATTTAAGTTCCCAATTGGTTCTCAAAGGCCTGCCAAAATCAAAAGCTCTTCACCTACCTGTAGGAAGATAGCAAGGAGGGTGATAGTTCAACCTCTCCAAGAAAGGAGTTACAGACTGTGATTCTGCTTTAACTACCATGGTTACATCCTATGGAACCCTGGGATTTGCAGTTTGATGAGACATTCTGTGGCTGAGAATTATAAATGCCCTTCCCTAAATGGCCAGTCCCAGAATGACATGGGATGGACATTGGCAGTTAAAGTGGAACCGAACTGCTATAATTGTGCAGTATGAAAGAGACCAGACATCTTTCAAATGGGCTAATAACCCAATGAGCTGCCCTCTTTATACCTGACCAGACTGCAAAGACTTGAATGCTATGAGGACAAGAACAGTATCACCTGTCATATCTTCATTGTGCGCTCACTGGGCAATGAAGACATGAATGGCTGGTATACAGAAGCACAGAGTCCCATGCCTCCTTCTGTGAGGAGCATGACTCTGCCATCTCCAGTCTCAGACTGGAGACAGGCAAGACCATTCCCCCCACCCCAGTCACATTCCCAGTCAGAGAAGTTTTATTGCGTTGGAAAGGTATTTCTGGACATCTCAAGGCCAGGGTCTGGACTCTAGACCCTTCTTGGGCCAGATTAGGCCATGGCCTGGAGGTTCTCCTCTTCACTGTAAATCAACACTAAAACATGGTGGACAAATTAAAGCTTCCTCACTAGGCTGACACTAAGAAGGCAGCAAAGTAGATGCCAGGAAAGTTTAATTTGGGCTGGCATTTAACAATTAAAGCACAATGACCAAGAAAGCATGACCTCTGGTCATCACCTGCCCAAAGTCAAGTCATAGGACAAGATGGAGAATGGTTTCAGGTAAAGAAGTTATTTATTTATCTAAAGTATTTATTTATTTATTTGAATGAAGAGTTCATGCAAGCTTATGCAGAAGACTACTCTTCTTTACATAACCAGACCACAAGACTTTCAGAACCGTAGGCACCCTCAAACAATTGTACTGGCTATGGATTTGCAAGAATGGTTTTATCAGTTGTTGCATCACAATTAAATGTGTGAACCAACTCCATTTGTGGCAGAAGTCATATGAAGTTATTTCATAGTGGTACCTGATCTGGGCAGCCTGTTACACTATACAATTATAGCACTATGATCCCACTTTAACTGCCATGGCTATGTCTTCTGGAATTTTGGGTTTTATAGTTTAGTCAGAGGTACTAAAGTGTCTCCCTACCTAAACTTTAAATCCCAAGATTCTACAGATGGAGCCACGGCACTTAAAGTCAAATTATATTGCTATAACTGTGTGGTATGAAAGAGCCCCAAGTGTTGAATTTATTCATCATTTGAAGGTGCTGTGATATAGTGCATCTGTGAAACAGCACTTATTAGATTCAGATTTGAAACATTCAGTTTCTAACTAGCTGACCATATACTTCTGTCCACTTTGTAGCAAAAAAAATGTTCTCTCTCTCTGTTGCTGGTGATACACATTGTTGTTACATCTATATACACATATAATAAACTGTGTGTGAAACCCTCACATTACCAACCTATTTGCTAGTGTTCTAGTTCCAGTTTCCATGAACAAATGATCTCAAATCATTGACCACTGCAAAGGTCCACCAATGGAATTCTTCTTTTTAAAACCTTGCTTACCTGTTCAACCGTAACCTGGATCTCTCTCTCCTCCCCCCCACCCCATCACAGTAATAACTGATACAAACATGTCCAAAAGGCCACTGTATTTGCTGCTTCATTTCAGACAGAAGACAATTATATTCAAGGCAACTGACTTAATTCTGAATCAATATACAACTTCCCAGCATCTTGCTTAATGTGGCCAAAGAAATTATCTCCCAGTGACCCATGTCATTCTCCCCCATCCTCCCCCAATATTTAGAACAAACAAAAGTCATGTCCTTCAGCCAATATGCTTTATGGGGGGGGGGGGTGAATAGTGGTGGAAAGTGTTCAATATATGTGGATTTTTAGCCTTCTGCAGTCATACCAGACATATCCTAGTCAGAAAAATAATTTGGGACAGGGTCATTCCAAATCTCTGTCCAGAAAATCAGTTTCTTCTTCCCCACATACTGCTTGGATTCTTGGCTTTCGGTTTTAGTTTTCAAGTCTTGGCTTTCAGTCTTTAGTCTTCACTGTTTAAGTCATCTCTCTTTTCTAAAAGAGCATTTTAAAGTGCTGCTTGTCATCTTTTTTAACAGCTGATAATAATCACCACGACAGAAGTTCTCTGGGATAAGAAATCTTTATTTCATAGCCTTGTAGGAAAGGGGGGGGGGGCAAGGAGCTGTCATTTAACCTTGCTGAAACATGTTTGTATAACCTAGAGTACTTTTGCTGCTGTTGTGTTGTCTTCAAGTCATTTCCAACTTATGCCAACACTAAGACAAACCTATCATGGGATTTTCTTAGCAAGATTTGTTCAGAGGAGATTCGCCATTGCCTTCTAAGAGGCTGAGAGTATGCGACTTGCCTAAAGTCACCTAGTGGGTTTCATGGTCAAATGGGGAATCAAACCCTAGTCTCCAGAATCACAGGGCAACACTCAAACAACTATGCTGGCTCCCTATAGTACTTTATAATGTCTGTTTCCCCCCCCCCCCATACTTTTGTTGGTCATTAACACCATGGTTTTTAACCTGTTTTAATCTACCGGTATGTTACTTTAATCAGTAAAGTCCATTTCCTTGGAATTCTTCAAGTGGCTATTTGAGATAGTCTGCAGCTGTGACATGCCAGAATTGTTGACTTTCCTTTTCCTCACAAATACAATTCAGTTCCTTTTATTTGTTTTTCCTGCAGTTTATGGCATCCTGACTGCTCGTAAACAGGAAGTCATTATTCAAAAACTGCAGTACCATAGAAATCTCTGGAAAAATCTAAATCCATCTACTCCCGTTCACCTGATTATTCAAGTCTCCATGTGTCAGCTCAAGCCATTTTGCTACCCAAAGCATACCTCAAATGGCAGTTTCCTTGCCTGAAGAAGCAGCCCAATGGGCTGGCCAAAGACATTTTTTGCATGAGGCAAAGGACAAAGTGGCACCTACTTTCTCAATTCCACATGCAGAAGCTGACCAAACTAGCATCTGACTCACACTAACTGGATACACCTTCAGTTATATCCAAAGACAGCAAGTTAACTTAGACGTCAAAGGGCAGGATGTGTGGTACATACTACTTTCTTCCAGCATCTTGACCCAGTTCTGTAGCCTCTACTATTTGACACCTATGGTGGCTACCTGACTCTGCCTATGGCAGAACTGGTTCTGTGCACATACATATAGAGGCTGACAGCTTTAAAAATGTACTGGTGTATCATTCAGACACTGAATCCTACCTTCATCTGTTCTGGTCCCACATGGTATGTGAGACAGATCATCCACCCTGTAGCACTGCAGTCTGGAAAGCCAGTCCTACTTGCTGCAGAAGGAAGTAACATCCATGCATGCAATGTGTCCATGCATGAGGTTTCAGTGGAAGATAACAGTAGCCAAGGTCCTATATAATCACCAGCAGCATAGACATATGCCATGGTACATCCACTGTCCTCAGCTGTGCAGTCTCAGCTTGAAGGTGCTGGGGTGAGCTGTCCCACCTGATCAGAGGTAGGGAGTGGTGGCATTTGGCTGTAGTTTTGTAGCCTGGAAAAAAGGCACAACCATTACACCCTTGACCTCCAATGAATCTACTAGAGATCTAGGAGAATGATGCCCATTCCTTTTTCCTGGGTTTGTGACTGAAGTCGGATAGTGTCCAGAAGTTCCCTGGCTCCCAGGCAATGATTGGCTATGACATTGTGCCCCAGCAGCTTCAAGTTAAGGTTACACAGGGAGGAAGGTATTACACAGATAGGTATAGTGACAGGGGGACCAAATGAGGGCATAGCCCCCCTTCATTAAAGTTTCCTTCCTCCTCCAAATTGCTAGCATTATAGTAACTTAAAATACAGTTTAGGCATCCAAAGCAATAAGACATTGTAGAATAGTGCAAAACAAACTTACTAAAACACTGTTTGTTGTTGTTTTGGGCCTTCAAGTCATTTTCAACTTATGGAGACTCTAAAGTGGCCCTATGATGGGGTTTTCTTATCAAGTTTCTTCGGAAAGGGTTTGCCATTGCCATCTTCTGAAGCGGAGAGCATGAGAGCTGCCCAAGGTCACCCAGTGGGTTTCCATGGCTGAGCCAGGAATCAAACCCTGGTCTCCAAAGTCACCATTCAACACTCACACCACTATGCTACACTACTTTCTGGGCATATATACTTTCTATACTGCAGGACTCAACTTTGGTGCATCTACAACTGTGTATGAAAAATTATTCTCAACATTGGTATTTTTGCTAACAGAATACAGGTGTTCAGTCTTTCATCAGCAAAATTAAAAATCTTGGCACTTGAAAGTAACCAATTTGAAGGAATTTCAAGTGGATAGTTTCTCTGCACGTTTACAGAGAAATTACGACTCACTGGACTTTATGAGCAGTTCAGATCATTAAAGTAGGCTGACTTGGACAATATGTATTTCCAACCTAGTCATTGCTATTTAGTTTACACAACCATTTTGCATGTGGAAAATTTGATTTGCTTTTTTGGAAGCTTCACAACATATTTTTTAATTAAAATGCATTAATTGGTGTTTTTTCATTAGATAGGAAAAGAAACTTATTGTATAGTGGCAGATGTCTAGACCCTTCTGTCTCCACAATTTCTGTCTTTCCTCCCACCATGAAAATTGTCTCACTACACTTGTGGTTTTACATAAGGAGGCACTGGATACTTCTTTTCATGGTGACAAAAAGGGGTCAAATACTGGCTAACAAATGTTTACTTCAGGGTACATCATCAAAGGGATTACCAGCCAACATTTCACTGTCTGATCTAATTTATGTTCAAAACATTACAACAAAATAGTGCTGAATTTAAAGAACATTTGCTACAATTATTTTTATTGATCTCACAGTAACAGCCTACAGAGTCTCCACACTACAGGTAGAGAATGCAATTTTGGAAACTTTCTCATGTAAAACTATTACTCTCTGCAGTTAAAAAGAAGTGGATGGGATGGGTATTTCTTGTTCAACTACTTTTCTAAATGCTGTAGCAACTACAAGGCTTTTCTTATGCAAAACAAGGGGGCATTCAAATATGAATTTCCTCTGAAGTATTTTATTTTATTTTATTTCATTTCATTTGCATGCTGCCTTTTTCCTGGGGTGGGACTCAAGCTGGCCCATAGAGAAAATCGGTTAAAAACCTAGCAATACAATTTTAAAAACAATTAAAATCATTTCATTTAAACAGTATAAAATTACATTAAAATACAAAAATTAAAAACATAAATAAACACAGCATGCAACCCAATAAGAGGCTCCCGTCAGAGTGATTAAGGTATTTTCTGGTGTATAAGACTACTTTTTAACCCAGGCAAATCTTCTCCAAAGTCGG
Source organism: Phrynosoma blainvillii (assembly GCA_026167975.1). NCBI lineage: Eukaryota > Metazoa > Chordata > Lepidosauria > Squamata > Phrynosomatidae > Phrynosoma > Phrynosoma blainvillii. The sequence continues at coordinate 220,878,913 of JANUYF010000002.1, read as the reverse complement.
GGGTCGGGTGGCAGAGGAGGAGGAAGAAGGAGTGGCGTAGTGTGGCGTGAGGCAGGAGGAGGAAGCAGCAGCGGATAAGAGGTGAACCCCTATCCTGGGGTTTTCTTGGCAAGACTGGTTCAGAGGAGGTTTGTCATTGCCTTCCCCTGAGGCTGAGAGTATGTGACTTGTCCAAGTTCATCCAGTGGGTTTCATGGCAGAGTGGGAAATCAAACCCAGGTCTCCAGAGTGGTAGTCCAACACTCAAACCACTACACCATGCTGGCTCCTATTCCCATGTACTACCTATGAAACAATTGCAGACTTTTTTGTTGTTCTTGTGTGTCTTCAAGTCCTTTCCGACTTATGGCAACCCTAAGGCAATCTTATCATGGGATTTTCTTGGCATGTTTCTTCAAATGCGGGTTGCCATTACCATCCTCTGAGGCTGAGAGTGTGTGACATGCCCAGGGTCACTTGAAAGGACAAATTGTACATACCCCAGAATGCATCACCTAGTATATTGGCAGTCCTTCCCCCCAACACTTTCTCATTTTCTCCCATTGGAAGAGGGGTCATCTTATACGGCGAGTATATCCCAAACTCTACATTTTAACTGAAAAAGTTAAAAAGTTGGGGGTCGTCTTATACGCCCAGTTGTCTTATACGCCGGAAAATACGGGTACATATTAAAAGCCAGTTTAAACAAAAATTTATTTGCCTGCCGGCAAAAGGAAAACAAGGAGGCCAGAGACGTGTACAAAGTCCAGTATAACCATCTCATTTCCACTGTCTCCCACTTAGCCTTATTTTACAGGATTGTTGAATATGAAATAGGATATACAACATATTGAATTCCTTGGAAAGAAGCTGATATGGTAACTAAGTTGTCAGATAAACAAAAGGTAGCATAGTTTAAAAATGTGTACATATCTCAAGTGGCCATAATAGATTACTAGTTACCTCAAATATCTAACAGGATATGCTTTTTTTGATCTTGTTTCAGAGATTTCCAGTGCCATGTGCAGCTCTTGAGTACTTAACTTTTTTAGCCTCTGGAGCTTAGAATTCATCACAGATAATTATAAAATCTAAATAGCTTTTTCCATATAGGGAAAACAATTTAAGAATATTTCTCCTCGTATAAACGTATAAATCAATAAAGAGTCCCATCGCACTTTTAAGACTAAAAAAATTACAGTGGGCCCTTGGTGTTCACTGGAGTTTGGTTCCAGGACACACCTACACCCACAATAGATGCCAAAATTTGTGGGTGTTCAAATACCATTATATACAATGGATAATAAGATGGTTTCCCTTATGTGAAATGGAAGAATCAAGGTGTACTTTTTGCAGTTTTTTCAAAAGTATTTTCAAGTCATGGATGGTTGAATTCACATATGCAGAATTTGTGGGGTTACCTGAAGCAGGTAGGTAAGTAGACAAAAGACAGTGAAAATACATCACAATAATAATGAAGAGGGACAAATTGTCTTACCACCTTTCTGGAACATTCTTCTGGTCTGCATGAAGGGAAGGGAGGGCACAATTCAGAGTAGACTGGCATAGGACAACGCAAGAATACTTGTGGGAAGGGATCTTTGGCCTTCAGCCTGTCGAGCTGGCAGACCTGCTCTAGCCACTGCCAACTTCTGTACCAGGGGTTAAGTTTTCTTAACATGGCTGATGAGCAGCATGTAAATACAGAGATGTTTTAATTTCATTCACATAAATTCTTTTAATATGCTGTCAAGTTTCCATATTCAATAGTCTAGTTACAAACTTTCTCAAACCTGGCAGCCTGGATTGACAAAATTTACTGTGTCCCCAGAATGGCCTTCCAACCAGCAATTTCATAAATATGCATGACACAAGATAATCTGTCTCTTTTATGATGTTGTTGCTCCATTTGGGGCTTTGCAAGAGTCCTACATCATGTGACTCACTCTGAAATGACAACAGTTTCCACACACAGACACACACACACACTCCAGGCTAAAACCTGGGGAAGGCAAGCTCTTTGTGTGTGATAAATTACCCATTCTTTCTCTTTCCATCCATAGACAACATTTGGGAGGGCTATATTTAACCTCTACCAAGAAGTTCATAATTTTGCCTAGGCTGGGAACTGGGAGATTAAAGGCTGCTCTACATGTTGCGAAAATAGCCATTGCTGTAACAGGAAAAGCAACTATTAGCCTTGTAAAAGTAGCCATTATTGTAGCCTTCATATTCCAGAGCAAGATGCATGTTTACTGCTGTTCTGCCACCTGTATCTGTATCTTATTTTAGGTGCTTCGTAGTTTGGTCAGAGACAGCATAAAACTCTTTGGCTGAGAGTTCTGAATGCCCCTAAACTCCTAATCCCAGGATTCCATAGGATGGATCCATGGCAGTTGAAATGGAATCATAGCACTATAATTCTGGAGTGTGAATGGGCCCAGGACAGCCCACATCTCACTTACCTTTAACTGTATCTATGCAGCCAAGATACATCACCAGCACAGATGCTCTTGGCTGGCTGGCTTTCACTGATGATTAGCAGGAACTGCCAGGAGTTTAGTTCTGGAGGAACCCACAACTTTCCATAAACCTGTCCCAGGTGGTTAACCAAAAGCTGTCAAATCTACTGGTCAAGGCATCTCTCTGGGCAGAAAAGGAATCTGATATACTAGACTGGTTCTGCTCATTGCTTCTCTGTCCAGCAGGAAGAAATTTGGTTTAAGATGTGGCCTTGCATATGTAATAATGGTCTTCTTTTGGTCTTCTTCTATTTTGGAGCCCTTAGATGTAGTGTGGCAGGTCGTTTTCACAACTCCTTTACAGTTCAGATAAAAGTGAAAAGGGATTCACCACTTTAAGCACAGTCTACACCCCTCTTGATGGATATGGAGTTTCATAATTAACATATAGCTTTGGACATGTTTTGAGGGGTCATAGTGGCCTACAAAAGTACATGTGTAAGAGTCATGCTGACCAGATGATTTGAATGAGACCTAGATAAAACAAAAGATAAGCACTGAGGGGTTTTGCTGAATACTTTACAACTCCCACAACATGCTCTTGCATTTTCTTTTGCAATGGCGACAAAAGAAAGTCATTGTTAGAACAATCAATGACCATACCTGTACCCTACCTTCTAATGTTCCTACATCTCTCTTCCTGCCCAAAACATCAAAGGATTATTTCAAATCTAATCAATAAACACTTCAGTGTTAATGGCCATTCCAGACCTTTTTGTTCAGTCCCTGGGAAAGCTATCATAGCCTTTGATCATACAAAGCACCCCTCAAGGGTATGGAATAGGGCAGTGATGGCAAACCTTTTAGAGACCGGGTGCCCAAACTGCAACCCCAAACACACTTATTTATTGCAAAGTGACACACCCCTCTGGCTTTCTATTAACGAACTCTGGTGAACTCTATGTTGCGGCGATGGCATGCATGCCCGCAGAGAGGGTTCTGAGTGCCACCTCTGACATGTGTGCCATAGGTTTGCCACCACTGGAATATGGTATAAGTAATCCTTCAGCCCTAGTCACATTGTTCACAGACTGGGGCTCCATTCACAAATCAGGATCCCACTGTGCAACCCTCAGACTTAAATCAGTTCTTGGATGTTTGTGTGCTCCATTGCACATTTCTAAATAAAAAATATCTTATTTACTGGAAACTGGAGTCTCTCTGCAGTTAGTCCTGGTATACACAGGTGAAAATATCCCCACAAGTTACTTTCCTCTCACAGGCCTCCTTTTGAGCCATAATTTTTTCAAGATTTGAAGGAGATGTTGGCCCTCTAGTGGAGACCCCCCAATGTCCCCCACCTTTTAGGGCAACATCACCCCTTGGCATGGAATCTAACATCCAGAGACTTCTTAATGCCACCGTTCAAAAGAGCAGTACAGCTATTCCTTTATTTTTTCCTTAATGCATTTGATGGAATGGGGGAAAATAGGAAAGAAACAGCCAGAAAAGATTACAGATAGAAAGCAGCAACATCCAAACACCCACAAAATGCCATAAATGAGGAATGATGACCCAATATCAAAGTTTCACCTGGAAGCTGGGCTGGCCTGATCTCCTGGCTCAAAACCTGGCTTGATTCTTGGCTTCTATTTGGCAATTGACTAGGACAATCACTTGGCAGTCACTTTGCAGAGTGGAGGGAGTCTTTTGTACCAGCATCTGCTTCCTGTGGTTATAATAGTTACTTTTCCTGAGGGCCTTGTACAGTCCTCTGTGTTTGCCCCAGAGAAAATATCAGCTAACTGGGCAACAGGAGTAGGACACCTGTCATGTTATATTACAGTCCCTCTATCTGGCTCATACCCACATTGGGTGTAAACATGTAAGTTAGAGTTGTGCTCAGTATGAGGATGACACAGTAGAAAGAGGCCACCTCCAGTGCCCTGTCCTTTCCTTCTTCTCCACTCAACCATGCAATGGGGAGGATGAGTAGGACAGGGAGGAATCCCCAAGCTATCTTTGATCTGGGATAGATAACATTGTTGTCGGAAGATTATGACAGGATTGTATAGAACATTTCAACACTAGATATTGCCTTGGATCCTATCCTGAGGAAATGGCTGAGTATAATATATTGTATTGTGGTTTATTTGTATGGAATTTTTAATGTTGTAAGCCACCCTGATTGCTCTGCAGAGGGGCGAGGTATAATTATTATTATTATTATTATTATTATAAATCAAATAAATAAAATAATAATAATACTGTGGTGGATGAAATGTTACTTAGAATCTAAATTGAATTTCAAGGGGTCCTTACTATCCAGGGTCAATAAATGCAAAGAAATCAGGATTCCCCCCAGCTCTGTAACTTGTAATTCTAAGATCTCAGGAAGCAGAGCTATCAGTATAGATGCCCAGAGGCAATAACTCTCAAACTCCTGAAAGCAAAGAGATGATATAGCCTGGAGCAGTCTGTTTATGTGTTTCAATGGAAGTTGGGATAGGTCTAGAAAGCACAGATGATAGGTGGAGAAGACTCAATTTTTTCACTGCTGTATTTCAGAGGAAGAAACTGGCAAAGCCACCTCTGTGTATTCCTTGCCTAAGAAAACCCTATGAAATTCATGAGGTTGCCATAAGTTGACAGGCAGCTTGAAAGTACATACACGTAAATATTATTTTAAAATAAGGTTTAAAATACTCCCCCTCCCTAAAGAGTATGCTAACAGAGTGTGAGATGAGAACAATAGAAGCAAGTTACTTCTTTGTATGAATAAATTAATCTGTACTGGAATCAAGGCTGAAAGGAGGGAAAGGTCACTTAGCTACCTGCAAGGAATCCTAAGACATCATGAATTCTCCTATTTTAATGGCATAGAAATTTGCAGGCCTAGAAACAGGAAGATAAAGAGAAATTTACTATAAACATGATTAATACAGAATCAAAAGTAAAAGAAAGAGCATCTGGAAATCTCATGAACTAGCAACAATAAAACATATGTTCTTAAGCTGAATGCACTCAAGCTTTCTACTATAGTTACATGCTCTCACATGGATATACATATATAGACAGAGAGATTGACACAGAGAGAGAGATCCAATGCAGCTGGCCACATAACCTAGAAAATAAAATGAATGAAAATATATATTTAGCCCAATAAAACAATTGGGGCAAGGAACCTGTTACCCAAAAAGCAGGGGGTCCTGGGAAGGCACCCACAAATTAATGTACTTTAGGGGAATTTTAGTAGCTCAAATAAAATTATATTTTGGCTGGGACAACATTCAGCCTAGTATCAACTCTGTGCATATTGGTTCCAAATCACACAGAACTCCAGAAGCAATTCCAAATAGGTTTTGTAGTTTTATTAATAATAATAAAAAATCAACCCATGCATGCACTCACACTCTCATGCACACAAAAAAAAAACTAACAAAGCAAAGGTGGGAGAAGGGGAAAAGTGGAGGCCTTGCTAATGGTGCTATCGTCCCGATCCTGAAGCTGGGCTCCAATTGATGGGCATCCAGAATGGAGGTAACTCAATAGCCGCCATGGCAAGTGGGGTGGCCATATTATTGAGAATCTAGTAGAGGTCAAACAGAGTGTCTGTCCTGCTTCAGACTAGACCAAATTGCTATTGTCTGGGTGGTGGTATATAAACTCAAAATCACATCCTGCAGTAGTAATCTCAGAATGAATGGATTACCTCACTGCTAAATGGTTTTCCAAGAGAGAAGAATGGTCAAGAGATTGAAAAAATTTATTGGCATAAATACCTCAGACAAAGGAAAATTTCTACTACTTGATAAAAGTCCTTTGTCTGTGTATACACAGCCACCTTCTTCGGCCAGAATCCCATCACATCCTCCATTGACAAAAGGAATTATTCTGATATCTTTGGGTGATCTCATTGTAGTGGGTGCCCTTGCTAGAGCCAACCAAATTTCCAAATATGGCATGGCCAAGTTTCCGCAGTGGGGTTGCCTTTCCAGGTCACCCATCACAACATCCCTTTTAATATTAAATTGATATCAAATTTGAGGGGTGATTAGGGGCCTGGCCTTGGGGTAACAAAACAATAACCAAATGTAAAAGAAAAAATACCTTGATGAAGGAATATAAATTATTTAATTATCCATTTTGAGCTCCTTCAGAATTCCAGAAGGCCACAGTACATTGACCAAATAGGACATCATTTAAGTGCTGGTCACTTTTGGAGTCTTTGGGTAGAAGGTTCTGGCTGATTCAGAGCGAGCAAAAATGCTGAAACATCAGAGCATTTTAAAGGCATTTAAAAGCAGATGGACATATTTTTCAGTTGAAAAACATAAGAATTTGAAGCTGAGGTGGTACTGGGACTTTGGGGAGGTCAGTAGGGATCTCACAATTCCCATCCTAGAATAGGACATGCAAATTGGACTCTTTGTGAAAAATACACATGGGTGACAAAACAAAAAGGAAAGGAAAAAAACTCAATGTAAGGTTCCAATGTCAGAGACCTGGTTAATCAAAACACAATGTCCACTAATATAGGCAAGGCATTTTGTTTTTGTTGCTATGGGCCTTCAAGTCATTTCCAATTTATGATGACTCCAAGGCAACCCTATCACGGGGTTTTCTTGGCAAGTATCTTCAGAGGGTTTTTTCCCCCTTCTCCATCCTCTCAGGCTGCCAAACTAAAAGTGTACATACATTTCAGTACAACATTTTCAGTAATCTAAGGCAAGACCAGCAGCCCCCCCCCCCCAAGGAATTTCTCTCCATACATAAGCCTTCTCTGTAAAGCTGCAACTGAAGCATCATCATCTCTCTCCCCATGCCCATGGAAGAAACCAGTGTTAATAATTTCAGTGCTGAAGAGCAATCTCGTGGAGTTCCATAACCTCCAAAATTTCACACATCAGAGTGTGGTCAATATGGCAAAAGTTATTAATGAGAAAGAACGTACTGTAGAATTTTACCATCCACAGGGGTTTGGTTCCAGAGCCCACTGCTGATGTGAAAAACTGCAGGCAGTCAAACCTCATGTTGTTCAATGGCAGCAACGTGCACATGGACACAGCAGCACACCTACATGGATGTGCCACCATTGAATAATATGGGGCATAGCAATCCACAGGTGATCAAATCCATGGATCGCCAACATGTTGATACAAAGAGTCCACTGTACAAGTTAAAAGAGGCTGAAGTGGGTTGCCTTTCCCTGAATCTACTAGGAAAGGCAACATTCCACCCCTTCTTCTCTCCTGCTAATTGAATCAAATGACTTCTATACTTTGAACTCAATTTGCAGCAACTGGTGTAAACTGAGGATGAGGTGGGAAAGTGGCAGGAAAAAAGAGAAACTGGGACATTTTTAAAATTAGCTGAGAAAAGTGAGATGATGGGGTTTAATCAGGACTGGCTCTGACAAATCAGGGCACTTGGAAGGTATCATGTCCCCCAGAAATCTGATCAGCTACAGGAATGTGTTGGAATACAGTATTTTGAATATATCTTATGCTCAGGCATATATATGTAAATATAAATCTCCTATCACAGAAAGTCCCCAGTGACCTACTTTAACAGGATGTGCAGTTTAGGATCATTTGGATTTTTGCTTTACTCTCAGCTGAGCATGTGGTAGCCCATATGATCTTAGAAACTAGACAAGGGCAGCCCTGGTTAATATTTTAAAGGGTGTCCACCAAGGAATGCCAGGTTCTACAAGCTACATCTCTGAGGAAGGTCATGGGTTTCAGTATTCCTTGCCTAAGAAAACCCTTTGAGTATTGCTCCCCTAAGGGGTGACTTGAAGGCACATGTGCATGTGCACACACACACCAACACACATGTGGGACCCCAATGAAGTTTGGAATCATGCTGCATGGGCAGGTGCAGTTTAAATGCTTCCCTGATGCCAGTGTTTTTTTCCTCCTATTCCCCACCTCCTGTGGGAGTAAAGAAGGAGAAGAAACTCTCCATTGGTGGCAATGGAGGCTTAATAAATGAACTGCCGTTGCAGCTTTCATTGTATTTCAGGCCTATCCAGTGAGGATGAAAAAACACAAGACAAAGAAGGAAGGAAAGGTTCAGCATCAATATTTTTAACAACCAAAACATTTTTCATATTGAAAAACAAATCTCAGTAAAACCTTGGAGAAATGGCTTCTCATGGCAGTTACCAATTCTGCAGGACCACATTGTTTCGGCTCCTTTGAACAGAATTCTGATTTCTGGAGACTGAAGCCCATGGAGACTTGAGAAAGGACAATGCTCGCCCTAACACAGACCCATTGGTTCTCAGTACTCCATGCTATGAGAACACAACACAGGATGAAATTCTCATTATCAATGCTTTCTGGTTGCTGCTGTAAATGTTCAGCATGACACAATCCACTAATTTATGAACAATGTGGCATCCATTCACAGAGAGATAGAAAGGCACACTGGCCCTAATGCCCCAAGGAGGAACTGTACTTTCTTTAAAACACAAAGAAAAGTCTCTTTGATCCTCATAATCTGTAAACAAAACTGTTAAATGCCTTTGTTGGGACATGTGGATCAGATATCACCAGCTCTTCCTGGCAATTTCTTGTAAACTAACTATGATCACAAACCTGTGGCGCAGACTGTAATGAAGAAGTTTTGTGGGGGGTTTTTTCTTCTGAACTGCTCTGGGTCAACAATTAAGCAATTTTGCAGAGAAAATCTTTCCAAGTTACTGGTTTTATTATCAAGAGGGACTCTGTTGGTATCATCTTGAAGTCAGGACAGAATACTTTGTCCCTATCTCACCCCTACCCTGCTTCATATTTCCCAAACCACACAGATTACCCAGAGGGTTTGGGGAGCTGAAACTGAAGGGAAGGTTTTCACATTCTTATTCCTGAATAGATTTCATGGAGTTCATTTCCAAAGTCTTTATTTTAGTTTCATGTGCTGCAAAGAGACTTCCATGCTAGAGAAGATGTGTGTGTGAGTATGTATGTGCCTTAAAGTCACCTCTTGATTTATGGCAATCCCATAAATTTCATAAAGTTTTCTTAGACAAGGAATGATCTGAGGTGGCTTTACCAGTTCCTTTCTCTGAAATATAGCCTACAGCAGCTGGGATTCCATAACAGTCTCCCATCCAAGTACTAACCAGGGCTGATGCTGCTTAGCTTATAAAGATGAGACAAAATCTGGTGCCTTAGGGTATTTATGCCCCTAACAGAGAAGATAACTTCTGTTTATCTCTAACAAGTGAGATTTTTTAAAAAAAAACAACCAATAGTAGTAGTAATTGGGGATATGTTCTGCTTTGATAGATTACCAGATGATTTCTGATGATGATTCATGTGCTAGAAAACACAATGAGGGAAGCAAGTGCAAAACATTTGCAGCAAATGGTGCTGAAAATACCTAAATTGGAGTCTTAAAAACACATCTCCCAAAAGTTGGGACTGTATCAAAACATCATTGCTAATGTTCAAAACATAAGGCCTCCACAGATGAAAATTGGGACTACCATTCTCCTTCCTCTCCCAAGGACAGTGGTTGTCTTCAAAGCAACCACCATTGCTGTTGTTGTTTCCAACACGGGTCTGTGTCTCCCACCATCACTGCTGTCCTCTCATTCTGCTCCCTCTGAGCCCTACCTAAACACCAGCTTGTGCTCCTTTACCACCTAATCACCCAGTTGGGGGAGTGACAGCACCAAGTCAGGCAGCTTCTGCTGAAGCCACAATGGACCACTGCTGCTTGGCATGGCTGAAAAAGACTAAGGAGGGTTGCAGACTGCCAGAAATAGTGTAAATTGAGTCCACTTTTAGGGTTAGGGTTAGTGCTAGGGAATCATGGGAATTGTTTTTTTTCCTGAGACATTGAGCCTTCTCTGTCAGAGAGCTCTGGTGCCACAATAAACTACAGTTCCCATGATTCCCTAGCCCTAACCCTAACCCTAAAAGTGGACTCAATTTGCACTATTTCTGGCAGTCTGCAACCCCCCTAAGCAAGACTGGATCCAGGAGGCAATAGTTCCATGGCTGCTTCTGCTTCCCTACATGGAGCTAGTAGACCTGCAAAAGACTGTGACAGCAGTTGTGGCTACATCAAGACCAAGGCCACTACTACCTCACCCCCATGTCCCACAATTGGAGCAGGAGATGAGGAAGAAGTGGCAACCTCTTTCATTGCACTTGCTGCTGCACACCTGGAACAACCTCTTGCTAAGTAAGGAGTCACCTTCCTTCTCCTTTTTTGACAGCTGTTATCATTTTCTCCACCCAGCCTACCTGAACGTTCACCAGTCATGCCGATTGACAGCCCCTGACAGTCTCCTCAGGAGGAGCCCCCCAAACTGGTGGTTTGTTGTTGTTAACTGCCCTCGAGTTGACCTGTCTCATGACAACCATATGGAATAGACATTTCCAAGACCCTCTGTCCTCCACTGCTTTGCTCAGGTCCAGTTCTGTGTGTGTCTATGTACCTTCAAGTCACCTGTTGACTTATGATGACCCCATGAATTTAATAAGATTATCTTAGGCAAAGGATCCTCAGAGGTAGTTTTGCCAGTTCCAGTTTTACAACTGAGTAAATCATTGTAGGGTTTATTTCATGCATTCAGCCCCAGCTTCACTAATTAGAGGCTGGATTCTTGGCATTTCCAGGTAGGACCAGGAAAGAATTTCCTGCCCAAATCTTTGGCCAGCTGCTACCATTCAGTTTTGTCTAAAAGTGGACAACTATTAACCTGAAGACATGTCTGTACTGCAGGACTCATCCCTCTTCACCATCTTTGCCAGGGCTGATGGGAACTACAATCCAACAAAATCTGAAGGCCACATTCACCCTGTCCACTCTTGAGAAATGTTTCCAGTTTTGGACAGAACCTAGGAAGAGCATTTGAGGGTGGAGCAGGGAAAAGGGCCTTTGGGACAACATTTCCCAGCCAACATAGTCAGCGCTCATTGGGGGATTCTGGGGTTGTAGTGCCAAAAAGTAAAATTTCCAAGATTCATTTTTATCATTTTACTCTGCATTTTACTCTGCATTTCAGGAGGTTTTCATAAAGGGTGTAAGCTGAATATGTCTATGTGTAATCAGATAATTCGTCTATCTTGCTTTGTATTGTCTGTTTTGAATATGGGAAACAGCACTTCAGATATACGTAGTACCCTTTATATACTACTATTTCTCATATTCAAAACCAATAATATAAAGCTAGGAAGATCAGTTATCTGACCCTGTATAAGGTAGCTTCCAGTATTCCTTAAGTCTCCATAAGTATTCTGGTTTAATACCCCAAGAAATATATCTTTTTGTTGCATTTTTTCAGCATTTAGCAACCATCTTGGTTCACTAGTGGTGCCAAGATGGCTGTCATTATTGAGCTGCCTTATACTGCATTCCTATGCATGGTGACTCAGAAGCAAATCCTACTGTCTTCAGTGGGGCTTACTCCAGCTTCGGTGCTAAACATATTTACTTGTAAGCCCTACAGAGACATGTGAGTGAACCTGTGTAGGATTGTGCTGCACCTGGTTCTCTATCTTCTTTGAGCCATTTAGAATAGATGGGGGAATGATGTGGCCCTCCAGATGTTATTGTACTTCCATCAGCCTTAGCTAGCATAGCCAGTGGTGAGGAATGCTGGGAGTTACAGTTCAATAACATCTGGAGGGCCACACTATTCCCATCTCAGGACTACAAACATTTTTTTTTCAAAACAGCAGTAAATAAGAGGTCATGTCTCAATTTTTACCCACCTGATAATATGTTGTGCTTTGTTTTGTCTTTTGGGCAAAGTCTTGCCTTCTGCCCTTCTTTGTTGACTTTTTCTCTTGCTTCCTCATCCATTCTGGCATTTCTTCCTGATGCCACTGAATATAATCTTGGATGCACCCCAAGAGTCAAAGCACACTGTGAAGGACAGAGGATGATTCCTGGGATGACTCCAGGCAAAGATTTTTGCTTTCCAGCAAGAAATCAAGAGGAAAACACAGTGGCTTTGGCTTCTCTTAAGCAGACTTAGGGCTGTACAGTCTAAACACTGTGCCAAGGGAGCGCCCTGATGCCACCTGCCATGAGGATGATGTGGAGGGTCACCTCACCCCGACTGCACCCCAAGCTGGCCCTTTTGGCTGTTCTGTACTGACTCTGACAGTGTTATTTGAAAGGCTAGACATGGAGGTATACAAAAGAGTCTGGTGGAGTGGTTAAAGTGATGGCTTAGGACTTGTGTGATCCATTTTCCAATGACTAGGATCTATTCCTCACTGGGCTATTAAACTCACTTGGGTAACCTTGACCCAGTCTCTCTCTCTCACCCTGCAGCTACCTCGCAGGGTTGTTGTGACAGTAAAGCTGGGGGAGGAGCCAAATATACCATCTTGAGCTCTTTGGAGATAAAGTACGATGTAAATGTCACTTTGGCTACTAAAGTGGGCTCTCAGTATCCCTTGAGGTTTGGTTCCAAGACCCTCCATGGATACCAAAATCCATGGATGCTCATGTCCCACTAAATACAATGGTGTAGTAAAATGGTGTCCCGTATATAAAAATCAAGGTTTGCTTTCTGGATTTAAAAAAACATATTTTCAAGCCATGGGTGACAGAACCCATGGATACAGAATTAATTGATACAGAGGGCTGACTGTAATAGTAGTTTTTGTGGTTCTAAACAAGATTAATTGAGATCACACAGTGAACCCAAAAAAAATCCATGGCTGTTTCCTCCTGTTTTTCCCTGCTGTTTTGGCGTTCTGGCAGAAATGCACATCAAGGCATGTATGCAGCTGATTCTTTTTTATTTACAGGTAAACAGTGGACCAGTAAATTGAGACCTGACTTCCATGTCAATGTGTCTAAGAGAGCAGCATAAGTATGGATTCACATATTGATTTTGAATGTTGTCAAATGTGTGTTAGGTACAGCTCCAGCCTTTCTAACACAGATTTGCTACGCAAATGTTAGTGTAACACATCCTGAGCTCATCATGGGGTGCCCAGAAGAATTGTCTTAAAGATATGCTTCTTTTTTCCATAGCTAGCAGGAAGGGCTTCACTTACATGTGTATCCCTGAGCTACCTATGTACCACTCAGATGATTTACAAAGCCAGAGAGGCTTAATTTCAGAAATGAAAGGAGCTTGCTAGTGTTTATGTGTCCATGTACACACACATTGAAGACATTGGTAGTTCAAGAAACATTTCTTATACTATATTTTAGCAGAAAATTGAAGTATGAGGATGAAAAGCTGACAAGCAGACAGTCCCCCAACTGTCTTCTAGATTTTCTTGCTCCACAGATCTGAATTGCTTTCAGACTTCATCTTTAGTGGGGAGATGTGGTTTATCCAGAAAATGCTGGGAGAAGTTGTTTTGGTGGACTGCAGAATGGCTATGCTAGCTAGGGGATTTTGCAGATAGTGGTGGAAACAAGTACCTTTCTCAAGCTTTATTCTAAAACTAGGAAAATTACTGGTTCCAAAATACTGTAATAAAAGCAGACTGGAGTGTCATGCAAAATAAAACAGTATGCAAAGGGATCTTGTAGCACCTTTTGAGACTAACCGAAAAAAAGAGGTTGGTAGCATGAGTTTTTGTAGACTTGAGGCTACTTCCTTACATGCATGCAAGATTCTTTTGCATACTGATTATCCAGACTAACACGGCTATGTCTTTGAATTCTACCATGCAAAATAAAAAGAAACTAAAACACTGTCATGGCCCAAGACCTAAGAGTTTATCGTATTAAAAAATAAACCATCTTACCCCTGCTGTTTTGAATTCTATTACGGGATGCAGCCAGGTGCAAGATGCCACCAATGGCAACACTTGGCTGCATCCCACTTAAAACCCGACTAAAATCCATGCTCAACGCAGCTAAAATCTGCGCTCACTGATTTTCAAAGCTTCACAACTTTACAAATCAGCCAGCTGAGTGCAGATTTTAGCCGGGTTTTAGGTGAGATGCAGCCAGGCAGTGGCAGCGGTGGCATTTTGCATGCGATAATACCCAGCTGCATCCCGTAATAGAATTCAAAATGGCAGGGTAAGACAATTTATTTTTTAATGCGATAAACTCCCTAGTTTCTGAGGATGAGGATGATGCCCCAGGTTCAACTGTGGAATGGCAGCCCCAGGATGCAACTAACCATGAACCACCATAAGTTGATCAAACTCAGGCACCACAGAACAGCAGGAGCCATCAGGCGAGGAAACGGCCCCCAAGTTCTCCAATCCAGTGGGCAGAGAAGAGAGCAGAACAAAATTGGTCTATGAGGCTTGTTGACAAACAGCAGGGGAAGTCATCTTTATCAAGGACAGCTGGCTGCAGCCAATTTAAGAGACAGCTCTGACCCATGTTCCCTGCTGGAAACTGTTGGATTGCCAGTTCTGGCTTGGCATTCCTATGATTTTGCTTTAGATTCCTGAGACCCTGACTGACAACCCTGTTTGACTCTCAGAACTTAGAACTGCCTTTGATTTCTCTCCTGTCAGTCTCTTTTGCAATAGATCCTTACAGACAAGCTTGCTGTCAGAGACTTTTGTTTGATTTACTGCCCTTGCTTTAACCGTTGTTATCTGTGAGAGTTCTGAATTAATTGCTTCATCCCTAGCAACAGTCTGTAAGTGTGTCAAAACCTGAACCAGGACAAACATCCACAACAAAACCCAGAGGGATGGGTGTCACATCTGTACTAAATCTGAATTCCTTCTCAATTGCCAAGCACCTTGGCCAAATGGATGCAGTTGTTTTTCCTTCGAACGTTACATCTGGAGCCTGAGCCAGAGGTTTTATTTCTTGAATTCTAATTACATAGTCTTAAAAGGTCACCCAGAAGGAAGGATGGCAGAGGAGTTTGCATGTAAAGCCAAGGGGGAATTAGAGTGCCATGAAACCTGAAAGATCATCTCTTTCAGCCCAAAGAGCATGAAACAGGATTTCCAGCCAGATTTTTTGTAAGCCTGTTGGTAATATAAAGTGAGCAGTAGGAAATATTAAGACAGTACATGAAACTTTGGCTGCATATTCGTCTGAATGAGAAAAGGAACAGAAGAAGCAGCCAAAAACTCTACATCCCAGACTGAAAAAACAACAGCCCCAAAAACAGTTTAATGGAATGGCTCAGGAATGATGCCTGTGAGGATATCTACAGTTTCGTGATCAAGTTTAAAACACTGGTTGCCATAAAATTGTCTGGAGAATCTCAATACAGTTCTTACTTCTCCCCAAAGCTAGAAACAAATTGTTATCCAAATATCACTCTCATTAGTTCCATGCAATAGAATTTCACATTTCAATTTAAGAAAGAGAAATGTGGAGTCAGTGCACACTGGCATACATTTCATAACTCTAGAGATTTTTTTTCCACAGTAGTTAGTCTCCCAACCAAATAGTAGACAACAATGTCTTGGCAGGAAAATACACCTGATAGAATCCCCTGAGAACACAGGCTGCTTTTTGAATTTTAAATGCAAAACCTGAGCTCATTAAGAGATATCTGCTACTTAAGAAGTAGAAGATGCTGGGATAATTGTCAGTGTTATTCAGTTAGAAATCTGATCTGAAATTAGCTGCTGGGTTGATCCTAATCAAAACAGTGGCTTTTTGACTGAATTCACAAGCCTCCCCTACCTAGCACTGTGGTAAATGTTCTTCTGTTTTGACAATTTTGATATCAAAATGGTGCTGTTATGAGATGGAAGGGTTGTCTTCTACAAAATTAGATGCCCTTTTGTAATCAGTCCCCTTCCTACTCTGGGGGGGGGGGTCCCTGAAGAATATCTAGCTACCCCTCTGAACCAATAACAGTGCAAAGTTTCTGGAGAACCTGACTTGTGCTTTTCCAGCTCTGACTCCACAGAGGCCTTCCCTTCTCCTTTCCCTGTTGAAGACGAGAATCCAATATGTATACACACACACATAAACACACTAAGCAAAGTATATGAAAAGAGTATGGGAGAGTCAAAATCTGTAAAATAAACTTTATTCTAAGCAAGCAATCTACATTAGGCACCTTCAGGCAGTCACTTAATAGTTATAAAGTTTTAACATTCTAGGTCATATTCAGCCAAGGTTGAAAAGAAATATAATTCCCTAATGGAACTAGCTAGATATTTTCTCATTTACTCACAATACTGATGGAGTGTGAGTCCTGGATGGTCATGGGGAGGCTGAGAGGCTTGCTGCCTTTGTCCACCCTCCACCAACCAAGCTTCCTTTATGTAGGACAAGAGCTCCAATCCTTGGTCTCTCTTTATCTTCTCATTCATGGTATCCCAAGGTTTTTATAACCTCTCCTGGGCAGCATCTCAAAGCTTTAGAACTCTGCTCAAGTGCTCATCTCATTGAGCAATTGTCTCTCATGATCTCTGACTCCTCTGTGGGCTCATTCACACTCACTTTTTTGTAACGGAGAGATCCGCATCTCTGCACTGATTCAGAATCGGTTTGCTATTCCCAAAGTGTTTTACGCTACAGAATCTCTCCAGGATATTTAAACTTGGTTGCAGTTCCCACTTGCCACTGTTTTGGATCAAAATGGAGGTGCCTCCATTTCCAGAATAGTGGCAGTGCAATCTGAATCGATCTGATGGCTTATTCACACTATCAGAGATGTGAATTGTTATGGTTCTTTAAAAAAAGAACTGGTAAAGGACCTGGTGTCAAATGCACCAGTTTAAGTGGGCTTTTCAGTCACCGTCACGGCAAACTGCACTGAGTGCAGGTGGGGCAAATGTGAACTTCATGGAAATAAACCAGTTCCACACCAGTTTATTTCTGTAATGTGGATGATCCCTGTGACACTGACCCCACTAAATCTAACTTAATCCAACAAATCATTAACCATTTGCTTACATGGAGGGGAGACCATACCCCTCAGCTGTGTCACCCAGATAATGGAAGAGCCTATTAGCACACCTTCCTTACTCACCTGGGAAACATTCTCCAATTACCTGTTGCCTTGGGGTAATTTTTTAATGTGAGTTTTCTTCGTAAGAATACTCATCTCAACCAATCAGAGAACACATAGTGATTAGGATGGGTCCATGAAACCACATGAACAGTGAGCTTTGCATGGGTGACAATATCAGTGATGGCAAAATTAACCTAACTGAGTGGAATGTTTCAGCAGGACTGTGTCCATGATGCTGACACTATCTGGCCAGTGCTCCTTTTTTTTACCAAGCTATTCAGTTTTCCTTGCCTATCCTTGCTCTTGGTGGCTTTATTGCCAAGGCATCCAGGCTGCTGTTACACTGCTACCATGTTTAAACATCTACATCTTTGCTGCTCTTGGCAGGCAAGCCCAGCAATTGCTCTCCCCACTCCACAATAACCAAATACTTTCATCTTCTTAGTGTCACCCCAAAAATCACTAAAAGAGAAGGTGCTTCTAACCATTCCCTGGAATGTATGCATCTGAGCCTTTGTTCTAATGAGTTTCTATGGGAATATTTTTGGAGGGGGTTGTTTTTGTTTTAGCATCTGTGCCATTATATTCTATACAAATTGAAGATGGTCAGAAATTCCAACTTTCTGTGCCCTATTATGCTCCAGCTGCACCCTCATAACTATATATCTGCTAATATACCTGTGGTTTGAGATTAACTCCATCCATGTGTCTGAAGAAGTGGAATTAAATCCATGAAAGGTCATGCTAAAATAAACTAGTTAGTCTTAAAGATGCTGCCAGATTTCTCCTTCCCACCTACCTTTTCCCTTTCCATAGGAAGGGAATACCACGTCTCTTGTTTCGGTCTTGTATGGCCTATATCTATTTCCCCTACCATAATCCCTTCATAGTTCACTTATGTCTTATCAGCATAAAAAGCAAGGGTAGATATTCTATGGTTTCATCACAAATGTAGTATACCTAATTTTAAATTAAGTCTAGCGAGGCTCTCCTTCTTTAAGCTATATCAAATGTTTGCTGGATTAGATCATGGTGCATCTCAGCCAGTATTTTTTTGCATGAAGCTATCTGGCACTAGCTCAACTTCCCTCAGCCTCGTAGCCTTCAGATGTGGTAGGCATTTAAGCCCTATCCAGGGCTATAGTTGAACTGGAGATGGAATGTGGGCATGTGCATAAACTCTTCCCTTCACATCTTTGTGCTCCAGGCATAGTATTATGGTGTAGCCAAGGGTCTAATTAAAGGGGAATTTATGATTATTGCGAGATGGGCCGGCTACTGTGCCCTGCGGTACCGTCTTCCCTAGGTGTATACCGAGAAGACCAGGGAATCCCAGAAATAGGACTGAGGCAGATGCTTCCAATGAATATATTTTTATTATAAGGCAAAATCACACTAACATGCACTCACACACTCACTCAAGGCTCAGGAAAGTCAAGGTTGGAGGTTGGAATAGATGGCAGGCTTTGCTAAGGGAGATGCTTACCGAAATGTAGTCTTCCTCCGGGAAACGGATGGGACGAGAGGCGATGGGGGACAAGCCTGACTCCGCAGCGTGGGTTTGAGCGGGCTTGCCGGTAACTAACTTCAGAGGTCAGAGTGACGTGGAGTCGTTTAGACCAAGAAGGTAGCACACAAACTGGCTAAAATCTGGGGCTTATATAGGGCCAAACGGGCCTTGAGGCTAAAGGTGATGATTGCGATGATGGCACCCTGCGGTATAGGGTCCCATTGTATTTGGTGATCTTAATCCGAGGGTCTCATGTCCTGGGGGAATGAATGAATAGGTGACACAAAGCACCTTCCAATGAGTGGGGGTGTGTGAGACTGGATGGCACAATACACACATCACACCCTTGATGGCTGAGGGTGCTTGTGACTGGGTGCCACAATACATTCGAGTGATTGGGATGATTTGATCAGGGGGAAATCCCATCAGCAACTCTCCTAGACTATCTGGGGCTATTCAGCGGGGATTAAGGGTGGTGGCCCATGCCATGGGCGCAGAGGATTTTTGCCTCCAATTCTACTGCCAGAGTTCATCTGGAGGTCATTATGGAATTTCATATTTTTGATAGCAAGGGAACCATGGGTCATATTTGGATATTAAGGACTATGGGTAACATTTCCCCCCCCTTCGGGAATCATGAGGCCGCACGGGTGATCGCGTGGACGAGTGGTTCCCGAATTACCTTTAGCCAAATAAATTTAGGGGTGTGAATGTTAGGGAGGACGTCCTATCACGGGAAGCAGCTCGACTGCAAAGTCTGCCTTAAGGAAGTGGATTTCTGGGTATACACACACACATCCAAACTAAAAGCAGTATGAATTAACACATAAGTAATCAATAATAACACATATGAGAGAGTTACAGTCTGTAAAATGCGGGCACATTCACGTTTCATGTGTTCTAATGGTGTATGAGGCAGCAGAGTTTGTGTTTTAATATGAGAGTGGTTGGGAAGAACCATGTGTGCCTGAGACTGTGGGCACTGAAACTTCTGCAATCATGACTTGTGTTATGGCAGTCCAACGGCACAGAGTTCTTTTGGAGGATTTCCGGCTGCTCTCCTTCAGGGAGACCTTGCCAAGTAGGGGTGGTAGCAAGCATGTGGGTGCTGTCAACCTTGGCAGTGAGGAGGCTTGTCTGGATGCGGGCCGCGCCATGGAGGACAGGAGCATCGGCAGGGTTCGTGGAGGACATCTTTCCTGGACGTCAATGGCGTCTTCTGTGGGGTTTGTTCCAGTGTAAATGCGTAGGGGGCTTACCTTCCCCTTGATGAGGGATCGGGAGTCATGCAAGGAAGGGTTAAAAGAAGGGTTGGATCATGCCGGGAAAGGTCTCTGTTTGGGCTATCGGTGATGTTTATTGCCTGAATAGCCCTCTGTTTGTTTTGAGAGTCCCAGTTTCGGATTAGTCCGAAAGCTGAGAGTCGATTTGAGTGGAGATGTTTAAAAGGGGGTTGGTCATCATTACCTTGAAGGTAATGCGAGCCGGTGTGGTGTCTGAAATTTGAAAAGTAGACATGAAAAGGGAAAGGAATCCTCCCCCCCCTAGGCCCCTTCGTGGCCCCATCTCCAGAGGATAAAGAGTTAGCAAGACAGACATGCAAGAGGGCCGGGCCGCAGGCGGCTAGCCCAGAGATTGGTTGCCTGCTATTTTAGTATGCAAATGACTGTGATGGGTTCCTAGCCGCGGGCTCGCCATGAGCTGCGGCAGCGGCCTCCCGGTTGTGCTATCAATCCCTTGGTGGGAACTAGGCATGAAGCCTAGTGGGTCCTAGTAGTTGGATGTTAGGGGAGTTCTAGTTTGTATCTCATGGCCCGGAATTTTGCCATCTGTCTCCGTGTCCAGCATATTAGACTGGCAGATCCTATCATTGTGATGACTTGTAGGAGTGTAATTATTGCCAGAGGATTAGTGATTAGCTTTAGGATCGCCTGTCCAGTGGCGGTCCAGTCCCAATTGCCCCACCAGGAATTGGTGGTGGCCTGCTTTATGGATTGGGTCAGTTGTATGATTTGTTTTGCCTGGAAGTCTACCTTTATTTTGATCTGATCCTCAGTTTTCTCAATTTGTTTGGCGGCCTCGCTAAGGTTATTAAGCAGGCGCAGCCATTTAGAAATCTGTAGCTCTTCTTCCAAATGGAAGCCAGTCAGTGTGGTTTGGTTGATGTGGAATGTATTCTCACTAATGTATTCCTTAGCAGTCTCATGTAGGTAAAAATCTCTATTAAAGCAATCCCTAACATGGACTCTACAGAAGCAGGGGTTTCCTTTGGCCCTATCTATGTCTAAAGTGCATTCATATGGCATGAGGAGGATCTCCTGACAGGGGGTGCGGAGACGGAAACAGTCGTGGGTTATCTGAACCAGTAAAGTCTGTGTCACCGGGGTGACAATATGCTCTTGGGTGGTTTGGATAGGGGTTCCTTCCAATCCATCATAGCAGTGCATCCACTGGTGATTACTGATGCATCCTGAGAGATCGTATAAGTGGGTGCCATTTGTCCAGTGTGCAATCTGGACGGGAATCACGGTAGCGTTGCTGTCTGCTAGTGGAAGTCCTAAATGAGAAACTGGGTGTATAAGTAGGGGATTTTGGATCTTTTCATGATAGACACCTATTTTAAGGATCATGTCTTGCCACTGTGCTCCAATTATTTTTATTAACTCTGTGGGGTGTTGGACGGAGTCCGGGTACCGGATCTTGAACAATCCCAAGACCTCCGGGTGTATCAGTTTCATGAGCGAGGCTTGTATTAACTGTGATGCAAATGTTATGAGACTATTTTGTATCTGAGTACATTGGATTGCTATGGATAGATTATATAGGCTTTTGTGTAAGGAGACTCCCAGGTCTATAATGATTTCTCTCTCTACTCCCACCCATTGTGGCAGGATGTGTCCTAAAATATCAATGCC
The DNA here is from genome assembly GCA_026167975.1 of Phrynosoma blainvillii. Lineage (NCBI taxonomy): Eukaryota > Metazoa > Chordata > Lepidosauria > Squamata > Phrynosomatidae > Phrynosoma > Phrynosoma blainvillii. The sequence goes on along the minus strand of JANUYF010000002.1, from coordinate 220,857,154 downwards.
CTGGGCCACATTGGTCATCCCTGACGCTATGGATATGCCTAAGTCTTTGGTGCGGGAGCCTACTAGTCCTAACTTGTTTGCCAGTACCTCATTGTCTATGGCATTTAGTATACTGCCTCCTATCCCTATGCCTCCCAAGACGTTTCCCATGGTGTCTCTCTGGCTCCTGAAGAGCGGGTGGGTTAGCGGTCGCCACCTCTCTTCTAAATCTTCCCATTGGGCCCAAGCGGCAGTTACATATCGGCTGCAAATGGGGATCGTTTTGGCCACATTGACAGCTGTCAAATTGAGGGCTAAGGTGGTCACAATGGGCTGGGCTTCAGTGTATGCGAAAAGGGAGATGTCCCTCCGGATTATTAGGCTGCCTATATACATAGATGGTTTTTCTATTAAGGTGGGAGTTGCTCGGGGAGTGAAAGGGCACTGCATCTCTGCACACGTTATGCTGCAGTTAGTGGGGGTTTGTCGGTATGTATGACACAAGAAGAGCCTAGTCTTCCAGGTCCAAGTAGGGCGGCAGTGTGGGTCTATTGTGAGTGAGGTGTGGAAGGAAGCTGGCACTCGGCTAGCTGGAGGGTCAAACCTATGGCGGTTCCACACTCCTGGGGTAAGGGGAAGGCTGCCGGCGTCCGCCTCCACCCATGTGTGGGACCGGGGTCCAGACATGATTATTTCGGACCTGATGGTTTGACTGCCTGTTATGTAAACTCTGGTTTTAATTTTGAGGGGGAGCTGTCGGTCATACCACTGGCGAACCTCTCCCATGGCATCTAATACCTCAAACATCCCCGGGTAGGGTGGTGCCCAGTGGCACTCACTCTCTAGGTTATACTGCCACGTGACCTCGAACTGCGTTGGATAGGTGGGGAGGGAGCTACCTGTCCACATCCAGGCCAGGATCCAGAGGGTCCCAATGTGCTGCGCCATCCCGTGTCCCTGTTAAGTATACAGAGAGGCGGATTGAGCTTAGCTATCCTCTATCGTGGCAAAGGACAGTCTCTGCAAGATCTACCAGGGGCATTTCGGGCAAGTCTTGGATAGCTTTAACTGGTGTGGGTCCTCCCTTCCACTCTTTGAGCTGGGAAGCGTGAAAATATTTTAGCCTATCTCCCTTCCGGTGGGGAATTCGCAGCTGATAGACAGTAGGGGAGATCCTAGCAGTGATTTCTACCGGGCCAACCCATTTGGCTGCTAACACATGCTTATTCTGGGTGAAATTTCTGTACATTACCAGCTGTCCAGGATCCCACTGTTGGGGGTTTCTGATCCACCCAAATTTACGGTCCATGGCCTGCATATTTTTCCCTAAGTTTTTGGCCACCTGTCGGTGTATCACGCCCAATTCCTGTAGGAGTGTCTTAATCCATTCGTGATTTAACAGTGCAGGTTCTAGCTCGGAGGGAATGGTTGTGTTTAACCAGAAAGCTTCAGGCATGAGCATTCTGCGCCCGGTCATGACCTTATGTGGCGTAAAGCCATGGGAGGCCACTGTGCCTCGGAAGGCCATCAAAATTATGGGGAGTTTTGCATCCCAGTCTTTTCCTGAGGCTTTTACTACCTTGCGCAGCGCTTCTTTGAGTGATCTATTGGTGCGCTCCACCGCGCCGGAACTTTGTGGGCGATAGGGGATGTGGAAGCGCTGTCGGATGCCCAGGGCTCTGCACAGTTCTTGCATAATTTCTCCTGTAAAGTGGGGGCCTGAGTCATGGTCTATCTCCCGAACCATCCCGAATCGTGAGAAGACCTGGGTGAACAATATCCGTGCCGTGGTGGCCGCGGTATTGTCTTTAGTCGGGAACGCTTCCACCCACTTACTGAAGGGGTCTATGATTGTGAGGCAGTATTTATTCTGCCTGGGGGTAGTGGGCAAGGGACCTATGAAATCAATTTGGATTCGAGTCCAAGGTCCTTCAATTCTTTGGTGTCTCAATGGGGCCTTAGGGCCCCCCGGGTCCGCATTGACCATGGCACAGGATAGACAGTTATCCACCCATTGGTCAATGTCTGCTCGCATCTTGGGCCACCATCCCGTCTCTCGAACCCTCTCATACGTGCTCTGCTTGCCCCGGTGTCCCACCTCATGGACGAACTGGATTAAATCTCCACGGATGTCTCTGGGGACTATCCAGCTATGACTGCCCTCCGCATCTACTGCCCACCATACCTCTTCCTTCTGTTCTATTTTATACTTGCCGGTGGGGTCCCTACCGGCGTTTATCAATTCTTGGATCTCTGTGTCTCCCTTCTGTAGTTGGGCTAGATCTAATGTGGGGGGCACCAATGGTTCCTTGGGTTTTACATTTATGGGATGAAGGGGCTGAGGGGGTTCTAGCATGGATGCGGCCTCTTTGGCTAGGGTGTCCGCCCGGTTGTTCCATACTGCTTCCTCCTGGTTGCCCTTTTGATGTCCCTTTACAAAGGCTATCCGCGTAGGAGCGGTGCGCTTTAGGAGCAGAACTGCTACTTCTCTCCATTTGTCAACGTGGGCCACCGGCTTTCCATCATTGGTCGTCCACTCTCGCTCAAGCCAAATAGGGAGCCAATCTAAAGCTGCATTCACGGTCCACTGGGAGTCTGTAAACACCGCCACTGGGAGGTCTAGGGGCTCGAAGTGGAGGACGGCTAAAAGAGCCTCCACTTCGGCTGCCTGGCTAGAATGGGGGAGTGCTGGTCCCTGCAGTGTGTGAGCGTCATTAACTCGGATGGCCCCGTATCCCGTTTTGCGGGCGCCGTTAAGGCAATACGAGGATCCATCGCAAAACCAGCATTGGAACCCTTGAGCTAATAATTGTTGGAGGGGTTCCCCGGGCTTCACCGGCCATTTGTTCTCTGGGATTGGGGGCAAGGGACATTCGTGGGCGGCTCCCGTCACTATCAGCCCATAGGGAGCAGTTGGCTCGCTGGCTTGTTTTTGGAAATCTATCCCTCTTTTTACCAGCTCTATGGTCCACTTGGCGATCCGGGAGCTATGGACTTGTCCGTCTTGGATCTTTCCGGACAGAATAAATTTCAGTGGCGTGTGTGGGGTTTGGATAATGACCCGGGCTCCTCCGATAATGAATTCCCACTTGGTGAGGGCCCAAACCAGGGCCATGCAGTTTTTTTCACAAGGGTTAAACTTTATCTCAGTAGGGGTGAGGTTGCGCGAGGCATATGCTACTGCCCTCTGGGAGCCATTTCGCTGCTGTAGCAGGACGGCCCCAATATGATTATCTGAGACGGCCAGTTGGATGTAGAAGGGCTTGGTGACATCAGGGTGCACCAAAGCAGGAGCTCTGGCTAGATCTCGTTTTAGAGTGGCTAACGCCTCCTCCTGCTTGGGTCCCCATTCCCACGTGACTCCTTTCTTCAGAAGGGCATATAGGGGCTTTGCCTTGATAGAGAAGGCTTCAATGAACTCTCGTGAGAAATTAAAGGTGCCCAACAAGGCTCTCAGAGAGGCTACATCTGTGGGGGCAGGGAGCTTGCCTATGGTCTCTACCCTCTGAGAATCTGGGGTCCGACATTCTGGCTGGAGGCTCAGGCCCAGATATCGGACATGTGTTTGAACCAACTGGGCCTTGTCCCGATTTGCCTTAAACCCAGTCTCACAGATGAGCTGCAGGACTTCACGAGTGATGTCCGCGGTCTTTTCTTTAGTCTCGGAGTGTACCAGAATGTCATCCACGTATGACAAGACATGGGGGCGCGAAGCTGGGCGCAACTTAGTCCACATCTTGACCACGTGGGAATGACATATGCTGGGACTCGAGTGAAATCCCTGTGGGCATCTCTTGAATGCCATTTGCTCCCCTCTGAATTCGAAGGCGAATTTATAAAAACAGCTCTCGTGTAGGGGGATGGAGTGAAAGGCGTTGGCCAGATCAATGACGCTGTAGAAGCGTGCCCCAGCTGCAATGGCTGCTAAGATCTCGTTGTACTTGGCCACGACGGGGGCTACGGGAGGAGTGACGGCGTTAAGGGCTCTAAAGTCTACAGTCATCCTCCAAGTTATCCCATCGGATTTGAGTACCGGCCAGAGCGGGGAGTTGCACACCGACTGCATGGGTGTAATTACATCCCATCTCAACAGCCCTTCTATGGTCTTGGCTATGCCCTCCTCAGCGGCGCGGGGGTATCTGTATTGTTTTTGAGGGGGGGGGTCCCTCCCTTCAATGAGGACACAGGCCCCTTTAACGGTGCCGCATTCCATTTTATCTGTAATCCACACCTCCGGGAAATCCTGGACCCAGGGGTCTGTGGCCAGGGGAGAGAGAGGCAATGGAGCCTTAAGGGCTGCACAGCGGTGTATGGCCGAAATGTGTAGCGGGCCATCTTCCAACTGCCATAGGAAGCCGTTAGCCAAGTCTAAGGTCAATCGGTGGCGTTTGAGATATCCTATGCCTAAAATACCATCGTCTTCCCCCTGGTTCTCACAGGCACGGATGAAGTCACTAATGGGGCCGAGTTTTAGGGGAATGTCTTTCCAGATCGCGGCTCTCTGCTGCCCTTTCCCATATCCTACCAGCTGCATGCTCTCCCTAGTTCGGGACCCTGCTTTCGCTAGATCGGGGTGAAGGGTGTTGATGGCGGCTCCCGAGTCGACCAGGAGTCGTGCGGTGGCCCTGGGCTCAGAGCCAATTCCGGCCTCCACTATGGGGCGCCCCCAAGGGTCAGGGATCAGCTGGGCTACTATCTGGGGGCAAGGGAATACCTTGGAGCTCATGGCTGGCGGGGCGGTTTTATTGGCCGTAAGCGGGGAGAGGGAAGCCACCGGGGCCTCCTTGTAAGAGGCTTTCACTGGCCCCGTGCGTTTGAGTTGGGCAGGAGGGGTGTCGACCCATGGGATCCATGACCCTGCCCGTGTCCTCGGTGAACGAGGGGATCCCGGGCACCCCTATTCAGTGGATTCAGGCATCGGAGGGCCCCCCCTCCTGGCTTCCTCCGCCAGTATCTTGGCGTATGTGGAGAGTATAACTTCTGTGGGCTGCCTGTCTAAGAGGTCCATGTTGTACCCCCGCATGACCAGCGCATCCCACGCATCCCTCCTAACCTTATCATCCTTGAGGTGCAAGTAGGCCTTTCCACTGTCCCGCTTCATCCCCTCTCGGCACTGAAAGGGCTTTTTGAACTCCCGTTTATATCCACTGAGTTGTCCCTTCGCTTCCTTTTCTCTCTTGTCTTGATCTACTGGCAGGGGCTGGGAATGAGGGCCGGTATTTCGGTAGGTAACTGTCTGTATGGGGTCTCCCTCCCGGTGCCCCTTTTTTCCTCCTCCCCGGGTGCTTTTCCCCGCGTCTCTCCCGAGGTCCACATTGGCCCTACGGGTCCAAAACACCTCCGAGGCTGCGCGGATGTGCTCCATGAAGGCAGCCCAGGTCAGTGTGTTTAGGTTCAGGGATACTGCACCTAAATAGGTCTTGGCGGACTCATGGAGTCCGCTGTACACCTCCCTGATGAGTGCCTGGTTGTTGAGGACAGGCTGTCCAGCCTCGTCTATCTCAATTTCGCCGGCCAGGATTCCCAACATCTTCTTTCGTGCCACATATGAGTCAGGGGCTTCGTCCGGGCTCTGGGCTTCACTTTGGTATTTTGTCCTCAAGATTGACCCCGGCCAAAGGATTTTTGCTACCCTAGCCATCCACTCATGCAGGTCTAGGCTGGCCAGGTCTTGGTTTATTGCGGCGGCCTCAAAAGCGCCGTAATATGCCGGATCTAAGCACATCCTGGCGACCTGAACAAGGTCTTGTCCCTTTGCCTTTGGATATGAGAGGAACATGGAGGTCATCCAGTGTACCCCGGTCTGGGCGTCAAGGCGGCCCAAATGGTCCGCTATAGCCTTGGTCTCCGTCAGGGACCATGTGACCGTCTCAATCACAGTTTTGGTGACCGTGCGGTCATCCTCAGACTCTTCCCGGGTTTCTACCATCCTCCTGGTCTTTACTGGCTGGAGTGGAGCTGGAGGGTCGGCGGCCGGGCTCTCGGATGAGCTGCAGGCAGCCAAGTCTTTTCCCTCTCTATCCAGCCACTGTGGGTTGTATGGGGGTTGGGCCCTCGCTTCCTCTGGCAAGGGGTCCTGCATGGCCCCCTTCCAGTCCACGGCCTTGAGATATTGGGGGCTTACAGTGGACACCACAGACTGTTGTAGGTCTAGCCTAGCTTCTAGTTCATGGATCCGTCGTTCACACTCGGTGTGATCGGCGGTTGCGTTTCCCTCTGAATTGCGGGCCAGCACGTAGTCCGCGGCTTGCTTAGCCTGTCTCAATTTTTCTTCTAGCTCCTCTATGTATCTCTTAAAAAGGCTACTTTCCTGCTCTGCCTGCTCGGCTCTGAAGCTAACTTTATCCACCTTCCTTGCTAGCATGGAGTTCTCGGTCACCTTTTCCTTAAGTTGAGTGACCAGTTCCTCCATTCTATTCTGCATTCCCAGCTTCTCCTCCTTGAGGCGCTGATATTCAGCGACAGCTTCAGTTGCTAGTGTCCAGATTCCCCAAGCGGCCCATCGGTCCTTTTCGGCTGTGGACACTCTTTTAAATCCCACTCTTTTAGTCTTCGCGTTATACACCAATAACAATGTCGCGAAGGGATCCTCCGTCAGGAGGCCTCCAGCCTTCCATGGGTTGGATCCTTTCTGGAGGATCCACTTTTTGAGGCGGTCAGGCTTGGCCTCTTCCCGCACTAATTTGGCCGCTACTGCTAAAGCCTCCTCCATTTTCAATTCTCCTAGGGCTTCTATGGGGATCCTCCCTCTTTGCCTTCTTTAGAACCTCGGCCCCCGAGATTCCTGGCAGAGACCCTCCCTGCCTTTCTATTTCAGTCCCCCGGACTGCGGTCCTTGGATTTTCGCCTGTTAATGATTCCAGGGACCTTCTCTAGAGCTCTGGGTCGGGGCCCGCCTGTAGCGTCCCACGTCACGAGAGGGCCCTGCACTGCTGCAGTCAGTGGCTTATGGGTGATCCTTCGCTTAGACCCGGCCGGGAAGTCAACTTGGCCCCGCCGCGCTTCACTAGGGAGTTTTGATGTTGCCGCCTCGCTGCCGCGAACTGACCGCCACAACACCCAAAACTGGGGCCCCTAGCTAGACTCCCGCCTGAGCTTTCTCTTGCCAGCCGGCTCTCTAGACTCTCCCCCGGAGATGTCTATACTTTTCCCACCCTTGCGCTCGGATTTTACGGCCTCCAGTCAGGGGCGCCCTCCTGCTTTTGCCTACCTTGCTCGTCCAAGGGGGTAGATTGGCGGATTGGGATTTTAATGGATTTGTGTGAACCTACAGTGTTATGGGCTTTGGCTGGGGGAGAGACCTACTCCTGCTTTCCCACCCAAAGAAGTTGGTCAAAATAACAAAAAGGGCGTCGGGAAGAACCTACTCCGACTCCACGCCCAAGGATGATTATGCGTCCACACCTGGATGGCATCCACCAGAGCCCGGTGCAGAACACACAACCAAAGACGGAAAAATGGGGAAAAAGCCAACCCCGACAGTTCTTTCGCCCTTGCGGCCACTTCACACAAGAAACACTCTCACACGGATTTTTTTCTATTTATTTTCTGCATCTGCACCTTTTTGGAACTCCCTGTTCCCTCTACGTTCCGATACTTAAACAGTCCAAATGATCAGTTTGGAAAGTCCAAGTTTCGGGGGAAGATAAATGCCCAAGCTTTCTCCACCAAATTGTAGCCAAGGGTCTAATTAAAGGGGAATTTATGATTATTGCGAGATGGGCCGGCTACTGTGCCCTGCGGTACCGTCTTCCCTAGGTGTATACCGAGAAGACCAGGGAATCCCAGAAATAGGACTGAGGCAGATGCTTCCAATGAATATATTTTTATTATAAGGCAAAATCACACTAACATGCACTCACACACTCACTCAAGGCTCAGGAAAGTCAAGGTTGGAGGTTGGAATAGATGGCAGGCTTTGCTAAGGGAGATGCTTACCGAAATGTAGTCTTCCTCCGGGAAACGGATGGGACGAGAGGCGATGGGGGACAAGCCTGACTCCGCAGCGTGGGTTTGAGCGGGCTTGCCGGTAACTAACTTCAGAGGTCAGAGTGACGTGGAGTCGTTTAGACCAAGAAGGTAGCACACAAACTGGCTAAAATCTGGGGCTTATATAGGGCCAAACGGGCCTTGAGGCTAAAGGTGATGATTGCGATGATGGCACCCTGCGGTATAGGGTCCCATTGTATTTGGTGATCTTAATCCGAGGGTCTCATGTCCTGGGGGAATGAATGAATAGGTGACACAAAGCACCTTCCAATGAGTGGGGGTGTGTGAGACTGGATGGCACAATACACACATCACACCCTTGATGGCTGAGGGTGCTTGTGACTGGGTGCCACAATACATTCGAGTGATTGGGATGATTTGATCAGGGGGAAATCCCATCAGCAACTCTCCTAGACTATCTGGGGCTATTCAGCGGGGATTAAGGGTGGTGGCCCATGCCATGGGCGCAGAGGATTTTTGCCTCCAATTCTACTGCCAGAGTTCATCTGGAGGTCATTATGGAATTTCATATTTTTGATAGCAAGGGAACCATGGGTCATATTTGGATATTAAGGACTATGGGTAACAATGGTGTCATCTGCATATCTTAAATTGATGATGCACCTTTCTCCTATCATCACCCTTCATTCTTCTGAATTTAAACCTGCTCTTCTTATGATATTTTCTATGTATAGTTTGAACAAATAGGGTGATAGTACGCAGCCTTGCTTGATCCCTTTGCACATTGGGAACCATGCTCCATATTCTGTTCTAACAGTGGCCTCCTGTCCTAAGTACAGAGTCCTCAACAGTACTATCAAATGTAGTGGAACTCCCATTTCTTTAAGCACATTCCATAGCTTTTTATGTCAAATCAAAGGCACTGTAGTCTATAAAGCACATACTGATTTTCTTCTGGAATTCTTTGGTTCACTTCATCATCCATTTTATGTTTGCAATATATGTTTGCAATGACAAAAGGGGCACAGAAACCAAAAAAAGAGTTGCATCTGAAGAAGTAGACCGAGTCTGTGAAATCTTATGCTACGACTTTTTCTACACAGTTACTAAAATATCACATTATTATAGTGCTGTTATTCCACTTTTACTGTTGTGGCAACATTATATGGAATTCTGGGATTTTCAGTTTATGGAGGGACATTTAGAATTCTCAGCCTGAAAGGTCTTTGGCCACACTAAACTACAAACCCCAGAATCCCACAGGTGCTATAACAGTATGAGAGGTTATCGTAAAGAAATAATTATCACCCAGAAGTTATCATGGTATATTGATGAAATTTTGTCAGTGTCATCATCACCAAGTGACTTTTTCTTTTCCCAAAAATGAGAAATCTGTTGTATATAGATGATGCCATTCATGTAGTGAAAGAGTGGTTTAAGGTGCAATCTGCAGACTTCTACAACAACGGTATTCGGAGGGTCAAGAAACACTGGGAAAATTTGTTAATCTGGATGGTGACTATGTAGTGATAAGTTAACAACTACAAATCAAAACAAAATTTCTGTCAATTTTTTTAAAGTGATAATTAAAACTTTATGATACCCCATCGTATAGTGTGATACTGTAGTCTCAAAGGTGCTACAAGATCACTTTACATAACAAAAAATGAGTAAATAGGCCCTGAGCAGACAGGCCAGGATAGGATGGACTTGGCTGGTGCTAGCCTGATCCAGGTCCCTACCCGTCCCAGTCCCTGGACTGGGACGGGGGGGGGGGGCATGTTTACATACTCGACTGTCCCTACACCACATACTCACTACCACTGCATGCCCCTTACCTTACTCTGCAGTTGCTACTAGTGAAAAGACCTCTGTCACTATGTCTGATATGGAAACAGGGCACCACGCTGCAACCATGTGGCTAGGTGCCCCATTTCCATGTCAAATGGTGACTAGTGGCAAAAGTGAAGTAAGGTAAGGGACATGTGGGACCATCTGATCTTCTGTGGTTTGCCATGGAGTTTCAAGTATACTCCATGGCAAACAGCAAGTCATTTTGACCTGGGTTAAGTACCCTTTGACCTAGAATTAGACTGGATCCACTGGATCTGTGTTTGGTCTGTCAGATCCTTTTCTGATTCCATCCTGGGGCTAATGGCCTGCATCATCCAAAGAGATCAATGTGAGCAGGGGGGGAACACAGGCCTTTTGGCCCATGTGGACAGTCCCTTAGAAGAGGAGTGTATAAACAAAAATGTCACCAGATTTAAGTTCAAGGGGGACTAGGGAGATTATTACAAACATTTTTCTCCCGAGCTGGGCATGGGCTCAGCATGGGCATAAACCGCTTAAAAAGCTGGGAGGCATCATATATCCAGTCCGGACTTCATAAAGAACGGGTCTTTCCTGTTCTTTGAGAAGTCCGGATCGGGTACACAAGGCCTCTGAACTGGGCCTGGAGACGTGCAAAAACATCAATTTTTAAGCGGTTTACGCCCATGCCCACCTTAGGAGAAAAACATGTGCAATAATCTCCAAGATGCTGTGGTTTCAGAGAAAAGAATACTAAGAAATAGGGTAGTTAAAAGAATTGAGGAAAAGTGGGAAATGGATCAAAAAAGAATAAATCTTGATGCACAATGAGAAATAAAAGCATGGAATTTCAGAAGAGAGAAATCACATCGAAAGAAAGACTTAGGCAAAGCTACACATGGGGCCTAAAGCAGGGGAAGGCCAGCTGAGGCCTCCAGCTGTTGTCAGAATGCAGCGTATTCATTTATCTATCAAAATATTTATATTCACTCTATATCATGGGATTTCAGGATAAAACAATAAACAATTTAAAACAATTCCAGATTAAAACAATAAAATAGCTTAGATATGATAAAACATCTTCAATACAAAAAGTTAAAGCAGTTTTAAAGGCTACCGCTCTTTAAAACTATGTACAAGCACATTTAAAAGTTAATTAGGTGCCAAAGGCTTTGATTTAAAAAAAAATCTTGTATTGACACTAATAGAAATCAGACCTTCAATAGGAAAACATTCCACCATTAGGGTACAATAATTGAGAAGGCCCTCTCCCATATCCTCCCACACCTTGGTACCCTCACTGGTGAGACACAGGGGAGTCCTTAGATAAGTGTTTATAGGAAATGGTGCTCCTTCAAATATTGAAATATAAATTCAGAATACTGGTGATGACATTTCATAGAAACATAAAATCAACGCTATGATTTTACGATTCTATAATTCTATGAAATATCATCACCAGTATTCTGAATTTATACCAGTAGCAAACTGGAATCCAGTGCAGCTCCTTTAAAAACCAATGTTATCAGTTTTCTATGTGGAATGCTGGTCAACAGCCTAGCTGCTGCAATTTACATTGTCTGTTGCTTCTGAGTCATATATAGAGCAGTCATATGTATTAGTATTCTGAACCAGTGTGTGAACTATTGCAGCTACGTTATCCATGTCCGAGAAAGGCTGTAGTTGTCACACTAGTCAAAGGTGGCACCAGGCAATCCAAGTCACAAAGGCCACTTGGACCTCAAATCACAGGGAATGATATAAGATATAAGAGTGTTCCCAAGCTATGCATATGCCTCTTTAGAAAAAGTGCAGTCCTATCCAGGACAGATTGCTTACTGATTCCCAGACTGAAGAACCACCAACTTGCAAAACTTCCATCTTATTGGGATTCCACTTGAGTTCATTGCTCCATATCCAGCCTATTATAATATCCAGGCACTGGTCCAGCCCCCGAATATCCTTAACCAACTCTAGCAGATCTGGCTATGATGACACATGCTTTGATTACATCCTGTTTAGACTACTGCAACACAATCTATGTGGGGCTGCCTTTGAAAACTGTTTGGAAACTTCAGCGGGTTCAAAATGCTGCAGCCAAAGTTATTCCTATATACTTATACAAAGCCTATAACTCCTTCTCAAAACAGTTTTACTGGCTACCAGTTCCTTTCCAGGCAATATTCAAAGTGCTGGTCGTGAGCTATAAAGCTCTATGTGGCTTGGGTCCAGACTATTTGAAAGACCATATCTCCCCATATGTACCTGCCAGTGCTTTAAGATCATCAGGGGGAGTCTTTGTCTCAGTCCCAACACCATCACAGCCTTGATCTTAAAGCACTGGCAGGTGCACAAGAGAGAGCCTTATAAAACTACGTACATATAAATACATTTAGGCTGTGTATGTGATATTGTAATTTAAAAGTATAATTTTAATTTCGCTAGTTGCTTATATCACAACATAGTGATATATGGGGATTACAATTAATAAGTAATAGTAGTACAGTAGCATTACTTAGGATTCTGTATAGTGTGGGGAAAAGTCAATGGTGAGGTGACACCATGAGTTACCCCACCAGGTGATGCCAACTCTAGTGACACCACTGCTTCTAGGTGGCTGTTCCCATCCTCTGGAAGACCCTTCTGCTGGAGGCTAAACTCGTCCACTCCCTGCTCTCCTTTCCCTGGCAGGCAAAGATATTTTTGTTCAAGCAGGCTTTTAATATGTGATCATTCCCAGGGTGGCTTCTAATTGGGGTGCGTGCTGTGTTTATTTATGTTTTTAACTTTTGTATTTTTAACATAATGTTATACTGTTTAAATGAAATTATTTTAATTGTTTTTAAAAGTGTATTGGTAAGTTTTAAATTGATACTGTATGTGAGCTGCTTTGGGTCCCACTCTAGGAGAAAGGTGGCTAAATAAATAAATAAATAAAGGCAAAGGTAAGTAGAGCCAGGTGTCATCAGCACCTCATCCCAGACCTCTAATGTTCTCACCCACTGGCTTCATATAAATATTGAACAGCATGGGAGACAAGATGGAATCCTGTGGCACTCCATTTTTAATAACCATGGAGCTACACACGAATCCACTAGCCCTAGCCTCCATAGTTAATGGTGAGAGATTATGGGACTTGTCATCCAAAAAAACATCCGGGGCCCCCTGATTGCACACCCTGGTCTACACGGGGGGGGGGGGGGAATCTAAAATATGGGCAAGAAGGAAGTGGGCAGGTGAGGGAGATTTGGAGGGCTGAATGGGAACAATGATCATGGGAGCTACATGGTATAGGTTTTCTACTATATCCAGACTCTCCAACAGTTCACAGATGAAAACTGAGATACATGTGGCCAAGCAACTGTACAGTGTGGTCAAGATGACAGAGATCATTAACAAGGAAGAACATAAAATTGAGTGAAAACTACTTTTGCACTTTGAACTCAGTTCGCAGCAACTGAAGTAAGCCGAGGACAAAGGGGCAACATTGCAGGAGGAGAAACTGGGATATTTTAAAAGCAACTGAAAAAGTGGAGTAGGACACTTGGAGGGTATGTAGTTCTAGATTGTGCTAGTCATAGCATCTTCTGCCTGTGCAGCATTTTGACATGGCAACCCTAAATAGTACAACAGAGGTCAAAACCTAACATGACGTGCCTTGAATGCCACACACAGGTTTGAACTACCGTAAGCCAAATCTTTCCCTGCAGCCTTCTAGAGTCCTATAAAACATTGTTGTCTTTCCTGTGGGTTTCCTCACAGTAATTCAAAGTTACAACACAATGTTGTTGACGTTTGCAAAGTTTACAAAGGTAACTCTTTCAAGCATGCATGTTTCCCAAGTGGATGTTTTGAGAGGGGAATTATATAATAAGAAGACTGCAGGTTTACAGTCCTATTACTCACTAAGAGGAATGAAACACACCAGCCCACCATTATTGCATAGCCTGCAAGTTGCTTTATAGCCCTCCTAATTTTTTTCCAGCGGAGGCAAGCAGAAAAACCAGGAGGTTAATAGAGTCCCAGGTGAACCACCATCTTTGACCAGTGGACTGTGTCTGGCCTCCTAAGTTCCAAGCTGCACAGATATAACACAATAGCTTGTTTCCAATGTGGCGCATACAGGCTGAGAATAAAACACTCCAGAGAAAACATCCCACGATCCCAGTTTGCTGCTTGTTATTTTTTAAGCAATGAAATTGTATCCAAGTTTGTGTTTTTCTATGCTTTATTGATCATGAAATCAATGCATTTATCCCATGCATACGTGGGATAGTTAAGAACCACTGCACAACTTCACTCTGCATTCATTTCTGTTTTCTGTTTTCTTTCTAACACTGACATCAAAAATCTGGACATTTCATGTCAGGTTTTAATGTTGTAAATTTCATTTCATTTCATTTCACAGGTGTCATAGGTTCTGTAGGCCTGCAGGCTTCTTTTTTATATAATTCCCCTCCCAAAGCATCCACATAGGAAACATGCACGCTTGAAAGAGTTACCCTCATAAGCTTTACACACATCAACAAAACAAGTCATGGCCTCTCTTCTCTTCCCTGCCTTTCCCCTTTTAAAATAGAAGGTGACCACAAACTTTTATTACCAAAAAGTTAAACTAGATATGGGTCAATGCAGGAGGGTAGAGATGGTGGTGTGTTCAGTTTACACCTGGCAACAGAAAAACATTGCTGAGGAAGATACTTTGTCATCTAACCGTCTATTGGCGCTCGTAATATTGCGCTACAACACTATTTATTTAGACACTGAGGTAGATGTCCAGATCATTTAAGTGTGTTCAGTTCTTCAGCAATACACAAGGATATTTATCTAAGGAAAAGGGAAAACACATTCAAACTGGTCTGGGATAAATGCAGTTAGTACTAGTGACATCTGAAAGCAGCCTTCCCCCATTGCTACCCATGCTGACAGCAGGAAAGTGGGAGTTGTAGTCCAATCCACTGGATGGTACTTGGTTAAGGAAAGCTATCTTAAACTCATCCCTTCTACTCTTTCCCTCTTTCCAACTATCAGTTGACAAAATGGCCACTCCTACTTCAAATAAATGTTTTCATCTCATCAACAAACCCTTCCCACTTACCTAGCCATTCCATATTGCAAGTAATTTCTTGGGATATGTCTCAGTTTACTGCACTGCCATGTACTGAACTGCAGAGATTTTCTTTTCATATGTTCAGAATCAGATCCCTGTGAGTATGCCTAAATGTGCACATTTCTATACACATCTTAACTGTCTAATAATGACTATATTCATTCCAAGCTTAAGTACCTTACTTCTCAAAAGATCATTATTACTCAGCATCAAACGTCACATTATGTTAATCATATGATTTGCCCTTGAGACCTTGAAGCACCACATCCTGTCTGATCTTGGAAGCTAAGCCAGATCAGCCTTGGTTAGTACTTGGATGGAAGACAATCAACAAATACCAGGTTCTGTTGGCTCTATTTCAGAGGAAGGAGCCAGCAAAACCACCTCTGAGTATTTCTTGCCTAAGAAAACCCTATGAAACTCATGGGGTCACCGTAAGTCATAGAATCATAGAATCATAGAGTTGGAAGAGACCACAAGGGCCATCCAGTCCAACCCCCTGCCATGCAGGAACTCCCAATCAAAGCATCCCCGACAGATGGCCATCCAGCCTCTGCTTAAAGACCTCCAAGGAAGGAGACTCCACTACTCTCCGAGGGAGTGTGTTCCACTGTCGAACTGCCCTTACTATCAGGAAGTTCCCCCTAATGTTGAGGTGGAATCTCTTTTCCTGGAGCTTACAGCCATTGTTTCAGATCCTAGTCTCTGGAGCAACAGAAAACAAGCTTGTTCCCTCCTCAATATGACATCCCTTCAAATATTTAAACACAGCTATCATATCACCTCTCAACTTTCTCTTCTCCAGGCTAAACATCCCCAGCTCCCTAAGTTGTTCCTCATAGGGCTTGGTTTCCAGACCCTTCACCATTTTCGTTGCCCTCCTTTGGACACGCTCCAGTTTCTCCACATCCTTTTTGAATTGTGGTGCCCAGAACTGGACACAGTATTCCAGGTGAGGCCTGACCAAAGCAGAATAGAGTGGCACTATTACTTCTCTTGATCTAGACACTATACTTCTACTGATGCAGCCTAAAATTGCATTGGCCTTTTTAGCTGCTGCATCACGCTGTTGACTCATGTTCAACTTGTGGTCCACCTGGATTCCTAGATCCCTTTCACACGTAGTTTCATTCAGCCAGGTGTCCCCCATCGTATATCTGTGCTTTTCGTTTTTCTGCCCTACGTGCAGTACCTTAACATTTCTCCGTGTTGAATTTCATTTTGTTAGCTTTGGCCCAGCTTTCTAGTCTGTTCAAGTCATTTTGAATTTTGATCCTGTCTTCTGGGGTATTAGCTACTCCTCCTAATTTGGTGTCGTCTGCAAATTTGATAACTATGCCCCCAATACCGTCATCCAAGTCATTAATAAAGATATTGAATAGCACTGGGCCCAGGACAGAGCCCTGTGGCACCCCACTGGTCACTTCTTTCCAGATTGAAAAGGAGCCATTGTTGAGCACCTTTTGGGTTCGGCCAGTCAACCAATTACAAATCCATGTAACATTTACTTTGTCTAGCCCACATATTACCAGCTTGTTTGCAAGAATGTCATGGGGAACCTTGTCAAAGGCCTTACTGAAATCAAGATATACTATATCCCACAGCTATACTGTGGATATACTATATCCAAGTCAACAGAATACTTGAAGGCACCTATATATACACACACTTGAATTTCTTTTTACAAATAGCAAAGGTGGGAATCAAGCAATGTGGATCTGATGTTCTGGCTTCCAATGTTCTTGATATAACATACTGGATTTTGGGTTGTTATTTTTTTGTGGTTTATGTTTTTAACTGGTTTTAATTTTTTAAAAACTTTTCTACTCTATGAATTTTTATCCATGTTGATCTTAACTACTGTAAGCCATCTTAAGTTCCAGTTCAGGGCAAACACATGCTGCACATTTATTATTATTATTATTATTATTATTATTATTATTATTATTATTATTTTCTTATATCCTGCTTTTCTCCTGATATAGGGACCCAAGGCTGCGAACAACAACTATAAAACAATACAATTTTAAAAAGTACAATATTAAAATATATAAATATAAAATTTAAAAAACAAACAATTTTAAGAGTTAAAACAGTTATAAATTAAACTATAAATTATATAAATTAAAATATATTGCTA
This sequence comes from Phrynosoma blainvillii, assembly GCA_026167975.1. Lineage (NCBI taxonomy): Eukaryota > Metazoa > Chordata > Lepidosauria > Squamata > Phrynosomatidae > Phrynosoma > Phrynosoma blainvillii. The sequence continues at coordinate 220,840,163 of JANUYF010000002.1, read as the reverse complement.
TAATTGCACTTTAATTGCCATAGCAACATCCTATGGAAATCTGGGGTTTATAGTTTGGTGAGGCACTAGAGCTCTCTGGCTGAAAATTCTAAAAGACCCTCTCTCAACTGCAAATCCCAGGATTCCACTGAATGTTGCAATGACAGTTATAGTGGAATCAAAGCGCTGCAATTCATTGTGTGGAAGGGACCTCAGAAAAAGGCAAATAAATAATTTCAATAAACACATAAATAACAGGGACCCTAGTTTCAACTTGTTGGCTCCTGGTACAGTTTTGATCAATGGGGCGGTGGGGAGACATAAAACATGATGGGGGTTTCACAGAAAACACTGTCTTTTATAAAGTCTTGTTTCCATTCTTTGGGATATTTTGTAACAGAGTGTATTACCAATGTTAGAGTCTTCCTGGCTATTTCCTCAGTGGTGGGGAGACATGCCTGCTGTTTGAATGAGGGGCACTCCCATTGAAAAGAGTGAGTTGCTGTTTTCTGTTGTGTAAGCAGCAGTTACAGAGGAGGCTAATCTGGAATGGACCACAGCAGGATGCCATGTCTAATGCCCCCTCCCTTAGCTCCTAGGCCTCACGCTGGCTATTTGCAAAAGAAAGATCCTGCACACAAGGGCAAACCACACAGACCTGATTAACATCACACATAATTGGACTCACAGCAAGAGACATTACTGGCAAGGCATCTAAAACAGCAGATGATTTGTAACAGGGCCAGTTTACACAATCAGCAGAATCAAGCTGTACTGTACAGCATCACTCCAGGCTGTATACACAGGGAATACAGCTTTTTAAATGCTCTCCCTTGGTGGTGTAGGGCTGTCTCTGAACATAGTAAATTAATGTGTTAGCAGGGAACAATAATGAGGGGGGAGAGAATGACATAGGGAAACAACTACTGGGCAGCAGCAGTAGTGGTGGGTGTCATTAAAGTGAAGAACAGCAGTGACATCACAGCTAACATTTGTTAGCACTGCACACAGGGAGGTGTAGGTGGTCCTCCTTGTGTAACCCCCACTTAGAAAACCCTATGAGGAGACATCAAAAGTGTCACACAGGCAGGACAAGAGCACTAAAAGAGAGATCGATAGAAACTAAAGGAAAGCACACTTGCAAGAGCTGCTAAGGGCAGCCAAAATGACAAAACAAGCAGTAAACACTCTCAGAAAGACAAACCCCATCATAAGCAGCATTACACATAAAATAGGAACATGGAATGTGAGAAGCATGAGCCAAGGGAAACTAGACATAGTGAAAATGGAAATGCAATGCATGAACATAGCAGTACTGGGAGTGAGTGAGTTAAAATAGACAGGAATGGGCCACTTTGAATCAGACAACCACACAGTGTTCTACTCAGGGAATGAAAAGACAAGATGAAATGGAGTGGCTTTCATACTAACAAGAGATGTTGCAAAAGCAGTCAGAGGATACAATGCAAAATCAGACTGAATCATCTCAATAAGGCTCCACGGGAAACCTATGAATATCACCATAACTCAAGTATATGCACCAACCACTGAGGCAGAACAAAAAGAAATTGATAGATTTTACAAAGGAGTACAGGAAGAAATTGACAACATACCAACATAGGACGTCAAGCTGATCATTGAAGATTGGAACGCAAAGGTTGGAAGTAAAGAAGAATCAAAAACGGTAGACAAATTTGGACTAGGAAAAAAAAGTGAAGCAGGTGAGCATCTGATAGATTTTTGTGAAGCCAACAACCTATTCATTAGAAACACATTCTTTTATACAACCAGAGAAAAGGTTATACAGATAGACATCACCAGATGGTCAACACAAAAATCAAATAGATTACTTAACTGGAAGTAAAAGATGGTAAAGACACTTCCAACAGACAAAAGGAAAGTGAAGAAACCATAGATTACAAATAAAATGCTACAATCAATAAAGGAAAGAAGAGAAACAAAACAAAAAGGAGATAGGAATAAACTAAGAACCATGAATGCAACAGTACAACGGCTAGTGCACAAAGATAAGGGAAATTACTACAATGACAAATGTAGAGAAATAGAAGACAACAACAAAAAAGAAAGAATGAGATATCTATACCACAAGAGAAATCAAGGGAAAGTACAAACCAAGGAACAATAAAAAAAAATAACATAATTCAAGACCAGGAAGTAATAAAAAGATGTTGGATGCAATGCACAGAAGAATTATACAAAAGAGATGACAAAATTACGGACACATGGGGTGAAGAGCCATATGAAGATGAACCCTAAATTGTAAAAACTGAGGTGGAAGCTGCAATAAAAGAAATGGCAAAAAAAAAAAAACAAGACTCCAGGAACAGATGATAATCCAATAGAACTGTTGCAATCCACACTGACGGAGTCAACTCTAGTGCTAACCAACATATGTCAACAGATATGGAAAACCAAACGATATCCAACAGATTGGAAGTGATCAATATACATTCCCATCCACAAGAAATGAGACTCAAGAGACTGCAGCAACTAAAGCAGGGGTAGGCAACCTAAGGCCCAGGGGCTGGATGCAGCCCCCTGAGCCCTTTGGACTGGCTCCAGGCCGGTCCTGCCACCGCTGCCGCCGCTGCCCTCCGCCACCACCGCTGCCTGCCATGATGATATTGATTATTGTTGTTATTACTTGTTCTTGGGGTTTTCTTGGCAAAATCTCCACAGGGGTTTTGCCATGGCTTTTCTGGGGCCAAGAGAGTGTGCATGCATGTTTTTTTAATTTTTTAATTTTTTAAAATTTATTTATTTATTTATTTATCTATGGTGCTTTGCCCCCCCCCAATTGTCTGAGGGACAGCAACCCGACCCCTGGCTCAAAAAGGTTGCCTACCCCTGAACTAAAGGATCATAGAACTAATCTCCCAGGCAAGCAAAACTATACTCAAAATACTGCAACATAGAGAGGAAGCAGACGGGCGGCCATGGGCCGCCCTGGGAAGCTGCGCTGCGGGGCTGAGGTATCCGCACACTTCGGCCCCGTGGCGCAGCTTCGCCGCCCCTGGAAGGAGCGGTAAAATAGCTCTCCTTCCACAAGTCGCCGAAGGTGCACCGCAAAAGGCTGGTGGCGCACCTTCGGCAACTCTTCCACTGCAGCGTTGCGAACGCTGTGGCGGGAAGACATCATCAGAGCTCTGGCCGTGCGGAGGGGCCGGCGCTCCGACGATGCCTTCGGGAAGGGGTTGGGGCGCCCACCGTGCGGCTGCCCCTCTCCTTCCTTGCCTCCAAAACGGCCCTTTTAGCCGTCTGCTTCCCCCCATAGACTCCAACCACACATGGAGAGAGAAATCCCAGAGGTCCAGGCAGGGTTCAGGAAAGTAAGAGGCACAAGGGATCACACTGCAAATATACGATAGCTAATGGAGTGTAGCAGGGAGTTCCAAAAGAAAATCAGCATGTACTTTATAAACTATAGCAAAGCCTTTGACTGCATAGATCATGAAAGGCTATGGAATACCCTTAAAGACATGGGAGTGCCAACACATCTGATAGTCCTAATGAGGGATCTGTACTCAGGACAAGAGGCTCGTGTCAGAACAAAACACGGAGAAACAAAATGGTTCCCAATTGGCAATGGAGTCAGACAAGGCTGCATCCTATCACCCTATCTGTTCAACATAAGACTGTCATACTTTGAATACATCATGAGAAGGCATGAATCATTGGAAAAGACAATAATGTTAGGGAAGGTGGAAGGAAGTAGAAAGAGGGGAAGGCCACATGCTAGATGTATGGACCTTATTAAAGAGACCACGAATAAGAGTTTGCAGGAGCTGGGCAGAGCAGTAAAGGATGGGGGGGGGCTGGAGATGTCTTATCCTTAGGGTCACCATGGGTCAAGATCAACGGGAAGGCAGTTAACAACAACAACAGGGAAATTTGGCTCAAACCTTCTCCTGTAGGTTCTATATGTTATATTTTGAACCACAGCTCCCATAATCTTTCCACCAACCAGTGTGCTTATTTTCTCTTACAAAATCATAAAAATGATGAAGGAATGGAGATAAGGGGACTGGTTTTTATTTTAGCATGAGCTTTCATGGATATAAGCTCATTTCTTTAGATGCAGTACCCAGTGGTATTAAGGCCTCAGGTATAAAGCCTATATATACAGTTGTGAGGGTGGGATAGAAGGAATTGGATCCAGAAAGATGCAAATCATGACCCCTGCTGTAAATTTTCAAATGGCTACAGTAAGGTGATAAAGAGGTCTTTCAGATCTTTACAGTGAACAGTTAGTGTTGATGTGTGAAAGCAATAAATCTGCTTACCAAAAGTCAGTTTTCCTGGATTCAAAACTCTGAGAAGATTCCTTTTGTTATACATGCAGTAGCAAAGATGAAGCTATTGCCTTTGTTCACACTTCAGTTAACGGACTGGAATTTGTGAATATAATTCAATTTACAATTTCTCCGTTTATTCTTCCTTTCAATTTCCTTATTAAAGTCCACAACCTGTAAACCTCTGTGTGACCAGGAAGAAGAGAATGTTCTGCAATTGGTTTTTGGGTGTTGTCATTTCTAATGTCAGATTTGTGACTATTAATCTTTTTGCATAGAAATTGTTCTGTCAGTGCAACGTAGAGTATTGCTGGCATAAGATGGCATATATCACATTTGAAGAAGAGCAAGTAAATGTACCTTTGATCTGAGGGTGATGTTATTGGTCCTTGTAATATTGATCCCAGAGTAGATGTGGGAACAGAGTTGGCATCTGAGTTTGTGGCAGGGTTTTGTCCCTATATTAACATCCATGTTATGTAACTTGTTGTGAGTAGCTGTTTAAGATGTGGATGCTGTTCATAGGCCAATAAAGACTACTGAACTTATGAAAAGGCTTAGTTATATCCCAAGTTAGTTGTAGCTCCTTGATGATGTGTTTGAGTAGTATCAGCTGGCCACTGTGAGTGTTCTGTCATATATATATATATATATGTTGTGTGTTGTAGTAAATGTCTTGTCAAATCTTGCCTTGTCAATTTCTTTCTTCACCTCCTTTGGTGAGCATTGTAGTTTGAGAAATACCTGTTGCAAATCGAAGAGACCTCTGTCTTGTGGGTTTGCGCAGATGTGGTTGTATTGGAGGACTTTGCTGTAAACAATTAGTAGTGTGTTCTGGGTGGAACCTGGAGACACTCAAGTATGGGTAGTGCTTAGTGGGTTTTCGATGGAACATGGTGCTTAGAATTCCATTACGCAGTTGCACAGTGGTTTCACAAAAGTGAATGTGTTGTGCAGATAGTTCCACTCTAGTTCAGGGGTAGGCAACCTTTCCCCTTTAAGGGCCGAGGGACTTCAGCTTCCAGAATCCCAGGAGCTATTGGCCAACATGGGACTATTGGCCAACATGGCTGAGGCTTCTGGGAGCTGAAGTCCCTCGGCCCTTAAAGGGGAAAGGTTGCCTACCCCTGCTCTAGTTGATGGTAAGGTGGAAATTGTTGAAATCCTGGTGGAAAGTCTCAAGTGATTGCTTTCTATGTGACCAAATTACAAATATGTCATCAAGAAATCATAGGTAGAGGAGAGGTTTTTGGTTGCACGTGCTGAGGAAGAGTTGTTCCAGCTCATCCATGAAAATGTTTGCATACTGTTGCGCCATGTGGGTGCCCATGGCAGTGCCACTGAACTGGAGGTACATATTATTCTCAAAAGTGAAGTAAGGACCTTTGCAGACTGCTAGAAATAGTGCAAATTGAGTCCATTTTAACTGCCCTGGCTCAGTGCTAGGGAATCATGGGAATTGTATTTTTTTTCTGAGACATTGAGCCTTCTCTGTCAGAGAGCTCTGGTGCCACAATAAACTACAGTTCCCATGATTCCCTAGCACTGAGCCAGGGCAGTTAAAGTGGACTCAATTTGCACTATTTCTAGCAGTCTGCAAAGGCCCCAAGTATGAGTAAATACAAAGTGGCAGTGTTTGATGGCTACGTCTCCTGTAACCTCATTCAGGATGGTATTCTTGATGGCTTGTAGTCATCAAGTGGTTTCACATTAGATCCCCATTAGCAGGAGAAATGAATACTACTCAGCCCATAGAAAGGGGCTGGCTTTTCACCTTAGAGCTAAATACATAGTGATGGAAGATTATTGTTGACAATAGTGTGCCAATGCAGGGTGCACTTGCAAAGGTTTCTGAACAGTGTTATAGAGAACAACCTTGTCATTCCTTGAGTATCAACAGGGAAACTTTTAACTAAAAGCCAGTGAACAGACATCAGTGGGACATTCTTGCAAATGGCAGCCCTTTTTTAAAAAAATAAACAGGTTTGGCAGAAGAGCACTTTCTCTTTTGCCAACCCCCCTCCCACAAATCATTTCAATAGGGGTGTCCTGGATTGTGCACGGTGTTTTCTAAGGAAAATTCTGGTGACAGGATGAAACTTTTATTTTTGAAGATGGCAGGAACAGAGATTTAAAACAGCTGTGCCCCAGTCAACTTCACCAAACAATATTTAATAATTAGGATTTATGAACAAATGCACAATGTGCACAATCATATGTATTACCCTTTATGGAAGTCTTTCTCTTCTTGTTCTTCTTGTTCTTGTTCTTCCACTGTGCAAAAGAAATAATTGAACAATGGTCCCATACAGGGACCAGGGATATAAAAATATCAGAGGGAATAACAATTTAATCTGATGCTTACCAGCATTTGGGTGGAGGACTTTTTCTTTTAAAAGTCCCTGATTTGCTCACAATGAAATAAAGACTTTAAACCCCAGTGATGTGTTTTTACAGCTTCTGACTCATTTTATTTGGGTTTCATAATATCTTCTCAGCTATTGTATGATCCCTTCCTGAATCCTGCTCCCTAATCCTACTCCTCCCTCTTCTCCCCCTTCAAAAACTCATTCTGAACTCCTTAGTTCTAAGCAATCTGTAACTATTTTTTTCATTGCAAAATTCATCCAAATTATGATAACAGAGAAGAGATCAGAACTCCTCTGGACACCAAAAGGTACATTCAATGGAATACAGGTATATCTCAGTTAACAAAGTATATGAGTTCCTGAGCCTTACTTCTTTAATAGAAAATTTGGTATCTGAGGCAGAAATAACATGGAAAGAACTGATACAGGTTCCTGTACCATGAAAAAGAAGAGCAGTTCAACATGTTTCAGCAAATGTTTTTATTCAAAATGAACAATATGCACATGTGGAATGAAATAACCAGGTCAGGTAAACCTTGCATAGGTAAACAAAAATACATTGAACCTTCAATAGACCACTTGAAGGCTTTTTCCATAATATATTCAGGGATGTTTTGTTGTTGCTGTTGTTTCATTCACCAGCATCCTTTTTTCTTGTAATTTCTCTTGTGGTGACCAAACTATGTTTGTTTGTTTTTAAACAGGCTAGATGTAGCCAGTGAGGCAGGCTTATTTGCTCTCCCCTTTTCTCTATTTTGTTGTTCATTCATGCTCAGTAAGGGATTCTTGAGACAGCTGCTGTTTTTACCTTGCCTCTTGGGAGTCAGGCACACACAACTACAATAGGATCAACTAGTAGAGCAGAATCCCTTTTTTTCCCCCAACGTGAACATTATTGTATTGCTTACTGAAGACATGCTGGTGCAACCCTGATACAGAAAGTCTGTATTTCTCCGGTTGTCCTTCACCATCCGCCAAGTACTGATGCTGCTTAAAAATAACTTCTAGCTAGGTAAAGGAGGAGGAGGAAAGGGGGCTGGGCTCCCGGAAAAAGACTTTGCAAAAAGGAGTTTCTTTGTCAGATGCTTTGTTAGCAGAGATATGACTGCAATGATTATGATGCACATCCATACAGGCAAATGTAGGTCAGCCATTGGGCCGAAGTGAAAAACTTTAGACTGGGTTCGCTCTGAAGATCTGTCCCTGACAAATTGGAGAGTATGGGTGGGTAGCATTGTTGCTTCCAAGAACTGTGCTCCCTATAGTGCAGCAGGAACACAACTTCACTGGAAAAGAGGGAATGTGCTCCCTGTGTGCCAGGAGAACCAGAGGGATTGGGGTGCTGGCAGGGCTCCAGCTGGAGAAATGGTTGCCCACCCCTCTTCTAGGTAAATATAGTAGCCTTGCAATCCAACATTTGGGTGGCTACATAATGCCCTTCCCTACTGTAAGTAATCAAAGCATGCCTGATGTCAGTAAACTCCATGGAGGTTTTCCCAACTCTCTTATGCAAATCCTCTTTCTGGGCCAGACTGAAGTGCCAGAATGTTCCAACTATGGTCAACAAACTATTGATTGCTATTATATTCCACAGCATGAGAAAGTTACTTTTTAGACTAGAATTCCCAAGTTCTGAGAACTGTAGTCTAAAAAATAACTTTTCCAAGCTTGCAGGTAGTGGTAAAGGACCAGAAGTGAGACATTTGCCATTTCTTCTGCTACATTTGTTTTAACTGTCCCAATTTGGCAGAAAGAGTCCCAATTAATCCTGTGTTGTCTCATTTTTTCATCTACTTTCAACATGTTTCAGTTTCTCTATCTTCATCACACTTCCCCCTTTGTTTTCAGGTTATTTCAGTTGCTGCAAACTGAGTTCAAAGTAATTTGCACTCAATTAATATAACAAGGGGAGAAGAGGGGACAGTGTCTTTCCTTTTGCAGTAGGCTCAGGGAAAGCAAACTGCTGCAACCTCTCCTAGCTTGTGTCATCTCCCTCATTTATAAGTTTTGCCATCTTGATCACGATCTGATTTTGTTTGGCCACACATGTCCTGGTTTTTATCTGTGAAATGTTGGAGGGTATGCTTCTGGCAGCCTCTACTCTTTATAGGCTGCAACCATATACACAGGACGTAATCACAAGGGGGAAATCTGTTGGTTAATCTACACAAATCCCAAACAAAAACTGAATTTGCACCTCAGGATTTCACATGACGTCGCACAGAAACTGGTCAGAAACTGGACAGAAACTGGCATTATCCGAGATTTTTTTAATTTTGGGAGTTTAAAGGAAATGCATTTGCGAAATTACGCACGGACAATTCTCTTTTAAAACCTGGAGGAGGGCCAAGAGGAGGAGGAGGAGGGGCCTCCAGGGAGGGAGAGTCCTGGGCTCCTTCTCAGTGCCATGCAGGGAAGGGAAGGGAAGGCAGCCCAGGAGAAAAAAGTTTGGGAAGGAGGAGAAGTTTGGCATTTGGGATGGAGGGAAAAGGAGGGGAAAGAAGGCTTCTCTCGCAGCAGCTGTGGGTGGATGTGGGTGCAAGTGTGGGGTGTGCTTGTGGAGCAACTTGGAGCTCCATCTCACCATGAAGTTCTGCCCTGCAGGTCCTACAAAGGGGAAAGGCTTATGGGGGGGGGGCATGGGAGCTACCTCCAGTTTCCCCCTCTCCTGGGCATCATCCAAGGCTCTGGCTCTCCCCAGGGAACACCCAGCCCTTCCTTCCTTCCTTCTTTCCCTTTCCTCCTCCTCCTCCTCCTTCCCTGCCAGCTCTGCCTGTGATCCTACCCTCCTTGCTCATCTCCCCAGCAGCTGACAGCCTCCAATGCCAGGAAAGGAGAGAGAAAAGGGAGGCTGAGCCATCTCAATCCCTCCCTTGCCTCGGCTTGCCTTGCCTTGCCTTGCCTTTCCAGCCTCCTCCTCCTCCTCCTCTGCTCTCTTGAGAGGTCCTAACCCCAATGGAATGGAGTTAGGACCTGTGCAGGAGGACATGACCCCAAATGTAGGACAGTCTGACATTTCCTCCTGGGAAATGCAGGACCCGCCCTGGAAAAAGGAGGAGTTTGGTCATGAAACACACCCATTTCCAGTACATGTACGGGTTCTTTTCACTTGTGTATGAAAGTTAAAAATGTCTTTTTTTTTGCTTTTAACTTAATTCCGTTATTACTGTAATTACGTGTGAAAAGCTTTTGCACAATTAAGCTCTTTTTTTGCTTTCTTTTCGGGATGCTTCATTTCCACTTTATTATCTCTTTAACAACAAAACTAGCCCACGTGTGATAATGTCCACACATGCCTAGAAATAAATGCTATGGACTTTGGTGACTTTGAGGAGACATTTGTAAGACTGCATTGTACAGTAACTGATAATGTTATTTCTAGAGACATATTTATGTAGTGTAGTCATGGTTACTATAAATAATGGTTTGCTTAAGTAGTTTTCCTCAATGGCTTAAAGCAAATAATATTCTTCATATTTAAATTATTGTATCTAATTTACAAGTAGTTCAAGGCCATGTTTCATAAAGAAACTAAAATGAAACTGTGGAAAAAGTGGTTTGATTTGTGCTTCTGCTACTGCCCATCAGTGTTTAATTTTCATTGAAATTTTGTAGATATTTGAGGGGGTCCCTGTTTTCCCCAGAATTAGCTTTTCCAATGATTTTATGTTTCTTAAGTGATTGTTTTGAAGTTTTATTAATATATACTGTTTCATTTGAAGAAACTGGAGGAATAGTAATCTCTTTCCATTGTCATCTAATGACATTTCATTGTGATCATTTTTAAAGAAAACCCTGGCATCTAATTACAGTACTGAAAAACTAGGAAAGCCAATCACAGTAATGTTCAAATGAAAATTTCTTGTGGGGAAACCCATAACATTGATGAAGGAGAAACAGAAAAGATGATTATGGGGTTCTGATTGTTTTATAGACCCTCGAAGACTAGGATTATATTTCACATTGTCTAATTTACATATTTCTGGCATCCATAATACATATTTTAATGAAATTTTGAAAGATCTCTGTTCCAGCTGTGTCCATTGATCAGCCCCTCTAGAGACCCACTGTGACAAATATAACTGACAGGAATAGCAATCTGTGGTGACAGGAGGGAACTCTAAGCCCACCGTAGCTTCACTTGCTGGGAGGTCTTTAAATGACATATCTTATCATTCTCTGGTGCTTCTCTGATCAAATAAATGTGATTACCAAATCATCTCTGCCTTATAGGTCAATTTGAAGCACAATATGTCAAACAGATAAAGATCAAAAGAAAAAGGCAAAGTAGGCAGGTAGAGAGGACATTTATGTTAATCAAAGATGTTTCACCTAGCCAAGAAATCTTTCAAAATGGGTGTCACCCAAGTCATTTTTAACCTCTTTTTTCCCCTGATGTCCAATCTTTTATGGAATACTGATCTCTCAGATTACTCTGAATTTTTAACCATCATGCCCCCAATTATCTTACTGTTTGCAATTTAAATGTAGTCTCTCAACAAGTCCTTTATCTTCCATGGTTCATTCATACACATACACAAGAATATGAGTAAGTATTTTCCATTTCTATGCATGCCTGTGAATGCTGGACAGTGAAGAAGCTGATAGGAAAAGAATGAACTCATCTGAAAAGTGATGCTAGAGGACAGTTCTTCAGATACCTCTGACTCCCAAAAATGGGTTCAAGGATAAATCAAGCCTGAACTCTCCCTAGAAGCCAATATGACTAAACTAAGGCTATCATACTTTGGACTACATGACTCACTAGAAAAGCCAATAATGTTGGTAAACAGTAGGAGGAGAAGAAGAGCATATTACATGTAGATGGACTCAGCCAAGGAAGCCATAGTCCTGAGTTTGCAAGATATGAAACGGGGTAACTTGGACATTTCTCCTTCAACGAGTCACAGTAAATTAAAGCCAACTTGATAGCAATTAACAACAGACCATTAGCACCCCAGTTCTGAGACAGAGAAGGGAGCAAATGTATTTTGATCATAATAGTAACTATGATTATACAGGATGGGCATCTCTTATCTGGAATTCCAAAATTGTCCACATGGTGACTGAAATAGTAACATATTTGCTTTCTAATGGTTTGGTCTATACAAACGTTGTTTTGTGCACATAATTATTAAAAATATTTTGTATACAATTCTCAGTCTAAGGTATATACAAAACATAAATGAATTTAGACTTGGGTCCCATCACCAAAATATCTCATTATGTATATGCAAATATTCCCAAATCCCATCCTGTATACCTGGTGAAGATGCTCATACATAGTGCGGTTTAGATTTTTAAAAAAATTAATGTTACTAATGGAGTTGAAAATTTATTACCTGTCTTTTATTGCTCTTTGTCTCTAGCTCTCTCATGACCAATAACCTTGAAATCCCTGAATATCAACTTAACTGGCAACATCTCAGAGAGAACATAGACCAGTGACTCTAACATTTGTCACCATTTTTATCCTGTATGATTTTTAACATCTTTCTTTGCCTGATGAAGAAGCCAGGGAAATTTTGAAAGCTTACATGAATGTATTTTATGCTTTGGAGTTGGCCCAATAAAGGTCTTGATGCTTGCGGGTTTAACATTTTGTTGTATTTTGCTTCACGGCCAACATGTCTACCCCTGAATATATTTTGTTCTTGGAAACCGCTCTCAAGAGTCTCAGGCAGAAGAGAGAAGTTCCCATCCCATGTAACCTGATTCTCCTGGAGATGTCAAAAACTGGTCCTGCCTGGTATCTTCTCCCTGTATTCTGCCAGTGAGCTACTTTCCCCTTTCCTTAGAAACTTGCTTTGGAAAGCAAGCCATCCTAAAGAATTAAGGGCAAAACCTCAGATCCCATTTGCTTCATTATCGAGAAGTACAGAATGACCCTTTATAGAGGTTTTTTGCTTGTCAAGGCTAGTGGCAAAACAATTGCTGGTTTAGATTAGAAATATGGTACTCCATAAGCCAGTGTGGTGCAGTGGTTGGAGCGCTGAGCTACGACTCTGGAGACCAGGGTTCGAATCCAAGCATGGAAGCCCACTAGGTGACTTTGAGCAAGTTTCAGCCTCTCTGCCTCAGATAATGGCAATGGCAAACCCCCTCTGAACATATCTGGCCAAGAAAACCCAACGATAGGTTCATCTTAGGGTCACCATAAGTTGGAAATGACTTGAAGGCACATAGCAACAACAGCATAAACCCAGTTAAAACATTCCCAAAGTTGCAAAGACTATAATCTGAACACAAGTAATCAGTAAAAGCAGAAACCAGGGACTCCTGAACAATGTTTAAAGTGCAGGGAGCTCAACACTGGCAGTCAGGTTATCTTTTATTTTGCCTACTTGCTGGTGTGTGTGTGGCGTGGGGGGGGGGGGAAATACATTTATTATCCATTACTATTCAACCATCCTTAAATATGAAGAGCCTTACAAGCACAACATGTATTTGAAACATCCTCCATATGTTCAGTGTCGCTTACTCTCTAGTAAGTCTGCCCAAGACAGACTGCAAGCAGCCTTTATTTTTCATAGGAGGGCTCAGCAACAATACCCATTCTGACAAATCTGTAATTTCTGATTTCTGAGGATCTTTCACACTATTGTACTCTATTGCCGGCTTTATCAAAACCTCAGGAAAAGATTCTTGGGACAGATCTTGACTTCCTTGCAGAGTGAGAGCTCTTATGCTGGTTACTTTAAGATTGTGATCTGTATGTTATAAAACAGCCTTATTTGCTACAGCTCCTAAAGTATTCTTGATAGTTACCTGAAAAATATTGCTATAGATTGTGCAGGGGATCCACTAATCTGATGTTTTATATGGCTATATGTGTGCATGTATGTATTCTTTTATTGGATTTTACTGTTTGTTTTTTTATTATTTATAATGTATTTTAGGCACATGCAATAAATGACAATGGACTGACTTCTTGTGTGTGCCTTCAATTTGTTTCGACTTATGCTGACCCTAAGGCAAACCTATCACAGGGTTTACTTGGAAGATTTATTCAGAGGGCAGTTTGCCTCTGCCTCCCTCTGAGGTTGAGAAAGTGTGACTTGCCCAAGGTCACCCACTGGGTTTCCACTGCTGAGCAGGGATTTGAACCCTTTTCTCTAGAGACTTAACCCAACCCTCCAAGCGCTGTATCACACTGGCTCTTCTGCACAATCATTAAGAGGGACAGGAGCCCTGTTCCTTGTTCCACCTGGCAACCCTGAGGCTGAGAGAGTGTGACTCACCCAAGGTCACCCACTGGGTTTCCATTGCCAAGAAGGGATTTGAACCCTTTCCCCTACAGACCTAACCCAACCTTCCAAGCACTATATCACACCAGCTCTTCTGCACAATCATTAAGGAGCCCTGTCCCTTATTTCACCTGGCAACCCTAAGAGGCTGAGAGAGTGTGACTCACCCAAGATCACCCACTGGGTCTCCATTGGATTAGAACCCTGGTCTCTTTCGATCCAATCAGGGACAGAGCGGACTGCAGGTCAGCCAGCCTCCCTCCTCCTGGCCTTGGCTGCTGGGCCCTTTGGGGGGCGCCCCAGGGCTGGGGGCAGGAAGAGGCAGGGTGACCGGACCCCCTCCCTCCCAGCCTCCTCTGCCCAGGAGGGACCAGGCATGTCCTCCTTTCCCAGGACAGGTCCTCCCTTCCCACCTCTTCTGTCCGGGAGGAAGTCCAAAGCCTCCTTTTTATTTTTAAGCACCACTCAGAAGCACCCATTGACACTTCCAGGGGAGCACTTCCAGCCCCCCCTTTCTTCTTTCTTTCCCTCCTAATGGGGCCGCGTCCTCCGTTCTGTCATGAAGGTCCACCAACGTGTTTTAAGCTTGGACTGTTGTCCCCCGCCTTGATCCATGGGGAGAGTCCGGTAAGGGATCAATTATCATTATCATTATCATTCTCACGATGATGATGATGATGATGATGATGATGATGATGATGATGATGATGATGATGATGATGATGCAGTGCCTGGCCCTCCCTGGAGGTGAGGACCCCTGGGGCCCCTGTGGGGTTGGGAGGAGGAAGAGGGGGAAGAGGAAGAGGAAAAAGAAGGAGGAGGAGGAGGAAGACTTGAAGGCACATAGACTTGAAGGTGGAAGAGCAGACGGAGGAAGAGGAGGAAGAAGAGGAGGAGGAGGAAAGATAGGAGGAGGAAGAGGAGGAGAGAGAAGAGGAGAGGGAGGAGGAAGAGGAAGAGAAGGAGAAAGAGGAAAAAGAAGAGGGAGGAGGAGGAGGAGGAGAAAGAAGAAGAGGTGGAAGAGGAGAGGGAGGAAGAGGAGGAAGAAGAGGAGGAGGAGGAGGAGGAGGAGGAGGAGGAGGAGGAGGAATAAGAGGAGGAGGAGGGGGAATAGAAGGAAGAAGAGGGAAAAAAAGAAGAGGAGGAGGAGAAGGAAGAAGAGGTGGAAGAGGAGAGGGAGGAAGAGGAGGAGAGGAAGGGAAGGAAGAAGAGAAGGAAAGATAGGAGGAGGAGAAAGAAGAAGAGGAGAGGCAGGAAGAAGAGGAAGAGAAGGAGAAGAAGAGGGAGGAGGAGGAGGAGGAGGAGGAGGAGGAGAGGCGATTCATTATCTGGCGAAGGTGCCCCCCTCCTCTCCTCTCCTCTCCTCTCCCGCTGCTTCCCTCCCTCTCTGCCCGCCTCTCCTCGCCTCCTTTCCCCGAAGCTGCCTCGTCCTCCTTCCACCTGCTCCTGCAGTGGCAGCGGGGCAGAGGCTCTTTCTCTCTGGGCTTTTTTGGGGGGAGCACCACCGCCGCCGCCCCTCCCTCTGTCTCTGTCTCTGTCTCTTCCTGGGGGCGAAGGGGGCGCTGGGGCTCCTCCGCGGGGCTTGAAGGGGGGCATGGTGCTGCTGGGGGCCCGCCGCGACCGCCTCCTGCTGCTGCTGCTCCTCGGGGCTCTGCTCTGCGCGGACCTCTACTTCCACCTCTGGCCCCAAGTGCGCCGGCGCCTGGCCCCCCACGACCACCCCCAGGACCAGGACCAGGACCAGGACCAGGACCAGGAGCGGGGGGAAGGAGCCCTGGGGCCGCGCTGCTCCTGCCAGGGAGACCGGGAGGAGAAAGGAGGACGAGGAGGACGAGGAGAAGCCATCCGCGCCGCCTTGACGGTGCCGCCGACGGAGGGTGGTCGCAGCGTCCCTTCGTCCTCCGGCTCCAAGCTGAGGAGGCTCTTGGCGCACCCGCTCTATGGCGCCCCCGAGGGGCCGGCCGAGAAACTGCTCAGCGGACAAGAGGCGCTGCGCTACTACCGCCGGAAAGTGGCCCGATGGAACAGGTGCGGAGGGGGGGGGTTTAAGGGGGGGGGTTGCCGCTGCTGCTATTATTATTATTATTATTATTATTATTATTATTATTATTATTATTATTATTATTATTATTATTATTATTATTATTATTATTATTATTATTATTATTATTATTATCATCATCATCATCTTGTAAAGTTTTAAAAGTGTTTTTTTTTCCATCTTGTGAGCCGTCTTGGGTCCCTTCTGGGGAGAAAGGCGGCATAAAAATGAAATGAAAACTTCAGTGATGCTCAAACTTGGATCCTCCAGATGTTTTTGGACTTCTGCTCCCAGATTTCCTGACTGTCTACTAGGGCTTCTGGGAGTTGAGGTCTAAAAAACCTGGAGGATCAAAGTTTGGGCATCATTGAAAGGAAGGAAGGAAGGAAGGAAGGAAGGAAGGAAGGAAGGAAGGAAGGAAGGCAGGCATGACCTGATGTCCTCCTCACCGCCAAAAAGGACCAAGCACCACTAAATGTAGGACCTTCAACAACAATGGGGGACATGACCCAAGAATAAAAGTGAAAAACACTCCTAGGAATGTAAATCAGTGCTTCTCCGTCCTGCTGGAAATGGAGGACATTCAAGAAAAAATGGAGGACATGGCCCCATAAAAGCTAAAAACACCCATAGAAGTGTAAATTCGTGCTTCGTAGTCATGCTCCAAATGGAGGACATTCGATTTAAAAAAGGGAGGACATGACCCAGTGTAAGCTAAAAATCCTCACAGAAATAGAAATCCTTGCTTCTTAGTCCTGCTCCAAAGGGAGGAGATTTGGGGATTCCTCTTGGACAGAAAAGGCTGCAATGGAAGATGTGTCCTGGAAAAGGAGGACATCTGGTCACCCTGGAAGGAGGAGAAGGGGGCACAGACAGTGTGATGTAGTGGTTTGTGTGTTGGACTAGGACTCTGGAGATCAGGGTTCGAATCTCAGCCTGGGCATGAAAACCCACCCTAGGCACGTCACACTTTCTCAGCCTCAGGGAATGGGCATGGCAACCCACTCCTCAGAAGAAACTTGCCAAGAAAACCTCATGATAGGTTCGTCTTAGGGTCACCATAAGTTGGAAACGACTTGAAGGCACACAACAACAACAACAACAACAAGAAGGGGGTGAAGACACCCCATGTCCTCCGCCACCCTCCCATGGGGAGCCCTGCACCTCGCCTTCCCCATCTCCTCTTTCTTTCTGTGGCTGGCTGCCCATCCTAATGCTTCTGTGCTCTCTTTCCACCTTGAGATCTAGAAACTTACCCCTCTTGCCCACCCAAGTGAAAAAGTGGGATGCATCTAGTCCTTTCCTACTTATGGCAACCCTGTCATGGGCTTTTCTTGGCAAGATTTGTTTCAGAGGGGGCTTGCCTTTGCCTTCCTCTGAGGCTGAGAGAGTGTGACTTGCCCAAGGTCACCCAGTGGGTCGCCCACGGCCAAGCAGGGATTGAAACCCTGGTCTCCAAAGTCAAAACTCTTTATAAGAGTCAACACTCAAGCCAGTCAAAATGGTTTTATTTTATGGAGCTTTACCTGCCTTAGGATCCTTTATGACCCAAGCATGGAGTTCCCTGTTTGAATGAAGCCTTTCTGGCAGGCTACACCTGGCCTTCCTGAGCACAATCCTGAAGTTGGGACGTCCAGTTTCTTGCCCCCATTTCCTTGATAGTAAATCCCATTGACCTCAGGGAAGCTTCCTTTCCTTTCCTGCAAACTGAGTCCTTTCCAAAGAAACCAATCACTGTCCATCTATTCCAATATAATATGCTTCGTGTGATTTAGATATGGTTTTGGCACTATGATTTTAATTGTTGTTTTTTTAAATGTAAAGTTTTTACGCTATGTTATTTGTCAGCCGCCTTGGGTCCCTTTCTGGGAGACAGACAGCATATAAAACAAATAAATAAATTTAATATGCAAGGTCTTTCACAAGCTGGAGAGGTTTTCAAAGCAATAAATAATGCTTATCTCTATGTTGTCTGGAGCTGCAGTCAAGAAGCAACTAGAACAGGACGGGGATGGCATTTTCTCTCCCGTGTTGGCAACCAACTTTGCCAGTCCCACAGAAGAGAGAGAAGGCTACCTCTTGTCCTCCCTGGTTCCTTACAGTTCAGGTTGTTTACTGCTGGGCTGCATTAGCTATTCCAGGATGTAGGGTAACCAACCCAAGGTTTTCTGCTGCCTGAGGTACTGGTAAATGGAATGCCATCCCCACATTACACATACAGAAGCCAACTGGGCTGGTAGTTGACTGGACTGGGAGGAGGAACTGGTTCCATGGTGCAAAGAGTCCTGTCCTTCAATGCAGGAACATTGCTGAGGGGCTCAGGTGGAGCAAGGGCAGGGGGCATCTGCACCAGTAGCAATTTGGTCACGTTGCCTAATGCCAGAGCTGGCACCAGAGACCTAGCAAGTCTTATTGGCTTAGGAAACTGTATATAATGCTGAGGTTGTGTTCTTGAGGATGGGCGTCCCAAAGTCAACTGCTTTTGGCATCCCCTGAAATCATTATCCAAATAGATAAACATCTGATAGATAAGAAAACTCAAGACAGATGAAGGAGACAAGCAACTGGATCTCCCAAGTTGTCTAAATTCATTATAAAGCAGGGATGGGGCCAGGATCTAGAGAGGTTGAAAAAAAATGACCTTTTTGGACTACAGCTCCCAGAACCCCAATCAACATGGCCAATGGGAGATGTAGTCCAAAAGCTACCTTCTCAAGCATGGGAGGGGATCCAATGTGAATTGGAGTAGTGGTGCTAGGAGTGAAGGTTAGCCTTTCCCAATCCATGTTTACCTAATCTAAGTGGTATGTAGAAAGATCTTGTAGCACCTTTGAGACTAACTGAAAGAAAGAAGTTGGCAGCATGAGCTTTCCTAGACTTAAGTCTACTTCCTCAGATGCATTTGGACCTAGTTCTGAGGAAGTAGACTCTAGTCTAGGACAGCTCATGCTACAAACTTCTTTCTTTCAGTTAGTCTCAAGGCTGATTCTACAGACTAACACAGCTATATCTTTGTAATCTAAGAGGTGTTGAAGTTGTTGTTAGAAGATGCTTGGACCGCATAGTGAAAGAGAGCCAGATGCAAGTACTTCTCACCCTGAAGCCCACTGCAGTGTAGGATCCAACAGCAATCCCAAGGGGTGACTGGAGCCTCTTGGCATTACTGTACAATGTTTGTTGTTGTTTGCCTTCAACTCATTTCTGATTTATGGCGACTCTATCATGGGTTTTTTTTTTTTTTTTGGCAAGAGTTGTTCAGAGGAGGTTTGCCATTGCTGTCCCCTGAGGCTGAGAGAGTGTAACTTGCCCAAGGTGACCCAGTGAGTTTCATGGCCAAGCTGGGGATCAAACCCTGGTCTCCAGAGTTATAGTCCAACACTGAAGCCACTACACCATGCTGGCTCTCTGTATAATACGGGAGTTAAATAGAGCCAATCGGAGACATCCCCCCATCATCCAATCTGCGTAGGAAGAAAGAGGAATGTGCAGCTTTCCAGGTGTTGTACTGTAACTCCCATCATCCCTGACCATGGGTTATGTTGGCCATAAGGACTTCACCCTCACTGGGGGCGTACATATTCCCCACATCATCTGAACTAACTTTCCCTGCACAATAGCACTGCTGTAAATATACCCACCTCTGGCTATAAAGTGTGTACCCACACTTGCGTTACTGGCCTCAATGCAGCCCGCAA
Source organism: Phrynosoma blainvillii (assembly GCA_026167975.1). Classification (NCBI taxonomy): domain Eukaryota; kingdom Metazoa; phylum Chordata; class Lepidosauria; order Squamata; family Phrynosomatidae; genus Phrynosoma; species Phrynosoma blainvillii. Next base: position 220,820,519 of record JANUYF010000002.1, on the reverse strand, counting down.
CTGCCCATAGGACATGCTTTCTCTTTATCACAGTCTCTGTTCCTTACCTGCACTCTGTTCTTGTTTAAATAAGTCATTCCCCCCCCCCATCTCTGAACTTGAAGGACTCCTACTTCCCCATCAGCGGAGGAGAGTTCTGTCTCACATCTTTCTTGCTAAAATATTCAGTAGTGATCAAAATTCCAAGAGGAACTGCAGACAGTTCCAAGATTCTGAGAAGAAAAATCTGTCTTCCTGAACAGAGCCAGTTTGGTAACATGCCCTTTCAAAATATGGCATGCTCAATACTCCCAGACTCCCTTCTTGCAAGATAGCAGGACAGGAGCCCAAATGAAATGTGCTTGAAGAGTAAAAGAACGCAGGGACAGGGGAATGGGTGTCCTTAAATCCAAAGTGAGGGGGAAGTAGCTTTTGGGACGACAACTCCCAGAATCTGTCAGCCAGTGTGGCTAGTGGTGTTCCGGGAGTTGTAGTTCCCCAAAGTCCCTTTCCCCTGCTCTGCTGAAATCACAGTCTTCATCTATGCAAATAGCTGCCCTAAGTCACGGGTAGGCAACCTTTTTGAGCCGGGGGCCAGGTTGCTGTCCCTCAGACAATTGGGGGGGAGCACCAAAAATAAATAAATAAATAATATTTTTTTAAAAAATTAAAAATATGCATGCACACTCTCTCAGCCCCAGAAAAGCCATGGCAAAACCCCTGTGGAGATTTTGCCAAGAAAACCCCAAGAACAAGTAATAACAACAATAATCAATATCATCATGGTGGGTGGCGGCAGCAGCGGCAGCAGCGGCGGCGGCGGCAGGACCGGCCTGGGGCCAGTCCAAAGGCCTCGGGGGGGCGCATCCGGCCCCCGGGCCTTAGGTTGCCTACCCCTGCCCTAAGCAATAATGAGGAAGGTTAGGGTATGCAATGAGAAAACAACTTCAGCAATTTTGAATAATGACATTAAAATAAAAGGAGAGCCATGAGTCAGGGTTGTTTTAAAAAAGAAACAGGGATGAATTATTTTCAAAATTAAGTGCCCAAACACTTGTTCTGCTGCTCAGATTACTAATCTGTCTGTGTACCATGTTAGCAATTTATGGCCCAAAAAGAGAGAGGGGGGAAGAGGAAAAATGATTGTCACTGGAGATTATCTTCCTTTTCCAGAAGTGACAAGGCAAGTAGCTGTTGACAAGGGGAGTTCTTACACTACATAACGATAATGTTAGTATTTCACTTTCATGGCCATGGTTCTATTCTGTGGAGTCCTGGAGGAGTTGTAGTCTGGTCAGAGGACTACAGGAGCTCCCTGGCTGAGAAATCTAAATGCACCTCCCTCAGCTGCAAATCCTGGGATCCTCCAGGATTTTATCACGACAAATGAGAGTGGGATCATGGTACTATAAATCAGTGGTGTGAATGGGCTCCTGAAAGAAGTGCTGTAAAAATAAAAGGAGGAGGAGCATCTATTCATACAGATGTTTTTGGCCTGCAACCTCACAATACCTGACATTGACCATGCTGAGTGGGACTGACAGGAATTGTAGGCCACAACATCTGGAGTGCCAAAGGTTCCCCACCCCTGAAAGCAGCCAAAGGTGCTGGAATACAATTTCTCTCCTCCCTAGCCAGCAGAGCCATTGGAAGGAATCAGGCTGAAGGAGGCTGTCCTGAAGTAAGGGTGGAAAGTCTCCCCCAACCCAAAGGTTGTCATCCTAGAGAAAAGTTGTCAGAAACAACATGTCGGGGGTGGATGGGGCTGGATCCAAAAAGAGGTATGGGCTGGAGTCCATCCTACTCTTCTCTCCACCCCACCTTAATTCATACATAGATTATTTCATGAAGTGTATCCTCTGAACAGTCTTGCCAAAAAAACTCCATGATAGATTCACCTTAGGGTCACCATAAGTCTGAAACAACTTGAAGATCAACAACAACAACAACAACAACAACAACAACAACAACAACTAAATTGCTGTTAGGTGTTACTCAGTTTAGATCTTCCTCAAGTAAGGAAACCTAAGTTCCACTTTCCCCACTGATCCTCTTGTCTGAGGATTATGGGAGTTGTAGACCCACACATCAAGTTTGGGGATGCCTACCTTTATTGATGAATCATGTGATTTTTAGCTGATTGAATGAGTGATGGGTTGATTGATTTTCACCCATACAGAAATGTAATCCATTTTTCTGAAGCAAGAAGCACATTGTCTGTATTTTTGATGATGCAGATCCTGTCATAGCTAGTATCATTTTAAATAAGCTGTTCTCCCTGTGTGACTAGAAAAGGGGAATACTACTTTTTTTACTTTCCACATGCCACATGCAGTTTCTGTACCTCCTTCCATTAAAATAATCCTTTTTCTTAAAAAAAAAAAATGGGAGGACTTTAAACAATTGAACTGAATAACTAACTAATCAAATATTGCAGCTCTGATTATATTGTGTGTGTGTATAACCAATAAATGAGGCCTGGAATAAACTAAGAAGAACAAAACTGAACTAAGAAGAACAAAACTGATTAAACTGAAGCTATCATGTTTTGGAGATATCAGGAGATGATGCGACTCATTGAAGAAGATGATAATCAAGCATAAGCGTCATCTTCTCCAGTGAGTCACATCATCTCATGATATCTCCAAAGCAGTGATTCTCAAACTTTGGTCTGTTAACCATACTGGCTGGGGCTTCTGGGAGTCAAAGTTCAAAGCACCTGGAGGACCAACATTTCAGAACCACTGCTCCAAAGTATGTCAGCCTCAGTTTAATCAGCTTCTAGGGAGACAGCAGGACTCGCTTCTAAGTAAAAGTGGGAAGGTGTGAAAAGCTCTTTCTTTCTCTTAGTTTATTCATTGTGTCTAGCCAGTCAAATATTGTAAAATGCATACCGTCTAGGAAAAGGAGCTCAAAGAAAACAAATGACAACTTAAGTTGAAGACAATAGGAAAAGAGGATGCCAGCATTCCAGATGGATAGAGTCAACCAAGGAAGCCATAGCTTTCCTAAGTTCACAAAACCTGAGTAGAACTGTTGGTGACAGGGGTGACTTGGAGGTCTTTCATTCATAGGGTTGCTAAAAGTGGACGTTGACTTGATGGCAAATAACAACACAAAGTCCTTCTGCTGGCTCTGGCACATTCATCCAGGTCAAGGTGCATTTCAGACTCTACCCTTGGGCTTCTAAAATGTCCATTGTGCCAAAAATAATTAACTGGGGGCAGGTAGATGCTGTGTCTTTGAATGTGTTGAGCAACTGTGCCCATTTTAAATGTAACAGCTTGTTTAGCAACTTACTGGCAGCCTTTCTGCTTAACAGGGTCACTTTTATCCTGCAAGGAAAAAGTCAAGCTGAACACCTTGGCACAGCAGCCAAAAAGGAGCAGGGGGGAAAAAACAACTTTATCACCAACCTGCCACAGTGTCTATTTTGTACCGAGTCCCTAATCGGTACAGCTTACGTGTCACCCTCTGAAAAAAAAGTAGTAATGTAAGAACAAGAGCTGGTGTGAGTTCCAAGGAGTGGATCGATGAGAGTGTGTGACCTTGCTCTGGTTCAATGGAGTAACTGTACTTTAAACCACTGAGACGTGAGACATGACTCACAATAGAGATAAATAAGCCTGTCATGCTAGGGCCAAGCTAGACATGATGGCAAAGAAGTGAGAAAAGCTGTTTGGAAGACTGATTTAGACTTCTTTAAATAAGAGCTTCTAATAGAAACAGGGAGCTTTTCCTACCAGGAACAAGTGGCAGCTATGGGGAAAGGGAGGGAAATAATCTTCAAGAAAATGGTGTGGTGGGGAGGCGAGTAATGCCTCCATTCCCCTGTGTCATGGCTTCATCCAGACCATTGCCTGGATTTAAACTGTTTGGTATAGTTTAAAAACTCAGAGAGTTCTTCAAGTATCTCTGGTTGGTCATTGCTTTCAGTCTACATGCAGAAGCGAGAACATCTGGCCCTCTAGATGTTGGACTGCAGTTCCCATCATCCCTACCTATTGGTCATGCTAGCTGGAGCCGAAGATGTTTGCAGTCCAATAACATCTGCCGGACCACATCTTGCCTCTCTATGGGACTGGGGCTGATTCTAAGAAAGTAAGAAGTGTGACTTACTTCTAAGGAAGCCCTAAATGTGACTGCAGTTTGCCAGTTTGGCTGAGGTTCAGACCATGGAGAAAGGTGGCCAATGAGGCAGAATCAGGCACGGGTGTGATGGAGCATATAGCAAACAGGTCACACTGAGCTCCTCCATGCAACTTATATTCTTCAGAATGGAACATAGGAACCTGCCTTGTACCGAGAGCAGCCATGGGTTCTAATTTAGCGTTCTCTATGCTGACTGGTGGGGTGTCTCCAGTCTTTCAGTATGGAGTCTCCTCAAGCTCTTTCTAAGTACACTTTGGAAACCTCTGTATGCTAAGCATATGCCCGGAGATGTAATTATTAATTTTGAAGTGTAGGCAATGCTTACTATGGCCACACCTTTTGAAGGAGACTCCAAAAAAACCAGAGGCTACTGTATCAACAAACCAGTTCTAGTAATTTTCATTTCCATCATGAACAGGTTGATTGTAAAGCAAAGGGATCTTGACTGCTCATTCAAGACCAAGGCACCTCAAACTATCAGGGGTAGTTCACTAACCAACAGAGATATTTCACAAAAATATATGAGTGCTGCAGGGGGGGGGGGGAGGGACACCTCTGCCCCAGCTATTCAGAGGATTGCAGCTGAATTCAGAAGGAATTGGTAAGCCTGAGGGTGAGGATAGCAAAAGAGGGAATATTCCTGCTAATCTAAAATGCCCAGTGTACTGATCTGGTAAACTCTGGATCCAGGACACCACTAAATATGTTCCATCACTACTGCTGCCCTGCAATGGCATCACTAGGGCTGGCATCACTCAGTGCAGTAACTCATGTGTCACCCCCGCAAAAAACCCACACCATACAGAATCCTAAGTAATGTTTTTTGTACTAATGTTGCCCATAATCATAATGCCTGTATATCACTGAATGTGTGGTAATAGTTGTGATATAAACAACTAACAAAATTAAAATTATACTTTTAAATTACAATATCATAAATGTTGTTGTTGTTGTTGTTGTGTGCCTTCAAGTTGGTTTCAACTTATGGCAATCCTATTATGGGGTTTTCTTGGCAAGTTTTGTTTAGAGGAGGTTTGTCATTGCCTTCCCCTGAGGCTGAGAGGTCACCCAGTGGGTTTTCATGGCCAAGCAGGAATTTGAACCCTGGTCTCCAGAGTCATAGTCCAGTGCTCAAACCACTGTGCCAGGCTGGCTCTCTAAATGTATTTAAATGTACATAATTTCATGTGGTTAAAGTGAAAATGTGGTAAGATATGATGTTTTTAAAGAAAATTTTAAAAGAAAAGGGGTCTCTCTTTTCTCCCACTCGCACCATCTCTTCTGCATTTTAAAGGGACACTAGTGAAGCCATAGCTCATTTCTGCCCAACTGCAGATGTTTGGGGCGCAGTGGTGTCACACACCCCTCTTAGGGTGTCACCTGGTGTGGACTGTACCCGCCTGCAAACCCCTAGTGATGCCCCGCTGCCCTGAACTTTGTAGATGAGCAACTAACAATGGAAGGAAGAGCTCTACACTTCTGTTTAATTATTGGCTGGCTCATTGTTAGTAACTTAAGGTGTCATCAATCTGCCTTATGACATCACAACTCATTTGTTTTGGTCCTTGCATAGGTTGGAATTTTTTTTCTGACCTTGCAACTAGCAAAACTCCACCTCACCCCATTCCACCCCAACCACATGTAAGCCACACAATACAGCCATTTCCAGATTGTTAGAAAGTGAGGGGATCAGTGACAACACATTCAGCTATTTTCTTCTAGCTGGACTCACTATGAAAGGCACTGGCAGAGACCTCCGGCTATGAAAATAAGTGGATGCACCACTGCTGATCCCCTCACTTTCTGACAACCTGGAAGCAGCCATACTTAAAAGGTAGGTTTGGGGGATAGCATCAAGAGACATAGCTACAGAAATATGGCTATGGGAGATGTGGATGCCTCCCAACGCAGGATCTCAGCCATAGTACATAAACCATTCTGTAAAGAAGGAGCGGACAAAGTGTGACCTTGAGTTGGTGGGACACCCCCTAAGGTTTTTTATGGCCCTCAACTCCTGACAGGTCTTTCTTTAGTGGAGGAGGAGAAAGAGAAAGAGAAAGAGGGTCTCTCCTGGAAGCTTCTAGAAGTGGGGATTCATCTTTTAAAGGTTTCAGCCCAACACACACACTGTTTCTTTATTTTTTATTTGTTTGAGTTGATGGGATGCTTTCATTTTCTGCCAGTCCACAAGGCCCTCCATAGGATCCTAGGGACAGAAATTTGGCCTTGTACACATTCCAGTTGACAACCACCTATGCCATAGAGACAAAGGGAACACTTGTCATGTACAGCAGTACTATTCCTAGTGGTGGTCTGTGGACCAGTGCTGACCTTCAAGCCATTGGCTGCTGGTTTGCAGTGAGTTTCTGGAAAAAGAGGATGAAAATGTCACTGGGCACAAATATGTTGCCAGCCCCAGGCATATTGGTGGGAAAATCCTAGCAGTCCCACATATTAAATAGCCTAAAGAAACATTGTTGTATGGCCTCTTGAAGACTAACGCTCAGAAAGCATCAGAATTAGCAGGCCATGTCAGTGATGTCCCTAGGGTTGGTGTCACCCAGTGCAGTAACTCATGGTGTCACCACCCCCCCCCCCTTATTGACCTCTTCCCATTCCACACCATACAGAATCCTTAGTAATGGTGTGGGGATTTTTTATTATTATTTTTTGGTACTAACACTACTCATAAATTGTCATTCCCATATATCACTGAATGTCATGGTAATATTGTGACATAAAACAACTGGCACAAACAATACCTTTAAATTACAATATCATATGCACAGAACAAATGTATTTACATATGCATTGTTTCATGTGCTGAAAGTGAAAATTTGATAAAATGTGATGTTTTTAAAGAATTTTTTAAAAAAATATTTTTTTTAAAATTACAAATTTGAAATTTTAATTTAAAAAAACAAAGCAAAACCTGAGCTGCTCCTTTCTCCTCCCACTGAGCCTCATCCCACTCACTGCATCTCTTCAGCATTTTAAAGAGACAGAGGCAAATGGCAGAGCCCATTTCTGCCAAAAGGTAGAACAGTGGTGTGGCCCCACTTAAGGTGTCACCTGGTGTGGTGTGCACCCCTTGTGATGCCACTCAGCCATGTTAAGCTTTCAGTTGTGGGAGGGACATTTGTGGGGCCTGCATCCCCATCTCTTCAGAGTACAGGACAGGTCTTTTAAGTTGCTGTGTTTCTTCAGACTCCAATGTTGTTCTGTATTCAAGGAGATTTTAATAAAGAATGGCCAGAATTCTACATGATGGAGACATCATTTACTTATGCTTCATTTGCCAGTAGGATGGACCTCATGCACCTGGTGCCCAGTAAAGTACAAGGGGGAGAATTACGATCATGGTGTCCTCAACTACAGCCAGCCTCAGTTCCCACAGCTGCTAGGGATGGAAAGGGTGAGCTGCAAACAGCAAGGCCAGCCACAAACCTTCCTGTAGTTGAAGCACCAGCAAAGCAGAGTCCAGAAATCAGCATCAGTCAGTCTAAGGTCAGGGCAGGCAGCAATCAGCAAAGGTCCAGTCCGGTCCAAGGTCAAGGCAACAGAGTTCCACAAGGCAAGAGCGAGAGGCACAAAGCAGGAAACAAGGAGCCACACTGACCGTAGTCTCCCAAGGAAACTACAATAAGTCTTGACACTGAGGAAGCCTCTTGCAACTGTTTAAATAGTCAAATCCTACCTCAGTGCCAGCTGAGGCTTGTTCAGCAGCTGCTTTTCAGCTAGTCTCCTGGACCTGCGACTGCCAGCACTCTCAGCTCTCCTCTGCCTAAAGGAAGGCACTGGCTCTGCTGTATCCTCCTGCTTCTCCCCACTAGGCAGCTGAGCCTCCAAGGAAGGAGCACGAGGACCTGGCTGCTCTGGGGCTGGGAGAACCGGGCTTGGCTCAGGCAGATCAGAATGAGAGCCAGGTGGAGCCTGTATCTCTTCCTTCTCTGGAGGAGACCCATCCTCCTCCTCGTCCTCCGAGTCCTCCTCAGGGCTGACCATGACACATGGTGATAGTGACACAGTCATGACAAAGTAATAGATTTACTCTAATCACTCCATATTTATGATCACTATTTAGTCATGATTGTGACACTGTTGCCATGATGGTAGCTGTGAAGACACACTGAACTAAAGGTGGTGGCAAATATGGGTGTGCAACGCCAGTACCCTGGTGAGATCAAACTCTTTTACCCAAAAAGGCTCCAATACTGAATGTAAAGTCCAAAAAGGGGAAATTTATTTTGAAGAACAAAAGAAAAAGGTTTCTCCTCCCCAGCTCTAGCAGGCTTAAAATAAAAGGTACTTTACAGTTTAGGTTTCAGCAATCTTCAGTGTTGTCATCTCTCTGGGTTTGATCTTAATTTGATCTCCTACTCAATGAAGCTTGTGCAGGGTCTTTCAGCTTCTGGTGCTCTTGACTTCTTTGTTGTTGATATTCAATTTAATTAACTGATTTTGGTAACTAATCTGGTTAAATGGTAACTAAAGTGGCTAAATGGTGTAAGAAATGCCCTTTCTGTCTGTCTGTGCCTATTTGCCACCATCAGATAAAGCCAAGCCTGCCTAAGAAAAACTAAAAATCCCAAGCTGAAGCAGAGCTTGCTGGGAAGGGGCAAACCAAAAACTAGAAAAATGCAGGGGGTTCCTACAGCTCCTCCCATAAACTAATACAGTGGAACATCCCTATGCTCAAACATACTAAAAACTGAACTAAAAATGAAGGAAAATGCAGGGGAGAATTTAAACAGTCCAGGCTGGACATCACAGTAGCTGATATAGAATACTAGCTAACAGTAGTAGTATACACATATGTGAAGCACTACACCAGTCATGCTGGCTGAAGGGAATTGTTGGTTTTTTAAAATTGACTTTTCCAAGCTCTGGGAGAAAAATATCCCTGGCATGGTTTTTTAAGAATAGGAGGGTACAAGAAGGAAGAGAAGAGGCAAGCATTTTAAGGAAAACATAAGAAAGAAATGAATGCAAAGGAGAGAGAAATGTCCTGGAGACCTTTCAAATTAGTCAATTAGGTCACTGTCGTAGGAAACAGCAACTCACCAGTGAGTGGAAATTGTCTGCAGTTGATTGATTGCTCGCCCCAGTGTCCAAAAATTACTGACTTCTTGTTCTTTCTAAGCTCCTGGCATTAAGTGACGTTTGTTGGAGCTGGCACTGCCTTATGTTGAGGCCAAACTCTTGGGAGCAAGAGAGATCCTTAATAGATTGGAGCTGGTAGCTGCTGGACCAGCATCCATAATATGAAAATTAACCATGGCAAGCTGGAAGAGATTCCATGCCAGAGACAGACCAGTCTGAAACACTGCTGTATTTTTAGATGAATGGAAGGAAGAAGGTTCTTGGCTGCCTACTGCAGGACTTCACTGGACCAAAGATTAATTCCAGAATCGTGATTTCTTCACCAGCCATTGAAATGCATTCATTTTACACTTAGGTCTACTGTGGTCAAAAGCCAAACATCCTCTTTGGACAGCTGTTGGACTTCCTTCAAGTACATTTCGCCATATTAAATACTGTCTGACTTACTATTAAATAGTGTCTCATATAGGGTTGAAATCTCTCTCTCTCTAAAATCCTGTGTCTTTAACAGCTGTGTGACATAAACTGTAGGCAGAGCAATAGTCTCATAGTCTCAGCAAAGCAATAGAAATACATGTCATACTCTCTAACTGTCCTGATTTGTTAGGGACAGTTCGAATTAATTCTCTGTTGTCCAACTTTTCCAGCTGTTTTTAAAATGCCCCTGTTTCTCTCTCCTCCTCCCACTTTCTCCTTTGTCCTCAACCTACTTCAGTTACTGCAAACTGATTTCAAAGTGCAAAAATAGTTTCTACTCAGCAAAGGGGAGAAGAGAGGAGGGATAGAATCTTGCTCTTCCCAGTAGGCTTAGGCAAAAGCAAACTGCTGCAGCCTGTCTTGCCCATTCTTCCTCATTAATGTTTGCTCTCTTGACCTCACCCTGATGTTGCTTGGCCACATGGATTCAGGGTTTTGTCTGTGAAATTTCGAAAAGTATCATATGCTATGCCTTTTCAATTTCTGTTTGTTGCCTAACAGTAAATAGCTTTCACTCGGACAAAGATGGATTCTGGGTGTGCTGTTGTATGCATTGGGACCTCTTTAACACTACACAATTATAGCACTTTGATATCACTTTATCTGCTGTGGCTACACCCTATGGAATTCTGGAATTTGTAGTTTGATAAAGCACAAGAACTTTCTGGCTAAGCTATAGGTGCTATGAGTGGGTAGTGTGGAAAAGACTGAAGGTTAGTGTTGGGATATTAGGGACTGTATGTGTTGGTGAAGCTTTTCCCTGTGAAAAGAGGCAACGGTGGGGAAAATTCTGCTTGCTTAATGTCTTTGGATCATGCAGCTGCCAGAAGGGGAGGAGGCTTGGCAACTCTACCTGTGACCTAGATTAGCCAGTAACGTATTTCATCATTCCCGGGAACAGGCAGAATCACTGCACAAATAATTAAATGAAGCAAAGTGGTCCTGATGTTATAAAGGGCAAATAGATTAGAGTTCCACGTTTCTTTGAATAAGGAAAATAAATTTGACTTCACATTTGAAATATAAAAGTGCTGAAGTGTAAACACTATGTCTGAGATCCTGGATCAGGATAGGTATTGTAAAGTTTTGTACAGGTGGAATTGCAACACAGTTCACCTTCACCTCTCCAACCCCAATACACAAATTGAAGCTGGTGCTGCATGTGTCCCCCACACACACACACACAACAACAACAACGCCATTTACTGGCCAGTGGAGAACAGGGGAGCAACTGACCAGCATCCAGCTATATTCCTACTGCTGGACACGCAGCAACAGGCATCTTCTGGGACATACTGGATACTGTGAAAGGTGACTGTGAGGATCAGAAAATATAAAAGCAGGAGTGTGTGTATAAGGAGATTCAGACAAGGTTGGGATTTGACAACTGATAGTTGGATGAAACTATTGGAGGAGTCAGTGGGGAGTGAATGTGTACTGGATCCCTGAATTGATTGAAAGGCAAGGTCTGACACAACTCACGGGGTGAATATCATTATATGGTGGCAGGATGGCCAGATGTCCTTCTTTTCCAGGGCATGTCCAGGAGGAATTCCAAATTGTCCTCCATTTTTAGCATGACTAAGAAGCAGGAATTTATATTTATATTAGTGTTTTTAGCTTTTGTTTTGTAACGTCCTACATTTTTCTTGAATGTTCTGCATTTTGTGGTGCCTTGTCCTCCTTTGAGGTTATTACATCTGGTCATGCTGAATGGTTGGGACGAAATACTGGAATTCATTAAAGCATTTACTATTCTACATGAATACTATTGTTGTTGTGTGCCTTCAACTTGTTATAAACTTATGGCAACCATAAGGCAACCCTATAAGGGGGTTTCTAGGGCTAAGAGTGTGCGACTTGCCCAAGGTAGCCCAGTGGGTTTCCATGCCGAGCAGGAAACTGAACCCTGATCTTCAGAGTCCTTGTGCTATTCTCAAACCACTACACCATGCTAACACTCACATGATATAATAACTCACATTAACTCTTGTGTTATTTTGTTAAATCTGTCTTCTTTCACCATTTTCAAAGGGCAGTGATGGTTACCATAAAGCACACAAAGCTAACACAAAAACTTGTCCATACTGAGGTCACCAGGACACCCAGAAACTTGGTCCAGGAAAGACAAGAATTGAGGGAACAATGGCAATGTGAATGGCAGGATTCCTTAAGGGTTGGAACTGAAGCACCAACCTGGGGAAAGGGATCTGTCACACTAGGGCTCCTGAACATGTCCCTGGGAATGATGTTATTGTGGTTTCAACAACAGGAATACAGCTGGATACTGCTCGGCCACCCTCCACACTGCATTGGACACTAAAAGTAGCTGTGCTGGTGGGAGCTGCAGCAGCTTAGAATGTAGGTTCGGGGAATTAGTTTGGTAATTACACAGACTAATGGAGAATTCAGACCTATGTAACAATAAAAAAGTAAGATAGGCAGTTGTAAATTGGGCTTACACCTTTGTAAGTCACTAATAGGATGCCAGCCAATATATTCACAGCTTCCTTCACATTTGATTATGAGGCCTGGGAGGTTTTGTTCTGCTCCCTGCTGTGTATAGTTTGGAAATAGGATCTTGGAAGTAGACCTCTAGTTGCAGTAGAAGTAATTTTGGAAGGCAGTGCTTACTGTGTAATCATTGAAGAAGCTGCATCTGCTGAAATTCTCCCTTCATTATAGAAGTGGGAGCTCTATGTCTCCTCCTTGGTAGTGTGGTGACTGAAAGGCTGAAATTTCAGTCTTGGGCACTAAAATGAAGAAATGAGTTTTCTAGTGATGCAAAAGCAATTCTGATGTTCAGAATTACCCTAAAATAAATGAAACCAATAGCTTTTACAAGGGAAAGTGTTTTCATTTTTGTATCATTCTGGAATTTGCACACGGTTCAGCAGACAGGGTGCTTGAAGAAATGGAGACGATGCTCTACTTAATCACAATAAGAGCTAGTGAAATATGCAAGGCCATCTAAGTAGCAAGTGTTTAAGTAGTATGAGGTTATGCCAGAGCTCCTGCAAATGGATATTGATTCAGAATTTGCAAAAGGCCTAATATAAGCCAAGATGTGATGCTATTTAACGGGCACATCAAAGAGAACAGCAGACTGCAAACTTGGTTGTGTGCAAGGTGCTATTAGAGAAGGCCTCAGAAATGTCTGAAGGGCCAAAACAAAATGATAACTATATTTAAAGTGCATCTGACCTGCATTATCTATGAATATTGGTTTTGTTCGATCACAAATAGAGACTTTTTAAATGCATCTGATATTTAATATAATTGCTGTGTAACAAGCTGCCTTATACTGGGGCTTTTAGCTTGGCACAGTGGTGGCTGGTGGCTTATGTCAGTGGGATGCTATATCCAATGTGGGCTTTTAAAGGATTTCTCCAGGGTGCTGAACCCTGTTTGTATGTAGGCTCAACACCTGGGATAACTCCTTTAAAACTATCCAAAATATGGAATGGATTCACTGCTCCACTGACACTGAGTAGGTGACACTGACACTGAGTAGGTGTTTCCTACTTAGACTGGCAGTAGTTCTCCAGATACTCAGCTGTCAGCAGCAACCTTTCCCATAGCTGGTTACTGGATCTTTGTGTTACATGTTAAACATGGACTGAGTCTGGGCTGTTCTGCATGAAGGCACTATAGCACACCATGGTCCCTGCCCTAAAGTATGAGGAAAAACCGACTCAAATTGAATCCAGACAAAACGGAGGTACTTACAGTAGAGGCCCCCAAACCAGAGATTGGGTTGCGACCTCCAGTCTTGGATGGGGTCACGCTCTCCACCAAGGACTGTGTCCGCAGTCTGGGGGTGCTCCTAGACCCGTCACTTCACATGATAAATCAGGTGAATGTGACGGTCAGGAGCGCCTGTCATCAGCTTCGGCTGATACGCCAGCTGCGCCCTTTCCTGGAAGCAAAGGATCTAGAAACTGTAGTACATGCTTTGGTAACCTCACGACTCAATTTCTGCAACACACTCTACATGGGGCTACCTTTATACCTAACTCGGAAACTGCAATTAATACAAAATATGGCAGCCAGGCTGAACACTGGAACATCATGAAGTGATCATATTACTCCGGTTTTAAAATCTCTGCACTGGCTGCCAGTTAGTTTCCGGGCACAGTATAAGGTGTTGGTATTAACCTTTAAAGCCCTACATGGCCTGGGCCCATCTTACCTAAGGAGTCGCCTATCTCCATATAATCCACCCCGTGCCCTCAGGTCCTCTGGGAGGAAGTTGCTTCAACCAATAAGAACTAGATTGGCAACAATCTCCCGGAGGACTTTCTCTGTCATGGCCCCTAGACCTTGGAATGCCCTGCCGGAGGAGATCCATCAGATAACCAACTTAGATGGCTTTAAAAAAGCCATCAAGACGGATCTCTTCCGGCAGGCGTTCCCAGAATGATACTTTCCACAATCTCTCCCCCACCATTAGATCACTCCTTTATAATCAGAGTGCCCTGTCTAATTGTATTAGATTTGTAATTAGTTTTAAGTTAAATTTTAATTTTGTTATGGATTTAATATATTTTTAAGGAGGGGTGATATGTCCTTTGTATTGTACGGGATTGTATTTTTAAATTGTAAGCTGCCTTGATAGCCTTGGCTAAAGGCGGGAAATAAATTATTGTTGTTGTTGTTGTTGTTGTTGTTACTGTATTATTATTAAGTAAATAGGGCCTTATTCCCACCCACCCACCACACCACCATGAAGTGCTAGGGAAGGGAATAAAAGGGAAGATAGAAAGAACAAGAAAAAGCAAGTGCTGGTCCTAAATGCTGTGCTGCTTGAGATAGATAGCATCACCACTATCCCATTCCATATACAGAAATTAATTTTGGTCCCAACAATGACAATGGGATGGCATCTTCTATCACACTTAATTCAGGGGGCACAAGACAGGTCATAAGCACAGTGAGTTCTGTCCTCCAGCAAAAGGGAATGGCTATGGGGCACAGAAAGAAGGTCCAAGTGGAATGGTCACACACACCCTGCTGCTTTCCTCCAGCTGCTGCTATTTATTTATAATCTCCCTTTTTCCCATTCTGGGAGTCAAGGTGGCTTACAAAGATTAAAACAGATGCAGCATTAAAAATTATGTCATATAAAAATAAATAAAAATCTAGTTAATCTGATAATAACATTTTGTTGTTGTTAACTGCCCTCAAGTTGATCTCGACCCATGACAACCCTATGGATGAGACATCTCCAAGACCCCCTGTCCTCCACTGCTCTGCTTAAATCCTGCAAAACTATACCCATGACCTCCTTAATAGAGTCCATCCATCTGGTATGTGACCTTCCTCTATTCCTACTTCCCTCCACGTTTCCCAGCATTATTGTCTTCTCTAATGAGTCTTCTCTTTTCATGTTGTATCTTGGCTTCCGGGGAGGTTTCCGGCTTGATCTGCTCTAGGACCCACTTGTTTGTCCTTTTCGCTTTTCATTGGATCCTCAGCACTCTTTTCCAGCACCACATTTCAAATGAATTGATTTTCTTCCTATCATCTTTCTTAACTGTTCAGCTCTCACATCTATACATGATAATAGGGAATACGATGACTTGTATGATTCTAACCTTTGTGCTGAGTTGTATATCGTTGCATTTTAGAATCTCTTCTAGTTCTTTCATAACTACCCTCCCCATTCTTAATCTTCTTCTGATTTCATGACTGCATTTCTATCAATGTTTGATCCCAAGTATGGGAATTATTTTACTATTTCTATTTCTTCATTGTCTAGGTTGAACTTATGAAGGTCTTGGTTGTCATTATTTTTGTTTTCTTTGCGTTCAACCTTGAGCCTGCCTTTGCACTTTCTTCCTTGATCTTCCTTAGTAAGTGTTCCAGGTCTGTGAGATTTTCTGCTAGTACTATGGTGATATCTGCATATATTAGATTGTTGATATTCCTTCCTCCTATTTTCACTCCTCCTTCTTCTGTGTCCAAGCCTGCTTTTCTTATAATATGGTCTGCAAACAAGTTAAACAGATAGGGTGAAAGGATACAGCCTTGTCTGACCCCTATCCCTGAACTTGGAACCATTCAGTTTCTCCATGTTTTGTTCTGACAGTAGCCTCTTGTCCTGAGTACAAATTCCTCATTAGGACTATCAGATGTGTTGGCATTCCCATGTCTTTAAGGACATTCCATAGCTTTTCATGATCTGTGCAGTCAAAGGCTTTACTATAGTCTATAACAGGGGTCAGCAACGTTCACATACCTTTGGCCGGTTGCTGGTCCCCAGGTCTTCTGCCGGGCTGGGGGGGAAATGGCAGTCTGCGCGCACAGCCCCTGCTGCCACTGCCGGCCGCCGCCGCCATGCACGCTGCCACCACTGCGCCGCCACGCGCATCTCGGCCACCATTTTGGCAAACAAAATGGCGGCTGTGATGCACGCGGCGGTGGGAGTGCGCGGTGGCGGCAGCACCAGCAGGGGGTGGGGGGCGGTTGATGGGCCAGGTGCAGCCCGCGGGCCATAGGTTGCCGATCCCTGGTCTATAAGGTACATGCTGATTTTCTTTTGGAATTCCCTGGTATGCTCCATTAGCCATCCTATGTTTGCAATGTAGTCCCTGGTGCCTCTTCCTTCCCTGAATCCCCCTTGGACCTCTGGATCTCTCTTTCCATGTATGGTTGGAGTGTATGTTGCAGAATTTTGAGCATAATTTTGTTTGCATGGGAGATCAGTGCTATGGTTCTATAGTTGCTGCAGTCTCTTGTGTCTGCCTTTTTGTGGATGGGGATGTATATTGATCTCTTCCAATCTGTTGTCCATCATTTTGTTTTCCATATCTGTTGACATTTGTTGATCAGCACTAAAGTTGACTCTGTCAAAGTGCATTTCAGCAGTTCATTTGGAATATTGTCTGTTCCTGGTGATTTGTTTTTCACTGTTTCTCTTATTGCAGTTTCCACTTTGTTTTTTAGAATTTGGGGTTCATCTTCATATGACTCTTCATTCCATGTGTCCTTCATTTTATCATCTCTTTTGTATAATTCTTCTGTGTATTGCATGCAATGTCTTTTTATTCCTTCCTGGTCAAAGCAGTTAAAAATAAGACCATTAAAAAGTAAGCAGGAAATAAACTACAGTATAGCGGCTTCAGAAAGGTTCTTTCCCACCTAAGCAATCAACCATCAAAAGCCTGCCAAAATGAAACAAACTTCATCTGGCTATGGAAGGATAACCCAGAGGGTACAAGTTTAACATCTGTAGGAAGGGAGTTCCAGAACCTGGGGGCAACCACTGAGAAGACTTGTGTTCCCACCAGATCTGTGAAGGTGGAGGAACAGAGGGAAGGGACTCCCCAGCAGATTTCAAAACATATGAAGGTACATATGGTAGAATACATTCCTTCAAATGACCTAAACCTGAGCCTAATTGTAGGACTGCCCCTAAAGTGAGGGAAGGAGAAACAGAATATGCCTTTTAGCTCTGCTTTGAGCCTATCCAGTGCTGGTATATGGTGCTTAGAAGGGTATGTACAAGCAGAGTCCTTGGGCTGAAAAAAATTCTCTAACCCCTGTATTACATGGTGAAGTAGTGGAAGTTTCTAATTATTATATTCAAACGGCGTAACTGTTAAGAATTTTTTTTAAGTCCTACAAACTACATTTGTTTGTGATTGTTATTTCCACCTTATGGCAACCCTAAGGTGAACCTGTCATGGGGTTTTTATGGCAAGATTTGTTCCTTTGCCTTCCTCTAAGGCAGAGAGAGTGGGACTTGCCCAAGGTCACACAGTGAGTTTCCATGGCTAAATGGAGATTCAAACCCTGGTCTCTGGACTTGTAGTGCAACACTCAAAACACTACACCACACTGTCTCTCACCAAACTACATGCAAAAACAATGAACCTATATAACACCATGTACCTGAACCCTTGGGAATTGGAGCATAGGTTTTAGCTGTTTGCTGTCCTTTGAATAATTTAGAATTTGCTCATGTTTATATAAATGGTACAGCCCAAATCCCATGGTTACTACCAACTATAGTAGATCTGTTAAATCAAAGGAACTTATGTAAGTGTTGATTTACCACATTCCCATAGGGATTAACAATTACATTTAAACCATATTTTAAAATATATATGTGATGAGAGAGAGGAACAATAGATAGAGCAACCATGGTAGGTAATTTATATTGTTGTTATTCTTGTCTCCTATGCACTGCTCACAGGGCCTTCCTTCTCTACATTTGTGGGGCAGGAGGAACACATGCTATGTGTAGGATGTGCTCACATAATACATGTACACAGATAGGCATAAGATCACACAGTGTGTTCTCTGTGCAGTGGGACTGGGATCAAGAGAAGCCCAACCATTTTTCTCACACTCCACCCTTCATAAAATCTATAAGTTGGGCCACCATATGAATTGTGCATGTGTTGTACTGGGTCAGGCAACTTGGATACAGTAAGAGGAGTGATTGACTGACATCTGCATTCAGTAGTGATAATGTTTTGTTCATCCCATTCTTTAAAAGAAAGTATTTGGCAATTAATTCCTATAACATGGTGTACCAAGGGTGCCTTAAACTGAATTGGACCACATATGATGGCATTTTATATCACCTCCGAATGGTTGTAATGATGCTTATTGTTGAAAACTTGCAAAAAAAAAATTGGTGTTCATTCTGCATTGTCAGTCTACATATTCTGAATCAGAACATACATTTTCTCATTCTTTCTGCCATCCTCTCAATCTACTTTCCACACCTTTTTCTGTCTGCTGCAGTTTATCTGCCCTTCGCTACCTGCTCTTTTGTTACTTTGCTTATTTACTACCAGGATTACTCCTGTGATGTCTGGGCAAGCCACTTTGCCCTTGTGTGACTTAGCGTTGTATCTTATTCTTTGGGGGAGAGACAATATTGATTATTCTCTAGCCACTTTGGAATGCAATATATGGCACTCATAAATGCAGAGACCATTCTGAGAATTCTTACATGCTGTGCTAACCCTAAATTTGTCTCTGTCTTCCTGCCAAAATGCAAATGAAACAGAAGGGAGCAAGGGCATTTTTGGAAGAGACAGCTCTTTGTATATTAAATCTAGTTTACTTTGTGATTTGTTGATGTCAACAAAGTGGGATGTGGTGCCTTTTTAATTAATCACACAAGTAGGAAGTCAAAGGTAGAAGGATGGTAGGGAATTTAGGCTATTTCCTAATGAATTAAATGGTCCAGGCCCAGTTATTGTAATGATGTATGTGAATGTGTGTGTGAGAGAGAGAATGTGTGTGTATGCCTTCAAGTTGTCTGTTGATTTATGGCAATCCCATTAAATTCATAGGGTTTTCTTAGGCAAGGAATGCTCAGAGATAGTTCTGCCAATTCCTTCCTACACATATAAAATATAGTCTGCAGCACCTGTTATTCATTGGGTCTCCCATCCAAGTACTAACCCATGCATACCCTGCTTAGTTTCCAAGATCAGACAGGATCTGGTTCCTTAGGGCATTTGGCCTCCCTCCAAAATGATTTGGCAACTCCAAGTGTGGAATATCTTCCTGATGTTAGTCAGCACTGGGGCAAGGAGCTGTGTGGGTATGATACTCCAACCAGCAAGCAAATGTGAAAGGTAGAACAGGTATACATCCCAGCCAGTGTACATTTTTATATTCGTATCAAGAACTGATTTAAAATAAAACTGATTTAAGCCTCTGGTGTGAAAACAGCCAGATACCATTTCTACAGTCAAACATGAGCAAGCTTCATCTCATAAATAAGTCTTGTAAATCTCACTTTCTGGCTCTTGATTTGTTGTTGTGTCCCTTCAAGTTGTTTCCAACTTATGACAGTCCTAAGGGAACCCTATCAACTTGTGCAGACTTGTTAAGGGGGGGGCGGGTGGCCTAGCTTTCCTCTAACTCGGAAAGAGTGTGACTTGCCCAAAGTCACCTAGTGGATTTCCATGGCCAAGTGGAGATTTGAACCCTAGTTTCCTAGCGTCCTACTTCAACACTCAAACCATTACAAGAGCCTACCACTGCACTCTTTTGGTTCTGGCTTTTGATATCAGCAAGAGCTCAGTTGCAGTGTTCAGTGAAGCCCTTTAGAGAAAGAAATTAAAAATGTAATCCCTTGGGTACTGGCATACATATATATCCCTTTGGAGGAAAGGAAAGGAAAGGAAAGGAAAGGAAAGGAAAGGAAAGGAAAGGAAAGGAAAGGAAAGGAGGAAGGAACTGCACAAGGTCCCTTTGCTACTGTCTTCTCTGAAGCAAGGTTGTCTTCTATGCTGCAAGGCTCTAGCCTCATATCACACAGAGACATGAGGCAAGGTGAAGCTGATGAGCTTGGTGCCCTCCAGATGTAGCTGAACCACATTTTCCTTTAGCCCTAGCTCATTGGGAAGCCTGATGGGATTCGTAGTTCATCAACATCTGTAAGGCCATGTGTGTCTCACTTCAGGTTTGTATTGCTGAATGATAATATCTTCAAGTGTGATAATATCACTGAAGGACATCTCAAAAGAGGAAACAAGATTGAGAAACAAGGCCTCCTCTGGTAGGGAACACTTTATTAGGGCTTAAGATCCACAGGAGGCCAGCCCCAAGCTGCATTCTTCATTACCATAAGGACAAAATGAAGGTTACACTGTCAATCACATCTGAGAATATTTATAGAAACTAATTTCCTTATATCTGTTGATTTATTGTCCATATCTTGTGAGGTTTTTTGGAGCCAGGCAGAAGCAATGTTAGACCAATCTCATGCAGCATTCTGAATTGCTAGGTCTCCTGCCCCAGTCCCAGTCTGCAGCCCTTCCCTAGACTAGAAGGAGGTCTGTGTGAGAGACGCAGCATGATTTGTTTCCCTCTGTTTGACATGGTCTCTTATAACAAGAACTACAAGTCCCAGGTGTCCTTGTGCATAAGCAGAAAGGAGAGACACCTTGTAGGATGGGCAAAGCAAAACACCATAAGGCTGCAGGCACAACAAGACTCCTTTTGGCAGGATTTGCAGACCTCTGAACAAGGGACTTTCACACTACATATCACTATGATTCCACTTTAACTGCTGTGGCAATATCCTATGACATCCTGGAATTTGCAGTTTAGGCAGGGTTATTTGAACTTATCATCTAGAGAGTTCAAGTGCCTCTGGCTGCCTCTGGCCAGACGACAGATACCATTATTCCATAGGATGTTGGCATGGCAGTTAAAGTAGAATTAGTGCTCTAATTATGTTGCATGAAAGGGCCCTGAATTCACTCATAGGCTGCTGCTACACTGCAGAATGAATGCAGTTTGACACTAATTTAACAGCCTTGGCCCCATGCTATGGAATCCTGAGATTTGTAGTTTGTTGTGGCACCGGAGCTCTCTGTCAGAGAAGGCTTAATATCTCACAAAACTACAAATCCCAGAATTCCATAGCATTGAGCCATGGCTGTTAAAGCAGTGTCAAACTGCATTAATTCTGCAGTGTAGATGCAGCCATTGTTACAGTTTTGTTGAAACTTTGGACAATGTCTTCCATGTACAGATTCAAAGCAACCAATAACTTGTTTTATGTTCCATTCAGTACTAATATGTATGACAGTGCAATCTGGGGAAGAGGAAAAAGCTTTGAAATGGTTCCCACAGATTTTTCCCACAGGCACTCAGAGGATCTGATAGATCTCTGAAAATTTTCTTGTGATTTTTTTTTTCGTTCAACAGGGGGAAAAAATTAAGTCTAGTCTGCAAAGAAAACAGAAAGTACCCCTGCTTATATTATCAAATGAGATTTACAAGATGCAACTGTACCTAATTTGCAGTGACATGTGCATAGTCCTACAAATTTGTACACTGTTACTATTAGAGTTGACGTATTGCCTGGATAACCAGGTTTGACCTTGGTTCTAGGCATGTCACCATGTGGATCACCATCTGGCCCAGGTTCCAATGTTTTGGTGTGGTTTTTTAAAAGTAAGTTGGCAACCCCTTTAGAAGCTGAGATATGGAGTGAAATGTGGGGGTGCTCTTTTGGCAGATTTTTCTGCAAGAAAGAAGTCTGCTAGGGAATTTCAGGCATTAGAGAGGCAAGTAGTGGAGTGCATGAAGCAAGCAAGGTTGACATCATGAGAGTGTAAGGTAGAAGTCAGCAAAATGCAGCCATGGACCACATATGAATGCCCAGGTGGAACACAAGAAGCAAGTGAGGGCTGCACCACAAGGATGTGAAGTGAGGTGAGCAGAGTGAGCAACAGTGTGTAAGAAGCAAGCACTTTGAAAGTATGAGGTGAGGCAAGGGAGAGTGTAGGAGAGATGGGAGAGCAAACAGTATGAGTGACAAGATGGAAGAATCACATGTAAGGTGTGTTGTTATGGCATAAGTTGAGCAGCGGTGTCACTAGGGTTGGCATCACCCGGTGCAGTAACTCATGATGTCACCCCCACACACATTGACCACCTCCCATATCACAGCTTACAAACTCCTTAGTAATATTTTTGGTACTAATGTTACTCATGAATTCCTGTATTATCACTAAATGTAATGGCAATAGTTGTGACATATGTACAGTCTCAGTGTGTGTACATGTACCTAGTATCATGTGGTTAAAGTGAAATTTAAAAAAAAATTAGGTTTAAATTTTACATTTTATTTTTTAAAAAAATGTATTATCTTTTCTCCTCTCAGTGAGCCTTATCTCATTCACACCATCTCTTCAGTATTTTAAAGTGACTCAGCCAAGCACCACAGCCCATTTCTGCCCCAAACCAGATGTTTGGGGAGCAGTGATGCCACGCACCCCGTAAAGCAGGGGTTGGCAACTTTTTTTTGCCGGGGGCCGGGAGGGGGGGGGGGAAATGGCGCTGGGGGCCAGCGCACACGCGCTTGCCCCCACGCACGCGCATGTGCACGACGTCCACCGTCGTGCACAGGGGTAGGCAACCTTTCCCCTTTAAGGGCTGAGGGACTTCAGCTCCCAGAAGCCTCAGTCATGTTGGCCAATAGTCCCATGTTGGCCAATAGCTCCTGGGATTCTGGGAGCTTAAGTCCCTCAGCCCTTAAAGGGGAAAGGTTGCCTACACCTGGTCGTGCACAGGCGTGCTCGCATCAGGGGCGCCATTTTGGAATGCCCAATGGCAATGGTGCTGTGCGCATGCGCACGGCGCTGATGCCGTTGGGCCTTCCGAAATGGCGCCTGCCATCATGCACATGTGTGTGCAAGCATGGGCGCCATTTTGAATGCCAAAATGGCACCTGCGCACGGCGCAGCGGCGGCAACGGTGCGTGCATGGTGGCGGTGACGGCAGGAGTGGCCACGGGCTGGTCCCAAGGCCAACACGGCCATAGGTTGCCAACCCCTGCCGTAAAGTTTCAAGTCTGAACCCCTCCCTAATGTCACCCTAAAGGTGAGGTGAGAAAATGAGCAGGAGAGTAGGGAGAAAGAGAGAGGGAGGGGAAGGGAGGCTGGGAGGTTCAGTGGCACGGTGCAGAACGTAAGAGAGGTAGACATGAGGAGAAGTAAGGTCCAAGTGAGGGAGGTGTGGTATTGCAAGGTGAGGGAAAACAAGGGGAGGCGCAGCAGAACAGTGCCAAGCACAAGAGAGAGGGGAGCATGGCAGAGGCCTGAGGTGACTTTAGGGAAAAGGAAGAATTGGGAATGGGGTGGGGTGGTTAGGAGCACAGACAGGTGGCAAGGTGGCAACAGCAGAGGTCCTCCAAGAAGAAAGGAACAGGGCAACTCAGGTCCAAAACACACTTCAGAAATAATCCAGTTTGAGACTGCTTTAACTACCCTGGCTCAATGGTAGTGAATTCTGGGGACTGTAATTTTGTGAGACATTTAGCATTCTCTGGTGCTACAATAAACTCCAATTCCCAGGATTCCCTAGCACTGAGCCAGGCAGCTAAAGCAGTCTGAGACTGGATTATTTCTGCAATGTGTTTTGGACCTCAGTTCTTCTTCTAGATGCAGCCACCTCATGATGTCACTCCAAGGTAGAGTTGCCATAATTCTCTACCACAAAACCGGGGGAAATGTAGGATAAAATGTAGGACCAAAATGTAGGACGTTCAAGAAAAATTGAGGACATGACCAACTAAACTCCAGAAACATTAATAAAATAAAAAACATTAATATAAATTCATGTTGCACCTCACTTCTAGCCCCAGGGAGGCCTTGCCATGCTGCCTGCTCCTCAGGTCCAAGGAGGCTTCCCTAGCCTTGCCACACCACCGGATCAGGATCAGGGAGGTGGCGGCAGCAGTGGCTGAGGAGGACCCTACCTCCCACCCAGTCCAACCGAGGCCTGGTGGCCTTCCGAGGCCTAGGCCTCACTGCTCCCCACTACTGCCACTGCGCCAAAAACATAGAAGAGAAGCAGCGATAGCTGAGGAGGCCCCAGTCCCCCCCCCCAAGCGAGGCAGTGGTGGAAGGAAGTCATTCTAAAACCAGGCCGGGACAATCCAAAAGGCTGAAAAATAAGGAAAGTCCCGGCCAAAACCTGGATATGGCAACCCTACTCTAAGGAAAGAATGAGCTGGGGAAAGGCAAGAGGAGAAGGTCTTGACATGAATCATCAGATTTTTGGGAAAGAGATTCAAAGAATTATAAAGAAGTTGTAGTCTTTTTGATTGACTAATTCCATATTTATTTGTCTTGAGAATATGGTATGAGCATTTGAACTGTTTATTCACACACGTCCTACCAAATTAAACATGCATAAGAGAGCAATTTACCTATACAATATAAACTGTCAGGGAAACAAAAAAGCAGCTACTACTGTGAGGATATAAGTGAGGATGTTGAAAGGATTTGTTTCAAAGAGAAGTACATGGGTGGTGATATGTGGGGACAATTCTGCCACAAAAGATTGACATTTATTTTGGATTTTTTTTTCTTTCTTTCCTTCCCCCCCCCCCCCCTTACACCAAGGAATACCCTTTAAAGTTTTCAAGAAGGGTAGCTGCATTGTTTTTTTGCAGCAGAAATAACAGAATCTAGTATTTGTCCTTCCTTATCTGACCAACAGATAAAGATTAACATGTTTTATTTGGCATAAGCTTTTGTGTACTGCAATCCACTTCATCATATGTCTGGAGAGTTGCTCATTTGACAGATATTTATGCACCTGTTTGGTGTGGGATGATGTCAGTAGAGAGGTGAGAAGGAATGGAAATGTAAAATGAACGAACATTTATCATTGCCAGACAATAATTGGGTGAGAGCACAGATGCCCTATACTAGCAGAAATGAGCTGCATGTCTTGTATATTTTGAAGAAAAGTCAAATTAGTGAGAAACTGTTAAAGGAGACTGTTTTCTATTTATAATAAAATATTGATTCTGTTGTCTCTGAAGGAAATTAGACCATGCTTTTTCCTGCTTCAATTGCTGCCATTTGTCCCTACTTTCATCTGCATCTTGCCCTATGAATCAGGTAGCAGTTACTCTCACTAGTTTCCTGTGGCATTTTCGTGGATCTCAACTTTTTTTCCATCAGTGAAAAACTGATAACTAAATAAATAAAGAAATATGATGAGAGCAACACTAGAAGTGTCTGTGCCTGTGCGTGGCAAAATGTTTAGATTATTGTTGTTTATTTGTACTAAATTAAGACTGTGTACTTGTCCATTTTACATGGCTTCTCTCTCTTTGTTAAACCCCACAGCAATCCTGTAAAGTAGAAAAGTGGCTCATGGTCACATTGTTAATGCCAAGACTGAGCAGTGATTTGAATTTGGGTCTACCCATTTAAAGCCTAGCACTTTAAATGTTATTCTATACTGGTCCCCACAAATAATTAGTAATTTTGCGGGGGAGGGGATGTATGAAGTTTGAAATGAAGTAGGGGGAAATGAAACAATGAATATGCCTCATCTGCATTATTAAATTGGAGAAATTTGCATAATTCAAATAATTTGCATCAGTTTGAGGAAGTTGAAAATGGCAACCTAGGTTGTTGTTGTTAGCTGCCCTTGAGTCGGTTCTGATGGCAACCCTGTGGATGAGACATCTCCAAGAATCCCTATCTTCCATTGCCTTGCCCAAATCCTGCAAGTCCTTGCCCATAACCCCATTGATCAAGTCTATCCATCTGGTTTGTGGTCTTCCCCTCTTTCTTCTATCCTCTACCTTTTCTAGTATTATTGTTTTTTTTTCTAGCAATCCGTGCTTTCTCACTATGTGGCCAAAGTATGATAGTCTTGATTTGATTATCTTTGTTTCCAAAGAGAGCCCTGGTCTGATCTATTCAAGAACCCATTTTTGTTTATCTTCTTGGCTGTGCATGGAATCCTAAGAACTTTTCTACAGCACCACATTTCAAATGAGTTGACTTTCTTTCTGTCTGCTTCCTTCACTGTCCAACTCTCACATCCATACATAGCAATTGGGAATACAATGGCCTGAAGAATTCTGACTTCAGTGCTCAGTTGTATGTCTTTGCTCTTCAGTATCTTTTCCATTTTTTTCATAGCTGCCCTTCCCATTCCTAGTCTTCTTCTTATTTCTTGACTGCAGTCTCCATTCTGGTCAATGTTTGATCCTAGATATGGGAATTCTTTAACTATTTCAATTTCCACATTGTCTAGATTGAATTTGCATATTTCTTCTGTGTCATTATTTTTGTTTTCTTTATGTTCAGCATCAGACATGTCTTTGCACTTTCATGTTTGACTTTCCTTATTAACTATTCCAATTCCTGAATGTCTTCTGCTAATATTATGGCGTCGTCCGCATATCTTAGGTTGTTAATGTTGCTTCCTCCTATCTTAACTCCTCTTTTTTCTGTTTCTAATTCTGTTTTTCTTATTATGCTTTCAGCATATAAATTAAACAAGTAGGGTGCCTGATCCCTTTGCCTATTGGGAACCACTCTGTTTCCCCGAATTCTGTTCTGATGGTGGCCTGTTGTCCTTGGTACAGATTCCTCATATGGACTATCAGATGTAGTTGCACTCCCATGTCTTTGAGTGCATTTCATAGTTTTTCGTGATCTATACAATCAAATGCTTTTCTGTAGTCTATGAAACACATGCTGAATCTTTTTTGGAATTTTTGGTGTGGTCCATTAGCCATCGTAAGTTTGTAATGTGCCCCTTCTTTTTCTGGATCCTGCTTGGACCTCTGGAATTTCTCTCTCCATGTATAGTTGGAGTCTATGCTGCAGAATTTTAAGCATTATTTTGCTTGCATGTGAGATTAGTGCTATGTCCTATAGTTGCTGCAGTCTTTTGTATCTCCTTTCTTGTGGATTAGTATGTATATCGAGCATTTCCAGTCTGTTGGCCACCGCTTAGTTTTCCATATTTGTTGGCATATTTCAGTTAGCACTAAAGTTGCATCTGTCTGTAGGCACAATAGCAGTTCAATTGGGATATCACCTGTTCCTGGTGATTTATTTTTTTCCCATTTCCTTTATTGCAGATTCTACTTCACCGCTTAGAATTTGGGGTTTGTCTTCATATGGCTCCTCATTCCAAATTTCATTCATCCCTTCATCTCTTTTGTATAACTCTTCTGTGTATTGCCTCCAGCATTGTTTTATTTCTTCTTGTTCCTGTATTATGTTCTTTTTTTCTCCATAGAGCATCCCTGCCCTTGGTTTGAAATTGGCTTTAATTTCTCAGATTTTTTTGATAGCAGTCCTTCGTTCTTCTCTTTTTGTTGTTGTCTTTATTTCTCTGCATTGGTCATTGTAGTATTTCTCCTTATCCTTGCGTGTCAGACGTTGGGCAGTTGTGTTCATACTTCTGGCTTTGTTCCTATCTCCCTTTGCTTTTGCTTTTCTTCTTTCTTTTATTGCATGAAGTGTTTCATCTGTCATCTATTGTTTCTTATCTTTCCTTTTGGCAACTGTTAGTGTTTTCTTGCATTTGTCCTTAATTATGTCTTTGATCTATGTCCACAGTTCTTCAAGTTCCCAGTCGATTATGCTGAATGGTTCAAATCTGTTTCTTACATTGTCCTTGAATCCATCTGAAAAGTTATTCAGGTCATATTTTGGTATAATGGTGGTTTTTGCTTTCTTCTTCAGCTTAACTCTGTTTTTTGTTATAAGCACTTCATGGTCTGTGTCACAGTCAGCTCCTGGTCTGGTTTTGGCCACACAGATAGAGCTTCTCCACCTTCTACTTCCAATTATGTAGTCTATCTGGTTTTTGTGTTTACCATCTGGTGATGTCCAGGTGTATATAGTCTCCTATCTGGTTGTATGAAAGAGGTATTTGTAATGAATAGATTATTGGCCTCACAGAATTCTATCAGATGCTCTCCTGCTTTATTTCTTGTTCCTAATCCAAATCTTCCTACTGTTTTTGATTCTTCGTTGTTGCTAACTTTAGCATTCAAATCTCCAATGATTAGTTTGAAATCTTGTGATGGTATGTTGTCAATTTCTTCCTGGACTGCATCATAGAATCTCTCAATTTCCTCTTCATCTGCATCTGTGGTTGGTCCATATACCTGGATTTTTGTGATGTTTATAGGTTTACCCTGATGCCTTATTGGTAATATATGATCTGACTTTGAGTTGTATCCTTTGAGTGCTTTAGTATGAAAGCCACCCCATTTCTTCTTGTTTTTTCATTTCCTGAATAGATTACTATATATTTGTCTGAGTCAAAGTGACCTATTCCTGTCCATTTTAACTCACTTGCTCCTAGTATTGCTATATTCATGTGTTCCATTTCCTTCTTTACTATGTCTAATTTTCCCTGGCTCATGCGTCTCACATTCCATGTTCCAATTACATGTGTAGTGTTGCTTCTAACTATGCTTGTTTTATTGGACATGTTTTCTCTCTAGCCTCCCCCTCTCTAGTTGTTTTTTGAGCTGTCTCACCTAAAGGGTTTTCTTGGTGAAATGGTCTCGCAAAGAGGGACATCTTTTGCCTCCTTCATGCAGTGTTGACAAGTGCCAGCTACGGTGACTCTACTGTTCTGTCTGTGAGAATTGATTTCAGTATCACCAACCACTACTGCTGCTGCCCAGTAGCAGCTCCTATATTGTTTTATGCCTGTTATTCCCTTCTTCCCTCCCTTAATTCTCTTTTCCCTTTCCTTTTTGTACTCCTAGATGTTTTTTTCCACTCTCCCACCTCCTGCTTTGGGACAGGGACCTTCTGGTCTTCTTGGGGGGGGGGGGGGCTGATGCTGCAGCATTGAAGCCTCCCTGTTTGTCCATTGCTCTTCTGGTTCCACAGGGAAGGGGAGGTTTAGATGTACCTGGGCTCCCAAGCCTGCCTTTTTGTCCCTCTGGATGGCAGCACCCTTCTGGTCTCACGGGGAGGGAAGGCTTTGATGTACCTGGGCTCCTAAATCTGCCTCTTTGTCCTTCTGGATGGCAGCACCTAGGTACTATGACAGAATTGAAAGAGGCTTCAGCCAACTAACTCTCAACAAACTTAGGCATCCTACAATGGAGTGGGAATGGCTAAATATCCTAGTCCTCTTCTATATAGAGTTTGAACTTGCAAGATGTAATTCGTGACTTTGCAATGAAAATGTTCAGAAGGGGGGAAAGCTTTAAAATAACTTGGCCTAAGGTTTACAGACTTATTGCTCCATTAGAATATTTAAAAAAAAAAAAAGCAAGTCTCTAACTGAATAATCCCTGGATAACTGGATAAAGAAGTAACAAACTCAAATTCCTCTCAGACTTGGTGTTGCCAAAAGTAGCAAATGCAGATATCTTTCAGAAATTAGGCAAGTCACACTCTCTCAGCGTTCAAGGAAGGAAAGCAATAGGAAACCTCCTCTGCATAAACCTTGGTAAGAAAATCCTATTTTCACCTTAAAATTAAGTCTGCTTGAAGGCACATAACAACAATGAACAATATGGTATTGCATGCATGAGATGACTGCTATATCAGTATGAGAGAGGGGACTGTTTTAAAAGTTTGTACCAGTGCCCCCGCCCCACCCCATGTTATATTTGGACCGTGTTGTAAATGTCTCTTGCAGGATCATGTGGGTAAATGCTAGTAATGGACAATAGTAGGCTAACATAGCCCATTGATCTAACGTGTGAAAATAAGGGTTGCAATCTTGATCTGTTTGATTCATATGTATTTTTCAATAAAAATGCCTAAGACTGAACATAATATTTTACATATTTACTGAGAAGTAAGTCCCACTGTCTTCAGAATTATTCATTTGTTTATTTATTTATTTAATTTTATATGCTGCCTTTCTCCTGGAAGGGGCTCTAGGCAGATCACAGATAAAACATTTTTTTTAAATTTTACAATAAAATGTAAAGAAAAGCTTGCTCCTAAGGAATTGTGCATAAAAATGCAGCCTACAACAATTAAAAACATTTGGATTGATTAAATTTAGAATCTGTTTAATTCAGTGTTGCAACCCCATGTTCCCCTGTTCTATTTTCAGTCATCAAGCAAAATTCAGGTGTGAGAGAATTTAGAAAGAATTCTCATTAATACCATGATTCATTTTACCACATAAATACGCATCTTCTCTGAGTGTTGGGGAGTTTTGAAAAGTGCAAAACTGTGTTACGTGTAGTAGAAATCTAGGGTCTTTTTATACTGGTAAAATAGGTACAGTTCTGACACTTAATCAATTACAATATCCATAACTGAATGGCAGCTCTATTTATAACAAGTCACACAAAAGCAATGTGTTTTGCATTTTCCATCACTGTGGAGAAACAGACTGAATCACATCTGATAGCTCTGTGAAACCCACTAGTTGGCATTTATGATGTGCTCAGCTTCCTTCACCACCTCCTTTCAGCAGTGGCACTTCATTTAGGAAACTAGGCATTGATTGTCAAAATTAGCTGAAGAAATTAATACAAATGTAAGAAACAGGCATGATGGTGATGGTGATGATGATAGGCTTTGCCTTCCATTCAGAAACATATTCCGCAGCCTGCTTTAATCTTTAATGAGCAGTTGCACCAATCAACATTCCAATCACCATGTTCTCCAGCACCACAGGAATGATTGGGTAAAGCATTGGAGAAAAGCATTGCTGTTATGCATTAGCACAGTGGTTTTCAAATGTTAGGTCTTCTGTATTGACTTGTCCGTTGAGCATCTGCCACGTGTGTTGTAGGGAATTCTGGTCAGGATCTGACACACACCCAATTCATATAGAGCTTGGGTCAAGCCT
Source organism: Phrynosoma blainvillii (assembly GCA_026167975.1). Taxonomy (NCBI): domain Eukaryota; kingdom Metazoa; phylum Chordata; class Lepidosauria; order Squamata; family Phrynosomatidae; genus Phrynosoma; species Phrynosoma blainvillii. The sequence continues at coordinate 220,789,712 of JANUYF010000002.1, read as the reverse complement.
GCCTTTCAATTGTGTACATATCAATAGAGAGAGTTGTCTCTGGAGTCTAGGATCCTGTCTGCATTGGCCAGATGGCGTGAGGGCAGATTGGAGTATGCTGGTCCCAAAGCTCCCCTGACCTCTCCGTATTACATGGGGCTCTCCAGTTCAATGCTGGGTGGTTGTTCACATGGGCATCCTACACCACGTGGCACAGCCACCACTGGCACACATCAATTTCTCCTGAGGTCAAACACAGCACCCAACCTCAATCACCTGGCTGGGCACCTCATTCTGATCTCAGAGCAAGCAATGCATGCCAGAGTAGGATGCCCATATGAACAGCTGCCCAGCATCAGAACAGAGGACTCCTGATCTTTCAGGAAGATCCAGAGCAAGGGGTGATATATTTAAATCCATATTAAGTGTGTTTTACCCAAGTTTAGTACTGATCAGGCCGGACATCATCATGTCTGTTTGTGCTAGACTCGAGGTTTGGGCTGTGCATCATCCAGTTTTCCCACCAGGAGCATGAGGGGAGGGCAGATTATTTGGCCCCTATAGACAGGGCCTACATCTTGAATACCTTGCAACTCAGGTAAGACTGCTGGATTTCAGGAAAGCTTGTCTACCCTGTCTGCCCTTCCAGTCAATGGACTCCCAAGGTTCTGGAATAAGAGTCTGAAAAACAGTAATGTCCTTGTTCTGAGGGCAACACAGTGATGGTAGCACACCATGAATGAAAAGCTTGGCATATTGAACTGTTCATCCTGTTCTGTAATGTAGTTCAAATGGGAAGAAACCTCTCTGCCTTTTAACTGGAAAGTTGCAGTTGGAGTACCCCAAAAGAAGGTTGGTGAGGTTATAGACAGATTTATCAAATGCATCCAGAATGGTCATGGCTGTAACTTAGGTAGGATGGTAGTTTTCAGAATCCAAGGGGTTGCTGGGAAGAGCAGTAGCAACTAACTAACCAACAGACTGACTGACTAACATCCATTATATCATTCCAGGAGTAGTGTGGGAGGCTCCTAATGTATTGCAGCTTTGTTGAAATTGTCTTCCTAGAAGCTCTACCATTTTACAGATCCCCCCCCCCCCAGGTTAGCATCTGCTGTGGTTGCTTGAAAAGTAAACATTCCATTGTGGTTCCATTATGGGAGAGCAAAACAACAATAACATGACACATTGTGCAATTCCTGAGAAATGCTCAGCACTTTGGTCTTGCTGAATGATGTGTTTCCAAAGGCTAGAACTTGGCTTTCTCTTCCACAGCTGCCCAACCCTAGTAGAGTTCTCTGTTCCCTTCCTGTTGTTTCTGTGTGCCTCAACTCCCTCATTCCCACCCCATCAATTTCCAAACCTATCGACACAATAGAACTAAGTGGAAAGGAAAGCTAGCATTGCAAGTTTTTTAGTGGAAAGATCAGAGCAGCCAGGATTGTAGAAGATGGGGTGTGTGAGCCATCTCCTCATACCTCCATTAGTTTATTTTGGATCCCTTGTACACTTTTTTCAAGTGCCCGTCTGCATGTGCTTCTGACATTAAAGGAGGACAGTAGGCCTTTCTTACAAATTGATATTCAAGATGGTCAAGCGAGGATTATCATCCAACCTGGTTTTACGTTTCTTGAGCAAACCTTTCCTAGAGGCAAAAATGTGGACTCTGTCATCTGCTTAGATGACTAGAAATGACTTAACTTGCAGTCAGACTTGTTGTGTACTACCCTTTCAGAGACAAGCCCAGAGGATTCATTGCTACCAGGCTGTAATGATGCAGAAGATGACTCCCTATTCCCAGTTCCTTGTATGTGTGAAACTTCAAAACACAACTTAGTGACTGGGTTGCAGAGGCATAATCTTTGAGTCCAAATTAAGCCGAATGCCTGAAATATATTTCAACATTTCAAACAAAAAAGACATTTGGAAAACGTGGTAGGTGGGGTTAGGGGCTTGAGTGGACAAGTCTGAATGGCTACCAAAAAAACCCTCTGGGGGCCGTGTGTGTGTGTGTGTTGCTGTTGTTGTTGTTTTATGCCTTCAAGTCATTTCTGACTTAGGGCAACCCTAAAGCAAATCTATTATGTTTTTTTTTTCTTAGCCAGATTTGTTTAGAGGAGTTTGCCATTGCCTTCCCCTGAGGCTGGGAGAGTGTAACTTACCCAGTGGGTTTCATGGCCAAGCTGGGAATTGAACTCTGATATCCAGACTTCTAGTTCAGCACTCAAACCACTATGCTACACTGGTTTTCTCACACACACACACACACACACACACACACATATATATATATATATATATTGTTGTTGTTGTTGTGTGCCTTCAAGTCATTTCCAACTTATGGTGACCCTAAGATGAACCTCTCACGGGGTTTTGGGGGGCTGAGGGGATGTGACTCACCCAAGGTCCCCCAGTGGGTTTCCATGGCTGAGCGGGAATTCGATCCCCAATCTCCAGGGTCCTAGTCCTGTGCTCAAACCACTACTATACCACACTGGCTCCTCATTCTCTCTCATGGTCCCCATCCACTTTTGGTCCTAGTTTTATATGGTGCACAGCAAACAGAATGATTGTTTCCCCCTTAACGTTTTGCCTCACAACATGGAGTTTGCTTTCTGATCTGAGGATTTGCCCTAATACTCAAGAGGTTTGTACTGGCATCTGGAGGCTCCCATGTCAGTGGTACAACAAATCAATTCCAGGTTTTCACTCATTTTGAATGAGCTATCTAGGGTGCTGAATGTGTTTCAGAATAGGTTTCAGAACCATGGAGAATGTCTTTAAAGCCTGGATGAACACCATCCTGGAACAGATTCACCACTTAAGCGGCATGTAAGCAACCAGTGGCACTGAGGGAATTGTTTCAAGGGATTTGGCAGCAAGATAGGATTGCTAGGTGAAATACAGGACAGGACTGCAGTACTTTTTAATAGTTCTGTAAAAGAGGGGATTTTAGCACAAAATTCCCTTTTCTGCACAACATTTTAAGGAACTGGAGCCATGTCCAGCATTTCACTTGGCAACCCTATAGTAAGGAAAAGAGGGGTGTGAGTATATTGAAATTGAATAGCACAATAGCCTGGGATATGCTAGCAAAGCCACAGAAAATCTTGAAGGAGATATCCTTATTCATTGTGAGGTTCCCACTATGGACAACAAAGATGCACATTTTTAGGAGTTTATCCTGCCATTTTCTTTTGTTCTGTGCCTTAATTCACTGGAAGCTTCCCATAAAGAACAAAAACTTGCTTTCATTTTAATTCAGATTGTTTGTGCCATGTTATTTTGCCTGGCAAGACTCAGAAGACGGTAAATGGGGTTGACATGAAAAATTGTCTAGTTGATTTTATGGTTAAAGCAAACAAAATGGTACTATATAATCTAGATTGTTTTAGTTTTCTGGTACTCAGCTGCCTGCTTGGCAAGTAAGGATGCCCATTTGTACTGTGTCAATATGTGCCCATTATGATTCTTGACAGCTAAAGAAAAACTGAGCCAAATCCACAATACAGAATTACGCCAAGCCTCTCCCTTGGTTTGTTATCAATGCAGTGCTATAAGTCACATGTTGCTTAGAAAGACAGGCATTATTTATATAAAATATAGTGCTGGCTGTATATGAGACTTGAAAGCCAGCATAGTGTGTTGGTTTGAGTATAGAACTAGGACTCTGGAGATCAGAGTTCGCTTCCCCACTTGGATATGGAAATCCACTGGGTGACCTTGGGCAAGTCACACCGCTTCAGCTCCAGATAACTCTATGATAGGGTCGCCATAAGTTGGAAGCAACTTGGAGGCATACTACTACAACAACAGCAACCACACCAACAACGAGATTTAGGCCCCACAGAAAGAAGACAAAAGGCATCATGTCCCTACTATTGGGACTTAATTTGAGCCACAGTTTAGCTTCCAAGCTTGTTTTCAGTTCTTCAAAATGGTCCTAAAATATGCAAAGAAATAATATAGCTGAGAATACTTTGAGCATGTGTAAAGTTCCTTTCCTTCACTTCTAAGTGAAGCCCTTTGTCTGTCTGCAATTAAAGAGCAGTGCTTTTGTGTAATTTTCTGGATGAATCTGAGCCTTGCACATATCTGTTTTTAACCAATCAAGCATCGCTTTTTGTGAACTATGTTTCATAACTACCGAATTGCATTTAAGCAGATTAAGCCCAGACAGAGACAAATCCAGAGTGAATGGCAGTGAATGGCACTATATCATTATATAGTGGCTTTGGCTATCAGGGAATCACTAGTAATTAGCTATTAGTAGGGATTAGTTATGAAAGCCAGTATGGTATAGTGGTTTGGGCATTGGACCAGGACTCTGGAAATCAGGGTTCAAATACCCGCTTGGTCATGGCAACCAACTGGGTGATCTTTGACAAGTCACACTCTCTCAACCCCAGAGGAAGGCAATGGCAAACCCTTTCTGAACAAATCTTGGCAGGGGACCATGATAGGTTAACTTTAGGATCACCATAAGACATACATGATTTGAAGGCACACAACCACAACAATAACAAGAAGGAATCAGTTAACTACTATGCTAAATATGCTACAGTTACAGGGTCCCTCTCTGGGATTATTATCTCTTTGATCCTCAAGGTGAAGCCTCCAAAATTTAGGTAATCTGTGGTTCTCAAATCATGGAGACACATGCTGAGTGCACATTATACTTAATCCTGCTTTCTTTATACCATATTTGTTCTTAATACAGTCTCTGTGTGTACTAATGTTGGTGGACATGATTATGCAGTTACAAGATATATATCTCACTGTGAGAGGGTGACAGCCTGTTACACTTTGGAAGAACCCTGTTCCCCTCAATTTTACAGTAGTCTCTGAAACCACAATGTGTCCTGCAGCATAACATATGAAGAGGTTAACCTCTGTTCTTGAAAGACCTCTGTATCTACTTACCACACAAAACCATTTTAATCTCTTCCTGATGTCATTTTGCATTTGTTTTTCTAGTAAATGTTGGGTTTTCTCATCCTGGTTATTTTATGGCCTGCCAAAAATTATAGCAAACATATAGACTACATGTTTTCTTACATAGGCTGATGGGAGGGTGATGTGTTTCAGTACCTGGCACAGTTCTGTCCTTTAATTTTTTTTAAAAAAAAGTTTTATTGAAATAAATATAACTTAACAAAATTCACAGCACAAAATAAAATGTACAGACTGTCGGCATATATAATAAATGTGTAATGTGGATGGGTGTATACATACATACATAGACATACATTTCTTTTTGTAGCATTCAAGTTAAGATGTCATTCTACAGACCAGCATGAGCACTAGATAGATCTAGATTACTGTGGCTGTTTCTACTAATAAAAGAAATAAACAAAATCCTATCTGTAATAAAGGAGTCATCGTGGAGTTCATTTATTGAGTTGTGAACTTGTGTCAGTTTTTCCATGAGAACAAGAGACCACAGCTTCTCATACTAACAATCCAAAGTGAAAATGTGTAGGCCTTTCCATTTTTGACAAATCATTATGTGAGCTGCTAGACCAAAAACAAATAAACAAAAAAAAAACCTGTGTTTTTTTTTACTAATAAGATTTGTGTTTGCTTCTATAAACAGAGGAGCAGAGAGTAAACCCAGTGCTGGTGGGTTATCTTTTTAACATTGGTTTGAAAACCTCCACCCGAAATCTTTGGATTTTTGGACAACACCACCACATATGAAAGGAAGTAACTATAGCATTACAATTTCTCTAACATTTGACAGATCATTGCTTATTTAAATAACTGGATTTTAGTGGATTACTATACCATGGATAAATCATTTTAAAACATTGTTCACGTATTTTAGCTGAAATTGATTTTTATGTAGAGGCTTTTCTTAATAAGGATCATAAATTATCTTTTATTATCTACCCGAGATCTTTTTCCCAGACCAGTTTTAAACTGTTTACTATACCATAAGTATTTTCAATCAAGACAGAGTAGGTTTTTGATGTTAATTTTGCAGAATTGTTTTGAAATACCAATAATGCAAATTTAGTTAATGATGATTGATTCATTATAAGCTGTACTCCAGGATGAGATTAAATATATAAAACCTGGTGAATTTGAAACCATGAATAAATGACAGTATCCAGTTGTTGTTGTTTTTGAGCTTTTGTCTTTTGTCGTTACCCTATAAATAAATAAATAAAGTGTCTGTCAGCAAATAGGTGGCAAAAGAATGGTATCAGTGATGATAGCAGTGGAATTAAATGTTATTGCACTTCTTCCATGTTTGAAATGCATTTTCAAAAAATGATTTTTTTAAATTTACAGCTCTCTCAGAATGTTGATCCTGTTTCTAGTAAAAACCAAGTATCCACATTGAGATTCAGTAGAAATTTAACCATTTATCTCTATTGGAATGCTCCATAGTATGGTTTTATGCACGGAATTCCCAATCCTTCTTCCTTTGTATTTTGAAACAATACTTTTAAAGTCCATAGTTGTCTTTTGCCATGACAATAACATATGATGGAATGTTTCATGGTATTGTTTGAAGACGCTAACTTAATGTAGGTAAAATGTTCATCTTACACACTGCAATCATATCCAATCAAGATAAATTTAGTTTTTCCCAATTCTTTATTTTATATTTAATAGATCTAATTAAAAGTTTGTAATTAAGTGAAACTGTATTTGCTAAAAACCTTGAAATGATGACACCCAGGTATTTTATGCTTGGTGTAATTGTCTGAATACCCATTATTCTAGAAATAATCTCTCTAGAGCTAGTATTCATATTCAGATATAAGAACCTGACATCTCTCCAAAAGATTGTAACATACTTATTCTGTTCAGAAGTTCTTGAGTTGGCTTACTATTTTAGGTATGTCATCTGCAATAGAATTTAAAGTGGCCTTCTGACCATTAATCCTAATCTCTTCAAATTTAAATTATTTTATATTATATTTGCCAGAGGTTCCATTGCAAGAAGAAGAGGCCCTGCTTGGTTCCTCTATAACAGGGGTAGGCAACCTGTCCCCTTTAAGGGCCGAGGGACTTCAGCTCCCAGAAGCCTCAGACATGTTGGCCAATAGTCCCATGTTGGCCAATAGCTCCTGGGATTCTGGGAGCTGAAGTCCCTTGGCCCTTAAAGGGAACAGGTTGCCTACCCCTGCTCTATAAATATGGAATACATCTGATTCAACATTTTTTATTTTAAGACTATTTTGATTTGCGCTGTGTAATTTATACAGTGTTTTTAAGATTTCACCCATATCTAATCCTTTACAACCCCTGAATAGGTAGCTGCATTCTAATTTGTCAAATAAAAAAAATGCAAGAGCACAATAGCTCTGTTCTATTGATCTTTACCTTGCTCCATTGACTTATAAACCAGACTTGCACTCAACCCAAAAGCTTTTGGGAGCCACCAGAGATGTTAGCCATTAGTAAGTATAATCAAAATTACCACTGAAAGATTATGGCTGCAAATGTAAGAGTTTCTTGAAATTTAGTATGATTCGAAATGGATCCATTAAAAAAATACCCTGGGTACTAGTATGCCTATTAAGGGCCTATGGCATCTAGGGCTTGGTGACTACAATGCAATTTCTGTGCAGCCACAGCCTAGAGCCAGGGTGGAAATAATATATTGTTCTCTGGATATTGTTGTACTTTAACTCCTAGCAACCCTAGTCAGCTGTGGTGATGAATGCTGGGAGCTACAATCCAAAAATATCTAGAGGGCAATATGATTCTGACCCATGGACTAGACTAGAGCCTTAAATACTTACTGGGTTGAATCCAGATGTACGTAAACAAACTTAAAGCAGATCCACTGAAATAAGTGGGACTGAAGGAAATCATGGATGACTTGAATCAACTGATTTCAGTGGCACCCTGTAAGTACAGTATTGCTAAATCTGGATCCAGCTCCACTTCAGCTTTCATCCTAAAGTTCATGCCCTAAATCTCACCTAGCCCCAACTAGATTAGACTCATTGAATCAGCTGAATCTGAATCAACTGCTCCTCTCCTCTGTCTCCTCACACTTTCACAGTACTTTAATGATCATGCAACTTCAGTAAGATTCACTCCTTATTTCAAGAATTGCCTGCAAATTGGGGCCAGTGTGGAGGTAACAAGGCTCTGTTATGATGGTTGCCACTCTGACGGAGTCTGTGAACCTATTCTGAGCTGGTTGATAGGAGGGAAGGGGATTCAATGTACAAGCTTTCTGTAAACATGGGACTTCTTGGGCATGTATGTGTGTGTATTTCAGGAGACACAAAGTTTACAGAGAGGAGCACAACCTGACCTTGGATTCCATGATGCAACTCAGGCAAGAGGCAAGCTGGCTCCAGTTCCATCTGGGCATTAATCGCCATGCCCTGTATCCACGGGACAGCCCAGCTGTTGATCAACTCCTGCAGGACATACAAGTCTTGAACACCGTCAGTGCTGGTAAACTGACTTTCTCAAATGTTTGTCCAACCAGTGAGCTGTGTTCTTGAACTGTATTCACAGAAAAAGTTGGGGGTGTGCAGGAGGGGGGGGGGAGACTAGTGATGGATATAAGCCTATTAATTTTTCCTCAGAAAGCCTTGCCTAATTTCCACAATGTAAATTTCTGTTCCTATTTTGAGACTGTTAGTTAGTAACATCCTATCTTTCATATGTTTTCATTATCTACCCTCTTGCACTGTTTTATAGCACTCTTGCTACAAAAATTAGAAGAAAAAGACAGTGGATGCTCCACATTTGCTGGGGTTGAGCAAGAAACCCACAAATAAAAATAAACACTATTTTTTTTTAATTACGTGAGAGAACACCTCTCTAAGAATCTCTAGAGTCTAGGGCAGGGGTAGGCAACCTTTCTCCTTTAAGGGCCGAGGGATTTCAGCTCCCAGAATCCCAGGAGCTATTGGCCAACATGGGACTATTGGCCAACATGGCTGAGGCTTCTGGGAGCTGAAGTCCCTCGGCCCTTAAAGGGGAAAGGTTGCCTACCCCTGGTCTAGGGCAACCCTGTGGTTAACATCAGCAGGACATTGACCATAGAATTGTGCTGGAGGACCTACAAATGCCTAGAGAAGTGTTCTGTCTAGGAATCTCCCATTCTTCCAGTGTGATTTATGGCAGAAGTTGACCACCAAGTCATGCTAGAGGATCTAGAGATTCCTAGAGACAATATATTAATCACATCCATGAATAATCAAATCTGCAAAAGTCAAAGCCACAAAAGTGGAGGGCAGACTGTAATAAGGAATAATTAGAGCCTTCCTGACTCTTCTGTGGGAAGAGAAACAGACAATGGAGTAATAATGGGTGAAATCAAATGAAATCCTTCCAGTAGTGAAATAGATTCTATCAGTGGAGCTCAGAGAAAGATGGGATATAAGTTACGTGAATAAATGAGAGGCAATATTTAATAAAGAAGGACATGAGGGGGGAAGAGGAAAAGAGGGAGGAGGGAAGAGAATGGTAGGGAAATGATCAATTCAACAATAATGGAAGGGAGGACAATGACACAGGGAAACAACTATTGGGCAGCAGCAGTAGTGGTGGGTGTCACTAAAGTGAGGAACAGCAGTGACATCATAGCTAACATTTGTTAGCACTGCGCACAGGGAGGTGTAGGTGGTCCTCCTTGTGTAACCCCCACTTAGAAAACCCTATGAGGAGACATCAAAAGTGTCACACAGGCAGGACAAGAGCACTAACAGAGAGAGGGATAGAAACTAAAGGAAAACACACTTGCAAGAGCAGATAAGGGCAGTCAAAAATGATGAAGCAAGCAGGAAACACTCTCAAAAAGACAAACCCCATCAGAAGCAGCACCACACATAAAATAGGGATATGGAATGTGAGAAGCATGAGCCAAGGGAAACTAGACATAGTGAAAATGGAAATGTTATGCATGAACATAGCAGTACTGGGGGTGAGTGAGTTCAAATAAACAGAAAAGGGCCACTTTGAATCAGACAACCACACAGTGTTCTACTCAGGGACTGAAAAGACAAGAAGAAATGGGATGGCTTTCATACTAAGGAAAGAAGTTGCAAAAGCAGTCAGAAGATACAATCCAAAATCAGACCAAATCATCTCAATAAGGCTCCATGGGAAACCTATGAACATTGCCATAATTCAAGTATATGCACCAACCACTGAGGCAGAACAAGAAGAAATGGATAGATTTTATGAAGGAGTATAGGAAAAAATTGACAACACACCAACACAGGACATCCAGCTGATCATTGGAGATTGGAACGCAAAAGTTGGAAGTAAAGAAGAATTAAAAACGATAGACAGATTTGGACTAGGCAAAAAGAATGAAGCAGGTGAGCATCTGATAGATTTTTGTGAAGCCAACAACCTATTCATTGCAAACATATTTTTCATGCAACCAGATAAAAGGTTATACACATGGACATCACCAGTGGCCAACACAAAAACCAAATACATTACATAATTGGAAGTAAAAGATGGTGAAGCTCCATACTAGTGGCCAAGACTAGACCAGGTGCTGATTGTGGCACAGATCACGAACTACTCATTTCAAAAATAAAAGTAAAACTCAAGAAGAGAACAAAACTGGTTATCATACCAAAATACAATTTAAACAACATTTCGACAGTATTCATTGACAGTATAAGGAACAGATTTGCAGTACTAAGTATAATAGATCATGAACTGGAAGACTTTTGGTCTGAAGCCAGGGACATAATAAAAGAAGTATGCATAAAGACATTTCCAACAGACAAAAGGAAAGTGAAGAAACCATGGATGACAGATAAAACGCTACAAACAATAAAGGAAAGAAGAGAAACAAAACAAAAAGGAGATAGGAATAAAATAAGAACCATGAACACAACAGTACAATAGCTAATGCGCAAAGATAAGGAAAAATATTACAACGACAAATGTAGAAAAATAGAAGACAACAACAAAAGAGAAGAATGAGAGACCTATTCCACAAGATTCACGAAATCAAGGGAAAGTTCAAACCAAGGACCAGGACACTCTACGACAATAAAAACAACATAATTCAAGACCAGGAAGAAATAAAAAGACGTTGGATGCAATACACAGAACTGTTCAAAAGAGATGACAAGATGAAGGACATGTGGAGTGAAGAGCCATGTGAAGATGAACCCAAATTCTAAAAACTGAGGTGGAAACTGCAATAAAAGAAATGGCAAAAAACAAGACTCCAGAAACAGATGATACACCAATAGAACTGTTGCAATCCACACTGACAGAGTCAACTCTAGTGCTAACCAATATATGTCAACAGATATGGAAAACCAAACGATGTCCAACAGATTGGAAGTAATCAATATACATTCCCATCCACAAAAAAGGAAACATAAGAGAGTGCAGCAACTATAGGACCATAGCACTAATCTCCCATGCAAGTAAAATTATACTCAAAATACCGCAACATGGACTCCAACCATACATGGAGACAGAAATCCCAGAGGTCTAATCAGGGTTCAGGAAAGAAAGAGGCACCAGGGATCACACTGCAAATATACAATGGCTAATGGAGCGTAGCAGGCTGTTCCAAAAGAAAATCAGCATGTGCTTTATAGACTATAGCAAAGCCTTTGACTGCATAGATCGTGAAAGGCTATGGAACACCCTTAAAGACATGGGAGTGCCAACACATCTGATAGTCCTAATGAGGAATCTGTACTCAGGACAAGAGGCTACTGTCAGGACAGAACACGGAGAAACAGAATGCTTCCAAATTGGCAAAGGAGTCAGACAAGGCTGCATCCTGTCACCCTACTTATTCAATTTATATTCAGAACGTGTTGTAAGGAAAACAGGCTTGGACTTGGAACAGGGAAGAGTGAAAATAGGAGGAAGACATATCAACAATCTGAGATATGCTGACAACACATAATACTAGCAGAAAACCTCACAGACATGGAACAACTAATAAGGAAGATCAAAGAAGAAAGTGAAAAAGCAGGCTTAATGTTGAACATAAAGAAAACAAAAATAATGACCACTGAGGATCTTCGCAAGTTCAAACTAGACAATGAGGAAATAGAAATACTAAAAGAGTTCTCATATCTGGGATCAAACATTGATCGGAAAAGGGACTGCAGCCAGGAAATCAGAAGAAGATGAAGAATGGGGAGGGTGGCTATGAAAGAACTAGAAAAGATCCTAAAATGCAAAGACATACAACTCAGCACAAAAGTCAGAATCATACAAGCCATTGTATTCCCTATTACCATCTATGGATGTGAGAGCTGGACAGTCAAGAATGAAGATAGCAGGAAAATCAATGCATTTGAGATGTTGTGCTGGAGAAGGGTGCTGAGGATCCCATGGACAACCAAAAGCACAAACAAATGGGCCCTAGAACAGATCTAGCCAGGGTTATCCCTAGAAGGCAAGATGATAAGACTTAGACTGTCGTACTTTGGACACATCATAAGAAGGCATGAATTGTTGGAAAAGGCAATAATGTTAGGAAAGGTGGAGGGAAGTAGAAAGAGATGAAGGCCACATGCTAGACGGATATACTTTATTAAAGAGACCACAAATATGAGTTTGCAGGAGCTGGGCAGAGCAGTAGAGGATGGGGGGGGGGCTGGAGATGTCTCATCCATGGGGTCGCCATGGGTAGAGACTGACACAAAGGCAGTTAACAACAACAAAAATAGGACAACACACACAAAAATTAGAAGGCAATGGGCTGTCAACAGTGTTCTCTAGCTGTTCAATAAATGCAGATTGGACACAAGATAGGGATACTAGAGAAAAGACCCAACATGGTTGCCACTTTCCTCAGCATCGTAGCCCAAAGCACATTCACTTGGATATTTATTTGCAATGAAATGTGCTTCCGTTTGTTCTTTACGCTGTGTAATGCCAGCTTTATAAACAACCATCTTGTAAACCATATGGTCTTTCCTTCTGGCATTTACACATTTGGCAGTCCTCACAAACCCAAACATAAAACACACAATGCAAAATTTCTCTTACAGTCCTGTATATAGCATCTGTACCCGCCAACTCCAAACTGTTTTCTGTGAGCCACATGTTGAACAAACTACTGACAAGAACTTTCCAGTCTTCCTGAGATGTGAAAATAACTGCCACTGTTTCCCTATCTTGTGCTGAGTGGGTTGTTGATGTGTGCCTTCAAGTCATTTCCAATTTATGGCCACCCTAAGGACCTTATCCCACGGGGTCCCAAGCAGAAGATATCCAAAGGCAATCCAAAGCTAAAACGTTTTTCCTTACCTTGTGTCCACACATATCCAAAGGCAATCCAAAGCTAAAACGTTTTTCCTTTCCTTGTGTCCACACAATATCTGAGGGCAATCCAAAGCTAAAACGTTTTTTCTCCCCCTGAACCGAAGTCAAAGGGGATCTTTTGACATTCGGTTTTTTGGGGAAGTACAGCTGGGAGGAGGGCGAGATGCGGAAGGGAGCCGCCGCCTCTGCCTCCTCCGTGGCCAGAGCCACCTCTCCTCAGCCGGTGCTTTGGGCTGGCTGGAGGCCTGGCAAGTGTCGGAGGGAGGGCGAGGTGCGGGAGGGAGCCTCCGCCATCGCCTCCTCCGTGGCCAGAGCCGCCTCTCAGCCGGTGTCTTGGCTGGCTGGAGGCCTGGCAAGTGTCGGAGGGAGGGCGAGGTGCGGGAGGGAGCCTCCGCCGCCGCCTCCTCCGTGGCCAGAGCCGCCTCTCAGCCGGTATCTTGGCTGGCTGGAGGCCTGGCAAGTGTCGGAGGGAGGGCGAGGTGCGGGAGGGAACCCCCGCCGCCGCCGCCTCTGCCTCCTCCAGAATGGCCACGGAAAGGCCACGGAACGGCCATGGAAAGACCGCGGAGGTTTGCCGCCTTTGCTTTTTTCCCGCTTCCTGGCCAGCGTTTGATAAGGCCCTAAGGCAAACCTATCATGGGGGGTTTTATTTGTTTTTTTGCAGAATTTGTTCAGAGGGGGTTTGCCTTTGCCTTCCTCTAGGACTGAGAGAGTTTGACTTGCCCAAGGCACCCAGTTGGTTTCCATAGCCAAATGGGGATTCAAACCCTTTTCTCCAGAGTCATAGTCCAGCTTCTCAAACCACTACATTGCACTGGCTCTTATTCCTGTATTTTCTGTGCTTCATGATGTTCATAAATTGTTCACAAAATGTAACAGGGAAGAGCCATCGCTCAGTGGTAGTATTAGCTCTACACATACAAGCTCCTGGGGTTATAGTCTTTGCATCACTCTGCCCTGAAAACACTGAAGCCCCATTCACACTACACAATTATAGCAGTATAATTCCACTTTAACTGCCAATGGCAACCTCTTGTGAAATCTTGAGATTGGTAGTTGGGGAAAGTGTCATTAGAATCCTCAGCCAGAGGGATTTTCTCATGCTTCTGACTATACTAAAAACCGTAGGCTTTCATAAGATGCAGCTATGGTAAAGTTAAAGTGGAATCATAGCACTGTAATTGTGTTTTGTGGAAAGGCCCCAGGTCTCATCTGATTCTGTCCCGTGCACAGAAGAACCTTACCTCATCATTAGTAATAGACCAATGACCTCTTCCAAACCCAGGTTTTGGAGGACAGGTAGCAAGGTGAAGGGCAGGCTACTTAGCAATGGATAGTAGAGGCAGCTAATGGGTTCCTTGATGATGAAGGGCAGTGAATCCACTCTGGGTTTTAGTCTGAACTTTAAAGAAATTATTCAACATGCTGAATCTTATATTCAAAATAGGTTCAACACCTTTAAAGAGCAACCTTGAGTGGATTCACCATTTCACTGATGTGGGAGCCATCGGGTCCATTTATCAACACCGTCCTACTCTTTCAGCATTTGCCATCTGTGGTAGCCATCTCACACTAGCTAACAGTAGGGCTGTATGTGGATACACCTCATTTTCAAGAAAACATCCCTGTTGAGTGTGTCTGATTCTCAGTTCCTTTTCTTTTTTCACTTCAGATTACAGCCAAGATGAGAAAGCGTTGTTAGGCGTCTGTGACTGCACACAAAGTAAGGAGACTGTGTTCTGTTTCTATTACCTTCTTGATCAGTGTGACATGGGAGTCCTTTGTACTGCAAAGAGTAAAGGCATTTTAATAACATTACCTAATAATGTAGCCTTTATCATATGCCTCTGTGACCACATTTATCTTTTCCACACCTTGGTAGTGATGGTGATTTATTCCCTACTTTGTTTCATGAATAATAAATTACTTATCTTGCAATTCTTTTATCTGTGTATTCAAACCTCCTCATTGCATTGGTTTGGATTCACATTCCTATTCTGTTCACAGGAGGCATCAGGATCCAATAAAGGCTGGAGGAGGGAGTAAAAAAAGGTGATCTGTATGGGCTGCCCCTCCCTATGCAGTACCCCACAATGCCGCCCCCTCCCGTTCTCCAGAAGGTTCCCCAGACCTATCAAGCACCTCTTTAAAGTGGAAAGGAGGGATCATGGGCACCAGCCCTATGGAGTATGTCTAGTGGGGCCCCTGGAAGTTACCCACTCCTTGTCTAGTTGTAAAGAATAGTGGCTGAATAGTGGTACAGCAGTTACACATGCATAACCTGAAGTCATGCACTCATGACTGCTACATATTCATGATCCCTACTTAGCCACTAGTTTAGGGGGCTACATAAGGACCATGAACGCCCCTCAATTCCCCATTTACAAGGCAGCAGCTGCTGGGATTGACAGGGGTCTGATCTCCTGTCTATCAAGAAGCTGATGGTCTCCCCCCAGCGTGCATGAATAGTTTCTGGTGGAGGGGGAATTGTGATAGGGATCCTGTTTCTACCTGTTACACCAGAGATTGCTCACACAACGGAGTGGAAATGGCAGTCAACTGCTTTCCGAAGAAGAGGGAAAAAGACCCCATTGATCCCAGTGGCTACTTCCCAGTATGCGGTGAACTGGGGGGAATGGGCTGGCAGTCACTGTGCAGCACTGCTATTACAGGGCTTATATGTTCATGACTGCCATACAGGATTCCAACTAGTGATTTGCAATAATTCCAAAGTGAAATAAGCTCTCAGTCCCTCTCACTGCCACACAAATCTATTCCCCTTTTTAGTATTACACTTCACTAAAGGTTGTCAGAGTGTAAATTGGAGAGGGCTGCTTTGCCTTTACTGGTTGTGTAGAAGAGGAAATTTCAGCAGGTATTGCTTCTTGCACAACCAAGTAACTGCTGAAATTTTCTGTATACATGAAAGGGATCATCATCATCATCATCATCATCATCATCATCATCATCTCACCTTTCTCCCAGTCTAAGGACTCAAGACAGCTAACAACAAATTTAAAACAATACAAGTTAAAAACCATACAGAAGCATTAAAATTTAGATACAGAGTTTAAAAAGCAATTAAACAATTATAAAAAAATACACATTAAAATTAAAATGTATTAAAAACTCTATACAAACTTCTATACAAACTAGAAACCCTTTCCAGTTTTCATTTTGGCAACCTTGCCTATAATGCTCCATCCAGACTACTGTTACCAGTCAAGTTGGCCTGTTATCGGTACTACTAAAAAGTTTTGATTTAGTAAAAATCTGTTTGAATAGAGGCTTCAAATACTTTTTCATTTCTCAGTTGTCAAGCCCAGTGGTGTGCATCTGAAGCTTGTTCTTCGATTCCAGGACTTTGGGAAAGCCATGTTCAAACCTATGAGGTAAGCTTACTCCACCTGAAAACATCTGTGTTAATTGTGAAGCTGATGAAAAACAGGATTTTGGAACTCCTCTCTGAACAGTTATCCAAGAAATAACCCAGAGTTTTTTCTGAAATAAGCCAAGAAAAAAGCCAAACTTGATGTGTCATCATTCTCACAAGTGGTGGTTGAGTTTTATCAGTCAAGAGCAGATATTGGAGGAGCTGAACTGGAGTTCTCCCTCTGGTTGGAAGGGAAATTGGAGGCTTTCATCTTTTTCATTCTGCTGCTGACCCGATACAAGTTGGGGTCCACACCTGCAATGGAAATCTCTCCTTAGTGTGGCTTGTGGGCTGCATGTACCCCAAGAACATTTTTCATGACTCCCCAAAGTCTCCCATGCCCTCTGCAAAATTGGGGTTTCTGAAATGTTTACCCTCACATTCCATATAATACCTCCTCTGAAATCTTTGAGGGTACTGTACACATTTTGCAACACTTTCAGGTGTCTCTTCAACTTTTTTTAAGACTCCACTTGCCTATCCAAGCAAGGGGAAGTGGCCCTGCAAGATTCAGGAGCAGCGTAGTCCTTAAAACCCATGGCAATTACGTAGTATGTAGAGAAGTGTTGCACCTTATGCAGAGAGCAGTTATGAGTGCAGGCAAGGATAAAAGGGAAGTCAAACTAGGCCAGGACTGCAGCAGGAGGGGACATTTTACTTGGTTATACCTCCCCCCGAACACTGCTGTCTGCTCTTTAAAAATAGTGTGTGTTCATTGACTTTAAAAAACTTGTTAGACAACTTCAAAAAAGGCTGGGAATTATTTTTGCTTTATATGAAGAAGAAAGAAGGGAAGATTATGGTTGCAAACACTGAGTTATAGTGCAATTTTGTTTAATAATTTAGGGCTAAAGTAAGATTAAAATAAGATAGCATTACTGAGAAATCATCTATCTTGAGCATTAGCATTTTTAGATTGGGAAGTGGGAAGTCAAGAATAGTTAATGTTAGTTGTAATTGTGTTTATATGTAAATTGTTATGATTTGTGGAAAGGGTGGTATGGAGAGGGAGATTGTAGAGGGAAGTAATGTAGAATAATAGGATATGGGGTATGTTGTTAGTTTAGGTTAGTTGTGTGTAATTACGTGTTGTTAAGTTATGTTTGTTTTAGAATGCAATAAATATATGTTATATTTTTAAAAGTATGTTGTGGGTGTGGCTACTTCAGAATGATTTTTCCCAACCCTTGCAATGCATCAAAATGGACCAAACAAAAAGAATACACTTCTGTAGCTATTGTGCAATGCTTTCTTCAGACTAAAATGATGTCAGTGGCTACAGTTCATAACCCCTCCCTTTCTTTCAGACAGAAACGTGATGAGGAGACTCCAGAAGATTTCTTCTATTTTGTCGACTTTCAGAGACACAATGCAGAAATAGCTGCCTTCCACCTTGACAGGTAATTCCACATAACAGTCTCCTTGCCTCTCCCTTCCACTGTATAACAGGAACAAAAACACATTGCAGCTTCAGATGAGAAGAAGGAAAAATACAGTGGTCAAAGCACCATGAAGGATGGAGTAGTCATACAGGATTATTACTTATACGGCTGTTGTAAGAAGTGACTCAGGTCCTGATTTTAATTTGCTCCCAACTTGGATAGCTTTAGAAGGGAGGTGGAGGACAGCGTTACTGAACATTGTGAACAATGATAGCTATGCATTATCTCTACTATCAGAGATTATATGCATTTGTGCAATTGTTTGTGGGGAGCCGCAACAGGGAGGTTGTTTTTGCCCTCATGTCCTGCTTGTTTGCTTCCCATTTCTGCATTTTGTTGGACCCTGAGGGAAGAAAATGTGTCTTGAGATAAGCCTTTAGACTGATCTAGCACAGGTCTTCTTAAACTTTCAAAAACTTTTTCACAGTATGTATTTCCTAGCATATCTTTCCTTTTTGGGGAAAGACTTGGACAACTATCTGCTGGGGATGCTGGATTTCCTGCATTGAGTTGAAGGTTGGACTCATAGAATCATAAAATTGGAAGAGACCCCAAGGGCCATCCAGACCAGCCCCCTGCCACAGCCTATGGGACTTTTTCCAATTTTATGATTCTGTTGTTCTATGATGGAAAGTGTATCAGATATCATTGGGAAAGTCACCACGATAACCAAACCCCAACTTCATATAGAAGTTGAGTCTCTCTGAACAAATCTCTGTTTATAACCCACACTTGTGTTGCTGATTTGCCTGTTCTCTATGTGAGAATCTGCCATGTATTTTTATCCAGCAGTACATCAGAAGATGGGGCACTTGAAGCTTCTTCTGCCCATTTTTCTTCTGGTTCTGCCATTTCCTCTCCCCTCAACATGTTGGATGTGTAGATTTTTCTAAAGGTGATAAGAATGAGTGAGGGGATAAATAAGAATATAGGAAACTGCCCTATACCAGCTTAGGTTATTTGTCTGTCTAGCCCAGTATGGTCTACTGTGAGTAGATCTCTAAAGACTGAGCTGGGACCTTCTTCATACAATGGTCTTTCCCACTACAAAATAGAGAAAGAAGACTCTAGAGTGCTGCAGTTAGCTTATCACCTGCAAATCTGAGGACAGATTCATGTTGCCTGAGATGGGGTCTGGCAGCCTCTTTTTTACCCATTTAGCATGCAAAATTGCCCTGTTAAGTGGTTTGAACCTGGTAGTATTCTAGAGAGTAGGATAAAAGAAATTTAGCTACACTTTTGTTTGATATTCTTGCTTTTGAAAATACTGCCCTAAATACTATTAAGTAGGGCAGAGCCACTAAATCAGTTGGTTTTACCTGCAATCAGCAGTTGAGCCTGCTCTAGTTGGGATTAACAGGACAACTGTGTATTTTCTTCACTCAACTCATCAATTCTAATACCATGAGAATTCTTTTCAGTCTCATTTTTTACTCTACTCAATGATAAACTATTTCTTTGCTGCTTAAAAAGTCTTTTAGAACCATCAGACTTTAACAGTGAATGTTGGGGTTCTCCAACCTAGTGTGCTACTGAGATAGAATACAATTCCCATTATTCTAAACAAGCTTAGCCATGCGAAATCAAGGAAGTTGTAATGAATCACCCTAAAAAGGAACCAAAGTGCTGCATATTTTATAAGATTGTTTCTTGTTCCATAGATCATTCCAATTCCACAGTCCATAATGCATGTGTTAGGTTTCTCTACAAGTGATTTTACAGTGATTCCCTCTGTTTCTCATCCTCTTTTTTGTCCCAGTGAGAATTGAATCAGGAAATCTTAGAAGCTTGATCAGGCATGCATGGCATGTTTTTGCACCATGCTGCAGCCATATATGTACAGCTTAGCATGACCTCAGTCAACCTCACTTTCTTTCTTGCCTCTTGAGCCTCTGAGATGCCACAATGCATGGTTGGGCTTGGTGTGTCACAATCCCTTAACTAGATCCAAGACAATTTACTATTTGTTTGTTTTTATGCATAGCAAGCAACAGGCTACAACACCAGTTCCAGCTCTCTTGGGGGCATTTTAAGAGGCATCTGTGCCAGTATTAGTCAGTCTGCCTGGTGGTTTCTGACTCACTAACCAACAATGTTTTGTTTTGCTGAAAAAATACCACCAAGCCCCAAAGCACCATTTGCAATTTTTGTGGTATGAATCAGCCTAGACATTACAAATAGCTCCCACTTTGAAGGATCTTCCAGCTCTTGCAGGTTGAACAGAAGAAGACTCCTGCTCAGTCAGACCAAAGGCCTGCATTCAATTCCCACACATGCCCCAATAGAAAGCCCACAAACAGGATGAGAATGCAGAAACATCCTCCCAGGATGCATCTACACTGTAGAAATAATGCAGTTTGACACAACTTTAACTGTCATGGCTCTATCCTACAGAATCCTGGGATCTGTAGTTTTGTGAGGCACCAGCACTCTTTGGCAGAGAAGGCTAAAGACCTTGTAAAACTACAAACTCTAGGATTCTATAGGATGGAGCTACAGTGCTTAAAGTGGTGTCAAACTGTATTATCTCTGCAGTGTAGATGTACCTCCATTCATGCTCCATAGCAGTTCATATGGAGAGGCATACTGACACCAATAGACCAGAGAAAATATATAGTCATCATAACTGGTAGACTGACAGCTGGTTGTTTTGGAGAACTCTTGTAGATATAGTGCCTTTCTACAAAGAAGACTCACTAGAACAGGGGAAGGGAACCTCTAACATGCAGCCTGTCCCAGGACAGTTTGGGAGAGACGACCTTGCCTAAACCCCACTTCATCCCCCCCACCATCCTGGAAATCAGGATATTCCCCTGAATGCCGCTTGTCTTCTCATTTTGTGGCACCCCAAGAATGGGAATACCATGTTTATCTTCAATTAGAGATTTCAGGTGAGAGTGGGAAGGCTGTTCTGCCTTGCAGCTTCCCAGTTGTGGAGAGGACATGGAGCAGGTTTCCTGACCATGCCAATTTTTGGCGTGTCTGCTTTCACTGTGCTGTGAAATTGTTGGAAACTTGTAGGCCAGGGGCTCTTTCCTGCTATACAACTATAGCACTATGATTCCACTTTAACCAGTCATGGATACATCCTAAGGAAACCTTGGATTTGCTCTTTAGATAAAGTTTATTAGAGTTCTTATGCAGGAAGTTCCTCCGGTGCCTCTAAGTGGGCAGTAGCACCCCCCTGGGGGCATTGGAAAGCTCCAGGGAGTCAGTGAGGGGGAAAAGAGCATTAGGGGGTGCTGAGGGGAGAAAAGGGGTGGCAGTGAATTGTAGGGATGGGGGTTGCAAGTAGGGTTGCCACTGCTGCTGAAAAACCGTGAAAGTCCCGAATTGAAGTCTTTGAAAAGCAGCATGTCTTGGATTCCTGAAGGCAGTAGGGTAACCTCAGGGGGGAAAAAAATCATCCAGATCCCATCCTTGACGCTCTGGGAGGTACTGCACAGCCATGCCAGACCCAGAGCCCGGAGGCGGGAAGGGAAAGGAGGAAAGCAGAGGCTTAGAGCAGTGAGGAGGCTTTCTTATGTCCCAGTATGTGTGTGGCAATGCTGTATGCATGGTGGAACTTTTTGCTTGCTTGGGAGTGCAGCTGCCCTTCCCTCCAGCTCCACACTCACACACACAGGAATGCTCTGTGTGTGTCTGGAAAAGGGGGACCCCTTATTAAGGACCAGAGTCACTCTTTCCTCTTAGTTGCATGCTAATGGGCTGGAGCTTCCCTTTCCTCCATTTCCCTTCCCGATAGAAATGTGTGTGTGTATTTGAAAAAAGAGGGGGAACATATGGGCTCTGGAAGACAAACAGTGAAGTCCAGAAAATAAAAATTGCAAATAAATCCATTAGCAACACAAGAAACCTTTCTTTTTGTCTCCTGTGTGAAAATACCTGCACTCCTCCTTTGGCAAATAATATTGAATTTCTCAAGAAGTCTCTGTGTTGTTGCATCTGGAAAAAAAACCTTCTAAATGCTGCTTAAAACACATCAAATGCAGTCCCATTTTTTAAAAAAAGTTTGACTTTTGTTGGAAGTAAAGATCTCAAATAGTTAAGTATCAGCCCTTTGTTCCGTCTTGCTTAGGATTCCCCTGTTGTGTCTAAAATGCAATATCCTGAAATCTAGAAAGCATATCCAGGAGTAGCTGTGTTGGCCACACTGCAAACAATAACATCCAAAATCCACAAAACAGTGATACATTTCTCCTGTTTGATTTTTAACACCTTTGCCCAATGAAGAAGCCACAGTTGAGCTTCAAAAGCTTACTTCATCTATTTTGTGCATTTTGGTTGGCCAATAAAGATATCACTGTTTTTGGATTTTGGATGTTGTTGTGCTTTGCTGTATGGGCTGGCCAGTACAGCAACCCCTGGATATGATTCCTAGAGTAGAAGTCCCTCTTAGTCTCATAGCTGTTTCTGAGATTTTCTCCCTCCCTCTCCCCCAAAGAAATGGGGAAAACCCACCTTTGCTAAGTTCTCTTCTAAGTGGCTAGTATTCAGAGGCACAGGTTTAATTTGCATTACAGAAATAATGCAGTTCAGTACTGCTTTAACTGCCATGGCTCAATTCTATGGAAATCTGGGATTTGTAGTTTTGTGAGCTGTGTAGCCTCACAAACCCAGAATTCCATAGCATTGATCCATGGCAGTTAAAGCAGTGTCAAACTGCATTAATTCTGCAGTGCAGATTCAACCATAAGTCATGTTACTCTGGAATATCAGTATGCAAACGGATCTTGCAGCATCTTTGAGACTAACTGTGAAAAAAATTGTAGCATAAGTTTTTGTAGTCTTGCATCTGGGTTTTTGTGGAAGAGAATTATGGCAGCCGTAGTTACAAGAAACTTCTTTTGTACATCTTTCTGGCAAATGACGGAGGGAGGCTGAATGGAGAGCTGCTGTGTCTATCCAGACTGAGAGGCAAGAGACCTAGCATGGCTTCTCCAGCTTTGCCTCACCCTGGAACAGAGTAAGCGAACCCTGTCCTTCCCCTTTCCTTGCTCCCTCTCCTTTTTGGGCACCAAAATACTTGCTATGCCCACCTGTTTACAGAAACTGCTCAGCTTCCCCCTACAAGGAGTCCAAGGAAGACAGCTTCTTTGGGTGAAAAAGACACCAGCTGGTTTCAAGACAAAAGGGAAGGGAAAGGGGCAGGTGTGCACTCTTCTTTCCCTTTTGCTTTGGCTAACGAGCTCAAGCCAGCTAGCCAGGGCAAAAGGGAAGGGGGCGGGCTCTTGCTCTGTTCTCCCTTGCATTGGATACTGTCAATGCTCTGGTGACTCTTGGGGTTTCTTGTTCCTTTCCTCCCCTTTTATTCCCCTCTCCCTCCCTTTGCCAGGTGAAGCCTGGAGGAGGAGGAGGAGGAGAGTGGTGGCTGCAGGGACATTTCTTGGCGTGTGCTGCCCAGGCAGCCATGCAGCCCTTCCTTCCTGAAGCGGAAATCCTGCTGAGCTTGCCTGCCCGCCTACCCTCTTCTGCCAGGCACCCCATTCAGACAACATTGTTCCTTCCATAGAGAGGCCTTCATCTTTCACTTTCCCAAGCCACCTCCCAACCTCACCTTCCTTCCCCCAAATACAAACTTTGGGGCTCCAGGCTCCCTTTGGGACTTGGGTTGGCTAGCAGCGATTGTTGTTGCCAATCCCAGGATTCCATAGGAAATTGGCATTGGCAGTTAAAGTAGAATCATGGGGCTGTAATCAGTAGTATGAAAAGGCCCTTAGTTAAAGATGCTTGAGATTGAATCTGGGACCTTTTGCATGCAAATCATGACCTCCATTGTTAAGATACCAAGAAAACCACAAGCCACAAATGGTTAAAAAACACAAGCCAAAACCCAGTTTCTTGTCCCAATTAGAACTATACACATTGAATCAACTGCTGAATGGTAGGTCAGCCCATTGATTCAGCATATTCCCTGTAGTTGGGATTAACCATTGGATTTAGAAATATGGAAGGGCACACTCTGAACCATGAGTCATACATTCACATTTACCCATATCTATGTAAAATGGTCCTCAGTGGAAGACATTGGCAAGGCCCCTCTGAACAAACCTTGCCAAGAAAACCCCATGATAGAATTGCCTTAGGGTTGCCATAAGTTGGAAGGCATGCATGCACACACAGATGCACATACACATGTACAAGGGAGACCATACTTCCCCTCCTATTCTCTCCTGGAAGCCTTGCACAACAATGAGTACTTTTGCCTTGCACCACACATCATTTTGAATTTATCTTTACTTCTTCCACCTGTTCCTGATACTGAAAACTTCTACTTGTCTTGTCATAAGGAAGCAGCTGACATTTTCCACCTGATAGTGGGAGCCAAAGAGGCACAATCTTCCCCTTGGTCAATCCCCAGATAATTGCATACCAAATCTCCATTTTGTTTCAGTCCTCCTACATGGAGTACTTGGCACAATGTTTAATTCTATTCAGCCTTCATTGCAAAATTGGCCATTCTGCTCCTTGTTTCTTCCTAGCTGACCTTATCCAACGGTATCTACAACTGGAGGAACAGTCAGTGTTTCATAGCGTATTGAGGAAATGGATCAAGCACATTCTCTACATAGGGAGCTACAGGAAATGACATAAGAGAAGGTAGCCCTATTTGGCTAGAATCCTATTACAGACACTTAATAGAAAGAATAAGCTGGCAAGATCTGGTGCAGGAAGTGTATTCATTTTTCATGTGAGATAATGAACTCTTCTTTCTTTCAGTAGCTTCACAAATGGAGTCTGTTTCTTCCATTCACTGTGATAAATATTTTTCCCTTCCTTCTCCCAGAATCCTGGATTTTCGTCGTGTCCCTCCAGTAGTAGGAAGAATGATCAACATTACCAAGGAAATTTTAGAGATCACCAAGAATGAAATCCTCCAGAGTGTCTTTTTTATTTCACCAGGTATGTTTCATCAGCACTGTCTGCAGAAGGGAAAAGGTTAACATTGGTCAGAATTCTGCTGGGGACTTACATCTTAGTAAGTGGACCTATGTCTGTGGTAAATAGAATTGGGCAATTCCAGAACATCCATATCCAGTAAAGGGCTGCTGTTATGTTATTGCATAGAAGAGCCAGGAAAATGACTGATGTGCTTTGGGACCAATACACTTAATTTCCATTATAATTAGGACACCGGCTCATGTGTCCATGTCCATCAGGATCTTGCAGGTTCCACTGCACTTCTACACAACTGATTAACAGGGTTCTTAATGTCTCTGCTATGTAGCAAAGGCCCTGTCTGCACAGGTCAAAAGGCCCATCCTTCCCCTCATGTTCTTTTTCCTGTTCAGAATATATACTCCCCAAAATCTGGTTCTGGTCAGAGCAGTCCAGATGAAGTCCAGAACGTTCTGCAACAGAACCAGGGTTAACAGCCTTAAACCACATTTTAAAAACTTGTCTGTTACTCCGGATCCCTTTATTCCTGCTTCATGGGTGGCTCAGCAGGATGCCCCTGCATAGGGTTACAGTTTGTCCCAGAAAACCTGGAAAATCCTGGATTGAAGGGATTAAAAGTCCCACCAGCTGCCAGTTGAAGCAGTAAATCCTAGGTTTCTCCATCACAGGTTGATGGGTAGGTTAAAATGTGGCAGTGGCAATGGCGCAGGAAACTGTGCAAGAAAACTGGCTGGAGCCTCATCCTGACCTGCAGGCTCCGATTGCTACTGCAGTGGCATAACATTGCCATCTAATTCTTCCATTCCCTCCTCGCTTTCCCCCAACAGGCCTAGGAGGAGGGAAAGGAAAGGAGGCAAGCAGAGATGGGCTTGTGTTATGTGGCAATTATGTTGGCAGCTTGAGCCTAGGACTAAACAGCATGGTGGAACTTCATTTCCAAACAGTCTCAAGAAAGTAAAAGGGAGTATAGGAGCTGCTTGGAAGCCTCCCTCTCTTTACACCAGCTCAGGGGAGAAAGAATTTAAAAAGAGCTCTTAGCTTGGTACTGAGGTTGAAACAAAATGGTAGGAAAAAAGTGCAATGATTAATGTGTTGAATTTGCATAATCAGAATGCAAATTAACTTTTTGTGTTATTAGAATAGTTTTATAATACATAAATTAGATGCACAGATATGAGGGACTGGAATATGGCAACCCTACACTTGCAGATAGCTGCTGCAACATAGAAACGGAGGGTGAAGAAACGGGGGCAGGTCAGAACAGCTACAGGGCCAGGATACTCTGGGCTGCTCCTGGAGTATCCTGGCCTGTGCAGACATAGCTTAAGTACAATAAAGTTGTGTATCATACACCATGATAGAGAATTCTGGCCAAAGTTTTTAATTGCTGAAGGGTGAGAGCTACATCTAACTTTTGAGCAGGTGAAAAAGGGAGGGTGCAGGCCACAAGAGACTTTTGCACAAAGCTAGCACATGCATCTGTTATCTTGTGCATATAGTGTACTGGAAAGCTATTTATTAAAATGGAAATTCTATAAGGTAGTCCCAGTCTCCCAAAGAATATGCAAGAGTTAGAAACAAGACACGAGGGATCTGCATATGCAACAGTTTGCATGTTTTCTTTATCCTCTGTGAAAACTACTTGCTTAACAAATTTGCTCTCATTTGAAGTTGTCATCATAATCTGTCAGGAAGAGCAAGAGTATAGCTCTCTTCTTAGCATCTACACATTTCAAGAAGTACCGTAGATGGATGACAGGGTTCAGAGCAGCACTACCACCACCCCTGAATCCCAAATGTTCAAATGTTAGTGAGTCACTAACAATTAATTACATTTTATAATTATTACAAATAAGTGGATATTAAAAATCCACTGTCTAGAAATAATATTAGACTTTGTCACTTTCAGTCCTGAGGGCTAAAAATCTATCGCTTAAAAGAATAAAGAAAGCTAAACATAGGATTTTATCAAGGGGTGCATCTACACTGTAAAAATAATGCAGTTTGGCAAATTTTTAAGTGCTGCAGCTTCCCTTCTATAACATACTGGGATTTGTAGTGTAGCCTTCTCTGACAAATAGAGGTAGCACTTTATAAAACTACAAATCCCAGGATTCTATAGGATTGAGCCATTGTAGTTAAAGTGTTGTCAAACTGCATTATTTCTATTGTGCAGATGCACCCCAGATAATAGATAGTTGATTTCTTTCCATTCTAGAAATGGAGCATTGTTCTATAAGCCATGTCACTCACACATTCTACTCTCTCCATAGCCAGCAATGTCTGTTTCTTTGCCAAGTGTCCTTACATGTGCAAGACTGAATATGCTGTATGTGGGAACCCTCACCTGCTGGAAGGCTCCCTTTCTGTTTTCCTTCCTTCCCTCAACTTGGCACCCAGACTCTCCATCCCCAACCCATGGATACGATCCTACACCTTTGCTGGAAAAGAGGAGTAAGTGGGTAAATGGACCTCTCTCTCTTCGCCTATTACTACTGTTGCTCCCATATGCGGCACCTTAAAAAATATGCTCAGTGGTTCTTCAAAAGTCTGTAGTTTCTGAGTTACTATTAAATCGCACAAATGGTACACATGTACTGGAGAGCAAATCCCCATTAAACACAATGGTGTGAATACCAGTTAGAGCAGATCCATATAGGATTTACCTGTCATCTGACTCCTCATTCAACAATTGAATCAATTGATCTTATCTAGTTGGGTCACCATGAATCAGAAATGACTTGAAGACACACAGCAACAGTTGTGGACTAACAGTTAGGATTCAGGCCACTGAGTCTGAGGAACAGCATGTCACAAACAGAACAAAACAAGGTTTGTGGACACATTCTAGTTAAAATCAACTGGAACAGATTCAGTTACCACAGATGCCTTTGTGGAAACCTTAGGGACCTTAATCCTGTTGATAATTCCAGTTAGAGTACACCCATTGAACCAATGGGATTTACAAAGAAGTTGACTCACTAATTCAACAATTGATTCATTGGATTTGCTGTGGCTGTAAAAAGCAATGGCATCCAGGCCAGTGAAAGATTAGCATAGTCCAGATTTGGCCAACTATGTGTCTTTCCTACATATTTGACGGTAGCTCCTCTTATCCCTAGTCAGGATGACCAGCTAGCATCTTGATGGGAGATGATAGAAATTGTAGAAATATCTGTAGTGGACCTAGTTGGGGAATGCTCCTGTAGCAAGTTAAATATGTACCAAAAAGTAGTTCATTATGTGACCTGCCAAGTGGAGACCTGGAGAGAATCCAAAGGATAAACAAATACAGATAAAATGGGCCAAGAAGTCAAGGTTCTTGCTAAGCTCTTTATTCTCCAAATGACCAAGGCAGGATTTGGAAAGCTATTGTGGATGCAGTCACTGGGACTTCTGACTCTATCCCCACCACCACAGCACACATTTGAATAAGTCAGCTGCTTTTGCAACATTCTTATATTTCCAAATTGTGTCCCCATGCACCACAAGCTTGGCTAGGTGAGCTGCTAGCAAGAAGCATATGGCCAAAAGTACATAGAAGCTACCTTCCTTGAATGTATGTGCACATATGGAGTTTAGAATCATAGAGCTGGAAGAGACTGCACAGCCCATCTAATCCAACCCCTTGCCTTGCAAATACAAGATCTTGGCTTGTATTTGCAAAGTCCTGTCTTATTAAGATTAGGTACAGTGAGGTGGATTTGGGGTGTCATAAAAGGGCAGCAAATTGTTACCTATTTGATTTGTGTCACTTGACAGAATCTTGCTTCCAGAGTTGGGGAAATGTGGTGGTGGGATTCCCTGCGGCAAATGCCAAAGTAACTTAGGTGGCCTTGGATTGGAGTATGTGTATGTTCTCTTGCTCTTCCACCTCAGGCAGGAAAAAGCCATTGCTGATGTTTAACCAGTCTATTAAATTATCCTGTTTCAGCTAAGAGACAATGGTTCAAAGAGTGACCTAATTAAGCTTTGTAGACGATTTGTAGAGAACCCTTTACAACTACCCAGCTAAGAAAATCCCCATAGCTATTTGCAGCTGGAATCATGTGCACTTGTATTTGTCTATAGCATTCAGTCATGTATATTTGCATATGCATATGGTGTTCAGCCCTTCTGCCCATCCCCTCTTGCCCCTAATTTGATTCTCTGTATACCAGCTACATATATTGGTAGCAGATTTCATAATCATATTGCTGAAGAAAAGAAAAATTGTCCCTGTTGTTGTTTTGTTCCTTCAAATCATTTCTGATTTATGGTGACCCTAATTAAGGTGAACCTATCTTGGCAAAATTTGTTCAGAAGGGCTTTGCCTTTGCCTCCCTCTGAGGCTGAGGGAGTATGACCTGCCCAATGTCACTCAGTGGATTTCCATGGCCAAGCAGCGATTCAGACACTGGTCTCCCAGAGACGTAGTCTAGTATTCAAACCATGCTGACTCTCTCCAATCCCTGCAAGCCAACATATTAAAAGCATTTGTTATAGGATGGAGCAGAACAAAGAATGAAGCACATATAGAGAGCTGCCATGCTTTAAACTGGTGACACCAAATTGCAGGCAGCTCTTCACACTGACATACGTGGATATATTGACTTTTACCTGCCTACAGAATGAGACAGGTTGAGATCTGAATCCATGGGTGGTATTGATGGCAAGGGGCAAAATGAGCATCATTGTATCTGTTCAGAAGCAAAACCAACAGTGACACCCACCCACCTACCCCCTTTACCATGGACTGGCCTCAGTAAATGTAGCCCTCCTTGCTCATTCTTTCCAAAAACAGATAATGAACATGAAAAACAGTGGACTAAGTCCTCCCACCTTTTGATATTTCCTGCAGGTGGGAAGTGAATCCACATTACTGCAATACAGTGAAGGAGATTTATCCTTACAGCAGTGGCAGCCGGCTACTCAGTATCATTGACATGGCAATCTTTGACTTCTTAATAGGTAAGCAGAAACACCTGAGTAACAGCTAATCTTGTTGATTTGACAGAGAGCTAATTTCTGATCTTATTGATCTGACATGCTGACCCTAAGGCTGAAAAAAGTCCTTACTAAGTGGAATCCAGCTAGCCTAGGAATCCCTTAAAGATCTGTGCCTGGCATATCTGGATAGCACCAGGTTAGAGAAAGATGTTGCAGTCAATAATGCAAGGAGTGGGGTGGTATGAGATGTTGGGAGTAAAACTTTCAGCAACTTTTGTCCGCATAGCCAATAGTGAGGAATGCTGGTTGTTGCAATCCAAAAATATCTGAAAGGCCACATGTTTCCCCTCCCTGGTCTAGTGTTTAACAATGAGATCTAGTGCATGAACTCATGTGGTATGTAACCAGAAAACTTAATTCAGTACAAGCACAGCATGTGCATATCACCCCCAAAACACAGAGGTTTTTCTAATACACAGCACATGTGAGCTAAGTGCATGGTATAACACTCAAAATGACAGTATCAGTGCTTGGAGAAGAGCCATGCCTACCCAGGACAATATAGCAGCTGACCAAATGCTCACCAGGAAGTCCACAAGCAAGACACAAGACACTCTATCAGTGTTTGCTGACCAGTTGCCTATCTGCACCCTGAACATCCAGCTTCAGGGAGGAATTCTGTGAGACTCAAAAGCTTACAGTGATCATCTAAAGCACTTATCTAGTTGAGACATGATTGTCACCCAAGGTTTCTTCTTCCTTGGGATTAAAACACTTATATACCCTGAATATTATGTGTGTGCACAACAACCCTCAAGCAGTTAGGTTAGATTAATTGCATGGGCTGCTAATTGAGTCTCTTTATCCTCTTTGGAAAGGTAATATGGACCGCCATCATTATGAGATGTTCACCAAGTTTGGGGATGATGGCTTTTTGCTCCACTTGGACAACGCAAGAGGGTAAGGCACCCTATGAGACCTGAAGAATTAAGGAAAGAATGGGGACATTTTGGAGGAATAGTCTTCTCATACAGGTTAAGGCTCATCAAAATACATGCTGATTTGAGCTGAAAGTACTTAGGTGGACATTGTGGAGTGTTGGAGTAACACCTGTATTAGATTAAAAGCTGTTTTAGAGTTCTCACCAGGAAAACAGCGAATCCTAAGGACAATGAAGGGTTTGGGGGGCGGGTGTTAAAGACATCTGTTAGTTCAATGAATGTGCTCAGAATTTGCTGAGAAGGGTTCTGTAGACAAGAAAGGACTACATTAAATTTACAGTGTAATGTAAAGTCAGCCTCACACATACCAGAGAAAGAAAGAAAAAAGACCCACTTGACATCGTATTGATTACACAGAAGGAAGATGTCTATGTATGTAAAGTCAAAGTTACATCTGCAGATACAATAGCGTCTCTGAGTCAAATTGAGGGAGGGCTCTTCTTCGTACTGCAGCTCTCAGTGTTCCCCAAAAACATTTCAGGGGGCTGGGAAGGCCTCCAGGAGTAGGAGATTAGGGGAAGGGAGTTCTGTTGCACTAGCACTGATGTTGAAGTAGACACATGTATTCACAGCTATATTCATGGGGCCATGGCAGATCACACCTATAGTAATATGATTTTTTTTTAAAAAAAAAAAGCAAGCAACAAATCAAATAAGAGCGGGCGCTATTGTTATACAGCAGCCTTTTACAATTATAAAAGAATTCTTTGTGACAACACACTGGCTCAGACTCCACACTTCTACCAGCAACGACAAATAATTATATTTTTGTTTTGCTCAGCAAGCAAATAAACTAATGTGCAAACAAATGATTTCCCTTGGCTTGTAGACAGTCTCTCAAGTAATAAAGTAATCTCACTGTTATGAACTTTCCATAAATGAAAAGGATTCCAGTAATTTAAGTGCTGGTCTTCAGTCTTCCTGTGTTTTCCATTAAAATGCCCCCAGTGACCAAAGAAACTAGGTTTTTGGAAATTCCAATTTCTTTTTTAATTTCCTTTGAAGGCATGCACAAGGAGCCCCCATATTGGTTTGTGGGGATTGAAGAACTGGGGGGCTGTGTAATATTCTCACTGCCAATTGCACACCTACACACAAGACACACAAATTGATATTGCTTTTTAGAGAAGAATGATGGCAACTTTACATTCTCCTTAACAGAGAGAATGGAAGCTTGGGGTGCTGGGTTTGCAATGAGAAAATTAGAGGGTTATTAACTACAGCCTCATCCCAGGACCAAAGATGGGTGGGTGTGCATGCATGCAGCTGCTTTTAAACATTTTATAGAAACAGGTGACCCAATTGCAGCATCTTGTATCATTTGCTCCTTAAAGTCCATTGAGATCAAGAAAGTCACACATACTGCAGGACTCTTTTCTTTTAGGGAAAGCTCAAGTAATACTTGGCCCTTGTACAAACACTTTATTTGCAGGGAAGGAGACACTCTGCTCTGGCAATCTACAGAGATCTATGCTATAGGAGACTATGTCAGCACTCCCTGCACTACAGTTACCCTAGTTGCTGTCAGATTTCAACTATGACAACCTCTGTGGTATCCACAATGCATTTCTCCCTCTGATTGATAGGGTTGGCTTCCATTGTACCCCCAGACACCAGGGAGCTGCTCACCTCTGTTTCAGGACATCAGGGCCTTGGCTGAAGATGGCATGATCCGTGGCAAGATGCTTTGCTAGATGTCCTTGGGTTGGCCAACTCAGACCTTTCTGTAACTTTCAGTCCTATTTACTCCTGCAGCAGACTGACTAGTGCCTTCCAGGTTGGGCTGAGGGTGTGGGTCTGATTTTGAGATCAGTGCATCTCTTTTCTGCCACTGGCTCAGTACAGTCTGCATTGGTTTTATGGGAAATGATCAGAAAAGGAGATAGTGTTCCCTTTCAGTATGATGATTCTCCTTCACTTTGCACCTGCATTTTGGAGCACAAATCCAAAGAGGATCAAGCCATACATAACATATTTATATCTTATTGACCACCTTCCTCTAACCACTCTGAAGCACCCCTTTCTCTGAAGTCTCCACTTATTTGGCATACCTTCCCATGGGCACTTTTTAAACACAAGTTTCTGTTGTTCTCACAGTTTTGGGAGGCACTCCCATGATGAGATCTCCATCCTGGCTCCCCTTGAACAATGTTGCATGTAAGTACTTGTCATTCCAAGTTATTTTAATTAAATAGTACAGTAAAATAATAGCTCCCTGGGCCATGGTAAGCAAGCATGCATGCAAACACTTGATTCATTTGATGGTGAGGGAGTGAGACATCATTGGCAGGCTGGACCACCCAGAGATACAATCTGTCTTGGCATCTATCAAAGATTCGTCTCATCTCCTCTTATCTTCCAAATTTATCAGAAGTGCAATGGGGGCTTCTGGGAAATGGAGAAGGAATGCTGGGAACCATGGGAACCACATTTTCCTATAGTTGCCATTGTTTGTTAATACTTTTGTAGCTGACATTTACACTCAGAGCCTGAAGCCCCATTTCTGTCCTGTGCCATCCTGTGACCACCCCAGCAATCCCTTGGTAAATTTGAGAAGGTGGAGAGGACAGTGGGGAAGTTTCTGAGGAATGATTGTGATGAAGTGTCAAACTCTTAGAGTACCCCATCTCACCAGCAGCTGCTTCATTTTGAGGCCATTTAAAAAAAAACATTCAGCCGATCTGACAGATTAAATCAGTTTCTCTGAATTATTTGCAAAGCAGGCTTACCTGTAATTCCAGTTACAAACTTCACTGTCTTAATTACTGGACACACACTTTTTCACCTTCAGACCTGCCATGTGTCATCTCTTATGGAAATGGAAGCATTTGATTCCTGTCAAGGACGTTCAAATTTTATTGGCTTCTAAAGGGACTGAAGGAGCTTCAACATCCTCTATTACATGCATGTTCCCTGCAGCCATTAGGGCGCAGGTCATAAATTTTGCTGCCAGAATTCTTTCCAGGTCCCTCTTTATGAATTGGTATAAATCAAGGAGCTATGCCTTTAAAGAGCTGTGGCAAAGGGTTATTCACCCTCTGAGTTTTTCCATCAGCTACATCTAACCCATTTCCGCTTTCCTTCTGCATTTCTGGGCTGCCTGATGCCAACAGGATCATCTCTGGCAGTACAGCTATATTGAGCCTCCAGGTCAGATTTCAAAAGCTATTATTCACACCTTGCAGGACTTCTACTTGATAATTACAGGGTTGCCAATAAATCACATGAGCCTGCATGATTTGAGATTGGCTCATAACTAACCTGAAATAACCATCCCCTCTCAGCCACCAACTTTTACTAAATCAGTATTTCAATTGCCAAGAGGATCTGGCCTGCAGCAACATCAAGCATTAATAACACGCATCAGTCATTTCTTTGACCCCTGTTGGAACAGAAACAAGAAAAGTAACACAGACTATGTATCTGGAATATAGGTAGAGTTTGACTACCTCTCTTTTTGTATTTTGAAAGAAAAACCCCAAGGATGTTCATCGGTGATAAATAAATTACTTTTTCAGGGATTAGTTCTTCTCCCCTCACCTCCCCTACATCCCCACCCCCTTTGGCTGTGAATCCATCCTCCTGTTCTTCTTCACCCCGTGCTTCAGATAGGTATTTTGTCTGAAAAACAAAAACTGGCATCTGCCATGGTTTTGCAGCTAGATTTATTTAGCCCTCTGTTTTAAAAAAAGGGGGGGGGGCTTTTTATTGAAACGTTGCTTCTAGAGTGCAGGAGAAAGTGGTTTGGGGGGATCCTGTCCATGTTATTTATTACTTTTCTGCCCTGCCTTTGCTGAAATGAGATCAATGTGGCATGCATGGCCTTCCTCCTGCCCACTTTTATCTTCCCAATAGCTCTGTGAGGTAGGTGAGATAGTGACTAGCTCAAGATCACCCAAGGAATTGTATGAGTCACTGGGAACCAGAACCACTCAAGTCTCAGCCCATTACATTAACCCCTACACTACACTTCCTCTTACGTATTATCCCACCTTTCTCCTGGGAATAAATCCATAAGGCAGTCAGTGTCCCCTTGCTTCTGCTAGATTCCAGATTTGATTTTCTGATGAATATATCATATGACCCTGTAGATCCAGTGAGGTCACCAATGAAAAACAATGTAGATTGTTTTGACATCAAGTTTTTAGACTCATCTCCAAGACAATTTGAGAAATATCAATATAGATTATCTGCTAAGACAGGAGTGAAGAATCTATGGCCCTTCAGATGTTGCTGGCTTCAGGGTCAGTTTTGTGCAGAGATTGGAAAAGTCACTTTTCCCCAACATGTCCAAGTATATCCATACTAGACAGGGGATTCTGAGACTTGTAGTCCAAAATAAGACTTTTCCAAGCTTTTTTTTATATCTTGTATATTCACCATCCATATGGCAAACTCACATTTCAGAGAAATATTAGCAACTGTCTCTCAGAAATCCAGAAAAAAATACTGCCCCATGTACCTGCCATCTTAATGTAGTGCCCACATGCATAACCAATTAGTGGATCAGAATTTTAAGACAGCAAAGGCTTAGCTCATAATTTTACATTTTAAAGCCAGCTGCAAGGGGGGAGTGGGATGAAGCAATAACGAATGTTATACTTAAAACAGTATTCCAATTTTTTGCTATTATATCAAGGAGCAACAGAACAAGACATAGCTTTAGAGCAGGAGTAGAAAACTGATTTACCCAAGGTATACCATAAAACACAATACGATTCACCACTGAAAGAAAAACTCACTTTTCAACTCTTTCCTCACATAGTATCAAGATATGTACAGTGGGCCCTTGGTATCTGCCAGGGTTTGATTCCCAGACCCCTTGTGGATGCCCAAGTCCCATTCAATACAGTGGCTTAGTAAAGTGTTGTTCTTTAAATAAAATGGCAAAATCAAGGTTTGCTTTTGGGGATTTATATTTTAAAAAAATATTTTCAAGCCATGGATGGTTGAATTCACGGATGAAGAATCCGCGGATACAGAGGACCGTCTTCTTAAAAAGGGACATTTGAAATGTGCATGGTTCTCCAAGAAAGAGATGTGAGGCATGGGTGTGCTAGTTGCACCTCAGGTTATTTCTGCATCCTCTCAGACAACTCTTTTCAGGATATGCGATGGCTGCTTTCTCCAGCAACATATATCCTGCACATTCAATCATCTAAATAGCAGTCAAAATAACAGAACATTAGTCACTAATGGAAGAATGAGCAAAGGTGGGAGGTGCTGAGAGGAAAACAGGAGGGCGGGAAGCAACACTAAGGAAAAGAGAGCAATATGAGGATTCTCAGAGGAAGGCCCAAGGTTTCCAGAAGTACTAAAAAAGGAAAAACCGACTGACTGAGGTCAGAAGGGACAGTCACCCTGCGTCAGCTCTTTTTAGCTTATTCCAGAAGGAAAAGCATGTTTGCTTGACAAGAACACTGACCAAAAGAAGGGAAAAGAAACTTTGCAAAAAATGTAACACAGAGAAGACAACAAGGGCTTTGGGAGCCCTTGTCAGTTGGGAGGCAATAAATAATACTTAAAATAAAACAACAAATGACTACACATGGTTTGAAATGTTTAATTTGAAAATGTATGGACGGTACCCAAATTAGATTGTGTAAAAGGATTTTTGAAAACACTTGCACATGGAGTCAGTTTGTTTTTCTTATTGTCTGCTAACTGGAAGCCTCTCCCCAAGATTTTCAGGCAGCCCTGGTTTAACACAGAAATAAGGAACTGAATGTGAGTTTAGCCATATGTAAAGCATGTGTTTCACAGCTGAGCTATAACTCATGCCAAATGTCCTTTTCACTTGTAATTGGCACTTAACCAGTTCCCAAACATCTGGAATGAGGAGGAGACTCTCAGCAGATTTAAGTCCCAACACCTGTTATTAAAAATGAAGCATTGGACATAGGAATCCATATCTATCTCTACCCAGCTTTAGGAATATCTAACACAAAGAGGGAAAGTTCTTTTGGCTAGAGAACTTGGCTCAAATCTTTTCTCTCTCTCCTCTCTTCCAGAATAAAGAAGTCAACATTATTACGGCTGCAGCTCTTAGCTCATCCAGACTACAAGCTCAGTGATATCATGCGAGAGTCCCTGCTACAGGACCGCCTGACACCGGTACTCACCGAACCCCACCTTTTGGCACTGGACAGGAGGTTACAGATCATCTTGAAGACAGTGGAGAACTGTATAGAGGCCAATGGAGAAGATATTGTTGTGGCTGACACCAAACCTCTAGAGATGCCCGTCTTTGACAGAATGACACAGCCAAGCTAGAGCCTGGTGGGAACTAGAACATAAAACTTCCAGTTGCTGAAGATGCTCCCTTATCCTGGACAAATGCAAGAAATGGACAGTGGGGGAGATCTCTAGGTCATAGGAGTCTAAGTGGGCTGCTGGTTAGGTGGTAAAAATGGTATGATTTTCTTCCAATTTCATCCTATTTATATCCTGGAACCTTGCTTACTCCCACTCGAATGACCTTTGTGCACCTTCTCCAAAAGATGTGCAGAAGCAAAAGATCTCCAGGTGAAGACCAAGAACTTTTGGTGTTGGGTACATTTGGGCCTTTGTTGTCTCAAGGTGTATGATTAGAACTTTACTGGCGGCTTGAATAAAAAGGGACTAGTAAAAGGGAAACATGGCTAATGTGCACCTGAGCATCTACAGTAAATCTTAGGACTCTTAGAAATGCTCAAAGTCAGAGTAGGAAAACTGGCAGCCCAGACAAAGGCAAAAATGAAGGTGGGCTAGCATAGTGGGAATTCAGAGTCTTTTCAGTAAAGGTACGCACTGAGATGGCAGGGGCAATGGAACTGCAAGGAAGAATGGGAGAGAAGAAAGATTGTTCAAAGAACATGCCCCTGGGCTGCTATACAGAGAGGTTTATTTCACTTTGTGCCATGGATGTGGAGTGTGTGTTGCCTCCCATCCCTTTCACTATTGGCTATGCTGATGAAGGCTGATGGGAATTGCAGTCTAATATTGCCTTGTGGGCTACTTGCTTCCCATCTGTCATGAATAACTGTTTTGCACTGTGTTCTTTCTGAGGAGCCCCTGGACAAATCCATGAAAGGTGTCATTGAAATAAGAGTAATCCACAGAACAACCTGGACCTGTGCTGCTGTTTGAAGGAGCCAATACATGGACCTCCATTCAGTCTCCCCAAGGCAATTCAGAATATAAGAACCAGCATATAGTGCCTGCCTAAACTTCAAATCCCAGGATGCAGCTGTGGCAGCTTAAGTGGAATCATAGTACTCTTAACTGTGTATGTGAAAGGGCCCTGGCACGAAAAATAGATTTCAGGGATGGGAATTAAATTAAGCTCTACCAGGAAGTGAAGGTTGGATAACAGGCTGAATATTAACCATGCCCTTGTCTCTCTTTAGCTGGACAGACTAGTCTGATTCTAGCAACTGCTCTCCCCTCCGAGCAGAGGATATAGCTCAAGAGGCTGTCAAGAGAGCTCTGCTGAGGAATTCAGGAAGTTTGCCCTGACTGCTATCCCATACTGAAACTCATGTTCCAAGTTATTCTAAGCATATCTCCCAGTTATAAAAACAATACTTCCATGAAACCTACTTCCCCCTCCCTTGCAGGCCCATCAGGCATTAATTACTATTCATGGAAAGTATATCAGCACAATCAATCCAGGCATTTCAAACAAACAGACAAACAAACAAAACCAAGTTATTATGCACATCAATAAACCCAAATAAATGTGCATTGCATACTCTTGGGACTGTGTAGCAACACTTGCACCCATCAGCCTGGAAATCACCAGAATGAAGGAAAACACCACCATGCTCAGCTCTTTCAGCAAGTTTGGCCAACACCAGCCCTCACTTCTCTCTATACAGCCCAGAAAATAGCCAGCAAAATAGCCCAGTTCCGTTATGAATGTTTTTTATTCATTTTTCTGTTTATTTTTCATGCAAAATACAATTTTTGCCCTGGCTTTCAGCACTGGAATGACATCTCTTAACATGGGTTATGAAAATAGGTTGCATTTTTGTTATTTTCATTGTGGAAAGGCTCCCCCTGCTGACAGCTTTCAGATGGTAACAGGTAGAAGTTTTAAAGGCAAAAGGACTGCCCAGGTCTGCGCAGCAAGAAGAAAATAAAGAGCTCGGATCCAGTCACTGCGATTCTGAGGTAGGATAGTAGTCTTTGTGCAATTAACGTTCCCAAAGTAACCTCACTCAAAATCCACTGGTTTCAGTAACACATTTCCAGTGCAAGTCAATTATAAACTCCAAATATGAATAGGAAGTATGGTCCTTGCAAAGACTGCACTTCAGTTACACCTACAGTAATGGCTAAAAAGGAATCTTGTATTCAGTAAATGGATACAACTGATACATCAGCCTACTGAGAATGTGGTGGGGAAAGGCCTGTATATTCCCCTTCTGGATCCCAACTTTTCTAACCCCAGTGCCTTCTAGTGGGTGGGTGTTTGCCATGTTTTTGACCACTCTTGACGTTTTAAGCCCAGGAGTGGACTTTTTTCTAGCACGTGATCCAGGCTTCTGGGTAACTTGTAAAAAAAAAAAAAAGGACAAAAATGGCCCAAGGGAGCCCAAAAATGGGACAAAACTGCCCCATCCCCTCTAAAGAGTACTTGGGAGCAAATCCTGAATCATTTGCAGGGAGAGTACAGTACTTTTGAGGTCTCCTAGTGAGGCAGCGCAGTCCTGACAGTTGCTGACCCTGGTTAAGAAAGTTAGATGAACAGATATTCAGCCACTATAGAGCCTCTGAGCATGCCACCCTCCACGAAACCATTCATACTGTCCATGAAAATCAGGCTGATTCATCTGAAATGCCAGGTGTTTGATCAAGGACTCATTATTTTCATTTCCAGCTCTGCACAGGACTTTATAGAGCCCCGTTTTATTTGTTGCTCAATAGTTGACCAGCAAAATGTGAGGCCAACTGAAGCTGAGATTGAAAATACATGCCTGCAGGCTGCATATTTCCACTGTTCATAGTTGTGGCTCCCAAGGGTCCCCTGCCACTGCTGAAATTTGGTGGCAGCCCACCACCACCACCCCTCAGTCGGCACTTTCGTTTTTGCAATGCCATTCTTCATTGGAGCAAGGCACAATATCCCCCATGCCTTGTTTACAAGTAGAACCATGCATCAAACAAAAGCATAAATCTACCTCTGAACAAGATAAGCATGGATGAAAAATTGTTCTTTTAAAGTGAAGGCCTTTTTTTCTCTTGTTACCACATCATCTAATTTTGGCAGCAAAAGTGAAGATGGAATTCATGGAGTGAGGGGTATGGGGTATCCCTGAAACACAATAAAATTGTCCACTTTCAAAAGAAAAAGAGAAACTATAAATAGTTGGGCTGCTCCATGAGGGGAGGAAACAAACCTTGTTGAGCAATCCTTTATTAGGGCCAATCAAAATGCCACAGAAGAGTTTGGTTTTTCTGAATTACCTAGAATTCATTAGCAAGCTAAGTACAGTAGTACAAAAATTAGAGGAAGTGGAGGGAAATAGAAAATAGTTAACTGTAGTCTCATTATGAAGACTGCAGATTGAATGTGTCTCTAATAGGTGTACAAGTTTCAGAATACACCAAGCACAAACAGGAACAAATCAACAGCAGTTGAGCCCTGTATCTCAAAAATATAAAGGTTCCAACAGGCATGACATAGAAATACAGAGAAGCATGTCTGTCCTTAAGCTTCATAAGACCAAATATAACAAAACACTTATTCTACTGGCTACAGGTATCAACTGACAGATACTAATTCAGGAAAGGAATAAACAATGGTCTTCAGATGTAGATTTGAAGTTAATACGGGGGGGGGGGGGGGGGAGGCCATAACATGAGATGAAAAGTGTCTCAGCTGAGTACTGGAGGGATCAATTTAAGGGCTGGTACAGACAAACCATACTTTAACTGGTATTTTAAAAATCTAGAATAAGCTACCTCTTACACTCAAGTGCAAATAGATATCCCAAAGTGACCTAGCAACAAGAACCAGAAATCACCTACAAAGCAATCCTAATGTAACTGCTAGTTTATGAAACTTAATATGAATTATGGTCAATATTGGTTAGGATGCAACCCCAAAAACCAAGATAGAAAATGAACAATTTCAATCTTATAGGCTGCTCTTGGATAACCTGCCCTCACCCTACACAGCTTAATGTAGAAGAGGGCATTACAAAATAAGACACTGATTACATTTAAGAATTTAAATCATTTTATTGCTTTACCTGCCATTAGGACAATCTATAACAAAAGGAATATATTAGCATACACAGTAAGTCAGACTAATAGTCTGGTAACAATACAAAAATGGTCCTCTGGTTTACTATAGCACTCTAGGGCAGTAGATTTTTTAAAATTTTGCTAAGGTGACCTAGCAAAAAAAGATAACCCCCAAAGCCCTGAATGTTAGCTAAGGCAAACTATACCAACTGTGGATTCAAACATGTTTAAATTGCACACAAAGGTAAAGCTTTAACTGTGATTAATATTTAACTCAGACATAGCTGGTTCATCTTAAAATCTTGTTGGTAAA
Source organism: Phrynosoma blainvillii (assembly GCA_026167975.1). Taxonomy (NCBI): domain Eukaryota; kingdom Metazoa; phylum Chordata; class Lepidosauria; order Squamata; family Phrynosomatidae; genus Phrynosoma; species Phrynosoma blainvillii. The sequence continues at coordinate 220,748,234 of JANUYF010000002.1, read as the reverse complement.
ACTACAAAAGGGAGTAAACAGCAAGCTAAAAAGACACAGTAGTGAAACTTGATTAGAAAGCCTTATATAAAAAAAATGTGCATTTTTGTGGTACTCTAACTAGCTTACATAAGATTTAAAATCTTTTTGGTGCTTCAACAAGGATCAAATCAAGCTTCAAAAATAACAAAGACATAAGGGGGGGAAATCCCCCTGGATAGATTCAAACTAAACAGTTTTAGAGAAAATAATGGCATTGATGGACTCCTGAAGCGTACAGGTGGATATTTTCACCTTACCAAGTTCTTTAGGATGAACAATGTATAGTTTACATTTAATCCATATGTAGAAATGTGGTCATACTGCCCACTCTATTTCTTTTTATACTAAGGCTTCTATTTCTCAGACATTAAATATGATTAGCAAACGTTCTTCCAGTGGTGAACAGGCCAGAAAGGTGTATCCCAGGTCCAACTGTCGGGGGGGGGGGGGGGGAGTAGAAGAGGTGGTTGGGTCTGAGCAGTGTGGGATTCATAAGAAATAATTGCATAACCTATGCAAAATACTTGCTGCCACTCCCAAATAAACACACTATACTAATTTTGGATAATTTACATATTATAATGAAACAGAATTGCCTACATTATCCAACTGAGAAATTCCATAACAGTAGTGGACACTTTTGGATGCACACAGAATGTTGTTAACACAAACCTGGTAAATACTGCAACACATTTCAGAATTGATAACAGGAATAACTTTCCTAAAATAATTATTCTGCCAGACTAATATGAAAATCTGGGCAAAACAGATTAGAGTGTTTTGTCAGGTGGAGATGTTTTTGAAGGGTCAAAAGTAAGAAGAACATCTGCTTGGACAAAAGATATTCTTGGAAAGAAAGGTTTGGCAGGAAGCAGCACACCAATTTTCTTCTTCCTGTCTTTCACATGAGGCAGAATCATGTTACCTTCCTAAATATACAGGATTGTATATTCTATCCTCCTTTGAATGTCAGCTATGGAAATAGAATTCTCTGGTTCCAAAATTAACAAGGAAAGGAAAGCTTGGAAAGGAAAGACAGAACACTGGACACACAGAATGCACCCTTCAGTTTCCTGTTCCACATACAGCGTGTCAGGTGTTTCTATTTGGCACTAGCTAAGGAGCAGTACAATTCTTATACCAGTATGAACACCAACACCAATATTCATGGATTTAACCCACTGTTTGGCTTTTGGGTATCTGCACAGAAGAGAACTGGGAGGAGCAAGTATGAATATTCACAACAGAGAACAGGCAAAAAAGGTTTGCTGCGCCAAAGATCAGCAACACAGGCAACAGCTGCCAGAACAAAAGCCTGTACACAAAAACCCAACAAATAACCAAGCCACCTTGAACCAACTGAAATGGATACAGGTACACCAACTATGAAACTTCTAACTGTGGCTTTACTAGGAGCTGACCTCAGTAAACCAAGCCAAAAATAACCCATATCCAGAAATATTTATGCCAAGAAGTTGAGCTATAAAGGTAAATTTCTCTGTGCAAGAGAAGTACAGTAGAAAGTGATCACAACCTAAAGGATACATAGGACTCACCAGCTGAGAAACGTGCACCTCATAATAATAATTTTCCACTGTTACATCGTTGACTCTATGGCAATAACCTTGGTATGAGGAGACTTTCCCAGCAAAAGGAATGGCAGTCACTGGCCTGTTTGGACAGTGTACATTGCACAGAGAAAAGCAGTAACAGCAAATGTCTCCATACAATTTTCTATTTATTTTAAATGGGATTGGGAGCACCAAAATAATGCTCTAAAATTTAAAATGGTGCCATGAAAAGCAACTGGTTTCTCTGTTTTCCTCCCTCAGACAGACAGGAAGCAGCAATAGCCAGTGGCCATGTGGCTCTGCACAAGAGTAATAAAGCAGTCTGCATTTGTGAAGCACATATCTGAGAGGAGGGAGGCTTCAGACAGACAGAGAGACAAAGCTGTTGTACTGCTGGATGTTCCGCTTGAGAATATCTGAGCACGGACCCAAAACACGTTCAAAGCGGGGCCGGTCAAGCTTTACACATTTCAATGGGCCACGAGCAACAACGGTGGCAGCACGAGGACGATTCATCAACAGAGCTATTTCACCTACAGGAATAAAAGAAGATTTATTTCAAAGTGAAAAAAGCATTAGGCACAGTGATTTGAAATGGATCAACAGGCTCAAATAAAAAACAAGGGAGCAAGAGGCAATCCCAAAGACTTTAACATGTTTTTAAACTCTTTCATCCTCTACTAATAGAGAAAGAGGCTTGGGAAGTAATGGAAAGCTCTTTCTTTGTTACTGCTCCTACAGCAGTAAAGCCATAGAGTAGGCATTCAGGGGGCATGGCATGGCATGGCCAGAAGACTGGGGAAAGCTTTGCTTCTCCCAAGACCAAAGGGCCTCTTCCTAAAACGGCATCAGCACTGGAGCCACTGTAACTGATTTCCCTTGAATTAGTGAGTAAGGAAAAAAGCTGCTCTCCTATCCTGAGCAATGCAACCATGGTAGAACTTAGAAGCTGTTCCTGCTCTGTTAATTATCCTCCTGTGTCTGGTCTGATTACTGCTAGGAATAGTCGAGGAATGTTGTTGTGTTGTTCCCAACTTGTGGTGACCCGAAGGCAAAGCTATCACAGGGTTTTCTTGGAAAAAAATTGTTTGACATAGGGTTGCCTTTGGCTTCTTCTGAGGCTGAGAGCGTGTGACTTGCCCAGGACACGACATGGAATATACAGGCTTAATTATGAAGAGGTGTGAAGCCCATTAAAGATCATAGGAAGAAAACTGAGTTTTCTTTTTTTTTTTTGTATACATTTCTCTCTTTTCCAGTGTTTGTTTGTAATCTGAGGGGGGAATTGAAAAACATTTTTCAAAATAATGTATGAAATGCTTTAACACAACATTTTAGAATGTTTCAACTGCACTGACTATGTAAAACATTTTATACCAAGCACAATTTTTTAAAGGCATTTATAGCAGCCTTTCACATTGGATAGGTACGCAAAACTTACTGGACCAATACTATCTCAACATATGACTCAGTAGTCAGATTAAAGGGACTATGCCTTCTTAAACTGGTCACCTCTATTAAGACACGTTGCTTGTGATGTGTAGTCACCTCAGTGTTTCCTCATGGTTTTCCAGATCTCCTTTGACATTTTTTCATCTGTTTCTGGATCCCACTGTCAATAAACGGGCTATGTCTGGCCCTAAATGATAAGGACTTTGCTATAATACTAATGGTGTCTGTCTCAATTTTTAACTTCCACTTGGAAAAATCCATGATTCATTTGGTCCATCTCTAGCACTTGATTTTTTTAAATCCAATCCTAAGCAGGATTGTAGCCTTTACTTCATGGGTTAAGTGACATCAAGCTGATGCCAATGTTTTCTGATAGCACAATGGGCTGCCTGGCTCATGCAGTTCTCTAGGTAGGATAGTAGACGAATCCTTATATGCTTCTGTAAACATCAGAAGTGGGGATGAAACAAAAGAAATGGGCAGGGGAATGATGTGTAAAAAGGACCATGTAATCTACATTGCCAAAGTTTGAAAACAATTAAAGAACACTTAAAATGCATGAAACTTTGAAGAAAAACATTAATGAAAATGCTTAACTTTTAAAGAATAAAAAGGAGGCTTACCGAAGTAGTCAGATGGTGCAAGCCTACCCACTTCAACAAATTCTTCATGCTCTGACCTGCGCTGTAACACAGCAGCTGTACCCTTTAAGTAAATTAGAACATAAGGGAATAAATTTGCTTTTCTTATCAACAGCTTCATAACTAGGATGCAGAAGCAACCCCATGAACTAGTTTGGCTTAATTCATTTTTCTTTTTCAAAAATCATTTTTACTGAATAAAACCTAACACAAATCCAGACTACCTAAATATATAACAAAATGGGTGGGGGATAGATGACTTCCAATTATCTTTTCTGCAGGCATGTTTTAAACATTATAATCTCTCTCTATTTTATTTATTAGTTACACTCCATCTATATGAGCTCTCTAGCTCATGCTACCAACTTCCCTTTTTGAATTAGCTCAAAGGTCATAAAATCACAGAATCACTGAGTTGGGAGAGACCACAAGGGCCATCCATTCCAACCCCCTGCCATGAAGGAATACACAATCAAAGCACCCCCGACAGATGGCTATCCAGCCTCTGTTTAAAAACCTCCAAACGAGGAGACTCCCACACACACTGAGGGAGTGTGTTCCTCTGTGGAGCAGCCCTCACTGTCAGGAAGTTCTTCCTAATGTTTAGGTAGAGTCTCATTTCCTGTAGCTTGCATCCATTGCTCCGTATCCTAGTCTCTGATGCAGCAGAAAACTGCTCCAGCCTCAATATGACATCCTTTCAAATACTTAAACAAGGCTATCATATTATCTCTTAACCTTCTCAAGGCTAAAGATACTCAGCTCCCTCTCTTCACAGGGCATGGTTTCCAGACCATTTGCATTTGTTGTTGTTAACTGTCCTAGAGTCACCTTCAGCTTAAGACAAACCTGTGAATGAGAAATCTCCAACCTCTCAGCCACCCTGTTCAGGTCCTGCAAGCCCAGGCTTATGTCCTCCCTGATCAAGTCTAACCATCTGGCATGTGGTCTTCCACTCTTTTTGCTGCCTTCTATTTTTTCCATCACTGTGGTTTATAATTATTCATTTTTCCTCATCATGTGGCTAAAGTAAAACAACCTCAGTTTCATCATCCTGGCTTCCATGGGTAGTTTGGGCCTGATCAGTTCTAGAACCCATTTGTTTGTCTTCTTGGCTAGCCATGGTATCCTCAGCATTCTTCTCCAGCACTGCATCTCATATGAGTTGATTTTCTTTCTATCAGCTATTTTTACTGTCGAACTCTACACTTGTACATGGTAACAGGGAATACATTGGCTTGGACTATCCTCACTTTAGTGTTGACAGTTATATATTTACCCTTTAGGATCTTGTCCAGTTCTTTCATGGCTGCCCTTCCCAATCCTAGACTTCTTATTTCTTGACTCTAGTCTCGTTCTGATCAATATTTGATCCAAGGTATGAGAACATTTTAACTATTTCAATGTTCTCATTAGCTAAGGTGAATTCTTATAGATCTTCCATGGGTCATTATTTTTGTTTCCTTAATGTTCAGCATTAAGCCTACGTTGGCACTTTCGTCCTAGACCTTCTTCATTAATTGGTCCATATCTTTGTTGGTTTCTGTTATTAGTATTGTGTCATCTGCATAGCTTAGGTTAAGTTGTTAATGTTCTTTCCTCCAGTCTTCACTTCTGCCTCTGAGTCTTAAGCCTGCTATGCCTACAAATTTTTCTACATACAGGTTGAATAAATAGAATGATAGTATGCAGCCTTGCCCCACTCCTTTGCCAACTGGAAATCATTTAACTCATAGTAATTAGTAAAACTAACAATCAAATCATCCTTTCCCCTCCCCAAAAGTAAATTAGATATTTTTAACCTCACTCTAAATAATAATAATAAAAATTATTTCTATCCCGCCCCTCTGCAAACACAACATATATATGACATTTCATCTACTATATTTAACGTCTATTAATTAATAAAACCAGCATTCCTCAAATCTCATAATTTTTACCATAGAGTCAAACATTAATTATTGTTCATTTTAGTATACATTAATCTTACTACTACTGTAATTATATATAAATATCTCATCTTATACACTCAAATCCTTAGCCATATTTCAAATACATTTATCACTTTATCCCATTTTTCAGAATCTCTCAGCCTTTAATATAATTCAATTATATAGTAATTTCTCCAGCATCTAATAACAGAAAAAAAGCCATACATAGTCTCCAAAATCAAGTAACAGTTATCCGTTAACAAAGTTAAATTTCATTTTTCTCCCCCAAATTTCAACCTAATAAAAATCGAACATAAAGCAGCCTGGTAATTTGGGCATTCCTGTCTTCTCCTGTATTATCTTCATAAAAAGCATTCCCCCAATCAGTCAGTCACAGTGTCTTCTGTTGTAAAAATCCTGTCTTTTAAAAGATCCTTCCTTCCCTTCACACTGATGTTAAAACTCTTCATTCCAATGAACTTCTTCAAGCCTTTTTCCAAAATTTCCTTATTCTATCTTTTTTCTCTCTTCTCTGGAGGCACAAGACCATTCCAAACCTTTTCCATCTCTTGGATTGTTGTTACAGATTGGGTTTCATTTTTTGCTGAATCCTATTCCTTCTGTCCAAATTCTCTAGCTGTATCTGTCTCCAAATTTTCATTTCTTCCCCATGAATCCATTTTTATTATCCTCCAATTAATCTCTTTTTTCAACATTCCTATCTCTGTATAAATCTCCTGCCAAGTTACATAAATAGCTGGACTCCCTCCTCCAAATATGCCTCTTCCATTTCTTTAATAAAGACAGCTTCACCTTCACTATGTCCAAAAAATCTCCCCCGCTGCAATTTTCAGGTATCCACTAGATGGAGCGGAGGTAGTCCAAATTCACTCAGTTTGTAAACATTCAGTTAGTTTATATCTACCAATGCAATGCAAATCTAATCTCTTCAGTTCTAGATCAGCCATTTTCTCACAGCAAGAAAAGTTTAATTTTTCTTTAAATTCTTCATTTGACATTAAAACTGGTTAATTTCCCCTTTAGCGTTTATGTAAAAGTTTGGATGGCTTGGAACAGTTTCTCCCCGTAGAGATTTCCAATGTGAAGTTGTAGAAACTCTTCTAGAACATGGCCACACAGCCTGAAAAACTCACAAAAAACTTTGGATGGCTTGTTTAGACTGTGTGGAAGGAAAGCACATTTCTCTCCTCTTCTCTGGCATACAAATCTTGTTAAATAGAGTCAGGTGACTTATTGAAGTTCCAACCCACCCCACAGAAAAGATAGCTTCTGTAATTAATCCAAATCTTCTAACAAGAGAAGAGTTCAAGAGACAAGATGGGCGAACACGGAGTCTGTTTGAATAAATGGCTTAGTTCCAGCAGTTGGGCAAACCGATCCATCTGCCGCCAAACACTCAATCCACGATGACCATTGCTCCTGACAATCTCTTCACAGGAAGCTGGGTTTGGAGGCTGGTCTGGTTGATCCACCATTCCCTGCTCTTCCTAAGGGGAAATATTCAGCATCAGGGATCCCCCTGACTGGTAATTGGCGCTGGAGCCATACTTAAGAGTGAGTGCACTCTCAGGAACGTCTGTGTACCATCTTCTCCCACCAGAAGTCCTGCTTAATTAATTACAATAGCCCAAAAATATTGTTTGGAGGAGAAGTTCAGTGAACTTATACATTATTCAAAAGTATGTTTTACATTTAAACAAAGGATTAATTTATGTACAAACACAGCCAAGCAAGCATTGTCTATAAGTAAAAATATACAGGAATAAGGACATGACATGCAGTACATTACTATTAACAATACTCACTTCTAGTATGATGAAGAATTCGTCTCCTGGCTCTCCTTGCACCACAATCTTTTGTCCATCTTCAAATTGTACTGGCTCTAAAGCATCAGCTACTGTGAGACGCTCCCATTTGTCAAGGGATTCTAAATAAAAAGTTATTTAGCATATTTTGATTATTAGGAAGGCTTAAAATTAAAATCTCCTTTTCACCTCAAATAGGGACACACTGCTCCCACCAATTCCAAAATTCATACAGCAGTCGCAGCTATTATGATCTCCCACACTGTGTCACCTTATATTTCAGGCCAAACCACTGTCTCAGCAGGGGAAACAGCCAAAGACAGTCAAGGGTTATTTACTCAAAGTTGTGGTTGTGACTTGGGGGAGTGGGAATATTGTTGCATTTATTAGCTAAATTTAGGTAAAATATGGCAATGTTTGTCATGTATAGCAGATATAGTAAGGTAAGGATTTGGGGGGAAGGTGTTGGGAGAGAATGTTGACTGGCTGAATGTCTTGACAGGATTTTAAAGCCAAGTGTGTATGACAGCTGATGGGAGTGAGAGTTGGTCTATGAAGGTTAAGATGTTAGGAGAGTTAGGGTCACAAACGGAGAATAATCAGAGACAGGTAAGAGAGGTAAGTTAAGAGCTAGTGTCAAGATTAAATAAGTAACCTGTGATGTTATGTTCAATTCCTGTTTAATAAATCATTATTTTTGTATTACAGGGTGAGTATCCCTTATCTGAAATAACTGGGACCATGGGAATTTCAGAACTGGTTTCTTAGGGGAGGGGGTTGGAATATTTTGGATCTTTGGAATACAATGGGCCCATGGTATCTGCAGGGGTCCCTCCCCCATAGATGCCAACATCTGTGGATGCTCAAGCTCTATTAATGACACAGTAAAATAAGAAAATAAAATGGTGCCCTTTATATAAAATGGCAAAACCAATGTTTTCCATTTAGAATTTATATATTTTTAAATATTTTTAAACCGTGAATGGTTGAATCCGTGGATACGGTGGATTGATTGTACAAGCACATACAGTATTTGCAAGGCTGGAGACAAATGAAGTTGGAAAGACACACAAGGATCTGTGAAATGGCAGGAATGTAAGTGCTTGGCACAAATCCACACATCCTGCTGTATCTTATATAGCACTCAAGAGGCTCTAGTGTATACAGATCCTGATGCCTCTCTCCAGCCTCACAAATACAGTATGTATTATGCTACTTGTATTCCAAAAATCCAAAATATTCCAAAATTGAATCTTCAAAGTGTCATGTCAGTGCTCAATAAATGTCAGATTTTCATATTTTATGTAGGATTCTCAAGAATACATGCACTAGAGCTCTTGAGTGCTATATAAAGGATACTGATCTCTGGATCAGTGCCAATCGTAAACCACTGGCTGCTCGTCCCTGGCAAGTTTCCAGGAAAAAAACAATCGTGGTCAACGCATACAAATATGGTGACAGTCCCAGCCACACCACAAATAAAATAACTAAGTGCTAGTCACCCTCACCAGACAGGCTGAGAAATGAGTGAGAAACACTCATTTACAGGACTCTGGGGTATGTAATCCTCTTAGTGCTTTACACTAACATAATGAACCTTTTATTAGGAGTGTGCAGCAACAGTGGGGGAAAGGCAGAGAAAACTATAGCAACTGGGAACAGCTTCTGGCTCAAACTGTTGCCAGAAAAGAGAAGATCAGGGCAGGAGAGGTAGACCAGAAAAGAGTGGAGAAGAAACTATGGAATGAAAATTAAGGGAAAGAATGGAAAATATCTGGAATTAATGAAAGAAAGCAAAGACTACTGTGAGAAAGAGACTTAAGAGAAACTGGGAGTCAGATGTGACATAGGAAAATAACCATGGAGAATATAACCCTGCTTTCTATTTTCTTCTGCAAAGAACAGCAGTTACTAGACTAACAGTTTAAGGCAGGGGTGGGCAAATGTTGCCCACGGGCTCCATGTTGCCCCCAGGGCTTTTACTGTGGCCCCTGGGGTTAATTTCATTGCTCCAAAATTACCTCTAGGAGGTGTGGTGACCTCATCACATCTGGAGTCCCCAAGGGCCAAAGCAATTTTTTCCAAAAAAATGTTTCCCTCAAAATGACTCCAAATGCCTTCTAGGGGGCCCATGAAGGCCCCAATACATGATGAGAATGTCCACTAAAGGGCATCTGAGGGCAGGAAAGTGTTTATTTGCAGGAATAGGTGTAGTTAATGGCACAGCCCTCCAGGTCCTCTTGGGGGCCTCCCAGCCTTCCACAGTTGCCCGCCCCTAGTTTAAGATATCAGTTTGCAATTAACTTGCTGGAGTTTTGACCTGTCTCTGGCAAAATACATGTAGTAAATACATGTAGTAAATTCCATTTTGTATCACTAACAACATCTAGAAGAGAACCATCATAATGATAAAATGAGTGCAATGGCCATGAACCTATGCACTTTTAGTATAGTATAACAAGATGCCAGCATAGTTACAATGGATCCCCTAGTTGTATAATTCCACAAAAGGCATGAAGGTGAGTTTAACCACTTGCAACAGTCAATTTCATCCACACACACCAAGCCAAAAGTCAGAAGTCTACGTGTGTGTAATGTCTCTCAGCATTAGAAACTCGTGCAACCTCTGAGAAAGTGCAACTGTTTGCCCAACTCTCTTCATGTCAAGCATAGCATTCCAAAAGGATGGCAACCAATATTTACTTGTACTGTGTAATTCACAAATGACCAATATTTAGGTATCTAATACTGATAAATGCAAGTTCTTCACTCACCCAGTATTGACACTTTGCTGAGAAATTCTTCATACATCTTTCTCTTCCTCAATGTACTACCCTAGAAAGAAAGCAAACACGTCTGACTATCACTGTTTCATTTTAAAACACCATGAAAACTTTTTAAAAAATATTTTTGGGGTGGGCATGAAGGGGCGGCCTGGAGCACATGCCGCAGCCCCAATCCACCAGCAATCCAGCCCAAATAGGAACAGAAAAGATCTGGGTTTAATCTGCTGCGGTGGCTTCCGGGTGTGTGGCATCTAAACGCCACATCCCCATGATGTCTTGAAGCTGCCACCATCTGATTGGCTGGGTGGCTTCAAGATGTCTTGGGGACATGTGGCATCTAAATGCTACACCCTTAAGCCGCCGGGAAGCAAGCTTTTAGAGTCTTTTTTTCCGGCCCTTTATTACACATAAAAACAACAACCAGTAGTAAATTTTAATTACTCAGGGCACAAACCAGCCAAATTTAAACTTAAACCAATGTTTCTGTTATTGAAACTAATGGGACTTAAATGTTTAACTTATATATATCATACCCATATCATACCCATCTTTTATCTTACACCTTTCTTAAACACTTAAGATGAATTACTGTATCATTCATATGAATCAACATATTATAAGAATATAATTGAAAGACAAAACTCAAAATGCCTTAGAATTGTTGCCTTTTAAAACATTACAAATACTTACCATAAGGATTCTTCTATAGCTGTCTCTATCAATGCCCCACAGCTTCACATTAGTTTTTGCTTTGACAGTTGCTGCTCGAGGCGTTCCATAGATCAGTGCAAGCTCTCCAAAGCTGCCACCTTCACCAACACTGGTGGCCCATTCATTGTTTACATATACCTTAGGAAGCAACACATGCAACTGAAGGACAGACATTTCTGAAAATATAGTTTATAATTAAGATATATTGTTACATCCAAATGGCATTAAATTAGGAGGAGGCTGGATTACAACATTACTATTTTACTGCTTCTGCACATCTCTGCGCTAGAAATGTATGCCACAGTGTTCTAGTACACAAGAAAACAATTTTGAAAGATGTCTTTTTAGGTTAAGCACACAGATCTTATATTCAATGTCTCCTATTAGCCTGATGACCACTTGGTGGCATGTCAACCAAATATTTGAAGATTAACACATACAAGGCCAGAAAAAGAACAACTGTATTCAAGACGGGGGCAGGATTCATGCAACTAATTTTTTCCTTTTCTTAAATGTACCAGTACGGACCTATGCAATTTCCTCTTTTATTGCCCATCTACACTATCATGTGTATTATAAAAACATCCAAGGGCAGGGGGATATAATCTAAGAAAAACTTACATCCATTTCTCCTTGATCAACAACATAGAAGTTATCTCCTTCGTCACCTAGAGAAAGCATTAAGGAAGCATTAGGGAAGTTGAATTATGCAGACGTTAAGTCTAGCACCATAGACACTACTTCCACTCTCACACACTTCCTTGTGTTCTGCATTAACTTGGAACATTCAGGCTTTCCTTCAGCTTTAAACTCAAAGATATCCATACAAATTAGAATTTCTACATGATTCTGAAGCAATTATTAGAAGGATGGAAGGTATATCGCTACACCTGACAAAATCCTAGAGCAGTAATCCTCTGCTGCAAAGGCCACTGCTGACAAAAAAAAATCATATGGCCAGAAAGACTGTCATGGACAGCAGGAACTAAATTTAAGCATTACCTTGCTGATTAACCTGAAATTTTTCCCACTGTCTTTATAGCAAACTTTGCAGATTACATAAATAGTAAAGAAACAAGATACTGAATGACTTAAGGGCTAAGTACATAGCTAACAAGCAAAGTTTACAAACAAATATCACTTGCCTTGCTGTATCACAGTCTCACCAGCAATATAGGTGACTGGGAACATGGCATCAAAAATATCACTGGGGAAAAAAAAAGATTTAGGAATTACTGAACATTAGACCAGAAGTGCTGCCCCTGTGTGTATACTAAGAGCTTAGTACACATTATCAGGGAGGATGGATTGCAAAAATAGCTAAACTAGAACTACACAATATGTTCTAGAATGAAGACAAGATAAAATGCACAATGATTTGGTTTACCAAATTAAGCTTTAAGTTATGTTGGTTTCTCATTTTTTATTTTCACATGGATTAAAAGGCTGATGTCAATACAAGCCATTTATATCCTAATGGTTTTGTCGCCACCACTATTGTAGTGGCAATATGAATATCTTTATGTCCACAAAGTGCTCTGTGCATTATTTTGCAACTCCCAGACTCTAAAACAGGGACCAAAATTCTTCTTTGTGCAGCTAAGTTGGGCAGATCAGGAAACTGACAGGAAAACACTGTGCTTTTAATCAAAAGTTATAACATGCATATACTATCCCCAAACTGTTCATAAGTAGCCTATTTGTGTTGAAAGTTATCCCTCTACATGCTAGTCAGTTTTGTTTAAATACAAAACCACAAGATTCTTACCTTCTTTCATTGTCATCAAGATGAGCAAAAAGCACATTCTTCTCTATGGCTTTTGCCAAAGCAGCCATAGTTTTATAATCTTTTGGAATAACCTGTATTATAGAAAACACACAAGTAGTTGTGATTAACTACCTCAGAAGCAGAAACAAACCCATTTCCAAAAAGAAGCCAACATTCTGCTATTATTTCTTCCCCACCACAATTCCATTGTTTTATTTACTCTTTTTATATAAAAAACACTTGCAGTGATTTATAAAATTATATAAAATGAGGGCTCTTACAATGATTTACAGAGCAACATTTAATCGTTCTTTTGTAGACCTTTACAATATTAAAAAGACATACAATTACATTTCACATATTTCCTTCATTGAAGTGACTTCTAGCAGATATAATTCATTTGGGGAAAAAATCTTCCAAGTTTAAAAAACTGATGAACACACACATTTGCCTGGATTCTGGAGATAATCCTAGAAAGCAGAAATTGCCTTGACGGTTATCCTTCCTGACAGGGTGCCAGATCTTACATTTACATGGTTGAAATTAATATGGCAAACATGACAGAATCAGGAAAGCAGTCTTACTTCCTCCAACCCAAGGGTATTTTTACCTATTAATTTATTTCATCTCGCCACTGTCAAAGTATTTTAAAAATCCAGATATATCTGAGGGAATACAAATAGGCATTCCTTAGCCTAATAAGTCTAGAGAAGGGGATGATTGCTCCTTGACAATTTCGGCTAGATATAGAAAGACGTTGGATAATAAGACATAAGATGTAAAAAGTGGACACGCCTTTCTAACGTAGGAGGCTGCATCCTCTTCTGTGTAAACTTCTGCACTGATGGCACCACGCCTTCTGCGGCCCTTCACCACTGGGTTCATGGGTGGGGGTGGAGAAATTTCATCTTCACGAGAGTCTGTGCGAGAACTGGCTTTCTGCTGACTCATAAATTGTTTTGTTTCTTCCTGCAAGGAAAGAAAATCGTTCTGTATTACCATCCAAAGCATTTGCCTAGTGGCAACTTGATTGTTATATTCATTTCAAAAGTTGTAATTAAGCTGCACCATGGGTTGAAGCTTTTAATTTACCACTGCACCACTCTGAATCTCATTTTAGAAGCTAAGCAATGTTAGGCCTGCCTGGTTATTATATGGATGGGACATGAGTAGGAGATATTAAGGATCTTCAGGTATGGCTAGAATAATATCCTGCCTGAAAAAATGGAAAGCTGCTGCCAGTCAGAATTGACAACACTGGATTAGATGTATCAATGTTCTCACTCAATATAGCTTACTTTTAACCCAGTTAATAGTAGCTATGACAGTGCCTACAAAGATGGCTGATATTAACTATGACAGAACTTGGAAAGATGGCTCCAAACAGTGGATAAATAAAATATTCTTCTAATACTCAGCATGGGTGAGTCTTCTATTTGTGAAAAAACAAATAAACCCTGAGCTAAGATCTACTGGGGTATAGAAAACCTTATTTCAGTGCTTATTTTAGAACACTGTTCCAAAAAAGAGGCCATGGGAGGCAGAAAACAGATATGTGTGTAGTGTGCCTTCAAGTCAACTGTTTACTTATGATGATAGCATACAATTTCATAAGGTTTTCTTAGGCAAGGAATAGTCAGATATCATTTTGCTAGTTCCTTCTTCTGAAATATAGCCTACACAGCACCTATCTGGCAGTCTCTCATCCAAGTACTAACTAGTACTAAAGTACTAAGTACTAACCAAGTATGTAATACCAAAAACTAACCAAGTACTAAATTCATGGGTTCACCATGCATTGATTGGCAACTTGAAGGTACATACACACACAGAGTGCTGGATTTATAGCTAGCCATACTTTCACATACACTACTCAGTAAATCAAATATAATGGATGCCTTCAGGGCTTCTTCAGTCAGACCAAAGGCGGGCAACAGACCAAGAGATGTTATAGCTGTATTCACTAACAAAAGCATATGAATCACCAAGGTGTGAGATACCCTCTTGGCTGCGGTGAAGAATAAAAGTTCTACAATATATTGAGATGATTCCTTGGCCATCTTTCAGGATATTAGCCCTATCACTCTTCAAAGATATAAAGCTTTCCAAAAGTACACATTTTTGAGAGAAAAAGGAATCGCATACCATTCTACAAAGTTAATTGTTCAGCATGAAGGCAAATTTACTGCTTTAAATAACCCTACTGAAGCCCATGCTATTCTCATTAAAAACCATCTTGCCTCATCAACTGACATGCCACAAGGTAATAGTTGGCCCTTCATATCCAAAGATTCAACCATCCATGGTTTGAAAATCCTTTTTTTTTAAAAAAAAAAAAAAATCCAATGGAATGATCTCTTATTAATCTTATTGTACCTGACCCACAAGCCTAGCAACATACAAGCAGTGTATGTTCATATTTTCAAGCCATCTGTGGATGGCAATCCCAGGGGTTTTCTTAGCAGGATCAAGCACCAGGATCTGGTGCCTTTAGGAAGTCAGACAGTATATATCAGAAAACATTATTTTAAAGCTGTAAAATTTGATCTGGTTGATTCATGGCACTAGATGGACTATTCCTACTTCTCTCAAAGACATAAGATATATTCCATATTAACACTCAGCATTTTAAACTACAAATCTGATTCCTGATATTGGTATTAATATAGTAGAGGCTACATTAAAGGCTGTGGTTAGAGGTAAATAAATAAAAGAATTATCAGTATTAAGTAAAAGATCTGGATTAATAAAAACTCAGCTCTTCTCAGAAATAAAAACTACATCACAAAAAAATGTCTTTATTACCAGAGTAGAATACACAGTACTAGCTCTTTTCTGTAATGCAAATGAGTCTCTTCCTCATAAAAAATTGATTATCATTTATGTTTGAAAACACATTTAGAGATCGCACATATCAGAAGGGCTTAAATGCCCTTTCACTTTCTCAGTGGTTAGACAGGATCTAAAACTTACTTTTAGATTGTACGCCACAGGCAGGCTTTTTATATATTCTGGATTCTTTATTTGGTTTTGTACAGCACCGTGTACATCTACGGCGCTTAATAAATAAAGCTAATAATAATAATAATAATAATAATAAACATCATGTTGATGGAGAAATTACTGTAAAAGTAAGAGCTAAGATTGCCAAGGCAAAAGGCGGGGTATAAGAAATAAATATATTACTATTATTATTATTATTATTATTATTACTACTACTACTACTGATAACTAAGGTCCAAGGCACACTGCAAAAATAATCCAGTTTGAAACCACTTTAACTGCCCTGACTCAATGCTAGGGAATCCTGGGAATTGTAGTCTGTGGTGGCACCAGAGCTCTCTGAAAGAGATTATTTCTGCAGTTTGTTTTGGATCTAAATTCTATGAGACCTGGTACAAGTTCCAGTTATGCAAACAAAAATACCAGTCTTCGCCTTCCCTCTTCTTCACATGTTCATATCTAGAAAGAAACTCTGTAATAATTGTTTTCACGTCAAGTAAGGATTTATTTGGATGTTCAGGAAACATCAGCTCAGTATATCTCACTGTACTGGATCTAAGAGGCATTGTTTGTTGGTTATGTTTGCTTCAGTAAAATCTTTTTTAAAACCCATTAAAAAGAAACATAAGTTAGTAAATATATAGATGGATATAAATATAGATATAGATATATTGTAAATAAATATAAAAACAGCCAAAGTCTAATGTGACAATTTTATCTGTTTATCTATTTCAGATTTGGAACAATTAATTCATTGAGATATAATCTGAGGGATTTTAAATCAGATGTTTAATTTTTCTTCTAATCTTGGGTTAAGTCATTTAAATAGACATAACTAAATTCAAAGTTTAATTAAAACCACAAGTGATTACATGAGAATATCATATGTGCCTTGTTAAGCTCTCTGGCAGGGCGTATGTTTTTGAATATACTAATTGTTATGGAACTGCAACTCCTAACATTCTTTACATTGACATTGCTGGCTAGTGCTGCTGAAATATACACCATCATTTTTGCCATATTCTATATTATATTATAACTGGAGATAAGATATTGATGCTTCAAAAGAAACATTATAGGGACAACCATGCTGCAATAACATCATATTGTAAAAAGGTAATGTGGCTCAGAATCAGTCTTTTACATCAAATGAGTAAAATTTAATACAATTAGACTTTGCATCATATCACCTCTGAATCCTTTCAACATCCTTGCGTGTGATGGGGATAAAACCAGCCTTAAAAGAGGTGACAGGAAAAGGAATACTCAACTTCACTGGATTGATTTCCAAATAAAAGATGATGACATTGCAACAAAATTTGGGACACAGAAGTAACTTTACCTATACTTGGAATAATTAACTGAAAGGCAATTCTAAAGCAGAGCTGAAAATCAACAGCACTAGCCAGCAATGTCAATATAAAGAATTTTAGGAGTTGCTGTTCCATAACAATGGGAAGAAAACATGATTCCCAGCTCTAATCTAAGGGAAAGAATTCATCCTCAAAAGCTTTAAAAAGCTTGGTCTTCAAAGATTATGGCATTCTTTGGATCAGGACCCATTTCTGACGACTCAAAGGACTGTTATTAGCTAATAAAACAATTAATTGAAAAGACAGCACAACAGGTATTTTCAACAGTGGTATCACCAAAAATGCCCACGCATGCGGTTTAGGTGGCAGTAGGCACAACTCCACTATTTTTTTGGCCTCCCAAGAGAGATCTTAATTAATGCTGGAAGTAAAGTAGTTCCATGAGATACTGTTCTCCAAAAAGAAATGAGAATAGTGCATTTCTGGCAAGCCAGACTTTGCTACAGATTTTAGCAGTCTGTTATCATGGAGCTTGGGTTCTTGCAAGAGGCTCTGAATCTCAAATTCATACATCAAGCAATCTGAGATTCATTTATTTCTTGCCAGGTAGATGTGGTCCTCTAGATGTCATTAACAACTCATAGCATCCTTCACTACTATGCTCATTACAGCTGATATAGCTTGCAGTCCAATAATACCTGGAGAACCACACAATTTCTGTCCCTGACAAAGAACTTCTGAAATGGTATAAAGCAAACACTAGTTAACACTAGTACTGAGTTAAGCTATAACCAAAAGATGATTCTATAGCAAACTTAATCTGCTTCTGCCTCAAACAATTCTAACCAGTTAGATGAAGGTCAGGAAGGTTCTCAGGAAAGAGGCTTGCAACTATGAGCATGCATACACCAACTTTCAATTTCAATTAAATTATAGTGATGGGAAGAAAGGAAATTATTCTCATTAGTCGTTATTCAAATTGCATCCACTTTTGCATAAAACTAGGTATAAATAATTGCTGATAATTATATATAATCTTTAGTATGTTTCCATCTCTTTTCAAGTAAGCATTTCCTATACACTGATATATTTACAAATTAACAAAAAGAGGGAGTGACTTTAATATAAGTAGGTTGTTGCTGCAAAGCTTACTCATCAACATACTTCCTCCTGGGTCTGATATTTAAACTCATTTACTATTATTAATCCCTATATCTGGTCTTGCCCTGTATTTTAATTTATCCACAGATATATTCATGAACCCACTTACCAATAAAGGCTGCCACAAAATCCTTTAGTTCTGAGAAATGGGTGGAACCTACAGTGTTACATTCAGTGGTTGTCCCTGTTCCAAAGTATAGCACAACATGCAAAAAAACCTACTTCCCTCCCAGGTTCTCTTATAGGTAACCCCTTTATTCATGCACCTATATTTCATTCACTACTAAAGGGATGAGCAACTTAAGTGTCTCTTTTTACATTTTGTTCAGATTTCCACAATTACAGTTGTCCCTCCCGGTTTGCAGACTTCGAGTCCGCGGTCTCACTCTTCGTGGGGAGGGACAAGGGCTATACTTTAAAATCAGAGGCTTGCACACCATTAATTAAAATGGGGCTTGAATATTTGAGATGCCATTGCTGGATACAAATTCTTCACATTATATGATGAGGATGACCTAATAGCCAAAAGGCATTGTTGTGATATCCATTTGCCAGACTAATGTGACAAATCAATTATTTTGCCCCCATTTTTATTCCTACATACAAATATGATTATACAGTAATCCAGAGCATACCTTCTGATATTAACACAACATCTGAGATCAAGGCATCTTTTTGCTGCTTTATTACTATTGCAACTGAATATTAATAGTTATTTACTTGGCATTTATGGTCATTATCCAACAGTTTAAAAAACTGTAATTAAAATGATTAGAATATTAATCAGTTAAGTTTACATCACCTGACTTCTCTTGCACTTTTAAACTGTTGAGAGTTACACTGAGCATTGTAGCTACCACTGAAGTGTGGGATATGCTCTTTTAGGCAAATAACAAAAACTATAAACTCAATCTCAATTAAAGCAAAAGATACTACCCATTATTCTGACTAATGATTATTTCCATTGAACACAACTCTAAAAAATAAACTAGCAAGCCCTTAACTGTTTAAGCCTAATTGGTCAATTAAAGCTTCAATCAATTCAACTGATTACTCTTGCAACTCTCGACTAAAATATACACTCATCCCTCCACATTTGCGGCTTTGACTATTCACTAATTTTATTAATATGTTCTCCCTAGGAATATATAGGTCCTCCACCATAACTCTGTGGCCAACTTTAATGAAAAGTCACACTGAAGGTCCTAGAGATTCCTAGAGAGGTGTTCTCTCAGGTAAAAACAGTGTTTTTGTTATTTCTGGTGCCCCTAACCCCATGTGTAGGGCCAAGTGTACAACCCTATCAGTGGCTCTTTGTTCCTCCTTCCCACGGCAGGCCTCTGTGCCTCCAGCACTCAGAGCTGAGACATGCTCTGGAATGGTGTTGAGATACTGCAAAAGTGGAAATTGCCAGAATGTGGAGATCATGCTTATCTGAGTGGAAGGTCCCTTCCACTGACACAAGACACCTCTAGTTCAAGCCAGAAAGCTAAAGCTCATGTTCATTTGAATGCTGTTAGAAAAATCATATATATAGTTCAACTTTTGCATCAAGTCAAAATGCAAAGCTGGATACTTCACAAGATTCCTATGTGTTCATATATACATCCTAAGGCTGAACCAAAAGTAAAAGCATCCAAATGATAAAATACTTGCCTCCTACCCAAAACAATTTACACATTTTTCCAACGCAGGAAAATACATGTTTTAATCTAACAATTAGCAGTTACTGCAGGAATAATTAAATATTGGTCTTATGATTTTCCTTTAAGTCATCAGCTGCCATGATATGAATGCTGCTGACCTTCTCTCCTTCCACAGAATGTTGACACAGTGATGGGAGAAGTTGTTAGTGACACAGCAAAGAACAAGAGGAAAAAATATTTTTGGTGGTCCTGCACAGCCACAACATTTACTAGCCATTTACAGCATGAGCCTTTTTAAAAGAGCTAGATCATACCTAGATTACACACACAACATTCCATATAAACAAGACCATCATTTTTCAATAGCAAGATTTCATTTAAAATGTCTACTTATTGACAATTAAGATAATTTTTGTTGCAGCATATCACAAACTGTGTGGATCGATTTTCCTTGACCTACTGCCCATTTGTTCCTTGAAACTTCTACTATGACAGTTTCCGATATTATGCCAATAAGAGTCCTACTGCAAGATACTAAATAAATTTTAACATATTCCTCAAATATATACAGTTTGAGGCACATATGATAGCTATCTTCCTAACCCAGTCCCCTCACACTGAGGCTGTCTAACTCCCAAACATTTAACCCTTTCATGATGACATAAAACACATTGCAGAAATAATCCAGTTTGATCACTTTAACTGCTCTAGCTCAGTGCTCGGGAATTCTGGGAACTGTAGTTTTGTGAGACATTTAGCCTTCTCTGTCAAAGAGCTCTGTACCACAATAAACTACAGTTCCCAGAATTCCTGAGCACCGAGCCAGGGCAGTTAAAGCAGTCTCAAACTGGATTATTTCTGCAGTGTGTTTTGGATCATAATGCTACAAAAGAAAACTTTGGTTTATGCACTTAAATGTATTTACCTCAAAGGCAAGGTCAGAGGCGCCCTATATTAATGAACCTCAACCCCCATCTACTCAAGAAAGCATGGCCAAAGGTCTGGTATAGTAGGAGCTGCAGTATACAGTAGTCCCTCCGCAAACTTGCCATTCGCGGTTTCGATTATTCATGAATGGCAAGCCCGTAGCTCCCTCCCTTACTTTCTTTCTGCGCTGGCCTTTCCTTGGCTGCATGCCTTTGCGGCAGCCAGCACTACCTTACCATGGCCCCAGAGGCCTTGAGGCAGCTGTGCCGGCCTTGCCTCGGCCCCGGAGGCCTTGAGGCAATCACACTGACTTTGCCTCGGCCCCAGAGGCGGCTGGCACACCCATTTCTCCACCACAGCAGTCTTCCAAGGGGGGGGGGGGAGAAGGCGGGAGAGAGGGAGGGAAAGAAATGCTCAAGTCCCATTGTCCCAAGTGGCGCTGCCATTGAGGACAATGGGACTTGAATATTCATGAAATTTTGAATTTGCAGTGGGGTCCAGAATGGATCCCCCACAAATTTGGAGGGACAACCATAGTAATATCGGGAGGGTTGCCATAAAGACAAAGGAAGTAGGATTTTTGTCCTTTTCTTTAAGTTGCTTACAGTGTAATCTAAACCAGGCTTTCTTCTTGTGAAATATGAACTCTAAAGAGAGATAACTCTAAGGTTATAAAACAAATATTCAAGTTGGATTACGGTAACATCTCTCATTCATCTACCTTTACTAAATCAACTTTTATCAAATCAATTCAACTTTTCTATTTACCCCCTTGGTGCAACAGCATTTTTACTGCATTATTAGTTTACACAAAAATTTGTAACAGGAATGGGGAACATTTGGCCTGCCAAACATTTCTCATAATGCTTTAGCAGTGGCACAAGGCCTGGACCTTTTTCTTCCCAGGCTCATAACTGGTGCCTTAGCTGACCAAAAATGGAGTTTAGGTCTGCTTGTAAAGCAACAAAGTTAGAATGCTTTATTTTGGGCATAAATGCATCAGAGACTCCAACATCTCATAAACAGAAGTGATCTATCAACAGTTTTCCCAGAGCCTTTCTACTATCCATATTCTCATCTTCATTTATGAAAACAATATTGCATGGTTGTGTTCTAGCAATCAAACTGCCATAAAATCAAAAACATGCTTTGTACTTTTCAAGAACCTCAAAAATGTTTACATACCAAAAACAGCATTCATTTTAATTTATTTTAATAGACCCTGCAAATGGTTATGCAAATGGTTATGCATTTTTCTAAATTTTGGGGTGTGATATTCCACATAACCCCAGATGTACCCTGCAAATGGTTATGCATTTTTCTAAATTTTGGGGTGGATATTCCACATAACCCCAGATGTACCCTACGGTGGACCCAAGTGCCATCTGGGCAACGTCAGGCAGGTCATACCAAGGTCACTTGGAAGACTGCGGGGGAAAAAACATCCCAAAGCCAGGCAGATAGTGTGGGAGTTGCAAATGGACCATCATCACCTCCATAATCAGAAGACTGGGCGATAATTGCCTAGATGTCTCACCTGATGGGCCAGCTAACAACTTAATCCTTTCCCATTCACCTTGAATATTGCCAGACCGGATTACTCCACCCATACAATCTAACACCTTCACCCGATTTTAGCCCTTTAAAACCCCTGGATTTTCCCCCTCAATGTCGCTAGTTTGGAGTTCATGGGGACACTACGTCACTGTAATCTCTAGTCTAGTTATCAGCAGCTCGTTCAAACCAACGCTCTCGGACCGATTGTGTCTCATGCCACATCACCCAATTGGAAAGCCTCATCTGTAGTAAGTACCACTCGTAGTTCTGCCTCAACATCTTTTCCAAGCTTACCCCTAACTTCCTGAGCCTTGAATGAGTGCATGTGTATATGTGAATTGCTGTGTGATTTTCCTCTTTAATAAATACTTTAATTGGAGAATTCTGTCTCTGCATCAATTCTTAGATCCCTCAGCCTCTTGATATACACGTGGGAGACAGTCTTGCAGGCTCCTTGTAGCCGACCCCCTCTCAATTTGAGCTAAGTAAAATTCCCCATAATAGACTTTTGGGTATAACCACTTTTTTCAAGCTTATTTTTACCTTCTCCAGTCTTTCAAAGTATTCCCGGAGGAATCCCATGGGTCTCTCAGGTCGCACTGTACAGAGCTGAACAATGCAATCCTTAAGGAGCTGCTGGATATTGTGTTTTTGGACATAGTGTTCACATTCACGGAGGCTACGCTCCTCCTCACTGCTGGTGCTCATTGAGGCTGCCATTGCTGGTTTTCTGAAAGAAAAACAAGTTTGAAACATCTCAAGAAAAATGTTGTGCTTTTTTGTTAAAACTATTATACTAAATTTTTCAACAATCAGACACTAACTTATTTGCAGGCAATTAGCAGCAATGGAAACATTACGTGCTTCCAAACTGACCTCGTATTCAGTTCTTCTCTCTGTGCTGTGGGCCAACAGTACTTGAAAAAAACTGTTAACAGTAGAAATAAATGAAGGTTGCCTTTGGAACCTCACAAACTGTTTCCTAGCAATACGTATCAAATGACATATGCTAAAAGCTTTTCTAAAATGCAACTAATGCCAATTTCCAAATAGAATTTTCTCTGAAACAAAACTGCTACAATTAGTAAATAAACACATTGAGTAATTGGTTTCAAAAACCATTTATAAAAACAAGGTTTTATGGAAATACGAGTGTATTTTCCAATTGCTCAGCACTTACGTGAGATGCAGCTAACAGCAACAACTGCAGGTATGCACAGAATTTACAGGAGAGGGTGTTGATCCCAGTATCACCTTTCAAGAAGGAAGTAAGAAAGTGAATAACTGAATCTCCCAAGTGCTACTGTCCTATTAATACATACTTTCTTAAGACGACATATTTAGATACACTGCACATATGGCAATATACTTGTGATAACAAACAGACATCTCTGATTTCTGTTGCTAAGGTTTATGGGAGAATTGAAGTTACTGGTGAATGATTTTGTAGACTACAAATAAATTGCACTCAGGATATCTGTAATGATCGCAAAAAGTCTAAAGGTTACAGTACACCTGAATTGTCTACTACACACCAAAAATACTGCATTCTTTTCATCTGTAAGAGTCTAAAGGTTATAGTACACCTGTTTCTATTCAAACAGCACACAACACACATGTGGCATTTATATCACACTGCCTTGAAGCTCTACAGTTACCCTTTGTTTTGACAACTTGCATAACGAAGGTCAGTAATAAATGCTCTAATTAACAGCCCAAGAGTAATTCCATGGCTCCATGAGAGCCTAGCCAATTAGTTTGTACTCACTGCTGATAGACAGACAGCACCAGACACTAGTGCACAAACACAGCTTTAAAAGTACTGTCAAGAAGCTTCTCTCTCAAATAAAGCATCCTATTCAGTAAAATAAAAGTCTTCTCTACCCAGTTTCAGATTATTCATCTTAACAAAAAGGGCAAAATATTTTACAGCTAGATGCCCTAGGCAACTGGGAAGTGACATATGACTAAGAACGTTAAGTTTCTAACAGTATTCTCAGTGTGAAGAACATCTCCAAGCAGATTCTGAAGGCTAAATTCCTTATTGAGTCAAGCATAAGTGCTTGTTATTCATTCAAGCAACTGATTATATGGGTCTCTCTAGCTGAAACTAGCAAACAGATTTAGGGCCTAAGCAGACTGCCAGAAATAGTGCACATTAAATTGAGGCACTGCCCTGGCTCAGTGCTAGGGAATCATGGGAACTGTAATTTATTGTGGCACCAGAGCTCTCTGACAGAGAAGACTCAATGTCCCAGAAAATAATACAATTCCCATGATTCCCTAGCACTGAGCCAGGGCAGTGTCTCAATTTAATGTGCATTATTTCTGGCAGTCTGCTTAGGCCTTTAGTCCCACATAGGCCCAAAACACACTGCAGAAATAATCCAGTTTGAGACCGCTTTAACTGCCCTTTATAGCCTTCTCTGTTAGAAAGCTCCGGTGCCACAATAAACTACAATTCCCTGGATTCCCTAGAACTGGGCCAGGTTCAGTTCAGCTGAAGTTGAAGCAGTCTCAAACTGAATTATTTATGCAGTGTGTTCTGGACCATACTACTTACAGACCTTTCAGGATCACTGTATGATCTTGAGTTACCTTTTTGACAGAGAAAACTAAGATGCTAAGAAACCCTCACACAGTAATTTATAATCGTATTTAACTACTTAACAGGGAGAATGTAAATGCAATATGGAAAAATTCTTAGTGATTTGGTGATGAAGTACTAACATTTTACTGAAGGACAGAGTATAACTTCCTGTAGCATACCTAAAGAAAACCTTATCAGAACAAGACACTTGAAAGCTAAAACAGCTCTGACTGACCGATTCTAAACTTATGTTCCTATAGCAAACTCCCCCCCCAAAAAAAAAAATTAACAGAGACTCCTACAAAGCTTATTTCACATTAGAAGATAACACAGTTCATTTGCAGCTCAATTGCCCAGGATAGGGAAATTAAAAATTCAGCAGTTACAGCCCAGGCTGCATCCACATTGCAGAAATAATTTGGTATGTTACTGCTCTTAACTGGCTTGTCTCAATGCTATGTCATTCTTGGAACTGTAGTTTGTGGTGAACTACAATTCCCAGAATGCCATAGCATCAGGACAGTTAAAGCAATATCAAACTGGATTATTTCTGCACTATGGATGCAGCCCTATTTCAAGGCCAGCTTCAAGATACATAAGAGACTAGATAAGAGACTGAAGCAAGTCTCCTCCTGTGTTTCATTTACGCAAAATTTTAAACACATCGTCCCACAAATATTTTTAAGACAAAAAGAAGGGTCAGCTCAAGTTTTATTTAGGCACTTTAGAAGAGCCTCAACTACTCTTCCAACTTTTTTGCACTACCAATCCGAGATCTCTTTCTCTTGGCAGACTCCCTCTGCCTCTTACAACCAGATCTACTCACTCCCAACTCTATTCTGTTCTCCCCAACATCAAACACCTGCAGGCCTCACTTGCTTAGAAAGTGGGAAACACAGAAAAGCCTCCTCCAACCCTAATACCTCCAATTTGGATGCATTTACGCTGTAGAAATAATACAGTTTGACACCACTTTTAAGAGCTGTTAGGTCCATCCTATGGAACCCTGAGACTTGTAGCCTCCTTTGCAAAGTGTGTTGGTGCCTCCTCTGTTGTGTTTGTGTGTTTTGTGTGCCTTCAAGCACTTTCCGACTTACAGTGCCTCTAAGGTGAACCTATCACAAGGTTTTCTTGGCAAGTTTCTTCAGAGGATGTTTGCCTTTGCCATCCTCTGAGGCTGACAGAGCATGACTTGCCCAAGGTCACACAGTGAGTTTTGCCATGGCTGAGTGGGGATTCGAACCCTGTTCTCCAGAGTCCGAGTCTGACGTTCAAACTGTTATACCATGCTGGCTGTTTGCAGTACCAAGTATCACGTTTTGTTGTTAACTGCTCTTGAGTCAATCTTGACTCATAGCAGCCCTATAGCTGAGACATCTCCAAGACCCTCTGTCCTCCATTGTTCTGCTTAATTCCTGCAACCCCTTAATACCCATGACCTCCTTAATAGAGTCCATCCACCTGGCATGTGGCCTTCCTCTCTTCCTACTTCCCTCCACCTTCCCCAGCATTATTGTCTTTTCCAATGAGTCCTCTCTTCTCATGATGTGTCCAAAGTACGACAGTCTCAGTTTGGTCAACCTGGCTTCCAGGAAGGTGTCCGGCTTGATCTGCTCTAGGACCCACTTGTTTGTCCTTTTGGCTGTCCATGGGATCCTCAGCACTTTTCTCCAGCACCACATCTCAAATGCATTTATTTTTTTCCTATCATCTTCTTAACTGTCCAGCTCTCACATCCATAGATGGTAATAGGGAATACAATGGCTTGTATGATTTTGACTTTTGTGCTGAGTTGTGTCTTTGCATTTTAGGATCTTTTCTAGTTCTTTCATAGCCACCCTCCCCATTCTTAATCTTCTTCTGATTTCATGACTGCAGTCCCCATTTCTATCAATTTTTGATCCCAGGCATGGAAATTCTTTTACTATTTCTATTTCGTCATTGTCTAGGTTGAACTTGTGAAGGTCCTCAGTGGTCATTATTTTTGTTTTCTTTGTGTTCAGCATTAAGCATGCCTTTGCACTTTCTTCTTTGATCTTCCTTAGTAGATGTTCCTGGTCTGTGAGGTTTTCTACTAGTTCTGTGGTGTCATCTGGATATCTTAGGTTGCTGATATTCCTTCCTCCTATTTTCACACCTCCTTCTTCTATGTCCAAGCCTGCTTTTCTTATAATATATTTGGCGTATGAGTTGAATAGGTAGGGTGATAGGATACAACCTTGTTTGAACCCTTTAAAATATCAAATACTTTGACCTATATCATATCATACGTTGCTCTGCCTCACCAAACTAGAAATCCCAGGATTCCGTAAGACGGAGCCGTGACCGTGGTGAAAGTGCGTTGTTTCTACAGTGCAGACGCACCCTCTGCAAAGTCCCACATCCACACAGAGAGGCCCCTCCGCAAAGCCCACCTCCTCAAGTCCACTCGAAGCCTCTTCCTCCCACCTCCTTTCTGCCCGCGAGCCTCAAAGGTGCTACAAGATCCCTTTTTTACAGTCCGGTACTCCCAGGGTGGCTGGATGTCCTCCTTTTCCAGGACATGCCCTCCATTCCCGCTTTCCGTCCAGGAGGGATTCCAAAAGCGTCCTCCATTTTGAGCGGGCCTGAGAAGCACGAACTCACACTCCTAGGATTGGGTGGCGTTGTTCTTTACTTTTACCGGGTCGCGTCCTCCATCTTGCGGAGCCTGGTCCTCCTTGGCGGCGAGGACTGCCCCTGGCCACCCTGGCTAGGCCTCTCAATCCCGCCTCGTAGCCTCAAGGGAAGCACTTTCCCCCTCAGGGCCGAGGCCTGTGCTCCGAAAGCGACCCCCGCGGCCCGTTCCTCGGCCTCCCAACCGTCTCCCTCTTGAGACCCGTGTCAGAAATGCTCCCCTCGGCCTCACCTGAGAAAGAAGGCCAAGGCCAAGGCCCCGGCCCCGGCCCCGGCCCCCGCCGCCTCCCTTCAGGCCAGGCCCCCGCCGCCTTCCCTTCGCTCAGCCTGACTCTGTCCTTCTTCCCTTCCTCCCCTCCTTCGGACTCACCGAGGGCTCCTGACGGCGTCTCCCTGCTGCCTGGGCCTTTGTGGCCTCGGCCTCTTCTGCCTCAGCAATCGCTCCCACCGGAAACGCGGCTCCCTCCGCCAATCGCCGCCCGGCCTGACGTCAATGGGCCTCGCTCTCCCTCGGCCGGCCGTCGCCACGGAAACCTTAAAGGGGACACGCTAAGGAACGTCTCGAACCAAAAGGGGCCGCGGGAGAAAGAGGAGAAATATTGTCGCCGCATTCCGGCGCAACCTTTCCCTTTAAAACGCCCGCTGACGTCAGAGCGGTTGTTGAAAGGGAGCCGCCGCCATTTGTCCCTCCCCTCCCCTCCCGAAAGCCTTGAAGGAGGTGGAGGGAAAAGGGAGAAAATGGCGCCCTCCTGGCTGTGGGGACCCGGTTGAGGACCCAAGGGGGTTCTCTCCAGTCCCTGTTGGGCTTGAGGCTCGTGGGTCGTCAAATACCGGCTCTTACAGTTATTCCTCAGGTCCAAAACACATTGCAGAAGTAAGTAATTCAGTTTGAGACCGCTTTAACTGCCCTCAGGCCTCAGTGCTAGGGAATGCTGGGAACTGTAATTTATTGCGGTGCCAGAGCTCTCTCTGACAGAGGGCCTTTGCAGACTGCTAGAAATAGTGCAAATTGAGTCCACTGTAACTGCCCTGATTCAGTGCTAGGGAATCATGAGAACTAGTTTATTGTGGCACTAGAGCTCTCTAACAGAGAAGGCTCAATGTCTCAGGAAAAAATACAATTCCCATGATTCCCTAGCACTGAGCAAGGGCAGTTAAAGTGGACTCAATTTGCACTATTTCTAGCAGTCTGCAAAGGCCCAGAAAAGGCTAAATGTCTCACAAAACTACAGTTCCCATAATTCCCTAGCCCAGACAGGGCTGTTAAAGCGGTCTCAAACGGGATTACTTGTGCCTTGAAGCCGTTTCGGACACATAACAGTATCACTGCTGTAGTGCTGTTATTGTAGTTTTAATGGCTAGGGCTGTAGTTTTAATGGCTAGGCCTTGGTATCTTGGGATTTCAATTTAGGGAGGAGCATTTAGAAGATTCTTCAACATTGGTCCTCCAGATGTTTTGGACTTAAGCTCCAAGAATTCCTGACAGTTGGCTAAGCTCTCTGGGGCTTCTGGGAGCTGAAGTCTAAGAACCTGGAGGAGCAATGTTTGGGAATCACTGGTTTCGAATCTCAGCCAGGGAGCTCTAAGAAGTGCCTCGCTAAACTACAAACCCCAGAATTCCATAGGAGGAGGAAACCATAGCTGTCAAAGTGGAATAACAGTGTTAAAAACACCCAATATACATCCCAATCCACAAGAAAGGAGATATGAAAGAATGCAGCAACTATAGGATCATAGTGTCAATTTCACACACAAGCAAAATTATGCTCAAAATTCTGCAAGACAGGAGATTGTCACACATGAGAAAAGGACGGGAGCGAAGCAGATCGCTCCCATTCTTACCCCGTCCTTATCCCATGATTGTGCTCAAAATTCTGCAGTGTGAATGCAGCCTCAAAAGTCTTCATTTGGGTTGTTAATCCTAGGGGGGTTGCAGACTGCCAGAAATAGTGCAAATTGAGACCACTTTTAGGGTTAGGGTTAGTGCTAGGGAATCATGGGAATTTTTTTGTTTTTTTCCTGAGACATTGAGCCTTCTCTGTCAGAGAGCTCTGGTGCCACAATAAACTACAGTTCCCATGATTCCCTAACCCTAAAAGTGGACTCAATTTGCACTATTTCTGGCAGTCTGCAACCCCCCCTAGTTAGAGTAGAAGGGCAACCCTCAATCTCTACACCATGCTCTCAGTTGAGCTATTCCCAATCCTGTAACAAGGATTGGAATGCACTCTGAGAAGTTTATTTTAAAACTACATTTGAAAAGAGAAATTAAACTTGGGTGTTTTTTTTTTACCCCTTTTAGATGATTCTGCATTGATAAGTGAGGGGACGGAATTTGTGTCCTTATGTCAGATGGGGAAGGCAACAGAAAGGGCTAGTTCAGAAAGGTCAGGGCTACTAATGAACAAAAAGGGGCTACACAATCAGCAATCATAGGCTGATAGTCCCAATTAGAAGAGACTCACTGAATTAATGGGAACTTGGTAAACTATGGGCCTTTGCAGACTGCCAGAAATAGTGCACATTAAATTGAGGCACTGCCCTGGCTCAGTGCTAGGGAATCATGGGAACTGTAATTTATTGTGGCACCAGAGCTCTCTGACAGAGAAGGCTCAATGTCCCAGAAAAAAATACAATTCTCATGACTCCCTAGCACTGAGCCAGGGCAGTGCCTCAATTTAATGTGCACTATTTCTGGCAGTCTGCTTAGGCCCTAACATTTATGGTAGGGGGGTTGCAGACTGTCAAAAATAGTGTGAATTCAGTCCACTTTTAGGGTTAGGGTTAAGGTTAGGGAATCATGGGAACTGTATTTTATTGTGGCACTAGAGTTCTCTGACAAAGAAGGTTCAATGTCTCAGAAAAATAACAATTCCCATGATTCCCTAGCACTAACCCTAACCCTAAAAGTGGACTGAATTCACGCTATTTTTGACAGTCTGCAACCCCCCGTAGTTTCACTGATATAATAGATCTACTCTAGCTGAGATTGACAGTTGCACTAAGGCCATACATTTTGAAAGAGGAAGGGATTAAAAACATTGTGTTAAAAGGCCAGGAGCAAACGTGGAGATTCAGTAGGGCTTTATTCTCAACACTAAGCAAGTGGGTGCTGCAACTACATTTTAGGTGGCACAAAATCAGTACAAATTAAGAATGGGAAAAAGATGGGAAGATAACACCAAGAATTCTGGAATCCCAACAGTTTGACAGTGATGTCATTTAGATTCCTATCAGTTCTGGAGATAATAATTTACATAGAAGTAACCAATTTTTTCTCCAAACACTAACATATCAATGATTACTTGTATACAACATGACATAACAAAGTGGGGAAAGGGCTCTTCCCCAGGGAGTTTACAGTCAAGTGATGGAGACAATGGCAGGCAGAACTGGCAAGAAACTGAAAAAAGCAGAAGAATAAGCAAGAATAAGGTGGCAGTTCTATGCATAGTTTACTTGTGAGCTAATAATAATAATAATAATAATAATAATAATATGTATTTGTATACCGCCCAATGGTTTCCCAATCTGGGCGGTTAACAGCATAAAACCAATACAAAACACATCCCTCCCACCCTTAAAACAGCATTAAACAATTTCAATTTAAGATCAATAACAACACTAAAATCAATTAATTACAATTTCAATGACCCTCTGAGATATTTCAAATTTCCGCAGTGGGGGAATGTACAACATTGCACTGTGACGCACAAGGAATAAATTTGAACATTTACTTAGTTCCCACACACTGCCTCAGCTTTAAAAGGATATCTATTTATTATTATTTTTTGGTTATTATTTTTAGAAGCAAGTCAATGCTCAAAGTAATCTCTCTGATTATTTTTCATTTTTACTTTTTCCTCCATGGGTAGCACATTCAAAGTTTGTTTATTAATGATGGATAAATGTTCTGAAAACATTCTGACTGGAATCTAATAGACTCCATAAGGAGTTTCTTGACAAATAATTGCTGTTATAGAAAAAAAATATGTAAATTTTTGGTATTTACAAGAAGACACCAGAGAATGATTACCCCCTTCATGTATTTTCTCCTGTTGGCAACAACACAGTTGTTAAGCTTGTACACATTTGCAGCTTTGACTTTTGCGGATTTGCTTATTCACGGATTTTATTAATATGTTCTCTCAAGGGATATCTAGGTCCTCCAGCACAACTCTATGGTCAACTTTAATCACAAGTCACACTGAAGGACCTAGAGATTCCTAGAGGGAACCCTTCACTAGGCCTTTGTAGCTCCTCCAGCACAATTCAATGGTCAGTGTCTGGCAGATGTTGACCACAGAGTTGCACTGGAGAATCTAGAGATTCCAAGGGGCCCATTCACTCTACATTTTAAACTGGTTTGCAAACTAGTTTAAATTGGGGTTGTTCACACTTGTGCTGGGTTTTTCTAACCTGAATTCAGGGGTGGTGGTGGTTCAAATCCCCTTTAACCCACCTCTTTTTTCTTTTTCTTTTTTTGGAAACAGGGATTTTAATGGTTCTTTTGGTTTAATGGTTTCGGTTTTTTCTACCAGCCGGAAATGGGAACTTGCTGTCAATTCAATTCGGAGCAGAGAAAAGGAGGGTTAATGCACAGCGGGAGGATCATGCCCACCCTTTTGCTCTCTCCTTGCCAGCCAAATTTGATTTGATTGACATTTTTAAAAAATTATCAGTGGGGATGAGAGTTAGGGGTTATTTTTCCCCTCTTTCTTCATAAATAAAACCACATCGAACTCTGCTCCCAAGTTGGTGCAAACAAAGCTCTCGCACACGTATTTAAATCTGTGGGTTATTTTGTGTTGTTGTTTCTTTGCCTGAGAAAGTGTGACTTCCCCAAAGGCGAACCTATCCCAGGGTTTCTTGCCAATGTTTCTTCAGAGGAGCTTGCCAGCACTATCCTCCGAGGCTGATGGGGAGGAGGGGATTCGCCCAAACAGTGTGATGTAAGTGCGCATAATTTGATTGGCAGTTTAAAAAAATGCGAGAACAATCAAAATGGTGGCTCCATTTTAAATCAATACAAATGGCAATGTGAACTCCAACAGGGTTAAATTGCCACAGAGAGATTCGATTGGAGTAAATAGTGGGAACTTTGATTTGGTATTGCATCATCGAAACTCCCTGGATCTACTTGGCACAAAACCAAGGTGTTCTCTCAGGTAAAAACATAGTGTTTTTGTTATTTGCGTTTTTTTCCACATTCACGGGAGTCCTGCACACCTAACCCCAGCGAATGTGGAGGGGTGAGTTGTTTGGCTTCTGTTATGCAGCAGTCCTGCAGGTACTGTGACTAATTCTTCACTGTACATATTCAAAATAATGTATTATAATGTGATTTTCATGTTGGCCATCTATTCCTGCCATAAACCAAAGGTATCAGAAGGGAGCAAAAGAGTGTTTTGCACACACACACACACACACACACACACATATATATAGAGAGAGAGAGAGAGAGATGGGTACATATTGCATATGAGAGTCAGTGCAGTGTAATGTTTTGGGTATTATTCTACAGCTCTGGAGATCAGGGTATGATTCCCCAATCGGCCATGGAAACTCCTGGGTAACCTTGGGCAAGTCACACAGAGATGAAAAATTGAAAGACACATGGAATGAAAAGCCATACGAAGATGGACCCCAAATTCTAAAAAGCAAAGTGGAAGCTGCAATAAGAGAAATGGGGCAAAACAAATCACCAGGAACTGATGATATCCCAATCGAACCGCTTCAGTCCACACTGATGGAATCAAGTCTAGTGCTAACCAACATATGCCAACTCAAAGTTCTGCAACATAAGGCCTAAGCAGACTGCCAGAAATAGTGCACATTAAATTGAGGCACTGCCCTGGCTCAGTGCTAGGGAGTCATGGGAACTGTATTTTTTTCTGGGACATTGAGCCTTCTCTGTCAGAGAGCTCTGGTGCCACAATAAATTACAGTTCCCATGATTCCCTAGCACTGAGCCAGGGCAGTGCCTCAATTTAATGTGCACTATTTCTGGCAGTCTGCTTAGGCCCATAGACTCCAACCATACAAGAAAAGAGAAATCCCAGAGGTTCAAGCTGGATTCAGGAAAGGAAAAGGCACTAGGGACCACATTGCAAACAAACAATGGCTAATTAAGTACATAAAATTACTAGAGGTAATTAAAAATAATTACAACCATATTAAAATTATATGTGGTATATTTTGCTGATACACAGCTTTTTAAAAATATGCCTTCTACATTTTGAAGAAATTATCCTACTCAAGCTGTGACCTCTGTATGGTTACACAGCATTCATTTTAACTTTTAAAAAATATTTACAGTTTAAAAGACAAATAACTACTTTGTTGTGTAGTAGAGCCAGAGGCTTCAAAGGACCAAGATTTTGAAGAGCTGCTGTCCTCAAGCTTTCCTCCACTCTGAGCTTAGCTCTAATCCTCTCAATAGTGGCATTGGTGGGGAGATAGATAATCTTAGCAACAATATATTCTTGTGATCTGGTCTTCATTACGCAAAGAAAGTATTTTACAGCTGGCCTGTTCTTAAATGGACAATGAAGACTGAAAGATCTGTGATGGTCAACACAGCTGCCTGCTTTTGGACTCTCCTTGGTGTCTTGGCATGGTAACTATCATGATCAATGCCCACACTTCAAAATTTCCTACAACACCATAGGTGCTCCTTCCAAAAACATATTCAAGGCGTTTTCCATTAAACCTGCATCTGCGCTCCATAAATAATCCAGGTCGACGCTACTTTAACTGCCATGGCTCAATGCTATGGAATTCTGGGAAGTGTAGTTGTGACACCAAAGCTCTCTGACAGAGAAGGCTAAATGTCTCACAATCCCCAGAATTCCATAGCATTGAGCCATGGCCATTAAAGTGGTTTGAAACTTGATTACTGCAGTACAGATGCAGCCTTAGTGTATCAAAGCAGGTCAGTATGTGTAAACCATGGTAACAGAGCATCTTCTATTATATCTTTATATTCTTTACACGGTGATGATCCAAGATCTTTTGCTGCTCAAGACAATAGGCAAGACAATTCTGTCAATTCTGC
This sequence comes from Phrynosoma blainvillii, assembly GCA_026167975.1. Lineage (NCBI taxonomy): Eukaryota > Metazoa > Chordata > Lepidosauria > Squamata > Phrynosomatidae > Phrynosoma > Phrynosoma blainvillii. The sequence continues at coordinate 220,713,618 of JANUYF010000002.1, read as the reverse complement.
ATACAGAAGTGAACAATAGCAATTTTACTAAATCACAGATGTCCTCCATCAAATGTGAGGCTGATGGACTAGTGTAGACAGGCAATGTGCCACACTATAGCTTTGTACTCAAACATAGGAGAGTGGCCGGTGGCAGCTATGGCTGCTGTTGTCCACCTTCAGCATTTGTGGCCCACCGCAGTTGCCTTTCTCTTCCTAAGGTCGATCATTATTGTTGAACCTAAGAAGCAGCTCTACTCTTGATTTTGTGAAAACATCTCTGGCCTAATTTTGTAGCAGTATGAGATGCCAGAATCTCAAGGCAGAAGGTGAACAGTGTCACTTTTTCTTTTCTTTTAATATTCTCTATTATTATTATTATTATTTTGCATGGAATGCTCTCCTAATACAAATTAATACAGTAGGGCTGCTGCTGTTTTGTTTTTGTTTTGTTTTAATGTCTTAGCTCTTTAAATAGCTACTTTTAAACCGTGGCTCCCTTTACTAAAGACTTCTGTGGCATAGGCCACTGTACCACCCTCAGGCTTCCCTGCTTTGTGGCTTCTGTTCTTCTAAACAAGTCAGTAGGAGAAAGAAGAGGTTTCTCTCTTGTGGGTTTTACTGCACATGTTTACATAGAAAACTCTGCTGACAAAATATAAAAAGTATGCTGTTATATTTCAATTGGTTATTTTATAAATGTTCTTGCTTCAGTCATTTAAATGTCTTTTTAAGAGAAAAAGAAGGGACATACACAGAAAAAGACCATAAACTGGCCATGTTTGTTATTGTGTGCCTTCAAGTCCTTTCCAATTTATGGTGATCCTATCATGGGATTTTCTTTACAAGATTTGTTCAGAGGAGGTTTTCCATCGTCTTCCCCTGAGGAGGCTGAGAACATGTGACATGCCCAAGGTCACCCAGTGGGTTTCATGGCTGAGTGGGGAACCTAACTCTGGTCTCCAGAGTCATATTCCAACACTCAAACCACTACACCATGCTGGCCATAAATATTAATAATTACTGTTGTACTTTTTATATGCTAGGGCTAATGTGACTGGGGCAGCTAATGTACAAAATAAATTGTCACTGGGGACACTCACCACATCAGCCTTCTCTGACTTGGATGAGTTGTATTACAATTCCCATCACCCTGTAGTGTAGTCAGTACTGGCTGTGGAGAGCAATGGGAATTATAATCCAAAGTGTTGTAGTTCAACATATTTGGAGGATTAGGAAGGACAGTGTTTGATTCTATGCTTCCTGCCTGATAAAGTCTGAAAGCATCCTGAAAGATTGACCGTGCCAATATTATATTTGTTATTTATTATCATTTTATTTATATCCTGCCTTTCTCTTTCCAGGATCCAAGACTGCCTGCAGCATTGGAAAAATGGGGTATGGTTAAAACATTATTTATACAAAAGTTAAAAAAAAATGATATTTCAGTTAAAAATATCAGCCTGACAGAAATCTACAATCTTCTGCAGATGTCCTGTTAACCCTGTAAAGCTAGGCTGGTGGGTGCATAGGGCAGAACTTTCTCTGTAGTTGTGCTTTCTCTGGCTGTGGAACATCTTTCTGTGGGTCAGGCTGACTCCATGTCTTCTGAGTTTCTAGCAAGCAGTGAAGACTCTGCTGTCTCACATGATCTTTGCCTCTTAAAATGAGGTGGGGAAGCTGCTCTGGATGTTTTTTAAACTGATTATTTGGAATTTTAAAAAGGAGTTTAAACTGTTTGTAGTTGGGATTTTATTTATATAATGTTTGTAAAGCTGTTATCGATTGTGTGTTGCCTCAGGGGCCCTGGTAGGCCAAGAGATGGTGTGTGTGTGTGTGTGTGTGTGTGTGTATATATATATATATATATATATATATATATATATATATATATAATAAAACCCAGTTGCAGATAATGTCCCATGACCCTGTTGGTGTTGCATTTCTTCTCTTATAATATATTGCTGAGAACAGACACATGGATGAAACAGTCTCCAAAAATCATACACCTGGAGCATTAACCTCAAACAGAAACACTTTCATTGGCAGCAACTCACACCTCCAGCCATAGGTTATTGCAAGACTGGATATTAAGCAATTAGTATGTATCCGAACCACTATAGATGTAATTAAAACAACAGACTGTACAGGACAGCTCAGGATAGATGCAACCATTTGTCACTGAATGCAGTTCAGTGGGAACTGCATTCAGTGACAAATGGTTGCATCTATCCTGAGCTGTCCTGTAGTCTGTTGTTTTAATTACATCTATAGTGGTTGTTCCACCCACATCATCATCATCATCATCATCATCATCATCATCATCATCATATTCCACCCTTCTCCTAGGACTGGGACTCAGGGCTGCTTACAACATTTAAAAAAACAAAACAAAACAAAACAAAAACAAAAAACCAATACAATTAAAAACATACCAAAAATACATAAAAACAGAATTAAACTACTACAATAAAATAAAAAGATTAAAAATGTTTAGAATTAATTTAAAATAATACAGTATAGTATTCCAGGCCAAGTAATCTGTTTTGAATGCCTGTCTGAAAAGGAAGGTTTTTGCCTGTTGGTGGAAGGCCATCAAGAAAAAGGCCATTCTGGTTTCCCTGGGCAGGGGCTTCCAGAGTCTAGGGGCAGCCACGGAAAAAGTCCTCTGTCGTGTCCTCACTAACCATGCTTGTGATGGTGGTGGGATGGAAAGAAGGGCCTCTCCTGAGGATCCCAGAGCCTCGGACGGCTCATAGAGGGAGATACAGTCTGCCAAATAGCCTGGACCTGAGCCATATAGGGCTTTAAAGGTTATCACTAGCACTCTGAATTGTGCCTGAAAACAAACTGGTAGCCAGCAGAACTGTTTCAACAGGGATGTTGTATGATCATTGTAACCTGCCCCTGTTAGCAGCCTGGCTGCAGCTCTTTGGACCAGCTGAAGTTTCCAAACACTTTTCAAAGGCAGCCCCAAGTAGAGTGCATAACAGTAGTCCAAACGGGATGTAACCAAGGCATGTACAACTGAGGCCAGGTCCAGCATCTCAAGGAACAGGCACAGTTGGCGCACAACTTTTATATGTGCAAAAGCATTCCTGGTCACTGCAGAGACCTGGGCCTCCGGGTTCAAAGTTGAGTCCAGGAGTACCCCCAAACTGCGAACCTGCATCTTCAGAGAGAGCATGACACCATCTAACACAGGTTGGATCCCTGTTCCCTGACCTGCCTTCTGAATGACCAGGAGTACCTCTGTCTTAAGTTTCAACTTGTTTGCCCTCATCCAGTCCATTACTGATGACAGGCACTGGTTTAAGACCAGGACAGCCTCCTTGGATTGGGGTGGAAAGGAGTAGTAGGGTTGAGTATCATCGGCATATTGATGGCACTGCACCCCAAAACTCTGGACAACCTCTCCCAGTGGCTTCATGTATATGTCAAATGACATAGGGGACAACACAGAACCCTGAGGGACCCCACAGGCTAATGGCCAAGGGGTTGAACAGGAGTCCACTAGCAACACCTTCTGGGTTTGCCCCACCAGGAAGGAACGTAGCCACTGTAAAACAGTATCTCCAAGTGCCATCCCAGAGAAGCGGTCCAGAAGGATACCAGTCGATGGTATCAAAAGCCGCTGAGAGGTCCAGCAGAACCAACAGGAGCACGTTCCCCTGTCTAGTTCCCTGTGTAAGTCATCCACCAAGGCAACCAAGGCTGTCTCTGTTCCATAGCCAGGCATGAAACCAGAATGAAATGGATCTAGATACCCCGTTTCATCTAGAAACCCCTGGAGTTGGGAAGCTACCACACGTTCCAATACCTTGCCCAAAAATGGTAGGTTGGACACTGGCCAATAATTATTCAATATTATGGGATTCAGGGATGGCTTTTTCAACAAAGTCTTCACAACTGCCTCCTTTAGGGAAGTTGGAATGCTGCCTTGTTGTAGGGAGGCATTGACTACCCCCTTTACCCATTCAGCCAGTCCCCCTCTGGCCTGTTTAATCAGCCTAGCCTAGAAGGACAAGGGCCCAAGACACATGTGGTGGCTTTTACCTCTCCAAGAATCCTGTGCACATCACCAGGCTGCACAAGTTGGAAAGTATCCATTAACACTGGACATACAGGTGCCAAGGTTACATTCACTGGCACTGTATCAACTGTAGCATCCATGTCATCTGGCACTGTATCAACTGTAGCATCCGGATCTGAGCGACTTCATCTGCAAAATGCTGTGCAAATTCTTCACAGCTGGCCTCCAAGTGGTCTGAGTTATCTACTTGAGGGTGAGTGTGTAAGAGACCCCTGAACACTCAGAACAGCTCTGCTGGATGGCTCAGTGCAGATGCAATGCTGGCAGCTAAAAATAATTTCTTTCCTGCCTGCACTGCCACAGAGTAGGCCTTCAAATAGGCTCTATCCCTTGTTCCGTCAGATTCACTTCAAGTCTTCTGCCAACATCGCTCTAGTCTCCATCTCACTCACTTCATCACCATCAGCTCCCTGGAGAACCAGGGGGCTGGTTTGGCTCCACTCTGTAAGAGGGGACGCTCAGGAGAGATTGTGTCCATGGCCCTGGACATTTCCCCATTCCAAAGGTCAACTAAGGCTTCAACAGAACTGCCTGCCAAGGTGACAGGAAACTCCCCAAGAGCCCTCAGGAACTCATCTGGATCCATCAGCCTCCTTTGGCGGACCATCCTAATCAGTCTGCCACCCCTGTAGAGGTTCTGTGTCCCAGTGAGTCTAAACCTGTCCATGACAACAGAACTGTGGATAGTCCCACCACACCAAGATCATCATCACCCCACCCAGCACAGAAAACAAGGTCCAGAGTGTCCCCAGCAGCATGAGTAGGGCCAGATACCACTTGGGACAGACCCATGGTTGTCATGGAGGCCATGAAGTCCTGAGCCACTCCTGAAAGGGCAGTCCCAGCATGGATGGGGTGGGCGGTACACCAACAGAATCCCTATTCTGTCCTGGCTACCCACCTTTAGGTATACACACTCAAAACCTGTAGATTGTGCAAGAGGACAACTGGTCGGGGGGTTGGAATCACAATAAACCACTGCAAGTCCACCTCCCCGACCCACAGGTCTTGCCTGCTGCTGCACAGAGAATCCTGCTGGGCAAAGCTGAGAGAGATTAACCCCTCCAGGCTCATTCAATTTAAATTAAAAATTAAATTTAAACTTTAAATCACTGCATGTATGAACTGCTCTCAGAGTGTGAAAGGAATAGAATGGCTGCATTTTCTTCACAAACAATTAATTTCCCCATACAATACATTACTGCATTTGGGGTGAAGATGCATGTTGAAACCTGGGAATTTTAGGACTCTTTCTCAAGCCATCAGTGCAGTTCTTGTTATTACATCCCATACTATGTAAGCACACCCAGTGCGACAAAAACAGAGGTAAATTTCTAAGTCCAATTAAAAAAACACAGAGTAATTTAAGTTAAAAGCAGTAATTTCAACATTGTGTACTGTGAAAGTGCTTAGAAAATGAGAAAGCAACATGTTCATGTCCAACGGTCATTAAAGGCTTGCTGAGACAAATGGGTATCTGTGTGACAGCCACAATTTTAAATTATACTCTTTGGGCTTACTGCTGAATGTACCACACAGAGAGATGACTGTGAGATGTCAGATGGTGACATGAAGCATGGACAGGCTTTACATTACACACAAAACACCACATTTGTGAACACTGTGTAAAATAAAATGTGGATAAGCATATTTCTGTTTATATGACAAACTTTTGAATGTAACACCCTGTGGTTCCCATGGGCCAAGTTAACAGACTGACTCAAAACTATAGCTGAGAGAACCAGAAACAATGAGTGGGCCCTGGATTAAAAAACAAAGATAGCAGCCTCAGCTAAAAGAATTGTTGGATAAAAACAGAAGAGGAGGTTGTGGTAGAATTGTTTCTTCTTTTAAAAAACAACAACAACTCATATGTTGTCCAGAGGAGGGTGACTAAAATGGTGAAGGGTCTGGAAACCATGCCTTAAGAGGAAAGACTTAGGGAACTGGGTATGTTTAGCCTAGAGGAGAGATGGTTAAGAGGGGACATGATAGCCCTCTTTAAATATTTGAAGGGATGTCATATTGAGAAGGAAGCTAGCTTGTTTTCTGCTGCTCCAGAGAATAAGACTTGGAACAACGGATGCAAGCTACAGGAAAAGAGATTCCACCTCAACATTAGGAGGAACTTCTTGACAGTAAGGGCTGTTCGGCAGTGGAACACTCTCCCTTGGAGTGTGGTGAAGTCTCCTTCTTTGGAGGTCTTTAAAGAGAGGCTGGATGGCCATCTGTCGGGGATGCTTTGATTGGGAGTTCCTGCATGGCAGGGGGTTGGACTGAATGGCCCTTGTGGTCTCTTCCAACTCTATGATTCTATGCTTCTATGTCTGTTGTTTATTCTGCTCATGACCTGAGAGATTTTTAAGTGTCTGCTAAACCTCCCCATAGCTATATCAGCAAGAAGGGGCTTTAGCAACTATATGAAATAAGAATCACATAGTCTTTATCATGCAGAAAACTTATTTACTTGTCACACTAGCCATGACATCAAGTAAATATTGTTTGTTTTGAATCATCATGATCATCTCTCAGCTTCTGGTCTACATTTTTGGAAAAGATGGTTGTGAGGCTGAGCTGTCATTAGATGGCAGCATTTATTACCAGTAGATTCCTACAAGTTGCAACCACTCTTGCATAAACTAACAATGTATACAACATATAGAAAGCTTTCTTATATGCAGTCAGACCATTCATCTATTGTAGACCCAATATTGTTGACAATGATTGGCAATAGCTCTCCAGGTTTTCACAGGAAAGTCTATTCTATCCTTCTTGTTGTAGTATGCCTTCAAGTCATTTCCAACTTATGGCAACCCTGTCACAGGGTTTTCTTGTAAAGATTTGTTCAAAGGAGGTTTGCCTTTGCCTTTCTCTGAAGGTGAGAAAGTGTGACTTGCTCAAGATCACCTAGTGGCTTTCCATAACTCAGTGGGGATTTGAACCCTGGTCTCCGGAGTCATAGTCCAATTATCAAACCACTACACATACAACTGAGCACTAAAGTCAGAATTGTTCAGGCCATTGTATTCCCAGTTACCATGTATGGATGTGAGAGCTGGACAGTGAAGGAAGCAAACAGAAATAAAATCAATTCATTTGAAATGTGGTGCTGGAGAAGAGTACTTAGGATACCATGGACAGCCAAGAAGACAAACAAAAGGGTTCTTGAACAGCTCATACCAGGGCTTTCCTTGGAAGCAAAGAGGATCAAGTTGAGACTATTGTACTTTGGCCATATAATGAGAAGGCATTGATCACTAGAAAAAACAGTAATGCTAGGAAAGGTAGAGGGTAGAAGAAAGAAAGGAAGACCACAAACCAGATGGATAGACTCAATTAGGGGGGTTATGGGGAAGAGCTTGCAGGATCTGGGCAAGGCAGTGGAAGATAGGGATGCTTGGAGATGTCTCATTCACAGGGTCGTCATGAGTCACAACCGGCTTGAGGGCAGCTAACAACAGCAACACTATGTTGGATCTCTTATCCTGCCCCTTTTGTTGTTGTATGCCTTCAGGTCATTTCCAATTTATAGCAACCCTAAGGTGAACCTGTCATGAGGTATCCTGTCCTACCTGGCTGGAAATGCCAAGGATACAACCTGGGCACTTCTGCATGCAAAGCACGTGCTTACTGAAGTATGGTAGAATGTCAGTATTCAAAATGTTTGGAAACACATCATGTTTGTTGGAATAATGTTCCAGTGAAAATGCGCAATGTGGTGAATGGCAGCAGCCATGATGACTAAGCATTTGGTCACTGCTGAGTCATGCAGCATCAAGGCTGATGAAACAGGAGGTGACATAATGACAGGGAGTCACCTGGTGCTGTAAAGCACAGTAAAAACTGAAAAAGGGCTGCAAACATGATGTGTCATACTGATGATTGACAGGTGTCCAAAAGGAAGAGGCAGGGCCAGAAAGCCATGTGGAACACTGGCCCAAGGGACAAGTCTCTGGACACATGTGAGGGTTGATTGTGGAAGGTGGAGATTGTTGGAGAGTGCGTCGGTGTATCGTTGTACATAGCCTTTGTACATAGAACGTCTAAAGATTAAAAGCCTCCTAGTGAGACATCTGCTGAGTCTCTCTGCTCTGTCTGGAGGAGAAAGGAGTTTTCCTGTAGCTGACAACGTTGCCTGCTTCATCAAAGACAGTCTGGATCCTGGTGCTTCACGTTACGTGTTCCCACGCGCTGCGTCACCACGCTAACAATGTTTGTCAAAGAATCAGGACAGTTTGAGCTTTCAGACAAGGGTATGATTTGGTGGTAAAACTGAATTTCCTGCCATGGAATTGTGTAAAATTATCTACTATGACATGATCACATCAAATAAGAGTCCTGGATCTCCTCTTGGGAATCCATAAACAAATCATCAATGGACACTGTTTTGAAATGCCAGACATCCAATCAATCAATTAATCAGGTTGAGAGAACCATCTTAGGCAGTAATTTAGGGTGCCATGTAATGGTAGGAAACTCCTATTTGTTTACTTTTGTTGCTACTTTATTTTTACTGCCAAGGATGAGGAGATGTTTGTGGGGTTTTCTGCCTGTACATAAAAATAAATTCAATAGTGGTATGCATCTTGACTAGGAAACTGAAATCAGGATAGGATCATAGCGTGGCCAGCTTATGCTGAAAGTCAGGTAAGAACCAGGCAGAGTGCCTATCTGACCTGAAACGAAACCAAACTAGGGGTGTCTGAGCAGGCGTATTTATAGGGCAAAACATATCCCAGGACAGGCTTTGGGATATGAATGGATTTCCAGAAGGGAAAAATTAGCAATGAAGTTGAGATTGGTTGGACAGTGACAATCAGTGCAAATGTCCTTGGACAAAGGAGTACCACTCCCAAAGGGGATTGTACGTGGAAAAGGTCTGTTCACTTTTAAACACAAGCTTTATCACCCATCATCACTCCTATCAGTGCAGATTCCGATCTTGATTATGCAAGTTCCTATTTTGACCGATCTATCCTGGCTACATGCTCTGAACATCCCTTTTTGATATCAATTGGATATTGGCACAAAGGAGGAGTGAAGAGGCTAGACCTTAGGCAGGGTAACAGAAAGAGGAGATGACTGTTCAGAACCAGCCTCCTAAGCTGCTTTTTCTCCCAAATAGTTAAAAGGGGAGCAATTTTCAACATCCCAAGGGCTGCTTTTAATTTTAAGAACTTTATTAGGAAGAAGGTATTATAATAATAATTATTATTATTATTATTATTATTATTATTATTATTATTATTTCCTTTATTAGGAAGCAGGGATGCAGTGGCTCAGGTGGTTAAGACGCTGACTCTGTTGATTGCAAGATCGGCAGGTTGGCAGTTCAAGGCCCGGGTGCTGCATGATGGGGTGAGCTCCCATCACTAGTCCCAGCTTCTGCCAATCTAGCAGCTCAAAAGCATGCAAATGCAAGTCGATAAATAGGTGCCACTTCTCAGTGGGAAGGTAAACAGCATTCTGTGCAATCATGCTGGCCACAGGATCACAGAATAGTCTCAGGCAACACTGGCTCTTTGGCTTAGCAATGAAGATGAGCCCCGGCCCCTATGGTTGGACACAACTTGTCAACCTTGTCAACAGGGAATACCTTTACCTTTATTAGGAAGAAGCCTTCATCTTCCCAATGCCACTTCCAACTGATTGCTTGATTCCCTCCCTGCTTTGTCCTTTGAGTGTTTCTACTGCCTCCTTGACATTGCTACCACTGTTCCAGGAGGGCCCAATCCATGCCACTATCCTAAAATAAGGAAAGGATCCTCCTCCACCTTCTCATTCTGGCCACAGTTTGTTTGCTCAGAGATGAGTGAACATTTTGAGACAGCAAGGAGGAAAACATGACTTGGAGATTTGGATCCCTTGCTGGTGTGTGAGCTTCAGCAGGTGAGAGTGAGACCTAGACCTAGACCAGCCTGACCGAGATCAGCTTGTAGGCCTCATCTAATAATGTATATCTCTTGGTGTCTGCACAGCCCTCCCAGGGTGCCAAACACTGCTTCTGAACATCTGAACATCTTCCTCCAAATTCCCCCCTCATGTGCCCACTAGGGATGATATTGTGGGAGGATAACTCATATTGCCATATCCTCCTCAATATTTCCATTCTTCCAATGCACCAAACAGCTGTTTGACAGACTGTTGGAAACTCAGCAGTCCTCCCAGGCCCTCTTTCCCAGGACATTTGGGCAAACGGGAGGCTCAACTTGTGACTGTCAGAATTAACTTGGTTCCATGCACACTAATTGAGCCAGCATCCCTGCATCTGGAAAATATACTGCTCATACAAGGACCTCCAAGTCTCTTGCGCAGGGGTCTGCAACCTAAGGCCTGTGGCGGGAAAGGTCGCGTGAGACTCCAGGCGCCATTTTGGTTGCAGTCCGAGGCCTGGCGCGGTCGAGGGAGCCCTCCTGGGGGACCCCTGCGGCCGCAAAAATGGCACCCTGCTGTTGTGTGCATGCGCATGTGACGCGGGGCGCCATTTTGTTTCCCAAAATGGTGCCCCCACATGCGCACGCATGCGCATGACGGTGCACGCGCATGCAACCGCACATGCGCACCAGCCCCCAGCCCCATTTCCCCCCCTCCCGACCCGCCGGCAAAAAAAGTTGCCGACCCCTGCCCTAAGGCGATCCTATCATGCGGTTTTCTTGGCAAGTTTCTTCAGAGGTTTACCATTGCCTTCCTCTGAGGCTGAGAGAGTATGACTTGGCCAAGGTCACCCAGTAGGTTTCCTAAGGCGACCCTGTCATGGGGTTTTATCGGCAAGTTTCTTCAGAGACGGTTTGACCTTGTCATCCTTTGAGGCTGAGAGAGTGTGACTTTGCCAAGGTGGGTTTCCCTGGCTGAGCGAGCATTCGAACCCAGGCCTCCAGAGTCAACGTCCAACCCTCAAACCATAAAGCCATGCTATAACTTTGTCATTGTTTATTTTAGACATACAAGTAAAATACATATATGGTTGTTGCTTTGATGTCTAATAAAAAAATATTGTTTCCATTAATCTTTATTTATTGTTTATTGTTATTTTTATTTTATTTTTAATTTTTATTTATTTGCTACTGTTTATTTCAGACATACATGTTTAACAAAAAATAGTTTCCATTAATCTTTATTTATTGTTTATTGTTATTTTATTTATTATTTTTAATGTATTTGTTACTGTTTATATTAGACATACATGTTTAATAAAAAAAAATATTGTTTCCATAAAAAAAGAAAGAAGAAAATTAAAAAAGAAAGGAATAATAATTTGTTGAGGACAAACGAGGTTTCTGAGGTGGGAGGAGCCCGTCCGCCGCCAGGGGGCGCGGGGCCAACGGCCGCTCCCCGTCTGATGCAACCGCTACCACAACACCAGCACCACGTGGCCCCATCAGCTGTTTCCTCGCGCCCGCCCGTTCGGGCCAATGGCGGCCGGCCCTGTTGGCGTCGTGGGCGGGGCCTGAAGGGCGGGGCTCCTTCCTGGCTTCGAGGGGGCGGGCTCAATTGGGCGGTTTGACCAATGGGAGGGCGCGCGAGGAAGATGGCTCCACCTCCCGCTCTGGGGCTGGAGGAGGAGAAGAGCCGGTTTGTTGTGACTCTTGTTTGGGTCCGAAAGGCAGAGAGGGTTCCATGGAGGCCGCCGGAGGAGAGACCGAGGCGCTGAGCTGCTTCTCCTACAATCAGGACTGCACGTAAGTGGGGGGAGAGGAGGGCAGAGGCCTCCCTGGTGGGCTGAGGAGGGGCAGGACGTGAGGGCAGCCCAGGAAATGGGTGACCAGGTCTCCTCACTGGCAAGGAGGACCAAGCGCCGAGGAATGGAGGACGTGGCCCAATAAAAGCTAAAAACGCTCCTGGAAACAGAAAAGTGAAGTAGAGGACACCATAAAAGGTAAAAACACTCCTAGAAATAGAAATCCATGCTTCTCGGTCACGGTCAAAATGGAGGACAGGCAAGAAAAGTGCAGAAGATGATCAGATTGAAGCTAAAAACACTCCTTGAAATAGAAATTCATGCTTGTCAGTCATGGTCAAAATGGAGGACATTCAAGGAAAATGGAGGACATGACCAAGGTCCAAAACACACTGCAGAAATAATGCAGTTTGAGACCACTTTAACTGCCCTGTCTCAGTGATAGAGAATCCTGGGAATTGTGATTTATTGCAGCACCAGAGCTGTCTGACAAGAGAAGGCTAAATGTCTCACAAAACTACAGTTCCCAGAATTCCCTAGCTTTGAGCCAGGGCAGTTAAAGCAGCCTCAAACTGGATTATTTTTGCAGCATGTTTTGGATCCAAATAAAAGCTAAAAAACACTCTTAGAAATATAAATTCATGCTTGTTTTGTTATGGTCAAAATGGAGGATGAGCAAGAAAAATAGAGGACATGACCAAAGAAAGGCTAAAAACAATATAAACATAAACTCGTGTTTCTTAGTCATGTTCAAAATGGAGGACATTTTAGAATTCCTCCCGAACAGAAGGCTGAAATGTAGGATATGTCCTGGGAAAGGAGGATGTCTGGTCACTGTGCCCCCCCCCCTCAAACCCTTCCTACACTTGTTGAACTTAGGGCCTTTGCAGACTGCCAGAAATAGTGCACCTTAAACTGAGGCACTGCCCTGGCTCAGTGCTAGGGAGTCATGGGAATTGTATTTTTTTCTGGGACATTGAGCCTTCTCTGTCAGAGAGCTCTGGTGCCACAATAAACTACAGTTCCCATGATTCCCTAGCACTGAGCCAGGGCAGTGCCTCAATTTAATGTGCACTATTTCTGGCAGTCTGCAAAGGCCCTTAGTTGGACCTAGACTTTGGGTCTTTTTCAGCCCCATGGCTCTGTGTAACAGCCTTCTTCTCATCCAGATATGTTGGCTGACAGCTCCCATCATCCGCATTCACCATGATCATGACCATGTTACCTGGGTGCATATAGTAGCCCAGTGCACTGCTTCTTAGGCTGTCTGATGTGCGGGGCTGGCAAATATATTTTTTTCCCCAGTGTGCCACTGACTGGCACTATATTTGTACCAGTTTGCAACATTTCCCTCCCTTTATCGGAAAGGAAACGCACCAGGGACTTGCAAACAATGGCACAGGGACCACCAGTGGTCCACTTTGAGTAGCATTGACTTGTTGCATCCCTAGAGCATCAGGTCAGGACAGGAGGCTGTATGCTCAAATAAGCCTTCTACCAATGCGTAAGTTGGTATTTCTGGAAATGAGAGGCCGAAGCTGGAGGTGTGACATTTCCCTTCATTGCTCTTCAGCTCCGTGCGTTGGCTGACATGCCCTGTGATGATGCCCTGTGCTGCCTTCTTTTCTCCTGTCTTGTGGTTGCCTTTTCTAGCATTTCCTGTGGACCAAATGCCAAGGAAAGAGAGCCTTGTTTAACAGGACAGGTAACAGGAAATGCCATCATCATGTGTTCACAGGTTAAATGCTAGTGGGACATCATTTTTTTTTAAAAAAATCTAACTAGAAAATCTAATCTAGGAGACCAACTGTTAAAGATTTCTCTCAGATGAAGCACTTTCCCCAACATCTCTCTCCAGAGCTTAGTCTCTTGTGTGTCTGTTACTATCAGGGCACTCAGTCATTTAATACAGCATCAGCCAATACAGTAGGTTTTAGTGTGCTTCTGCTCATACTCTAGAAGAGGTTGAAGAGCATCTCTCTTTGTCTTCATTGTACTTGTAAACTTCAGAAACAAATGATGGGAAGCTGTGACTGACCCAGTTTTTTGAAGTGGGCAAATCATGTAAAAATCTGTTTTTGTGGCCACTACTTTGCACCTTACAGTTTAGGTATTGTTACAGTGTGGTAATTATATGCTGATGCTTGAAGGCATATTACTCCTTATGGTAATATGGGGTGAGCCACTTTTGGGTCTCTAGGTGTTTTTGATGAACTCCTGTCACTCTACTGTTGGTTGTGCTGTTAAGGCTGATGTGATTTGCAGTCTTAATATCTGGCAGGCCACACTTTGCTCATCCCTGCTGTAATGTATGAAGCAAGTGCTGGCAGTGTGTGATGAAACTGGAAGTGACACAATATGGAGTTTGATGTTACTGCTTTATGCTCTTTATACATTCCTTTGATAAGGGGTTAGCATCATATGTTTCGGTGCATATGTGTGCCTTCAAGTCACCTGTCAACTTATGGTGACCCTTAGATTTTCATAGAGATTTCTTAGGCATGGAATATTGGGGTCACTTTGCCAGTTCTTTCCTCTGAAATATGTACAGCACCTGGTGTTAATTGATAGTCTCCCATCCAAGCACTAACTGTGGCTGGCCCTGCTTAGCTTCCAAGATCAAACAGAATCTGGTGCCTTTAGAGCATGGGTTCCTAACCTTTTTGACTTGTGGAGCCCTTTTTAGAATTAGTTTCTACTGCAGAGCTTCTAAGAGGGCTACCTTACAGGTTAATGGTGTTTAGGAGTAGTGTTACTTTTTGTTTCTTATTCTTTAATTTCAATCAATTTTTATTTCTTTCATTTTCCTGGCTGCGGAGCACCTGGGAAGTGCACGTGGAGAATAGGTTGGAAAACGCTGCTTTAGGGTATTTAGGTTCCCTGTTCATATAGTCCACATAATTTCTGCAATATTATCAGTGTTGGCTATTGGTCTGTCAAAGTACTGGTTATGCCCTATAAGGTTTGGGTCCAGATTATCAGAAAGACTATGGGGCGAAACAGATGGGCAAAATAAACAGGTTTCAGGCTGGCTTCAAGGTGGGGCGTTTAGATGACACACACATTGAAGCTGTCCGGAAAGCGCCCTCTAGCCGTCTTATGGGAAGAAAAGCCACTTCAAAACGAAGCTGCTTTTTTCTGCTTCTTCCTAGAAAGTGCACACTTTTGCATGTACGTATAAATGCACTAACGCCAGTGCGGCTCTAAAGGGGCACTCTCTCCAAACCCTAACCCTAATTGTGCATGTAAACGCCCTGTTGCAGGTGTATATTTAAAAGGAATAGAACTGCCATACACAAGTGGTGGGGGTGGCACGCCCTGTTGCAGGTGTATATTTAAAAGGAATAGAACTGCCATACACAAGTGGTGGGGGTGGCAATGCCCAAAAGAGAAACCATGGAACCTCTCATGGAGATGAGTAAAACATACATAAAACAGACAGTCGAGGACATAGGGTGAAGGGAGGCATGATTGTACTTTTCTGGCATCTGCACAGGCACACCTGTGCTCTGATGGCCTGTCCTGATGAAGCACTACACATGCGAATGTGTGCAGGTTCACAGGGATGGCCATGCAATGGAATGGCAATCGCCAGCTGTTCACTCCTGCAAAGATGTGCAGGGATGGTGGTAGGGACAGTAAAAAAACCAAACTCAGCAACATGGTTTAAAGCTGTGCTGTGTGGTCATAACATGCACACTACAGCCGCTTTGGGAGCTGTCAATGCGGTTGGTGGGGTTTCAGTGTGGCTTTGGAAAAGGTAGCTTCAAGCCACTTTTTCTTGCCTGGCTGTTTCGCCCCAATATCTACCTTTATGTGCCTGGCTGAGTTTTAAGATCCTCAGGGGAGGGCTTTTTCTGTGCCCCATGTCATCACGGCATGTTTAGTGATGGCGCATAAGAGGGCCTTCTCAGTGGCTGCTCCGAGAATATGGAACTGTCTTCCCAAGAGAGTTTCAGTTGCCCCTCTCTCTGCCCACATTGCACTGGCAGGCAAAGATTTTTTTTTTTAATATAGACAGGCCTTTGGCTATTAACTAGCTGTTGCAGAAGGATCTTTTAATGGGAGAGGTGTCTGACATCTAAGTTTTATAATGTTTTAAAACCGTTTTAAAATATTTTTTAATATGATTGCTTTTTTAATTGTTGACATTTCTGTTATAAGTTGTGTTAGCTATATTTTGCTTGAACCTATTTTGGAACCCATCTTGGTCCTATATTGGAGAAAAGATAGAATATAAACGTAACAAATAAATAAATAAATAAATAAATGTAAAAACAGGGTTCATATCTTTCTGGCTACAGAAATTAGGCTGAATCTCAGACAAGTGATGGTAAAGAATAAAAAGACAATTAAAATATGATCTAATTCCTTCCACCACTCTCCTCATATGTCTTAGCATATGTGTTTCAAGGGTTCAAGCATTCAGTTTCCAGATAAGGATGATGTTTAAAAGACTCCACCATCTGAACAAATTCCAACGTGATATGCAAATCATGTTATGTACCCTTGAGGCATATAATAAACCACTGATCTTGAATTTATTTATAGTGTTGTTAATGTTAGGCAAGGGTGCAGAACTGGACACTATGTGGGAAAGGATATGGTGTAAGAGATACCTGTGGCCTGATCTTGCAAAGATGCTATAAAGGTATTAATAACACAATTATGTTGTGACTGTTATGTCCTGTTGACTTTGCTAAGGTTTAAGTCTGGAGCCAGGTCATGGGAAACAGTACCTGAACCAGAAGTGCATGAATGAGAATGTGAACAGAAAATACCTTAGCTCTAAGACAAAAGAGAAGATATGTAATCATTCCACTAGGGATTAGTTTTAAAGCAAATGAAAGGCAAGAAGTTTCCATATTGTTTGGTGTTTTATTGGTCTATGAAACACTTTGCTGTCAGGCACGATGACGTCAAATTGAAATAAGTATGTGAATCTGACACATTCTGGGTTTAGTTGTTAGAATGATCAAGTACTGTTTCCTTGATCTCTCTGATTTTAGAACTGAGATGTGGAAACTACAGGAAAGATTGGTCCTTATTTTCCCTGCTCTCACTCCTCAGATGCCCTGCCAAAAACAAATAAGATGGCCATTAGTATGAACCTCTGTGGCAATTCTTGTAACTTGTCAGTGACGTCATAGTGAAAAGAATATATATTGTGGGCATATTAAATGGGGGTACACACATATGCTGTGATTAAGCACAGGTGGACAAAGGAAAATCAAAGTAAGAAATCTCCATTTTGGATTTATTAACCCTGTTGCTGGCAGTGGACAATGTCTCTGGAAGGAACAAGTGAGAGATCCTAAAAAAAGATAGTCACCCCCTGTTTCTCTCCAATATCTACTGATCAGAAGTATATTTCTCATGAACCTGAAGGTCCCAAATAGCAAGAAAGTTTAATCAGATCAATGGACCATCTAGACAAGTCCTGTGTACCTTGACTGGCAGTAGATTTTCCAGGTTTCAAAGTGAGGTCTTTCACTGAACTACGACCTAGATGCTGTTCTAAAACAGGAAAGTGTAGATCTGGCAATTTAAACAATGGTAGGCAAAACCTTAGACAACCTTACTGGAAGAAAGAGATTCCTTTTCCTTGGTGTGACAATGCAACAGCTGCATTCCTCCACAAAGAGTTTCTTGTTTCTGCACATCCAGCTCCCAGTTGTGTACGCTTCAAGCCAAATGAAGACTTCTGGGGTGAATTAGGGTCCAATAAATAAGGCTGGTCCACTGCCTTGTGTATCCTCAGGACATGTTCCTCATTGTGTAAAGCAATTGAGGGTGAAACCTCGGTCTTTATACTGTTGCAGTTCTCTGACTCATTGTTGGCAGAAAGAGAATGTCCTTTGCCATAGATATGGGAGTCCACAGATCATATTAGATTATTTATTTGACAGTCTTGAGGTATACAGCACTTCACAGTTTTTATTGTGTTTGTCTTCTCAGAAATAAAATAGATTAGATCACTGTTACTTCCTTTTAAAATTGGAAAGCCAAGTATGACTTGTTGAAGAGTACACAATTCATCAATGGCAGCAGAAGCTATAGAGTTGGAAGAGACCACAAGGGCCATTCAGTCCAACCCCCTGCCATGCGGGAACTCTCAATCAAAAGCAAACCCGACAGATGGCCATCCAGCTTCTGTTTAAAGACCCCCAAAGAAGGAGACTCCACCACTCTCCAAGGGAGTGTGTCCCCCTGTCAGACAGCCCTTACTGTCAGGAAGTGCCTCCTAATGTTGAAGTGGAATATCTTTTTCTGGAGCTTGCATCAATTGTCCAGGACCTATTCTCTGGAGCAGCAGAAGACAAGCCTGCTCCCTCCTCAATATGACACCCCTTCAAATACTTACACAGGGCTATCATATCACTTTTTAACCATCTCTTTTCCCAGCTAAATATACCCAGTTCCCTAAATCGTTCCTCATAGGGCATGATTTCCAGACCCTTCACCATTTTAGTCGCTCTCCTTTGGACATGCTCCAGTTACTCAACATCCTTGTGTGTGTGTGTGTATGCTTGTCCCATTATATCACAGCATCAAAATCCCTGCAGCTATGTATTTATTAATTTGCACCAGCTGAGTTTGGGATGCTGTGTATATTCTTGATGGCACAATTTGTAGCCACAGTGTTTGGAACCTAGAACTAACGCATAGACCTAGAATCAGAAGGGTGAGGATATAGGGTGATGTAGGGCCTGTGCAGACGGGCCAAAAGGTAGGGCCTGTGCAGACCTGGGGGTAGAGTTGGGGTGGGGCGCCCACATCCCGGCCACCCCGATGCTGCCATCATGCCGTGCGCCCCACTGCATGGCGTGTGGCATCAGGGCGCCCCGTTGGTGCAGCATGTAGACATGCTGCACCAAAGGGGTGCAAAAAAGCCATGACAGCGGCACTAAGGGCAGCTTTTTGCCACCCCAAAAAGAAGCGGCATTTGCCAGCTCTTTTTGGAGCGGCAAAAAGCCGGATTGGCGCCGCGGTGTGTGGTGGCCGTAGTCCTGATCCAGTGCTCCCAGGGGTGACATAGAGCTGTCCCTTAGGGGCTGTCTGTACGGCCCCGCAGTTTGTATATGTTGATGAGAACAGTGAAATTGGTAATTGAGAAAATGTAGGCATAATTGGGGCTAGCCATGAAAGGCTTCGCTGAGCAAGTTGAGGAAAATGTTAAAATGAAAATTAAAATAGTGCTTTGGAAAAAGGACTAGGCTGGGGATAAATTGAAACTAGGACAGAAAATAGAGAACCATGAGCTGGAGAAGGAGGTATGGGGGTCAGTAGCACATGAACAAGTGTTGTCTTCCTCCAGGTTCTTGTCCAGATGTTGATAGTTCTGTTCAAATATTTAGAATGACAGTACAGTTGGTCCTCTGTTTTCGCGGGGGTTCCATTCCGGACCCATACCCCCCGCAAAAATGGAGACTCACCAATATTCAAGCCCCATAGGCTTGAATGGGGTGCGTGCCCGCTGGCACGCACCCCATTGAAGTTAAAGGAGGTCGCCCCTCCGTGAATATTTAAGTTTGCAGATCTCAAGTCCGCGGGAACAGAGGGGCGACTGTAAATTAATGTAGTGCATAGCCTACTCTGACCTCACACATAATCTGTTCTGTTAGCTTAAGGCAACTTCTGCTATGGATTCAGAAGTCAAACTTGCTTCAGTTCTGTTAAAGTAGCAGAAATTACTTTGGTAATAAGTAATTAGAGATTAAGGCTGGCTTTTTAGGCCTTCATGGACTCTGGTTTTTTAGAGCAGAATTAGATATTTGGAAGTACTTTATAGAATCACGTTTTTTGGAATCTAGCACTTTAGATTGTAAGTGGAAGGCTTTGTGTTACAATGGTCCTTAATATAACAACCTCCTGATTTTAGTATGGTAGTTTCTCAGGGAGAAGGCTATGTAGGAGCTCTGCTTCCTTGACATATTGGCTTTCTATAGGTGAGATATATTGGATGGAAGGAACCACTCAGGGAAACAATGTCCCACCTATAATCTTAAACAGTATAGTCCAGAAGGGTCTGCACTACATGAGGGATCAGCATTTTTTATACCCACAAATGGCCTCCAATACATGTACTGCCTAATGAGGAGTGGAAATGTTGTAAAACTACATTTCCCAGCAGAGCTAGACTGCATAGCCAGTCACGGAGAGCTGCATTTTGACAACATCTGGAGGCAGCATTGTTTTTATTCCTGGACTGTTGGAACTTTGATGGTGGTGCAATGGTTAAATGTCTGTACTGCACCCACTCACTCACAAATCACAGTTCAATACCAGCCAGGTGCTCACGGTCAACTCAGCCTTTCATCCTTCGAAGGTTGGTAAAATGAGTATCCAGCTTGTTGGGGGCAATTGGCTTACACACTGTAAACTGCTTAGGGAGTGTTTAAGTGCACTGATAAGTGGAATAAAAATGTACTTGCTATTGCTATTGCTATAATATCCTGATTTCTCATTATGTTTTGTGATTATATAGAAGATAGCTGGTGGAGCACTAGCAAATTATGCTTAGATTACTATTATACCAGGGGTGGTCACTTGCATGTGGAGGTAGGATCCAATTTTTGCTCCTATACCCCACTCCAGGCTGCTCTGCTATATTTGACCACAGATGAAGTGACATTGTATCACTTCTAGCCACCATTTTTGGTCAGGCTTTTTAAATATTTTGTTCTTTTTTTCAAGGAGTTGGAGATGTGACCCTAATCACATTTGCAGGTAGTTTTGAGCCATTTTGGCAAGTTTGGGGTGATTTTTAAAAAAAAACTTTGGGGGCTCTTTGAGGTCACCTAGATATTTTGTGGGGCCTCAAAATTAGGGATCAGAGCTACACTCAGCCTATGAGCTTCACTGTCCCCACCCCAGCTATATTGGTTATATGGTACTTAAAGGGCCTGAATACCTAGAGGCACCAGCTCCCATCTCATCTTGGAAGCTAAGCAGAGTTGGCAAATAGACTACCAACAAATACCCAATGCTATAGGTTCTATTTCAGAGGAAGGACCTGGTAAAACCACATCTTGAGTATTATTTTCCTAAGAAAATCCTGGGAAATTCATGAGGTTGCCATAAGTTGACAGGCAACTTGAAAGCAGACACACACACAGTATTTTGCAGTACATCCAGTGCTGCCTGTATTTGTCAACCTCCCATGCTATGCCATTCTCAAGTTGAATCTATTATGACTTGCTCCATGACACTTTAAAAGCCATTGCAGTGTTCTTTTCTTGCTTCTGTCATGTTTCCTGTTTTACAGGTTTGCTTCTCTTGGTTTATATCCGGTTTACGTCTGGGCGTTTGGCAGGCTGTAAATTACTGTACAATGATGACATTCAATTCCCTGATGTTTAGGTCGATGATGTGTTAAATATTCCATCCCTATTCATTAGCCAAGTATAGAATTATTTGAAGGAGTGAAGGTGCAGGTGCTTTAATAGCTTCTCTCATTTCTGTCTCTATTGTGAATAGGCTGACTACAGTAGGTAGGTCACCATTAAATATGTATTCTCTGGGAAGTAGGATGTGTGACAGAAAAAATGGTTGGGCTATAATGATCAGCAAATGAGACGAGTTCTCTTTCTCTCTTTCTGTAATGTAAATGTAGAGAAATGTAAACTTTATAAATGAGGAAATACTGTTAAAAATATAAGTTGGAAATTGGGGGGGAAGGAAACATTAAGAAAGTAAAGAGAAAAATATTCTTCGTACTAATATAACAGCAAGTTGGGGGAGCAGGAGCACCATAAAGTTAGCAGTTATAAATTACCAGACAGTGTTTTGTCTATCGTTTTATTGCCTACTGGGCTTGATTGACTTTCAGGCACAAATTTCATAGGTCCTTGAGCTACTAGTGCTTGTTTTATTTCAGTAAATAGTTCTATCTATCTGGATGCCACAATAAGCTGACACTACGAGAAGTCTGTGGATAGAAATAGCAGCCCACTATGACCACTTGAGGAAGTTTCTTATTTTGCTAGGTGCCCTCTATGATAAGGCAACCCAGATGTTGCTGTGAAAGTTGTTAACCTTGAGAACAGCAGTGAAGGAGAGTTGAATTTGTGCAAGCCATATTGGCTTAGCAATAATGTATTTGGTTTTCCTTTATAACAGCAACATAGTAGCATTCTACACAAAGTAATCCAAGCCACTCCATTGAGGAGGGGAGGACCCCCCCCCCATGGTTTCTTAAAGTCTGCCACATTCATTATGGCAAGAGCTTTCATGGACTAGTGCATCAGATTCAGGATGTAGTTGGCCTTAGTTAGCAGATGTGTATCAATCTGCGATTTAAAAGTAATTTGTCCTGTAGCTGATGGGCCAGTCCCCGAAATCTAACACTATAATAAATATCCTAGTGTTTAAGGTGCCATAGGACTCGTTGGCTTCTAACATATACCCAATGTAAGAGTTTAATACCTGATTTTGGGAAACCCTGATTTGATAACTAATATTGCTTTTACTCACCTCTTTGGCATTTTTTTTTTTTTTTTTTTTTTTTGGTCTGTGAGCAATTTTATACATATTTACTCAGAAGTAGGTCCTATTATATTGAATTGGACTTACTGCTAGGTAAGTATGTATTGGGCTTGCAACATAAAGTATATGTTGCTGCAGTTCTTGCCTTCAGTCTCCTAATGAGCTCTGCAATCATGACCTAAACCAGTCCTGAAAATATGAGCACTAGCTTGTAAGTGTCAGTATTTTGACAGGAGTAGAAGGCAAAGGAGACAGCTTGTTTGCTTCTTTGGTGTATGGAGGGGGGCACACTTGCTTGCTGAGTATCTGAACAAAAAGTGCTGGTAGCAAATTGGTAGGATGATTGCATGTTATATGTAAATTTCTCTTTAGTTTTATCTCAGGATATTTGGCAAACATAATTTAAAAATACATGTCTGCTTAGATCAAGCAACACAATTGGAAGGGTAATATTTTGTACCTGTTTCTGTATGTTCTGCAGAACAAATTTGCAGATGACACCAAATTAGGAGGAATAGCTAATGCCCCGGAGGACAGGATGAAAATTCAAAATTACCTTAATATATTAAAAAGCTGGGCCAAAGCTAACAAAATGAATTTCAACACGGAGAAATGTAAGGTACTGCATTTAGGGCAAAAAAAATGAAATGCAAAGATACAAGATGGGAGACACCTAGCTTAATGAGACTATGTGTGAAAGGGATCTAGGAGTCCTAGTGGACCACAAGTTGAACATGAGTCAACAGTGTGATGCGGCAGCTAAAAAGGCCAATGCAATTTTAGGCTGCATCAATAGAAGTATAGTATTTAGATCAAGGGAAGTAATAGTGCCACTGTATTCTGCTTTGGTCAGGCCTCACCTGGAATATTGTGTCCAGTTCTGGGCACCACAATTCAAAAAGGATGTGGAGAAACTGGAGCGTGTCCAAAGGAGGGCAACTAAAATGGTGAAGGGTCTGGAAACCATGCCCTATGAGGAACAACTTAGGGGACTGGATATGTTTAGCCTGGAGAAGAGACTGTTGAGAGGGGATATGATAGCCCTCTTTAAATATTTGAAGGGATGTCATATTGAGGAGGGCGCTAGGACCCAGAACAACGGATGCAAGCTACAGGAAAAGAGATTCCACCTGAACATTAGGAAGAACTTCCTGACAGTCAGAGCTGTTCAACAGTGGAACAGACTCCCTCAGAGTGTGGTGGAGTCTCCTTCTTTGGAGGTCTTTAAACAGAGGCTGGATGGCCATCTGTCGGGGATACTTTGAATTTGAGTTCCTGCATGGCAGGGGGTTGGAATGGATGGCCCTTGTGGTCTCTCCCAACTCAGTGATTCTGTGATTCTATGGTTCTAAGCCATTATTCAGCCTGTGGCAGAACTGTTTGATGGTTTCCTTCATTGACCACAGTAATACATAACTCTTATGGCAGGGTTTGTAGTCTGATGATACATGTCACAACAACTTTGTTGAAGTTCAGCAAGTTAGGCCCTGGTCAGTATCAGAGTAGGGTATCACTTGGAGACCTTTGTAGGCATTATCCTGAGTTCCATGGAAGAAAGGAGTGGGTTTCACTGTTGTGATTAAGTATGTACAGTAACATCCAAAATCCACAAAACAGTGATACCTTTATTCAGATGATGAAAATACAGTCAGTCCTCTGTATCCATGGATTCTTTATCCATGAATTCAATCTTCCATGGCTTGAAAATAATCAGAAATAATATAAATTCCAAAAGCAAACCTTGATTTTTTAACCATTTTAAGTAAGGGACAGTATTTCACTGTGCCATTGAGATTAATGGGACTTGAGCATCCATGGATTTTGGTATCCAGGGCAGTGGTGGTTGGTTCCTGGAACGAAACCCCAGTGGATACCAAGGGCCCACTGTATACAAAATACATAATGCAAGCTTTCAAATCTCCACTGGCTTCTTCATCAGGCAAAGGTGTTAAAAAATCATAGGGAGAATTATAAAATGATGGTGTTAGTCACAGGCCTGCATTTTTTTCAAGATGTTGCTGTTGTTGTGTTCTGTGGGGGGATATCTATGCAAGCAGGTCCCTTCTCCTCCTGGCCATTTGGCACTGGGGAAAAATATTACAAAATCCAGGAGATAAAATTTGAATTCTATTAGCAATACAAAAAGGTTACTTCTTTAATATTAAAGATTTAAATATGCATACCTTCAACAAATCACTCTTTGACTTAGCCCCAGGCAGAACAATCCTAGTCACCTTGTATCGCCATAGGAAATATGAGAGCTGGAGGTTTGCTTCTTTTCCCTGCTGAGATGGGCAGGAATTCTGGGGGAGTGGGGCAACATCTCCCTTGGAGGTTACATTTATACTTGCAGAAAGCCCCATAGATTCACATCTGCTGCTAAGATCCCAAAACTGGGCATTCTGACAGCAGGTTTGGGATGGCTTCAGATCTGTTCCATATATAGCCCTTTGCCCCCCGCCCCCAAAAACAGTCCCTGTTAAAGGAGCCTGGCAGTGTGGCACTGCTGTGTTCTCTCTTCACATTCCATCTTTTGCAAGTTCAGTGTTTATTAACATATTCCAAATCTTTTGACAGTATTTGGAGCCTACATAACCCTGCATATCATTAATTTTTGGGTTTTCTCCTGCAGTTCCCTGGCCATTGGAACTACAACTGGATACCGACTTTTTTCCTTGAGTTCTGTGGAGCAATTGGATCAGGTCCATGAAAGCAGTAAGTCTGTTCTGTTTTGATACAGGAAATCATTGTCTGATGGCAGGCTTTATTCTGTATACACTGTACTTTAATCTGCCTCAAAGGAGCAATTCCATTTCATCTTTCCTGGTAGTAAGCAGATGGCATGTATTTGCTGCTGCAACTGCTTTACTTGAATTCATTGTTCTATATATGCTGTATTAAAGGGACAATTGCATACAGAGAAAATGTAAAACAAAACTGAAATTGTTTTGTTCTTGACTCTGAAGTATGCATTAGTGTTTTAGCAGTAGCCATTGTGGTGTAGTGGTTGGACTGTAACTCTGGAGATCAGAGTTTGAATCCCCACACGGCCATGGAAACCTACTAGGTGACCTTGGACGCTCTTTGAGCCTCATAAGGCAAACCTGCTCTGAACAAATGTTGCCAAGAAAACCCTGTGATAGGTTCACCTTAGCAACACCATAAGTCAGAAATTACTTTGAAGGCACACAAAAACAATGTTTGATGCCAATCAGCAATAAGCTGGGAGTAGATTAAATACAGAAATGTGTGATTTTCACTTATTTGTAAGGATCAAACAGAAACTTTCCAAATATTTCTGATCCATGAACAAATAGGCATGGTCACTACTAAGAAATCAGAGTTGTGGATTGCTGTGGATACTGGTCAGGAGATAGAAGAAAGGAAAGAATTAGGGAGATGGTTTAGATATTCCTAACACAGCCCAGTTACCCAAACTAAACCAAATTCACATATAATTGGTGAATTTGGATGTATCCCTGAATTTAGGGCCAGCAAAGTATGGCCGTCAATAGGTTGCTGTTTCCACAATTCACTTTTGGCTATGATGCTAAGGAATCTTGAGGATGCATTTCAACAACACCTGAAAGGTTTGTTTGACCACCCCTGGTCTAAATTATCCTCTCCTCCATATTTCCAATGTGAGTGTCAGGTTGGAAGCTTCCATTTTAGTCTAACTACAATTTAGTATGTTGTACAAAAGACAACACACTGATTAATTCAAGCTATGGTTAGTGAAAACAAGCCAGCTCCATAAATCATGATTTGAAGTCAGCTTGTTTATACCAAGAATACTTCATTTTAACTAGAGTTTGTGTGGGTTCCAATTACAGGATAGCAAGCTGTGATTAATAAGAAATTGGAAACAAAAAATTCTAGAAGCTTCATGAAGAGTGGAGGCAGGAGTTCTTGAGACTGCTAGGAGGCTAAGCTTGTTTTCTATAGCTTAGCATTGTGTCTGGCCTAACCCAAAGTGATTATACTTCTGAATCTTTCCCAGCCACATGAAAAATTTACTTTCATTAGTGATTTTCTTACACCACAATTTGTTTTTCATGATCAGATGTTCTTTGAATAAGGTGATATTTAAAAGTCCCAGAAGAGAATGCTGGAGTTAAAAGTACTGGGGTATTGTGGATTTCCCTATATAGATGATGGATCCTGCACCCCACCACTTCAAACATTGGTTCCTTGCAGAATGCGGGAAAGAGCAGATGCTCAGATACCAACTTTTCCATCTAAGCATATCCTTATTCTGTACTCACACAGTACTGTATACAGTAGCAATGAATTAATCTACTAAATAGAAATTCCATAACAATTATCTTAATGATCTGGATAACTTTACAACAGTTTGACTCCTGGTTTGCTCACATGACTTAATTGGCCTACTGAGCTCTCTCTAAGATTTGCTGAAATAGATTGTATTGAAATCATGGGGCTCCACTAATCCTCAGAGTACTGCCCTCTGCAAATCTGGATTGTATTAAGGTAATGATTCAGACATTCTTTGTGGTTTAGACGATACTGGTTTATTTTGTGCTGATACAAGTGTCACAGAGTAGGGCTGCAAATAGACTCTTCCTAAAGTGGAATGAGCAAAGTGCAGCCCATGGGCTGCTTGTGTGCTGCATATGACCCATAATGCCCGCCCCCCCCCCCATGAGGCCTCCCTGACACCCCATGAAAATTATCAGTTATGCCCCCTAAAGCTTGTGGTGGGCATACTTGGCTGTTCAAAAGCTATTTTGTCTCCCAGGGACTGTTTTGGGCTCAAAACAGCCTTAAAACCAGGAGGTTTGGGTGGAGCATGTGACAAACCACTCCTGCCACCTTGACTATTTCTCTCTTTTAGAATTTTATGTGACTGGCTTCATAGCCCTCGTCACCTACCGGTCCAATAACTATTAACACACTGGTAGCGTTCATTCAAAATTTTCACACCGAGGCCAAAATATGTTTTTATAAAATATAAGATGGTTTTATTGTGTTTCAAACATACAGGCAATGTTTCTTGGTTTTCAAACTTTTTAATAATATTACTTGGTTACAGTTTTAAGTGTAGTGTAGCTATTTCAAGTACAATCCTTCAGCTGTTTCTATGATTACAACCTAGCCACACAGACCCTCTCTGCATTAGAGCTCTGTTGAACCACGAAGAGTTCTTTTTTCTTCTTTTGACTCTTATCTTTGTTCCACTTAGGGGGGTTGCAGACTGCCAGAAATAGTGCAAATTGAGTCCACTTTTAGGGTTAGGGTTATGGTTAGGGTTAGGGAATCATGGGAACTGTATTTTATTGTGGCACCAGAGCTCTCTGACAGAGAAAGCTCAATGTCTCAGAAAAAAAACAATTCCCATGATTCCCTAGCACTAACCCTAACCCTAAAAGTGGACTCAATTTGCACTATTTCTGGCAGTCTGCAACCCCCCTTAGTTCCCTCAGGAACAATCCACAGCCTCTGGCTTAAGGTACTGCCTCACTGTACCCCTATCTAAGTCAGATCCAACTGACACTCTTGAAGGTTCCGAGTCTTCTCTTCCACAGTTCCTAACTGCCCAACTCCCTAACTGACTATATCCCTCACCGCCTGAGCTATTTATCTCGTTCCAGCTGCTCTCTCATTGGCTGATTCCAGCTGTCTCAGGATTGGTCAGCTGTCTTCTGGTCTTCACAGCTCCCTGCTGTCTCTCTGTTCATCACAGAGCATGTTTATGCCAATTTTTTTTCTAGCATAGAAGTATTGGAAGGTGTTTTTAAAAATGAGCAGAGTCCATTTTCCCTCCGGAGTCCCTCCAAGTCTAAGGAACCCATCTCTGAACTAAAGTGTCATTTCCTTGAAAGCCTGCAAAGAAGGAGATACCATTGTCTCTTTAGGAGGTTTCCTATAATGTAGAGCAGCATAGAGTGACACATCTTCCTTTACATTTACCCCACGTTTGCCATCCTGTAGTTCTTATCCTATCTTTAGTGGGCAAGCTGAATGCTCGGTCCGTCTGTCACTCTCACTACTTATGATCAAGCCAAAGCTAAGCACTTTATATGTCTTGTTGATCTAAGTGATAGAGAAAATACTGGCTGAAATGAAAGTGGTTTCAAAATGGTTAACCTGAGTGGGATTAGGTCTGTATCTCTGCATGCTTCAAACCATTAACATACCCTTCTCTAATCATTTCCCCCCCTTCCCAGGCTTAGTATTTCTATAAAGCCTTACTGGGTAGCAGTGGCGCAGTGTGATTGCTTCTGTGCTTATTGGAAATTATAGTTATTAACCACCTAATATGACATTGGTTTTGTATGCCACAGAACCAATTTTAAAGACCTCATACCCACAACTGCCAATGATGTTTTAGAACATCTTAAATGCTAAGTTATTAGAAATCTTTAAACTAGGATTATCTCTTCTAAAGAAAGGCCATGACTGGTTTTCCATTGCTGTGGTATGTCTATTAGTTGTACATTGTGGTGGTTGACAACAGTATTTCATTTTAAGGACATCTTAAGAAAAGCTTTACATTTGACTACCTTATCGTACAGTTTAGATATATCTTAGTCTACCAAGATCAGTTTAAAAATAAGTTGAACTATTTTCTTAAAGTAACATTCTGTGAGCTTAGTGCAACAACATAGTTCAGTACACACTGACTTGCTAGTCTTTGTTGTCCCACAAGTCCTTTATGCTGCTTAGCTTTCTACCATATTGCTGAAATTCAACCTCTCCCTTCAGTCTGGACATTATGCACTTTGTGTGCGATATATATTTCCTACTGTTTGCAAAGCTGCAGCTTGATTTATTAACATTTATTTATATGTAAGGCTTGCTGCTTTTGGAGGGCTTACTTAACCCCATTATGATGAATATGTAAAGTTGTATGCATAGGATTGTTCTGTGTGTGTTCGTAAGGATTATATTTGTGTGTAAAGCTAATCCATGGCTTAGTATTCTTGAAACAAGTCTTAGGCTTGTGTGCTCTCCTCTCTGCTTTGATCCAGCCTTGAAGAGAAGGTTGGAAAGTTACACTTCAGTTTAAATTAACAGCATTTTATGGTTAGCAGTAACAAGTCAGCTTCATAACATATATTCATAATAAATGTTATGAAGCCACAGTTAAGACTAACCATAGTTTTATGTATGCAAAGGGATCTTGTAGCACCTTTGAGACTAACTGAAAAAAAAGAAGCTGGTCGCATGAGCTTTTGTGCTTGCTTCCTCAGATGCATGGAGACTCAAGCCTACGAAAGCTCATGCTATCAGCTTCTGTTCTTCAGCTAGTCTCAAAGGTGCTACAAGATCCCTTTGCATACTGATTTTCCAGACTAACACGGCTAGGTGTTTGACTTCTACCACAGTTTTATGTGATCTGGCAACATGGCAAGTTTAAGTTAATTTTAAAAAATGGAGCAAAAGCCTTATCAAAACACAGGGAGGAAAACTACTGGAATCCAAGACCTACTTCAGCTCATTTCTGTAATGCTAAACTATGATTTAGTGTTATGTTTCAGCCAACTCAGGTTGATTTGCAGACATGTGCTATTAGTTTGAAATAATAATCTGAAGTTTAAAATGCTGCTTCATCTTGAACAAGGCACCTCTAAAATTGGTGTCCAGTGCCTGGTGCAAATGGTGTAGTTCACAGACCACTTGCACAAATGATCTCATTTAAGTGAAGAGCCTGGTGCTAATTTTAAACAAGATTTCAGAGCAGACTTAAAGGGCTCCTGAATATGGGGGTCATTTGTTTCTGCCTGTGACTGGGTTTATTTATTATATTTAGAGTACTTATACCCTACTCTTCAGCCACAAAGGCTCTCAAAGCTGATTACAGATTGTTACTTTGACAATCCCCTGCCCTCATGTTTACAACCTAAAAAGACATGACACAAAAGGGAAAGGGAATGGCAGTGGGGAAGGGGATCATGTCAAGCAGATACTGCTGGTTCTTTTCTCTCTCTAAGGCCAGGATAGTAGCAGTCAAGATGGAGAGAGGGCCTTTCAACTTCCTCTGGGGCTAGGCATGGCAGAGCTGTGCCATTCCTCCAAGGCCAGCATGGTAGCAGTTAAAATGGAGGGAGAGCCTTTAATGTTCCTTTGGGGCTTGGCATAGTGCCTGCCTCTCCTTCTCTCCCACCAAGGCCAGGATGGTAGAGGGAGGATTATCTGGCTTATAACATTGGTGGTCAATGCAAGCTGCTGGAAGGAGGCAATGTTACCAGATTGTATTAGACCATATTTGATCCTGTGTAGAAGACTGCAATCCAGATGTGGCTCCAGAAGCTACATAATACATTTCCATTTGCACCATCCCTATCTGAGGAAACTCCAGTTTGCTGGTATTGGTGGGTGGACACACTCCCATTGTTCCACATCTGAATGTGCAAGAGGCCTATTTGCATACTGAAATGTTCTGATGGTGTTCCCCAGCATATGTTTGTTGGGCTAGCTTGCTCTGTGTAGGATGATGTTTTGGGGCTGTGGTGGCTAAGTTACTCTGGAAACAGCTATAAGGAATGATAGCCTGGGTGCAAGCCAACTTTGGGATTAGGGCCAGCAGGAAGACATTGCCATCAAATACAATGCAATTTGACCAGGAAAATTCCCCTTTTCTCTAGTTCTCATTTATCCCATCTGTCAGGAAGTCCAGGTCATCCCTTCAGTGAAGGCTGTCAAGAAGACAAGTGGCAGCCGATGCACAGCTTGGCCCTTGTCTCTGGAAGCCTATTCCATTTCCTCCTCCTTAACAGAGGCCTCCGTCTCCAGGGGATTGTCTTATTTTATCAACTGACAGATGCTACTGGTGGCCTCCCTCCCTTTTTGAAGGGAAGGGGCAGTATTCCCCCGACTCATTCTCCTGACTGGGGATTGAAAGATCCAATAGAACTTGTTACACCTCTCCTTCCTGTTAGTAGCATAGCTGATCTCACAGGTTAACATTTGACAGACATTGCTTGCAGAAGCAGATGTAAATTCCCCCTGCAAACAAGCCATTAACCCCTGCCTGCTGTGGCCAAGTTTCCAGTTCTCTCTGTTGCTCACCTGAAGCTTTGCCAAGTGAGGCTGGTCTTCTGTAGAGGAGAGAAGCACAGTGTCATAGATGATTCAGCATTTTGGGTCAGCACAAATGTATATATGATCTACCATTGGAAGAATGATGCCATTTTCCTTCTCTTCCCTTCCCCTACTCCAGATGAAATCCCAGATGTTTACATTGTAGAACGCCTCTTCTCCAGCAGTCTGGTGGTTGTGGTGAGCCGCACAAAGCCCCGTCAGATGAATGTTTACCACTTCAAGAAAGGAACTGAGATTTGTAACTATAGTTACTCTAGCAATATCCTCGCCATCCGGCTCAATCGACAGGTGGGGTGGATTTCGTTTTTTTCTAGGTTTTGAAGATATGTAAACTGATTTCTTTTATGCTGATGGGACCTGTGTTTTGCTGCACACCCTTCAAAAGAAATAAGCCTTTTGCAGTGTGTTTTGAACTTCACTGACTTAGCAAAACTAGGACAAAGTAGTCTGTGGTAGGAGTGAGCAAAGAGCAGCCTATGTTCAGTAGTCTCTAATTTAGCCCCCATGTCTTCACATTTTTTAATCTATTTTTTTAGCTGAACAAAACCTTGACATGATCTAGGGCAGGGGTAGGCAACCCAAGGCCCGGGGGCCGGATGCGGCCCCCCGAGGCCTTTGGACCGGCCCCAGGCCGGTCCTGCTGCCGCCGCCGCCACCAACCGCCATGATGATATTGATTATTGTTGTTATTACTTGCTCTTGGGGTTTTCTTGGCAAAATCTCCACAGGGGTTTTGTCATGGCTTCTCTGGGGCAGAGAGTCTGCATACATATTTTTTAATTTTTTTAATTTTTTTTAATTTATTTATTTATTTATTTATTTTTTTGGTGCTTTGGCCCCCCAATTGTCTAAGGGACAGCAACCCAGCCCCCAGCTCAAAAAGGTTGCCTACCCCTGATCTAGGGGGATGTTCAGTTTCAGCTGGCTGAGTTGCTTTAGGTAAGAAGGTGAAAGGATGCTTTTTCTAAACCAGAAGGGACTTCTGGCCGTTTTCTGCTTGGGATAACATATGCCACTCCTGAACCTCAAATCCCAAGGACATGGGGGTCAGTCAAAATTGAAGGTGGGGACTAGAGGGAGTGTGGCTCATTCATATCTGATGGAGGGCATGTACAGCCCTTGAATGTGAGGTAGTTGCCCAGTCCTGCTTTATAGTGATGGAGGTCATTGTTGCTATTACCAACAACAGTGGCTCAGAATCAAAGATAAATGCCTAGATAAATGTCCATGGGACTGGGTAATGTTCCCCAAAAAGCAGCCTTCCAAGCTACTCCAGTTTGACACAGTGTATCCTTGTCCCTTGGCTGCCCATCTACCCCTCAGTATTGTATGAATCAATTGTTTATTTAGTTATATCTCACTTTCTATCTTAAGAATGTGACTCCATGTGTCTTACAGAGTTAAAAAGAAAAACAAATAAAACCGTATATAGCTAAAAACATACAAAATGTTAATATTAAAATAATATTGGCTCTCTACAGAATTAAAACCATAAAAATTATTTTCACAGCACTGAAGCAGCAAAGATGTTACACAAAACAGTCAGTTTCCAAATGCCTTCTGGAACAGAATAGTCTTCACCTGACAACAGTACAGCAAGACTGACTGTAATTTCTTCACATGACTTAGGAGCCAGGAAGGGCCTTTATAATCTTAAATTTTATGTCCAGTGAGGGTACTTTGAATGAAGCAATACCACCTTTAATCATTCATCACTCTTGTTCTTTCCTTCTTCTATACCCTCCCTTTACCTCTCCTTTATCTTTTCCTCACCTCACCTTTATCCTTCTTCCTTATATTCCTTCCTCTGTACTTTGTCTTCAATTCTTCTCTCCCTTAAAAACCAGTTTTAACATACACAGTTATAGGGTGAGTAGATTGCAGCAGAGATGAAGAGGCAAAGGCCAGATCCTCTCATCTTAGAAAGGAAATGGCTCTGAGCAGTAGATATGGGAAAAACAATAGAAGGGATAATTATACTCATGAAAGCTACTTATGCTTTAAAAATGTAAACTAACAGCATTTTTATAAGAAAATGGGTGCTTCTGAGGCACTATCTTAGGAAATTGTGAGAGCTATGCGTTTCATTTGCTGCGTTAGAGAAATAAAAATGGCCATAGGGTACTTCTTTAGCTATCAGCTTAACAAAACGGTTCTAAAACCCTTTTAAAAAAGTCATCTAAAACTTTATTAAATATGAGACACTAGAAAATGCCAATGACATGTTATTTGGAAGGTACCACTGAAATGACTCAGTGGAGGGTAAGGATAGGGTGACTTGGAGGTCTCATACACATGATCACCATGAGTCGGGGTCAGCTTGAAGGCAATTAACAACAAAACGGAGAGACACAGGTAAAGTAAGTATAGGACTATAGCTTTTATTGTATGATAGTCAGTGCAAAGGAGATAGGAATAAACTAAGAACCATGAATGCAACAGTGCAACAGCTACTGCACAAAGATAAGGAAAATCACGACAACGACAAATGTAGAGAAATAGAAGACAACAACAAAAAGAGAAGAATGAGAGACCAATTCCACAAGATTCGAGGAATCAAGGGAAAGTTTAAACCAAGGACCAGGATGCTCTACAACAATAAAAATAACATAATTCAAGACCAGGAAGGAATAAAAAAAAAGATGGATGAAATACACAGAAGAGTTATATAAAAGAGATGACAACATGAAGGACACATGGAACAAAGAGTCATATGAAGGTGAAGCCTAAATTCTAAAAAAAAAAACTGAAGTGGAAGGTGCAATAAAAGAAATGGCAAAAAAAAAACAAGACTCCAGGAACATATGATATTCCAATAGAACTGTTGCAATCCACATTGACAGAGTCAACTCTAATGCTAACCAACATATGTCAACAGATATGGAAAACAAAAAGATTACTGACAAATTGGAAGCGATCAATATACATCCCCATCCACAAAAAAGGAGACACAAGAGAGTACAGCAACTACAGAACCATAGCACTGATCTCCCATGCAAGCAAAATCATGCTGAAAATTCAGTAACATAGATTCCAACCATACATGGAGAGAGAAATCCCAGAGGTCCAAGCAGGGTTCAGAAAAGGAAGAGGCACCAGGAATCCAGCATGTCTCTTTTTTGGTATGCTTTATCCCATGTCACCTAAAGTTTTCCTGATCCAAAACATGAAGACTTCTTGAGAAATTCAGTGTTCCCCACCTGCATAGGAGCCTGAGGCTTCACAAAGAAAGAGACATACTGGATTCTAAGGAAACATCTTCTTGGGATTTCAAATGGACATTAAGTTTCCTTGGCTTACAAAATTTTCCAGCGACCGCATGGCCAAAGGGAAGGAGCCATCCTGCAGATAGCCCTCCCTAACATCTGAACTGAGATCAGAAACAGAAAATGCAGGCCCAAGACTAACAGCTTCAATTTTTTTTCTCCTGTTTGCCTGATGAAGAAGCCAGTGTGACTTTGAAAGCCTGCAACATGTAATTGTGCATATTTGGTTGACCCAATAAAGGTATCATTGTTTGGATGTTAATTGGATTTGCTTTATGGCCAACATGGCTAATCCTAGATGCTTTATAGCAGGGGTAGGCAACCTTTTGGAGACCTGGGCCGGTCCCCCGAAGTCCAGGTCTCCGCTGGTCCGAGGGGGGGGGAATGACGGTGCGCACCCTCCGCCACCGTGTGCGACCCTCCCCCCACGCGCCACTGCTGCCACCGCCGCCGCTGCCATGGCACACCCACCATTTTGATTTCCAAAATGGCGACCGTGACGCATTTGCGCATGCGCAGGAGTACTGCGCATGCGCAAACAAGTCGCGGCCGACATTTTGGAGAACAAAATGGTGGCTGCCACTCGTGCCCGCCATTTTGATTTCCAAAACGGCGGCTGCGACTCATTTGTGCATGCGCAGTACTGCTGCGCATGCGCAAACACGTTGCAACCGCCATTTTGGAAATCAAAATGGCATGCGCGGCTGCATGGACAGCAAGACGCACGGCGGCGGCGGCGGCAGGAGTGCCTGGACCGGTAACTCCTGCGGCCTGGGCCAGAATCAGCCTGGGAGCCATAGGTTGCCGGTCCCTGCTTTATAGGATTTGTTATCTTTGGAGCACACAAAATGAGAAGAGTACATAATAAGCTTTTGTAAATGTACAGATTGAGTGTTGTTTTTTCTCCAGCAGGTGGAGCTACAGTTAGTGATGGTGCTACAGTTGAAACATTTTTCCTGTTCTTGAAAACTTAAAAATCTGGTTCTTTAAACATTGAAAGTGTTTCTCTTCCATTGGGATCTGCTTTATTTTTATGGGTGCTTGGTTCAGTTTCCTACAAGGTATAATTGTGCCATAATCATCACTGTTATTTCTCAAGTACGTGTCATAACTATGTCAAGGTTGTGTTAACCTCCTCTTTTGAGTATGTTTCCCCCCCCCCCCCCCCTTTCTGTCATGGGCTTTCTTGACAAGATTTATTCAGAGGAGGTTTGCCTTTCTTCTGTGGGATTTTGTAGCTCAATGGGGATTCAAACCCTAGTCTCATGGATTCCTCTTCCAACACTTAGACTACTATAGCATGTTGACTCTTTTTTTTTTTTTTTGGTATTTTTTTTTAGCTTGTAGGATATAATTAAATGTAAAGTGTACAAAAGGTGATTAAGGCCTAGTTTTTCCCCTTACTAAGTTTTTACTTCCTCCCCCTTGATGAGTGGGTCTCATTTCAGGCAAGAATCATGTGTGGGCAGGTGAGGCATTGTATTTTGACTGTTCGGATACGTGTTGCTGTTTTTTTACTGAAAGGTTCAAAACCTTACTGTTAGGACTATAATTCCCAAAGTTCCCCAACTAGCACTCTCATGCTTGTTGGGGATTCTGGTAGATGTCATTTTTTCCAGGCTCTGGTTTTAATATGCAAAATATATGAAAGCAAAGTGGTAGAATGTAAGCTGGCGAATCGCCCCATTCCACTGTCTTTCCATAGTAAAGCAATAAGCTTATCTTGGCAAAATGTATTTTAAAAGGTGGCACAGTGTCTTTCTCTTTGATGTATGACACCTGAAATAGAGTTCCTCCCAGCAGAGAGCCTGTGAGTCTAGTCTGGGGCATCTCTCTGGTTGTGTAACTGGGAAGTGCTAATGGCTTCTTGGACTATCTGGAGCCTTTTCCTCTTTCCTAAACAAGTTTTGTGTCTGTTCGTTCTTGCAGAGGCTAATTGTTTGCCTGGAGGAATCTATTTATATTCATAACATTAAGGACATGAAGCTTCTGAAAACGATCCTGGACACCCCTCCAAACCCAACAGGTAAGAGACTAAGCATACCTCAGAGAAAGAAGATGAGATAAAGATCCTTAGCCTTGGGTACCTGGTCATTCACGAGAGAAGCCTTTACAAATAAATGAAAGTTTTTTCCAGTCCTGAGGTGTTCCCATGATGCTGTTTTGGGATGCGTTTATTCAGCAGAAAGCCACCTTCTCACCTTTTAGAATATCCATAGAAAAGTTCTTTGGCAGTTTTCTGTGTCTGTGGGTAGCTTTGTTACTAGCAAACTGAAAATCAGAGTAATTTGGGCAAGATGAATTTCAGTAAATAACTTTCTTTGGACTACGATTGTTGAAGCAGATATAAAATATAATGGCATTTTCCTGCAGTTGTCTTGACAGTATTTTTCCAAGTGAACATCCCCTTCTCCAGTCCTTTGAAGCAGCGTGTTGTCTTTGCTTCTTTCCCGGTTCTGGCATTATGTCACATGGCTGCAAATGGGTGCACAATTAGACTATAGCTCCAAGCTCCTTCTGACCTCAAGAAAAGGCAATGGAAACCTTGAGGGGATGTACTTGTCAGTCATAATCTTATCTGCTGTGAAGAATATGGCACCCACTCTTTCTCCCAGCCCTCTTCAACCTGGTCAGCAGTTCTCTGACCCATCCTGCTGTGAGTGAAACTGCTGATGTTTCTGTTCCTGTTCCTTTCTGACCACTTTTCTTCTTCACATCTAAGCCAGGTGAATCTAAGGGGCAAAACAGATGGGCAAAATAAGCAGGTTGAGGCTGGCTTCAAGGCGGGGCATTTAGATGACGCACACTTTGAAGCTGGCAAGAAAGTGTCCTCTAGCCATCTTATGGGGAGAAAAGCTGCTTCAAAAAGAAGCTGCTTTTTTCCGCTTCTTCTCAGAATGTGTGCCTCTTCTCATGTATGTATAAATGCACCAACACTCTAAAGGGGCGCTCTTTCCAAACCCCAACCCTAATTGTGCGTGTAAACACCTCGTCACAGGAGTGCATTTAAAAGGAACAGAGCTGCTATGCAAAAGTGTTGGGGGTGGCAATGCCCAAAAGAAAAACCATGGAACCTCTGATGGAGATGAGTACAACATACACAAAACAGACAGTCAAAGAGGGGGCATAGGGAAGCATGATTGTACCTTGCTGGCATCTGCCTGGGCACACCTCTGCTCCGATGGCCTGTCCCGGTGAAGTGCTGCACACGCGAATGTGTGCAGGTTCACAGGAATGTTCATGCAATGGGACGTCAGTCACCGGCAGTTTACTCCTGCGAAGGTGCGCTAGGATGGTGATGGGGACAGTAAAAAAAAAAAAAGTACCCAGTGGCGCGGCTTAAAGCTGTGCTGTGTAGTCATGACATGCGCACTCCAGCCTCTTTGGGAGCCAGCAGTGCGGTTGGTGGGGTTTCAACATGGCTTCGGAAAAGGCAGTTTCAAGCCACTTTTTCCTTCCCATCTGTTTCGTGCCTTAATTTCCTTTACCAAGCTAGGATAGCAAATTGTTTGCTACTTCTAAGGTGTTCAGCAGTAGCCCTGTTGCCCACATGATGGAGAGGAAAGTCAAAGGGATATTTCCTGACCAATGGCTCCTGGCGCTAGCAGTCAAAAATGTTGTTCATGTCTTCTGTCCTCCCTCATTAACCTGTTTTTTAAACAGAAGGTTAAACGACACATCAAGTTGTGAAAACCATGGGAGAATTGCAAATGAAATGCGATATTATTTGGACTATGTGAAATTCCCTGAATGAAGCAGGGTGGCAATAAATGTTTGGTCTGAAAGCATCTGTGGAGAACACTTTGTTACCATTGGGCATTTGCACTATTGCAAACCTTTCCATGAGGATTTAAATGAGACAGATCAGATGGGGGAAACTGCTACTGTTATTTCTATCTCAGCATCTCAACCCCCATTGTGTTCTTTGTGTACTTTCCAAAGTGATTTACCTTTCAATCCAAGCACAATATTGGGATGTTTTCCATAATTTAGTCTGAAAGGTTCTCTTTATGTTGTTCCTCTCTGACGTGTTGTTTGCAAAAGTACATTATTTTGTAAGTACATGGTTTTGTTGTTATAACGCTGTTGTTGATATGTGTGCCTTCAAGTCATTTCTGACTTCCAGTGATCCTGAGGTGAACCTTTCATGGGGTTTTCTGGGGCTTAGAGTGTGTGATTCACTCAAAGTCACCCGTGGCTGAGTGGGGAAATCAAACCCTGGTCTCCAGTGTCTAGTGCTCAAACCACTACACCACTCTGCCTCTATGTTATAACATATCATCTTGCATTACTTTCATATGCCACTGTGCTATTTTTAATAAGCACTAATTTTTTTAAAAAAAGTGAAAATCCAGGGTTGACACTACGGGTTGCCCTTCTTTTTGCAGTCCAAATGCCTTTTAAAAATGCAGGCATGTGCCCAGTCCACAAGTGTATAATACTCTATGTTCCTTTAACACCCCCACCCCCCCACACACTCCCATTGCATAAATGCTAAGAGGACTGTGTTGCCCTGTTTCAGTATGCTGGCTTTCACAGATTCGTGTTAGAATTCACTGAGAATCTGGAGGACCTGATAGGCTGGTTGTAAATGTGCAAAACAGAGGAGGAGGATGTCGGTTGTACATTGCCTCTAGAGAATGGCACTGTTTCTAACAAATAAAAAATAGTGTTTGCTTGCATCTTTAGCAGCCTAGGTTGTATTAAACACCGTTTGTTGTTCCCTGTAGATGGGTATTATTGCCGTTGGAGGCTTAAGACTATATTGAACTCTACTTTTGTGGATCTTGGCTGCCATCCTGAACTTCCCTAAAAGCAAATTCAGTGAACATTATTTTGAATAAATATGTTTGTAATTGGGCTCTGTCTAATCTGTTACCTTTGTGAAAAGATAGTACTTCTGCTTGGGGGTCTGGGAGAATATAATCTCTAATTCTACAGAATCCAAAATCCACACACAGTAATACCTGGGCCAACTTCAAAGCATAAAATACTTTATGCAAGCTTTCGAAGCTTCACTGGCTTCTTCATCAGGCAAAGATGTTAAAAATCATACAAGAGAAAAATAGTGATGATGTTAATGTCACAGTCCTATATACTGTCTGAGATGTTGTCAGTTAAGATAGCATTGAGGGTTTTCAATGCAGGCAGAGGACAATCCCTTTATTGGCTGTGTGAGTACTAGGGACAAAGAGCAATAAAAGATAGGTAATAAAATCTCAACTCCTGTTAGCAACAGAAAATTCTAGTTTGCTTTGGCCTGTAGCACAGCTTAATGTTGCAATCTGGAGGGCATATTAAGCTAATAAGGCCTGCCTAAAATGTTACTCAGGCATCACGGTTTGCTGCTGTGCTTTGGCTGATTTAAGAATAGGGTTGATGCAACATCCCATCTCTGTGGCCTTTCATGTGCCTGACATCTTGTCTATATGTAATAATACTGGCTCCGAGTCGGGAGTCCAGATGAAGTGTTGTTGGTAACTGCCCTTGAGTTGTCCGTGTGGATAAGACATCTCCAAGACTTTGCCCTCCATTGTTCTGCTTAGTTCCTGCAAATTGATGTCCATGCCCTCCCTGATTGAGTCTATCCATCTGGTGTTCTGTCTTCCTCTCTTTCTACTACCCTCTACTTTTCTTAGCATTGTTGTCTTTTCTAGTGATCTCCTCATAATGTGGCCAAAGTGCAGCAGCCTCGGTATGATCATCTTGGCTTCCAAAGAGATTTTAGGCTTCATCTGTTCAAGGACCCATTTGCTTGTCTTTTTGGCTCTCCACAGTGTCCTAAGCACTCTTCTCCAGCACCACATCTGAATTTATTTTCTTTCTGTTTGTTTTTGTTTTTTACTCTCCAGTTCTTGCATCCATACATGGTGATGGGGAATACAATGGCTTGGATTATTTCAACTTTGGCGCTTAGATGTATATCTTTACTCTTTAGGATCTTTTCTAGTTCTTTCATAGCTGCCATTCTCATTCCTAGTTGTCTTCTTATTTCTTGACTGCAGTCATCATTCTGATCAATGTTTGATCCTAGGTACTGGAACTCTTTAACTATTCCAATTTCCTCATTGTCTAGGCAGAATTTATATATTTCTTCTGTAGTCATTATTTTTGTTTTCTTTCTGTTCATCATTAAGCCTGCCTTTGCACTTTCATCACACTCAAATGAAGTAATGCAGCTTTGTTGGTTTTTGACCATATCTGGTGTCATGTTACAGTGAAGCAGATCTGTGTTAAGAGGCTAAGGAGCTGCTATATATTGGACTGCTGAGTGGGCCTTGGGATGGAAAAGCAAAACAGAGGTACTTAGTCAATTTGGATTGTTCAAAGAACATTAAGACAGGAAGTTAGATGGTTTCAAGTGAATACTGTAACTTTTTTCCATTAAATTAATAATAATAATAATAATAATAATAATATATAATAATAATAATAATAATAATATCCCACCCCTCTGCAGAGCAATTGGGGCAGCTTACAGCATTAAAATTACCATAAAATACAATCGTAATCATATCCCAAAGAACCCCAAAACCCATCCACCCTTAAAAAGATATTAAACAACATCACAATTTAATATGTTCTTAAAATAAAAGTTCACAAAAAAGACAATAACCCAGGCTGCAGCATAAAGTAGGGGAGGAGAAGGATAGACTGACTTAAGGCTGGGAAATCTAATCTGCCGGAAGAGATCCGTCTTAACAGTCTTCTTAAAGCTGTTCAAGATGGTAATATCTCATCCAGCAATTCAGGGCTAACAATAATCCACACTTGACATTCTGCACTCCTGTGAGGGTGAGGGGAAAGGTTCTTATGCTTATGCTTAAATATCTTATTTCTGAGAACCCTTGACTGTTTTTGACAATGCCAAAAGTTGTTCACGTTTTCTGAAAACAATTTTCAGCATAATGATGTTAAAACTCACAAGAAGAAAATCCAGCTACTCTAGTAGGAATAAATTAAATCATATCCTTCGTGCAGCATGTTGTTACTTCACTTGGGTGTCTGATTCTGCATTTGAGGATGCTGAGGCTTCAGGGGCAGATTCCTTGTTCATTCATGCGAGTGTAACCAGGGATTGCACTAGCACATCTTCTTTTTACGGCATTGCACAAGGAAGTATCTTGTATTTCTTTGCACAATGATATCTTCCCAGCTGTTCAGTGAAGGTTGGACAAGGCATAGCTCCTCCCTGTGGTCCAGATGACCACTAATTGACCATGGTGGGCACAAAGAAGGCTCCTGGTGCACTTGCCACTCTCTCACCACCTGGACCAGACTTTCTACTCAATACATAGGCTGCGCTTTCTGCTCCACAAGGGTCAAGAAAATCTCTACTTTAGACTGGAGTCCTGTCCCCCCTCATCTGGGAATACGTTCAATTGAATTCAGTGTAAATGCTTTGACATAGACTTCGGCAGGAGTTTGTTGTTTATTAAACACCATGTTTTCACTGTTCCTAGCACTACATGTATGAGTCTTTAAATACATAAACTGGGGTTTCTAAAGCTGGGTTGTAGAGTTCCAGAAATGGCCCATGTACATGCAAAAAAGAGTAGGCAAACAGTACCTAGGCACTGTATACATGTAGCCATTAGCCATGAATTGTGGCGCAGTGGTTAAATGCCTGTACTGCAGCCACTCACTCATAGACCACAAGGTTGCGAGTTCAATACCAGCCAGGGCTGAGGCTCGACTCAGGCCTGCATCCTTCCGAGGTCGCTAAAATGAGTACCCAGCTTGTTGGGGGGCAATCAGCTCACAGTTGTAAACCGCTTAGACATCCCATAGCGTGATATGAAGCGGTATATAAATAAGCTGCTTTGAATTGTGCTGCAAGTCTCTTTGTTTTTCCTACAAGTCTCTTAGACTGTTTGGCTGCTAAAGATTAACACACACAGCTTGGGAATCCTTACAGCATAGTTACTAGCTCCTCCCTTCATGCAATTTAGCTTTAGCAATAAGGAAATGTATGACTTCGTTTCATCATTTTGAATATCCTTAGTCAAAACAGTCATGAATATCCTCAGGAGAGGCCTCACCTAAGTTTTAACCTCAGCTGAATTAGACAGGAACAAACACATCTAATATCCTCTGTAATAATCTCTTGAGGGCTAGTGTAGTGTAGTTGTTTGGGTGTTGGACTATAACCCTGGGGATCAGGGTTAGATTCCCTGCTTGGCCACGGAAACCCACTGGGTGACCTTGGGTAAGTCACACATACTCAGGCCTAGAACACTACCTATACCTATAGAGTCACCTTAGGGTCACGATAAGTTGGAAATGACTTGAAGGCACACAACAACAAATAATCTATTTCAAAATATTCAGAAAGCCATAGAAGAGGGGAAATAACAACAGCCATATCCTTTCCCCCTGCCACTTTTACCTGTTTTTCCTTGATAGCATTGGTTTCAGCAACTGTTCCTTTGGGAACATTAGTACATTAGAACTCTGTAGAAATCACCATCAAAGTACACAGCACACATGTAAGAACTGGGTGTACCTAGTGTGTGTGTGTGTGGTGGGGTTTTTTTACAGAACACAGGAAACAGTGGCAAGTTGGGCCAGTGTAGCTATTGCCAGTAGACTTTTATTTTTTCTTATGCTTATATCATACCTTCCTCCAGCAACCTAAAGGCAAATTGCTTGGTTCCCCATGGGCCCCATTTTTATCCTTAAAACAATGTTGTAAAGTAGGTTAGGCTGGGAGACAATGACTGGTCCAAGGTCACCCAATAAACCTAAAGACTGAGTGGGGATTTGAAGCTGGATTGCTCTAGCTAAGGAGGGCGAGGTGAACATGTGAAATCAGGAAGGGTCCCCCTTTGGCAGGATAAGACTAGATTTGACGTGGTCCAGGGTGCAAATTGTTTTCCTCTATTGTCCTGCTAAGACAAGCAGCCAACCACAGTCGTCCTAGCAAGCAGGGCTTGCCTTGCCACTTGGTTAGGCAAAGTGAGCTATGTGAAGTGCTCATTGGCTAAGTTCACAAGCAGCAAACAAATGCTTAGTTGGTCCGTTAGGAAACCACTCTGTGACCTATTTCAAGCTCTTAACAGATGG
This sequence comes from Phrynosoma blainvillii, assembly GCA_026167975.1. Classification (NCBI taxonomy): domain Eukaryota; kingdom Metazoa; phylum Chordata; class Lepidosauria; order Squamata; family Phrynosomatidae; genus Phrynosoma; species Phrynosoma blainvillii. Next base: position 220,669,982 of record JANUYF010000002.1, on the reverse strand, counting down.
CCTCTTGCTATGGATTAAGCCTGGTTTAAAGCTCTGGATATGATTAAAATATATTTCTTAAATCCTCTACTACAGTTTCCAAAGGCATCAGTGTCCAGTGGCCGGGGCTTTGAACCGTCACTGAACTCCATTGTTGTTACAGAATGACTGACAGAGGTTAATGATGCTTTCTAAAAAGGCTTCAGCGTGCTCATGTCCTTTCTCATTTTTCTTCTTTACAGTAGTCTGTGGCCATTACCTGTGGGCTAATCCTAACCATGTTTATTTGGAACTAGAAAGCATTTGGTTTCATTTGGATTAACTCCCAAGTAAGCTTGTTTCAGGATTGAAGCCTGATCCATCACAAGTCTATTCATCAGTAAGTCTACTATGTTCAGTGGAACTCAGACTCCATGTGGCAGTGACAGATTTGTATGTTCAAATGTTAGCTGGCCCCAGTCACACCCAAAATGGAAGATGCAAGCCTGTAATTTAAAGCACCAGGGGGAAATGCAGGCAGAGGGTGCCTGAACTCTTCCTACCATCTGCCACTTTACTCTTGTAGCCTATCTGCTGAAGGTTTTCCCCACCCCATTGGGAGAGTGAAAGTGACCTTGTCTGGAAGGAAGGATTCCTGAAGGAAAGACAGGCAGGTGAAAGGTTCAATACCTCTTAGTTATGGGCCACTTTGGTGCTTGAATTCAAGCAATACTTTTCCTTAGATGCTTTCTTTAGCCTTACATTTCATGTGTTGCTTTAAATAGTAGCTGGGCTACATTGAAATGAGACTGTGACATTGGTGGAAGGTTTTTATAACATCCTTTACACCTGTGCTCCTGAGATAAATCTCCTGCTCTCTTACACAGGTTGCACTTGTAGGGAAGGGATTCATGTCAGAATGATGATGGAGGAGGTAAAGGATTAATAACCTTGGTCTGTGGCGTCTCATCTCAGGTTGATGTGTGTCTATAATCATCAGAAGATAGAACTGTTATTAGGGTGTAGTAGAGCACATGAGAGAGTGGTGTAGTGGTCTGAATGTTGGACTATGACTCTGGAGACCAAGGTTTGATCCCAGCTTGGCCATGAAACCCACTGGGTGGTCTTGGGCAAGTCACATGCTCTTAGCCTCAGAGAAAGAAAATAAATAAACCGCCTTCTCTGAATAAATGGCCAAGAAAACGCCCATGATAGAACCTAAGGCAAAGTACCTTAGGGTCACCATAAATCAGAAACAACTTGAAAGTACATAACATACATATACAGCGCAAATCTTGAACTTTTGACATGCCTTGTTTGTATGGACTGAATTGTGCAGTCCCAATGTTAGAACCTGCTCCTTAAGGCACAAGTGTACCTGGACCTGTGTGTCATGGTAACCATCATGAACCTTGCCAAAGAGGTATGGTGGAGGTTAGATGAGTGGCATGTGCATCTGCCACTATATATACCTAGATATTTCAAGTGTTGGCATATTTGTAGGGCTGATTCAGGAAGAAATGCACTGCGATGCAGCAGACAGACATTGAATCATAGATGATACTTTATACAAATGGTTGATCAATCTAGCTTAGCACCGTTTTGGCAGTGACTTTCCTGAGTTTCAAATGGGAGCCTTTCCCAGAGTTATTTAGAGATGCTAGGGATTAAACATAGGATCTTGTGTGTGCAAAACATTTCCTCTGCCACTAAGCTAGCCACCTTCCTTCTGCTGAAGAGCTCCAGTATGCTGTGGGGATAGTAAAATTATCCATCATCTTGTGTTTTCATAAAGCCAAATTCAGTTTCGGCATCTTTGTCTCTGTTTGTTACTTCCTGTGGGGCAATTTAAGTTTCCTAGGGGTTTAACCCTTTAAAGGAAACAAAAATATACAAATATGAAAGCTAAACCTGTTATAGTTTGTCTTTCATTAGCAAAATAGCAGAAGTGCGATTTTGCCTAACTGCTTTCCTAAAGAATGACGACTCAAAAAAACTCAAAAAAGATAACAAACATGTAGCTTGTAGTTTAAAAAACAATAATGGCTTTAAAATATATATTTACATAAAAACACAATCCTAATCTAAGTAAAGATTGTTATATATAGCAGGAAGATTGATCTATCTATCTATCTGTGACTAGCAAGCAGGCTAGAGACACATACCAACCGTAAGATCAACAGTTTCGAATCTTGAGATAAAGACAGTCTTAAAAAGAGAGAGACCTAAATAGAAACCCTGTCTATATAATGATAAGTTTCTTCCAGCACTTCCAAATAGGATTACTCTTCTTGAGTGTTTTACAGCATCTAGAGAGAAGTATTTAGAAGGTTCCAATTTTTTTAAGGTTGGAAAAGTCAAACTAATATGATATGTGTAAATCTGGAGAGGGTTCCAAGATTGTCGCTAAAAGTAGGTTGTGTGCTGATAATTGCAAAACTGAAAATACGTCCATTGACAGTAATGTTTGTTTGTTTGAGACTTGAGGCAGCTTGCAATAGGATTAAAAACAGGTACAGATAAACAAGGGTGATGTCAAAACACAATTGAATAAATTATAATATTGAAACACCATCAGATGAAAAGTACTATGAAAGCACCACAATTAAAAAAATTATAGCACCCATCCATTTAAAGCCCTATCTTAGTTGCTAGTCACCTGCCAAAAGCCTTTTAAAAGCTGATATTCTGTACATGTTTCCATACATAAAAATAGAAGTAAGGAACAGTCTGAGAGAAAAACAGTATAATATCCTTGCTCATTTACCTCCTTGGGTGTGTTGTGGGTATGTTGATGATCTTGAGATACATAGGTGTGACAGTACCATATGTGATTCTCCTTCATTGTTTTATTGTGTAAAACAAGAACATGAACCTTCTCATCCCTTAGGGGGAACAGTTGAGAATGTTACTTTTGTTCCACTGGCTATTTCAGTGTAATATGTATCTCCAAACTGCAGTGTGAATCTGAAAAATTCAAAATAAATTCAAGCCATTCAGATGTGCATCCCAGCTCAAGTGACAGAAGGATATTTGTGCATTTGTCAGAAAAATAGAGCCACCAAATGAGCTAGAAAGTGCAAATAGATCGCCAGCTGGCTGAGATAGGGAACATTTGACTAAGAACTGCTTGTACCACATTGACATGGTCAAGTTAACTCTTCTCTTGAAGATGCTGGTCTTTTGCACCCTGTTCTGTGTCCTTAGAACTTGTTTAGTGTGCCGAAACTCAGGGTTTATCTACACTACACTGTTATTTGATACCATGTTATCTGCCATGTTTCTGACCTACAGAATAATAGGATTTGTAATTTAATTGCGTTGCTTAGAGTTTTCTCCTTCAGGGAAGAAAGTGAAGAACTGTTTAAGTACTTTACCAAACTACAGATACCTACATTCATTATGAATGGGCCATGGCTCGTAAAGTGATATCAATTTATTATAACAGGAGAGAGCCTTCTGAGTGGTACTCTTGCTGTTTATAAGGCTTCATATTTCAAAATGTCCCGCTTATGCCCTTTCAGGCCTCTTCAGAACAAGGCAGGAAATGCAGAAGTGTTCTGTGAAAATTTGGAAGTAAACCAGAGGTAGGAAATTTGCTCCTCCAGATGTTGGATGACAGCTCCCATCGGTCTGTGGTAGTGGATGATGGAGGGTGTGGTCCCACATTTGGAAGGGTATAGATTGCCAATCCCTTTGTTAGACCAACTGTTATGACTGGTGCATGCTGATATTTTCCAATCCCAACAAAGTGGCCACAATCTGCTGATAGTCCCAAAATATTGGGGTTGGCCCAGTATCAAGTGGCATTGCTCTAATACAACGAGAACGCTCTGTATTAGTTCAAGCACATCAGTGCTCGTCACCTGTGGCAGGACTACTGTGACATTTACAAGCTTCAGTTGGTTGGCATTTGTATATTTGCTAATAGACTGGAACTGTGCCCCAGGGATGCTGACACGCAGTTTTCTTCTGACTGGAGAAATCATTTTGTGTTGGATTAAACAATACTGAATGCATCCAGCCTAGACGTTAAATATATTAGTCTTATTTTTTTTTCTCGTTTTGTCTGTCCCAGGGAATGGGGAGCAAGTGGCTCTCTGGGTATTGCTGGACTGCCACATCCATCATCCTTTATTGTTAGCCATACTTGGGTAAGGCTGATAGGAGCTGCAGTCCAATAATGTCAGACGATTCTAATATTAACTCTTCATCTCCTGCATGCAAATTCCACATGCTGTCTTCGGATATTCCACAAACCAAGTCAGGAGTATTTTGTTTGGGCCTCTTTGGAAATGAGCTGATATGATGTCATATGAATCCTAAATCAGGCCACCATTCAGCTTTGAGGGATCTCTATTTGCAGAGCAGTGCAGCGGTCCTGCGCTTGAGACCTTCACAAAGTCAGATGTGTACAGCTGAATTCTTTCCCAGGCCCTTCACAGTTTGTTTCCTTGCTCGACTCTCCCGGGCAAAGCTGACTCGCAGTGCCATTGACTTCATTTGTTTAGCTTCAGCATTCCCACGATGCTAAGTCATATCCAATTGGATACAGGAAACAGGCTTTGCTAAATGTTCCTTCAGGGCTTCATGGAGATGGTTAGCCCAAGGTCTTTCTTCTTCTACATGACATCTCCTGGCTTTTCCATTGTGGTCACCTGGCTTGCATGCTACACAGACCAGTGCCTGTGTAATACAACATAGGCAGTTGTATCATCTTGCCCTCTTATCATGCTTTCCAGAGTGTGCATATCTGTAGACTTTAGTGATGCTAGTATGTAGTATGTTCAGTTCAATACTAGGAAAAGGAAAGGGGGACAGAGGGAGGAACCTAGCAGCATGTACAAGACTGATTTATTTTAACATGAAATTTTGTGGTTTGCAGTCCACTTCAAATGCATGTGAGGAAGTTGATTGATAGGTATGACAGCTCATCGTAAAATAAACCAATTAGTCTGAAAAGTGCTGATAGACTCCTTCTCCCCCTTGCTCCTTTTAAAAGACACCAGGGTGGCTATCTCCTTGAAAAGTACTTCAGTGTTACAGTGCTTCTCTCTAACTGATGTATCTGTTGATGCACATATGATATTTAACCTGCTGCAGGAATAAAGCTATGGTAGCTTAGACCAAATGACTGGTTCAGGGTCACTAGGGAGCTTCAGGTATGGATAGGGATTTGAACCTGAATGTCTTAGACATTGTTCAGTACTCTCACCACTGCACCATCCTTCCTCAGCCTGGTGGAATGCTTTGGAAAGTAATTCCCATCAGCTCCAGCCAACATAACCAGTAGTCAAGGATGAGGAGAGATGTAGATCTGAAAATTTGGAGAGCACCAGGTTGGGAAAGGCTGCCCTATACCACACTGATACCTTTTAAAAATGGTATCATAACTTGTGCTTGAATGATAGACAGATCCCAGCTGTACTTCTTACTTTTACTCACAATATTTTGAAATTTAAGGAGGCCTGGGTCAGAACATGATGTTTCCAGATGCTATGAGCAGAGTTTCTTTCCATTTTTGTCTGACAGACAGAGGCTTAGGATCTTTCATAGCTACCAGGCCAGCAAGAGTGACAGGTCTTTGTGGCAGGTTTGTACCCTAAGTGGAATATAGACATTTTTGTTAGCCTTATATCTATCACAAAGCCTCTGCCAGGGAACAATGGTTAACAACCAGGAATAGCATTATATGTCAGGGATGTTTACACCTGTGAAGGGGTCCAGGACTTAAATCCTGGAAATCAGGTGGAGAGCATCTGGATAAAAATGAAAGGGGAAGGAAACAATAGGGATGTTATAGTAGGAGTCTACTACAGACCCGCAAGTCAGACTGAGCAATTGGATGATGCCTTTCTAGAACAGATGACCACACACTCAGAAAGGAGAAATCTAGTAGTGATGGATGACTTCAACTATCCTGATATTTGCTGGAAGTCAAACTCAGCCAATACTCCAAGGTCTAGCAAATTCCTCACTTGCCTCGAAGACAGTTTCTTTGTCCAAAAGGTGGAAGAGGCAACAAGGGGATCAGCTATTTTAGATCTGATCCTAACCAACAGGGATGACCTGGTCAGTGGGGTGCAAGTGGTGGGATCCTTAGGTGGGAGTGATCATGTTCTCCTGGAGTTTCTTATACAGTGGAAAAGAGAAGCTAGGCATAGTCAAACACTCATTCTAGACTTCAGGAGAGCTGATTTCAACAAACTTAGGAAACACTGGGAGTGATCCTGTGGTCAGGAATATTAAAGGAGAAGGGAGTTCAGGATGGATGGGAGTTTCTCAAAAGGGAGATTCTGAAGGTACAATCTCAAACTGTCCCAATGAGAAGGGAAAATGGAAGGTGTCTCAAGAAACTGGGTTGGATGACAAAAGAACTTTAAACTGAACTAAGTTTTAAACGGGAGATGTATAAGAAATGGAAAAGGGGTGAAATCGCTAAAGAGGAATTCAAACAAATAGCTAGCACATGTAGGGCTAAAGTCAGGAAAGCCAAAGCACAGAATGAGCTCAGGCTTGCTAGAGCGGTTAAGCACAATAAAAAGGGCTTTTTTGGGTATGTCCGTAGCAAAAGAAAGAAGAAAGAAATGGTAGTGCCACTGCGCAGAGAAGATGGAGAAATTCTAACAGGGGACAGAGAAAAGGCAGAACTACTCAACACCTTCTTTGCTTCAGTCTTCTCACAAAAGGAAAAGGGTGTTCAACCTGAGGAAAATGGAGCAGAGGACACAATAGGGGAAATGCAGGTAGTACAGGAATACCTGGTTAACCTAAATGAATTTAAGTCTCCAGGACCAGATGAACTACATCCAAGGATATTAAAAGAACTGACAAATTTAATCTCAGAGCCACTGGCAATAATCTTTGAGAACTCCTGGAGAACAGGAGAAGACCCAGCAGACTGGAGGAGGGCAAACATTGTCCCATCTTCAAAAAGGGGGAAAAAGAGGATCCCAACAACTGTCGCCCAGTTAGTCTGACATCAATACCGGGAAGGATTCTAGAACAGTTCATTAAACAGAGAGTCTGTGAACATTTAGAAGGGAATGCCATAATCACTAAAAGTCAACATAGGTTTCTCAAAAACAAGTCCTGCCAGACTAATCTGATCTCTTTTTTAGATAAAATTACCAGCTTGCTAGATGAAGGGAATGTGGTAGACATAGCATATCTTAATTTCAGTAAGGCTTTTGACACGCCCCCCCCCCACGATATTCTTGCAAACAAGATAGTAAAATGTGGGCTAGACAATACAACTGTTAGGTGGATTAGTAACTGGTTGACTGAGCGAATCCAAAGGGTGCTCAGCAATGGCTCCTCTTCATCCTGGAGAGAAGTGACCAGTGGGGTGCCACAGGATCCTTTTCTGGGCCCAGTGCCATTCAACATCTTTATCAGTGACTTGGAGGAAAGAACAGAGGGCATGCTTCTCAAATTTGCAGATGACACCAAATTAGGAGGAATAGCTAATACCCCAGAGGACAGGATGAAAATTCAAAATGGCCTTAATAGATTAGAAAGCTGGGCCAAAGCTAACAAAATGAATTTCAACACGGAGAAATGTAAGGTACTGCACTTAGGGCAAAAAAATGAAATGCATAGATATAAGATGGGGGACACCTGGCTTAATGAAACTACGTGTGAAAGGGATCTAGGAGTCCTAGTGGATCACAAGTTGAACATGAGTCAACAGTGTGATGCTAAAAAGGCCAATGCAATTTTAGGCTGCATTAATAGAAGTATAGTATCTAGATCAATGGAAGTAATAGTGCCACTGTATTCTGCTTTGGTCAGGCCCCACCTGGAATACTGTCTCTAGTTCTGGGCACCACAATTCAAAAAGGATGTTGAAAAACTGGAGTGTGTCCAAAGGAGGGTGACTAAAATGGTGAAAGGTCTGGAAACCATGCCTTATGAGGAAAGACTTAGGGAACTGGGTATGTTTAGCCTAGAGGAGAGATGGTTAAGAGGGGACATGATAGTCCTCTTTAAATATTTGAAGGGATGTCATATTGAGAAGGGAGCTAGCTTGTTTTCTGCTGCCCCAGAGAATAGGACTCAGAACAACAGATGCAAGCTACAGGAAAAGAGATTCCACCTCAACATTAGGGGGAACCTCCTGACAGTGAGAGCTGTTCAACAGTGGAAGACACTCCCTCGGAGGTTGGTGGAATCTCCTTCTTTGGAGGTCTTTAAACAGAGGCTGGATGGCCATCTGTTGGGGATACTTTGATTTTGAGTTCCTGCATGGCAGAGGGTTGGACTGGATGGCCCTTGTGGTCTCTTCCAACTCTATGATTCTATGATATGTGAAGTGGTAAGCGTACATATGGGTTTCTCGTACTAGCTAGATTCCTCGGCTTATGCCATTGATTCCAACTGGGCTGAAAGTTCAAAACCAGTCATGTTAAGAATGGTCACTTTTTCCTGATTTTTTTGAAATCCTTGTTTTTTACAACTCATCTCTGTAAGAGAAGATAGAGTGGCTGGCAGTGATACACCATTAAGAGATGCTGCTAGAGCTCCAGTGGTGATGCTGGAAGATAGCAGGACTGAGCAAATGTTTCACTGTTCTTGAGATCTAGCTAAAGAAGCATATTTTGGCACCATTTTCCTGAGATATACACCTGGCCTTTTTCTGTGCAAGAGTTGTGTGTACCACCTTGTTTGAGGTCCCTGTGGCCTTTTAACTCACTAGAGTGCCAGCAAAAGAGGATCTTGGCATTTCTTACACACCCCCACTTGCCTGTTTAGCTACCCTGCATTTCAATAGTGGCTGTAACTAAACATTGATTTGAGCCCTAGATAGTTCTGTACTTAGGAGGTCCCTCCACTTTGGTGGTTTCCCATTCTCTGGTTAGTTTTCTGCTGCTTGTACAACATCTTCTCCAACCCCATTTTTCAACACTGACAACCTAAGAGACTCCACTGATTTTACTGTAATGAAATATATCAAAACAGCTTATGCCAAATTTAATGAAATAGACCATTTCCCCCATGTAACAGAGTATGAAGAATTAAGTCTAAGCATGTCCTGTCACTGCATGCAACCACAGTCAGCCCTCTGTATCCATGGATTCTTTATCCATGTCTTGAAAATATTCTCTCTCTCGGGCACAAAATAGATGGGCAAAAAAAGGCGCCTTCCACATGGTTTTGGGTGTGTGGCGATTAGATGACACACTCCCCAACCATACTGAAGATGTACCAGGGCTGACTAAGGCAGTCCAAAAAGGAGCGGATATTTCCCACCTCATTCCATGGTCCTTTTGGGACTGCAGCAGCAGATGCTATTTGGGCCACAGTGTGTAGGTACTGTGGTCCCGGGGTGGGATTGGCTTCTGGCCATACCTTCCTGCCCATCTGTTTCACCCCTATCTATATATATAAATTCCAAGAGCAAACCTTGATTTTGCCAGTTTATAGAAGGGACACCATTTTACTACACCATTGTATTTAATCATCTATGGCAGGGGTTGGCAACCTATGGCCTGTGGGCCGGGTGCGGCCCGCAGAGGCCTTGGGACTGGCCGCCGCCGCCTTGTGCATGCCATTTTGGAAGCCAAAATGGCGCATGCGCTTGCGTGTGCATGCACACAGCGGCGGGCGCTATTTTGAAAGGCCCCACGGCGGCTGTACAGGGCCGTTGGGCCTTCCAAAATGGCGCCTGCATCGCATGTGCATGCGCACAATGGTGTTATTGTGCGTGCACATGCACACGCCCAGCCCCCCGCGCCATTCCCCCCCCCCCCGGCCCCCCTGCAACAAAGGTTGCCAACCCCTGATCCATGGATTTGGGTATCCATGGGGGATTCTGGAACCAAACCCCAGCAGATACTGAGGGCCCACTGTATCTCTTCTTGGCCTGTTGTCCGAATTCATAAGTAATATCAATATTTCTCACATTTTTAGGAATTCTCTACCATAGTGCAGTTCCTAAATGTGTATTTGTAGTGTTATCCCATAAGCCTGCATTTATTCACAGATTCACTTTGGAGATAATGATTTATTCAGTGTATTTAGACGAAGTGCATAAAAGTTGAGGGATTCATCCTTTGAGTGAAGTAATGTAGAATTAAAATAATATATACAGTTGCCCCTGCTTTTTCATGGGGGATCCATTCCGGACCCCCCACGAAAAAGGAAGAACGCAAATAATCAACCCCTTGAATAGCTTGAATAGAGGTGTGTGGCCACAGGGCAAGCAGAGGCGCACTATGGGCACGCATCCCATTTTGTGCCCCTCTGTTCTCGTCCCTCGCAAATAAGCGAGGGTCACAGACTTCAAGTGCGGAAAAACAGAGAAACAACTTTCCTTCTAAATTATACCTTTGTGGTAAAGGTTAGCATTTATTTTATTTTTCCTCTCATATAAGCTAGCCTTTAAAATTTATATAATTTATATAATTTAAAAATTTAATATAATTTATATAATTTAAATTGTTTTTAGGTATTATGTTTTAATGTTGTCATTAGTTTAATTCTGTTTTAAGGGGTGGAAGGGTTTGTGGATTTTGGATTGTATTTTAACATTGTATGGAGTTTTAATGCTGTGAGCTGCTTCGATTGTTTGACAGAGAGGCGGGATACAAATACAATTTATTATTATTATTATTATTATTATTATTATTATTATTAACATGTGCTCTTTTGCAGCCACACATTGCAACAGTGCACTTGTGCTTTATGGACAGACATATATTGATGGTCATTTTACATTCCGGTCTTGTTACTTCCTTCAAAGGTTGCTTTGTTTGCAAACCAGAGCTTTCAAGTGTCTACTTGTCTCTCAGGTCTCTTATCAAAGAATGGTTTCGTACTGAGTTATAGTACATATATGGTGGTTAGAATTGCTACCTCAAACTCATGACCTTTTCTTTAATTGTCAAGGGACTGCCAGCCCTTCTAGGCTACCTATCTCTGATTCAGTAAGTGCTGTAACATCACTCTGTCATCTGACTTTCAAGATGCTGTCCTGCATTTTGCCTGTACCCCACTCTGCAGGTGGGGGCTCATGGATTAAATACACCCTGCAAAAACAGATTTATATATACAACTGGTCCCAAATCTCTCCTTTTCCATCTAAAGGGAAAATATTTCTTTGGTAGAATTTTCACTCATGTGTCCCCAAACCTGAAGTGGTATATGCAGTCCAGGCCAGGGTTCATCAGCTGGCTGAGAACTAGCCTTTTGCCTCTCTGAGCTTTGCCCTTTTGGAAAACAAGGACACCAAGACTTCCAAAAGGAGGAAGTGACCTGTGCCAGATATGGCAGAGACAAAGATGGCCCAAGAGTTTGGCTGAGGGAGCGTGTCTGTCATCCTGATCCAAACTCTTTTTTACTTTGCAGCAGAAGAAATGCCATTCTCATTTTATGTTGCCTGTGCATGGAATGCCAGGTCCTGTGCACTATATTTCAGAGGAAGGAACTGGCAAAACCACCTCTAATTCTTGCCTAGGAAACCCTATGAAATTCATAGGGTTGCCATAAGTTGCCAGACAACTTGAAGGCACATACCCACAGCCACATGCTTGGTTGTGTCCCTTCTCTTAATTTGCAGTTTCACATATGGGTCCCCCACTCCACTCTACCTGAGATCTGCTCAGCATGTTTGATAGAGCAAATTGATCTGTTCATTCAGCCAACATGTTAATGAGGCAAGTTGCATCAGATGGGGAAGGCATGAGAGTTATTCCAGGTCAGTGGGCTCAGTCTGGGGCTTGGGTTGAATGCCATGTGTTTCCCAGGAAAGATAAACCATGGGGAGCCTTTGACAAGGGGCTTACATATTTCTGGTGTCAGTGCACTTTGAGTTGAAACAGTTTATTTATTTAGGTGTGGTTTTTTTTCCTGAAAAATGATATACCAGGGGACTTGAAAGGCTAGAGTCAGCCTCAGCAATTCAAAGAAAATACAAAGAGAAAGAGATTCTAGAAAGTTATTGAGAGGAAACAACAGGTTCTACCTCTTCTTCCTAATCCATTTATATCTCCCTTTATCACATACTGAGGACAACTTTCAAAACATTAAAACTTTTCAGACCGGTGGTTAGAGCTCTCTAGAAAAGCACTTGCTTTGTGACTTCTGACTGTGATAGGGACAGCATTGTAAAGCCCGTACAGAACTCTCCATAAAGAGGGATAATGTAGTGCTAGTAATGTTGGCCTCATTGTGTGTTTGGTAGTTCCACATAGCTATCTCCTCATGTTGTTACAGCTCCCATCCACCAGGCTTTAAAGCAGTTGCCCTATGGTTCTTGGATCTGCCATGATCCTGAGCAACACACAAATCTGTTCCCAGCTTAGTGACAAAAAGCACTCTCTATCTCATGTCCAGATGAAATCGCCAGTTCTTAAAACTATTTTTGCTAACCATCCTAAAGAATTCAGGAGGCACCTCTCTGGTGAGCTGTAGAATTAACTGTTTTCTTTTAAAGTATATAATTAAAAATCATATATGTGAAAGGGGAGGATAGAATGGGACCATTTATAATCAAGGTCTTTGTGTGCCATTTGATAATTTTAAAATGTAGAGTTAGCTGTGTTGAAAAATGAAATTTGAAATCCAGAATACACATTGGGGTGATACCAGAAAGTGCAAAAATCTGGATGGAACTATACCATCACTTACCTGTAGGTGTCGCCAGAGTCAGAGGTATTTTTTGTTATTGATCTGTTTCAAACTATGGCTGTAAGTGCCCAGCTGGTGTGGGCTGAGTTCTCTCAATAGAAGCCATGCTGAAGCCACAGCCTTAAGTACCCTGTTTATACTGGAAGGAAAGCTTCTGCTTGACAGTGACTTCCTTGTTCCTTCATAGGTTTGTGTGCACTTTCTATCAACCATTCCAATTCCTACTTGGCATACCCTGGTAGTGTGACTGTTGGCGAGATTGTGTTGTATGACGGAAACAACTTGGTAAGTACAAAAGTATCTCAAAATGAATTCCTAGGGCACAGACCATGGGACTCTCAAGTTTACTCGAACAATTGTTTCACTTTAAGAAGTCCATAATTTGGTTTTAACTTCAGTTACAAGAATATTGGAAGCTGCCTTTTTCCAAGTCAGACTGTTGTATATCTAGTATTGGTTATACCAAAGATGGATGAAGTCTGGTCTTGCAGCTGCATGTGGCCCTCAACCTCTCCCGAGTCTCTAGACTGCCCCTTTTCTGGCCACAAAAAGGAAGCCTCCAGGAATATCAGGTAACCTTTCAAACAGATTTCACACACACACACCATTTAACATTAAACACACACACACACGCTTTTGAAAATTACAAGTGGACCTCTGGCCACATCCAAATTTTGGATGGGAGACAATTGAGGAGGCCTGCACAGTGCCTTGGGAGCAGAAAATTAGTCCCTGGGTCTACTGCCCACACATGTTTTAAAATAAATAAATATTATAATAAAATATAATAATGTTTTGCACTGACTGGCAGTGGTTTAAAGTGGGAGTTTTATCTCAACCCTTTGTGGAAATATTGAGGATTGGAATTGCTTTCTCTCTCTTTCACAAAAAGACCATGTTGGATGGGAGTAGGTGCAAGAACTCTTCCCAAAGGGGAATATTGCAAATTGGCTTCTAATATTTTTAAACGTGAATGCAGGTAGAGCATGGTTCATACAGTAACAACGTTTCCCAAGCTGCCTTGAGAGTAAAACTGATGAGAACTTGGGCTACTTAGGGCTGCTCTGAATATTTTTGTTCTGAGATTTGAGGGATGGGATGGGGGAACTGAGGTTTCTTGGAAACTTCCCAGATGTGACCACTTTTGATCTGTGTGCTGCCATTCTTTTTCCATTAACACACACACACACACTTCAAATTACTGGTTGTTTTTTTTCTGGGAATAAAACATTGTTGATCTCAGCTAACTGGAGATCATGTGGTGAAGACCATGACGTCACAGTGTTACATAGGCAAGTAGTTATGTGATTATATCTTTGTCAACAAAAAAAAACAACTGTGCATGAAAACAGTGTATTCTTGTATTGGTGAAGTACTCTCGAGTTCCTTTGAAACAGTCATTTAAAAAAAGACAAGAGAAGGGAGGAAGCCTTCTAATGCTGCCAAAAAATGTTTGTGAAACAGTACACAGTATTGTTTCACTTCAGCCCTTTCTCTGGTGGACATGATCCATTTTGTAGAGATAAAAAATGGATAATGTTATCCTCTATATAAAGGGCATGTGAATTCTAGAGAGACAAACACCCTTCTTAACAAACACATGCATCAAAAGAATCTATTTCCTTTAGTTTAGCCTGGAATAAGTACAAAAAAACCCACCTATATTGGGCAGTGTTCTGGTACAGGAAAACAGATTGAATAAAAGTGCTCTATTACAGACATGTATGCCTCAACTTCTCTGTCCACTATTGTGTATATTCAGTGTCTTTACCTGTAGAAGCCTAAGTTTCACCACAGCAAATGAAGGAATTTTAAAGTGGGAGCATTGAGCTTGTGGGGAGAATCTGGAGAGTTTTTTGCACTTAAGGATAAGTAGAAGGTTCCTGAATTTGCTTAGAAAACACATTATTTTTACACATTTTGAAGGCTGTGGTTTACGCATCATCTTTTCCTCACATGAATTGCAATGTTCTTTGCCTTCTATTTTAACATGTTTTATATTTTTCTGTCACTAACAGAGAGATGTCTGCTCCATCTCTGCTCATGATGGGCCTCTTGCTGCCTTGGCCTTCAACTCCACAGGGTCAAAGCTAGCAAGTGCTTCAGAAAAGGTGAGCAAGCAAAATGGCTGTTTTCTCAGAGAGCAGCTTGACTTTTCCAAGAGGAGTAGTACTTTGGAAGACTAGCATTTTAATTACACTTTAAATACCACTGGTAAATTACTATTTTTTTCTACAGCAAAGTATTTCTAGTTTTATTTGATTTGTTCCATACTGTGCAATCTTGCTTTGCCCTCAAACACTATAAAATCAACAACAATAGTAATTGAGCTGTAGCTTTAAGTATTTTATCTGAATATGGTTAGCATGGACTCCTCCACCCTTCCAGGATCCTCTTAATTACATTAAGCCTATAAGATATAAGGCAAAAGGTTTGTTTTTGACATAACAAACCCTTTTGATGTCTTATATATATATATATATATATATATATATATATATATATATGAAAAAGTGTAGAAATGACTTAGCTCTCTACCTATCTTTCTGTCTATTACCCAATAAACCCATTTGAAATGGAGGAGCTGAAGGAGTGAAAAGCTTGTTTTTATGTTAGCTGTAACCATCTCACTCTGAAAGGAGTAACTGTCTCACATCTACTTACATGTAGAACAGGAAGTGGCCAGAAGTAATGTTTCTAGAAATAAGCTTCACAGCTGTATTTGTAAACATGCATGCTTGGAAGTAGGTTTCACTGAAATTATCAACGTTTACTTTCAAATAAACATCTCATTATTGAGCTGCAGGGCTGTAAATCTGGGGAAACTTGTAGCTTCAAGCATAGGTTTTAATCAGTAAGATTTTTCTTATAAATCTTTCTGAGTTTAATGGAGTTGCTTTCTAATAACTGCACTTGGAATTTTTATTTGTTGAAAATAAGTAATATTGCCCAATATCTTATGTTCAAGAGACAGGGTGTAACTTTATGCTCACAGTTACACCATAGTTACACAGTGCTACCTTGTTAGTGAATTGTGATGTTGCATCACTGCACAGTTATGTACAATGTACAGGTGCATCAGTGTGCAATGCATACACATGTACAGTGACACCACATGAGTTACTCAGTTTTTGTTACCTTAAACTGAATAGCAAGGTTCCACATCAGGCAAAATGTCAATTCTCTTCCAGATCAGAATTATTCATGTGTAAGACACCAACAGGAGTCCAGTTATTAAAAACAATGCCTTCCACATAATCATATTTAAAGAGTTGGCTACCTTTGGGCCTTTACAGACTGCCCGAAATAATGCAGCTTGAGGCAACTTTAACTGTTCTGGCTCAGTGCTAAGGAATCATGGGAATTGTATTTTTTTCTGAGACATTGAGCCTTCTCTGTCAGAGAGCTTTGGTGCCACAATAAACTACAGTTCCCATGATTCCGTAGTACTGAGCCAGGACAGTTAAAGTGGCCTCAAGCTGCATTATTTCGGGCAGTCTGTAAAGGCCCTTAGTTACTTTATTATGGTTATAGACCAGCCTTTAGAGCAGGGGTTGGCAACCTACGGCCCGGGAGCCAGATCCGACCCCCTGAGGCCTTTGGACCAGCCCTAGGCCGGTTCTGCCACCCCTGCCGCCATTTTGTTTTCCAAAATGGCGGCCATGACTCGTTTGTACTTGGCATTTGTATTCGGCGTTTGTACTCGCCGCATGTGCAAACGAGTCGCGCCTGCCATTTTGGAAAACAAGTACACTGGATTTTACCATCTTAAAAGCAGTTTCAATGATAGAATCTGAAAGGAGGAGGATAGAGGAAAGATTACAGGATCTACCTGGAAAATATGCTGAAACTGGTATAATGTATAAAAAGTAGATGTATTATAGGGAGAGGAGAAGCACATGTTTGAATGTTTCAGCAATCCCCAATTGACAAGAGTGAGCAGCTGAGGAAGTAGACTGAAGTCTACAACAGCTCATGCTACCTATTTCTTTCAGTTAGTCTCAAAGGTGCTAGACAATTTCTCTGCATACTAATTCTACAGACTAACAGGACTATATTTTTGAATTCTAAAGTATTGGAGTGTTGGTGATAAAGTATTGGAATGAGCCTTGATAAAGGCTGTACACACATCCCTCCACATTCACGTACTTGGAGTCCTTGGTCTCAGTTCTTCGCGGAAGGCAAGTGGGGAGAGACAAAATGGTGTGCGCACCTGGGGAGTGCACCACCATTGAAACCAATGGGGCTTGGATATTTGTGATTTTCCCAATTCATGGGAGGGGGTTCCAAAATGAATCCCCCTTGAATCGAGAGGGACAACTGTACAATATTTAAGAATCTCTAGATGTAAAGGGCAATATATAAGGGATTGTTACCCAGTTATTTAATCAAAAGGACTTCCAGAGCAATTTATGAACACTTAGAATCAAAAAGATATGATACACAGGAAAAAAAGATGTGGAAGGCGAACAGGAAAAACAAAAACAGGGTGGAGGTGATGACCATGATCCCTACATCTTGGGAATAGAGTATAATGGTGTTTTGCATCCTTTCCATCTGCAGAAGGCAGCTTTCACATGCCAGAATGTATAGCTGTGGCCATTTACCAACCCAAGGAAGTGACCAGGCAGCATCCAAATGAGGTGTGATAGTTGAACTTGCCCTTGATACTGGATGTCCAGTGACTCACTGAAGATCTAAAGGGCAGGGTCAGCTTTTTCCCCTCGGCTGCAGAATGGCTGATGGATCTGTGTGCTGCATGAGCACTTCCCCCTGCTCCCAGCCATTTGATGACCATGGTGGCACACTCTAGTACAAGGAGGTCATGAATACCTCATTCTGCAACTCTAAAGAAGGACATGCATGTACATAATGTCAGGTTACTTGTGCTTTATGTTACTGGTAGGATTTTGAGTAGAGGGTTGAGGATCAGAATACCTCTTGTAATGTTATCTGCTGGTGCTGCAGGCTGTCTAATTCATTCTGCTGTATCCTGCCATTCAGGTAGGTCATGTGTCTGTTTAACCCGAGTGTCGGTGTCTCTCAGTGATGGCTGCATCTTTTCAGTCTTTATGTTAATGCTCCAGATCTAGGTACTACTGATGGTGGTAGCTCTTTCAACCTTATCACTGGGTGATCTTTGTGTCTTTTCTCTCTTCCTCCAGGGAACTGTCATACGTGTGTTTTCCATCCCTGAAGGACAAAAGCTCTATGAATTCAGAAGAGGAATGAAAAGGTCAGTTTGCTGCTCTCCAGCCAGCAGAACAGTTGCTGTAAAGAGAAGAAATGTATGCACTATTGTCATGGAGTCGGCAATCTTGGGCCCTGGCATTCAGAGAGTTCTTGCCACGAAACGTTTCCTTGGGTGGTTGCAAGTGACTTCGTGACTTCTTTATAGCAAGGCACACAGTTCTCTTCCACAGTGCCACTTCTCTTCCCATATTTGAGGAATTGCTTTCTTTGTGTGGATCAGTTGAGGGCCTACCTGGAAAGTACAGTGTTGCTTAAGGAGTGCAATGATGTATTCTACCACTTGTTGTAGGGAAACACCTTCTTGTAGCTCTCTTCTCTCCCCCCAGCCCAAGTGCCAAGAGACGCCACAAGAAGTTGCTTATGCAGACACATTCACAGGGGCATAAATATAGGAAGACGTAGAAATGGGATTGGCTACTTTTCACATTCTGTTATAGAACACAGACCTGTTCTTACAAGTCCTGATGTCAGAAGCTCTTTAGACGTGCACCATGGGAGCCAGAATATCTGCTTTCCTAAGGCAGTATTTTTGTCTTTAGAGAATAGTTGGGGGAGATGAAGGATAAGTGGCTTGCTGAAGAGAATTCATGCCCGAGGATAAGGTTTTGAAGTAGGAACATGGCCACTCATTCTCCCCACTGCAGTTCTCTGCTACCTAAACATATGCTTTGCTTGCATATTGCAGGCCACAGGCATTAATATGCTTGGTGGAGTGAATGATTCACAGCAGGGCTCATTCAGTTCTGTGATCTTTATTTCCACCATTTCATGTCATTTTCTTGGATCTGCTTGTGTCAGCTCAGCCACTTTCCTCCCCTTCCTTTCACCTTAGGTATGTGAACATAAGTTCTCTGGTGTTCAGTATGGATTCACAGTTCTTGTGCGCATCAAGCAACACTGAGACAGTGCATGTCTTTAAGCTGGAACATCTAACTGACAGGTGAGTAGCCAAGCTGTGCTATGTGTGCCATTGGGAGCCTTGTGGTATTCAGCCAGTCCTTCCCTGGCAGAATATTGTTATTGACAGAGTTGTGTTAGTCAGCAGGAGGGGAGGTTCTCTCCCTCTCTCTCTCTCTCTCTCCCTCCCTCCCTCTCTCTCTCTCTCACACACAAACATACAGCAGGGACAAGTGATGTTATAAGTCTTTAGTCTTTGAGGGTGGGGAGTATGTTGCTTTCACCTTGTTATAGATATTTGGCTAGCACTTTTGTTAACTGGTACTTTACATCTCCTAGCCGGCCAGAGGAACCCCCTTCCTGGAGTGGTTATATGGGCAAGATGTTCATGGCTGCCACCAACTACCTTCCTTCTCAAGTGTCGGGCATGATGAGCCAGGACCGGGCCTTTGCCACAGTGCGCTTGAACATCTCTGGACAAAGGAACATCTGTGTGCTCTCCACGTATGTAAGCCATGACTGTTGCAAGGATTGTCACACGGGCCCATCCACAAATGTTGTACTACAGTCTCATTAGCTTTAGAAAGCATAATCCAGTTAAGGATTATAGCAGTAGGCCAGACATTGGGAGGGTGCCAGGGTGACTATTTCTCAGCTTTATGAACTGAACAATTGCTCCCTCTGTTTACAAAGAGTCTTATTTGACTGATATGGAACAGTACTGCTGGTCTTTTATATGCCTGTTGGCTTATAAAACAATCTGACAGTTTCCTCATTGTCTTTCAACTGCACAATAAGTGCAAGTATTGTTCTTCTTTTGTTACTTGCATTACGTTGGACTTCTGTCAAGTGTATATTCTCTCTGTTCTGGGAAGCTACTGAGTGTAGAATTCTGTAACAGAGACTTCTGCAGTCTACAGTTGCTATTTTGTGTTCCCGAACTGAAGAGAGGGGATCAATTGAGAATGAACAGAAATTAGCCAAAACTGGAGAGGTAAAAATAGTTGGTCATAATGCCTGCATTTTAGGGCTTTGCCGCTTCTTATCCTGAGCCTTTGGCGGGAAGCCAGTATCTGAGGGGGACATCTTTTGCCCTGTTCCAGACCATTGTGCTCTTTTTGGTGCTACTCACATTGGATACATTTGGGAAGACCTTTCTCACTAATTTGATGGGTTGTACAAGTTCTATAGTCCAAAACAAATATTTCTGCAGTTTTCTTTCCTTCAATCTGTATTTGTAAGTATACTTTTTTCATTTTCCTCCTACTTGTACTTCTCCCTGTGAAAAAGAAATTACACAGGGATTACACAGACAAGGAACGGGTGTCTCCTCATATCTTGGCCTTACAACTGAGCACTCATCTCAAGATGAGCAGGATGATGTACTCCACCAAGGGTTCCTTTGGAAGGGCCTATAGTTCAGTGCTAGGGCACATGCATGGTATCAAGATGGTTCCAGGTTTGACCCCTGGCCTCTCCAGATAGGGATGGAGAGACATCAGCCTGAAATTCTGGAGAGCCCCAACCAATCAATGTTGGCAGTTGGCAGTCAGATGGGCTGGTAGTCTGAACATTTTCCTGTGTTTTTCTGTTCAACTCCCTTCCCATGTCTCTTATTAGGATCCAGAAATTGCCTCGGCTTTTAGTTACAACATCTGATGGACACCTTTACCTCTACAACCTGGACCCCCAAGATGGAGGAGAGTGTGTTTTAATCAAGAAACATAGGTAAAGATACTATTCAGCTGTTCCAGCACTACAGGAAAAAGTGCGAAGGGAGGTGGATTTTGACACACAAAGAGGGAAACCACAGACTATTAAAAAACTATGTCCTGGGGCTTTTTAATTTGTTGTGGGTGAAAGTTAATTGCTTTATCTCCAGTTGTGAGATGCGTGAGAATTCCAGAGCTGCCTTGCATTGTACCACAAATCCCAAATTATTTCCATTTCATGATCCAGAGTAGAAGTCTGTTTCTGACTATATGCATTGTGATCATGAAGTAACCTGGTCTTCACTGGAGAGGAAAATTTGCATGGATCCCTGCACCATTTAATTCCATGTGAATGGGATGCCTTTCTCATGCCCTAGGGTCTATTTTCCAAAGTAGGGTCTTGTGTATTGTCACATCACAGGACTGAAAAACTGAAGAATGGTCTCTAGAGTGAGAATTATCTGACTGTTTGAAGGGAATAGGATTATAGGGGTGCACAAAATCTGAATGCTGCCTTTCTCAGAAAAAATTCTATATAGTCAAAGATACCTCCCAAATTGTGGACTTGCACACATGAAGAGAAAAGGTCTGGAATGGGGCTGGAATTCATCACAATAGAGACCCATTCAGCCAGACATAGCTGTAAAAACAGCTTTCCATAACTGTAAGTAAAGAGCAATTTGGTAAGTGTATGTAGGGCTGAATCCACACTGCAGAAATAATGCAGTTTGACAGCACTTTAACTGCCATGGCTCAATGCTATGGAATTCTGGGAATTGTAGTTTTGTGAAACATTTAGCCTTCTCTGTAGAGTTCTAGTTCCACAACAAACTATAATTCCCATGATTCCACAGTATTGAGCCATGGCAGTGAAAGCGCTGTTAAACTGGATTATTCTTGCAGTGTAGACGCAGCCTTGGTCAGGCTCAAGATTGCATGGAAGGTGCACAAAGTTTCTTGCACACCTTATCTGATTTGTACTTACATTTGAATAAGAAACTGCTGAATATGATAGTAGGGGTGCTTCTTTCACACTGTAAGTGCCAAGCCTTTGGGATAGGATCTTTACTACTTATGACTTAATTTGCCTGTGAATTGGGCGGGGGGGGGGGGGGGAGAGGAAGCTATTAAATTCATATACCTGGATGTTTCAAGTGCTGAGCCAAAAACTTGCCCTGACACGTCAGTTTCATTCAGAGATTGATCACTGATACTGAAGAGCCATTGGGTGTTCTGTCTGGGCACTTCATAATACCTCAAAAGCTGAAATGACCTCCATGTGGTCTTCAAAATGAGTGCCGCTCTTATTTCAGAACAGGGCAATAGAGAGGCTGTTTTCCCCCCAGCTACAGCAAAATTAGTTCATAAATTATTGTCGTCATTATCATTGGACAGGGCTTCCAAAAGGCAGCTAGTGGGACTTGTGCTATTGTTTAATGTCAAAAAATCAAATCTGGCATAATGTCAGAAAATCAAGTCTGCAGTCAATCTGATTGTGAAGGAAAGCCTGCTCCTCATTTCTAGTGTGGGAATAATAATAATAATAATAATAATAATAATAATAATTATTTATTTATACCCCGTCCCTCTGTTAAAACAATCGGGGCGGCTTACAACAGTTAAAATTACAGCAAATACAGACCTACCCTCCTCCTATTAAAAAGGTAGTAAACCTTCTGTTTAAGGCTTCTGTTGGTTAGGGGTGAAGGAAAAGCACTCTGGCTGTATACCTAGGTGCTTTTCTTTATTGTACAGGTATACCTCAGTTAAGGAAGCAGATGGGTTCCAAACCATTACTTCTTTATTAGAAAAATTGGTACCAGAAATAGAAATAATATGGAATGAATATGGATAGATTCCTGCAGTACAAAAAAGACCAATTCAGCATGTTTCAGCAGATTTTTTACTGTTCATAACGTGCTGAGTAAAGAATTGTGATGCCAGCTGCTGTTTACCTGCCTGTTATAGATAGGCACACACAACTACAGTAGGTTTGGTTAGAGTAGAACCCCGTTCTTCTCCAGTTCAAGATTTATTGCATCATTTAATGCAAATACAGTTGCCCCTCTGCTTTCACAGGCGATCCGTTCTGGAACCCCCCCCCCCAGGAAAACTGAAAAACACCAGTAATCAAGCCCTATTGGCTTCAATGATGGTGCGCGCCTGTGGGCACGTGCCCCATTTTAATCCCCTCCATTTGCCCCTCATGAATGGGCAAAGGATGCAGACTTGAAGTCCGTGAAAACAGAGGGGCAACTGTATACTGCTGCAATTCAGTACTAAAACACTGTGTTTTTCCAGCCCCTCATTCTTCTAATTTTGACAGTGCTAAAAATCTTCTGACTAGACAGTGGAGAAGGAGGAAAGGGGGTGCTGAGTAGACATAAAAGGGCTTTGTAAAGAGGAACATCTTTGTCAGAGGTATTGTTAACTGAAGCATGCCTTTACAATGCTACATTCTACCATCTTTCTCTAACCAAGGAACTTGTTCAAAGATGAGAAGATAGTTACAATGATGTTTGGTTAAAGTTAGGTGAATGGGACTAACAGGCTAGGGTAGCAATACCTGCAAAAGATGTTATGTGCTGCCAGCATCCTGATTAAAAATGACCAGGTGATCAGTTGATCAGTTGTAGTCCCCTTGCCCCCCTCCCTGCAGACTAAGATTCTATAGACACATTCCCTTCTGTCTTCCAAGTATCACTCTAGACATTTTGGGAGGTTATGGGTCACGTCACGCTTGTTTTTCCTTCATGCCCTTCTGCTTGTCAAACAAGGTGTGAGAAATATCCCAGGGCTTCCATTCTCACCTGATGCCAGATGCTTCCCTTAGTGCCAGTGGGGTGAAAAATGTGTCCCTGGTTTTAGTATTCTGGTTCGGCATCTTGGATATTCTTTAAAAACTTGAATTATGTTCTGTAATGGATTCACTTTCCCATTGACATGGGAGCCACCAGTGACGACTGCGTACACCAATTCCCATCACAGTGAAACAGCCCTACACACACTGATAGAACTCCTGGCTGGAATTGGGACAATGGTGAGATTTAATGCCATTTTCTTTCCTGTTCATATGGAACTAGCTTGCTTGAATCAGGAAAGACAGAAGAGAACAAAGAAAATGATCTCCGGCCTTCAGCACCTCAGACTTATGCTGCAACAGTGGCCAAACAGAGTTCAGTGCCTTTGCCCTCTATGATGCCAGGTGAGTGCCAGATTGGCTTGCTTTGAACGGCTAAACATCTCTACACGGCTAAACATCTCTAACTGATGTTGATCTTCTGTACATTGCTTTTAATAATTTTATGAAAATGCACATTTTTAAAATTTGGTGTCTATGAAACCTGAGGGTGGGAGAGGGGTTTCTGCCCTGAAGCCCTTACGTATTAATACCAAGTCCTTAAAAAATAGATAATCACTAGACTTAAAATGTTAAGAATTTTTTAACACATTGATTTGTTAATTGCTAAAATTTTAAAAGTAATGAAAAATTACTTAAAATGCCCAGTAACACATTAAAGTAACAAGAAATACAGTTCAACATTCAAAATAAGTGACAGCCAAAAAAAAAAAAAAAGTTGCTAGTTAACAATTTAACAAATTGTTGATTAAAAAAAAAGAAAGAAAGAAATTAGGGTAAGGACAATAACACCCAAAACCCACATAGTCCAACACTCAAACCACTACAGGTTGGCTATATAGCAAAGTACAATAACATCCAAAATACACAAATAGTGAGACCTTTATTTGGCCAACCAAAATGCACAAAATACATGATAAAAGCTTTTGAACCTCCAGTGGTTTCTTTTTGTTCTATGTTATTTTTGTTCTATGCTACTTTGAAGTGCGAGGGGATATCGTAAAGTTTCAATTATCACCTTTAAAAAAAATTTGACAGAAAGTTTGTTTTGATTTGTAGTTAACTTTTCTCTACATAGTCACCATTCAGATTTACACATTTTCCCCAGCATTTCTTGACCCTCTGAATACCGTTATTTTAGAAGTCTGCAGATTGCAACTTAAACCACTCTTCCACTTCATGAATGACGTCATTTGTCTTGTCAAATCAGCAACCTTGCAACAGATTTTTCATTTCTGGGAACAAGAAAAAGTCACTTGGTGCGAGGTCAGGAGAATAAAGCAGATGCTGCAAGATCTCAAAGCCACATGCTCTTGCTTTGTTAACTGCAACTTGAGATAAGTGAACTGGTGCATTGTCAGCTAGGAGGTGAATGCCTCTATGGAAAGCATACCGCAGTGTTTTTTTCAGAACATCTCGCAACTTGTCTAGAAGATTGTTGTAGTATATGCCAGTGATGGTTTGTCCCTTTGCAAGGTAATATGTGAGCATGACTCCACAACAGTCCCAAAAAATTGCCTTTTTGCAGGAGGAGAATCAGTATGATTTTGGTCTTTGGATTATACTGATAGATCCAAGAAAAAAAATCCTCTCCATCCTGTTCCAGCAGCATCAACATCTGCCTTGAAAGGTCATGCCGTGTTTGTTTATGGAAAGGGGTTAGAAAAAGTGGAACCCAGTGTACAGACACTTTAGATGTGCAGTTTGTCATGAATAATTTTCCACATACTACCATAACTGAGACCAGTTTCGTTCATGATCATTTGAATGGTTGCTCATCTTTCATCACTGTGGCGGCATTGTCCGTCACTAGTGGTCTCACAGGTCTTGGCTCGTCTGTGAGGGACATATGATTAGTTTGGACATTTCTTTTCCACCTCACAATAGTGTCATAAGATGGGCAATCTCATCATGAATTTTCCGGACACTGTTACCCTTCAAATGCAGGAACTCTTATCATGCTGCGAGCCTCAGTCTTCTCCATCTTACACTTTAGTCACTTCTGGCACAACCTGTAACAAAAATAAACGACACAAAGAGCTGATTTTCTCAACATCATGAACTTAGAGACTAATGATGACACTGACAAAATTTCATCAATATACCATAATAACTTCCAGGTGATAATTATTACTTTGCGATACCCCCCATACATAGCAAACTTTAATATTGGAATTTTAGTTTTGTTTGGTATGCAACAGAAAATAAAGTCTCCCCCCAAAATAAGTAAATCATATAGTTAACAGGCATGTGTATTCTGTATGGCCACAAAACTATGGCAAAAATGCACAGAGCTTAAGGGCCTAACTCCACATGGTGTGCAAAAGTATGTGGCAGAGTCCTGGCCTTACCCTTTTGCTTATATAGCAAAGAAAAGAATACTTGTCCCTCCACATTCACTGGGGTTAGGAGCACAGGACCCCCGTGAATGTGAGAAAACTGCAAATAACAAAAACACTACATTTATAAGAGAGAACACCTCTCTAGGAATTTCTAGGAATCTCTAGGTCCTCCAGTCCAACTCTGTGGTTGACATCTGCTAGACATTGACCATAGAATTATGCTGGAGGAGCTACAAATGCCTAGTGGAGGGTTCTCTCTAGGAATCTCTAGGTCCCAACTTGTGATTAAAGTTGAGCATAGAGTTGTGCTGGAGGACCTAGATATTCCTAGAGAGAACATATTAATAAAATCTGTGAATAATCAAATCTGCAAAAGTCAAAGCTGCAAAGGAGGGATGAGTGAAGTACCTTTGGAAGAGAGTGTGGTGAGAGAAATAGTTGGAGCAGATACTTTACACTTTCCTTCACAGCTGTTTACTCAAAGGCATAACCTGCTTCCAGAAGGCTTCCCTATGTGGAATTCAAAATGTGAATAAACATGCCTTTTGAACTCTGCATGCGGAGCAGGGAAGTGTTTGGGACAGAGAAATGGTAGGCAAAAGATGGATTAAACACTTCTCTTATCTCAACATCTTCCCTGCTCAAACATGCCTCTCCTGAAACTTATCTTTCTTTCCTTTTCCTTTTTTTAAGGATTAGCTTTGGAGCATCAGAAAACATATTCCCATGCAACATGTAATTTACTCTAGTCATTACATAAGTCTAAGCTTTCTGTGTAAAAACTGAATGTTTCAAACTTTTATGACTCTGGAGTTAAACAGTGATGTGTTCAGCCCTCAGCAATCTTATTTCAGGTTCTGGCCAGCATCCTGTAGTCCCTGGAAAGGTGTCCCCAAGGTGGGTGAGTCATAGGATTTAATGGATCTCTCTCGCTTCCTGTTGAGGTGGAGGTCCACAGGCAAAGCATAAGGACTACATGCCGCCCTATAAATGCCATCCCATTGTAGCACAGACAGTGTTGTTGCAAGATGGGGTCATCCAGGGCTCTTCTGCTTCCCTGATATACCCTTGGATGGGGAAGGGTATAATAGTGTGCTACTCCAGAGTTGTCAGAGCTGTCATCTTTCTGTGGTTTTTATAGTTCCTGCTCCTGCTGCCTTTTGGATTGCTCCACCCCATGCTAGGTCTGGCCCACTAATCTTCTCCATAGCTACTCTTGCTATTTCCCTGGGTGCACATGCATGTGTATGCCTGTTGGCTTATGGTGACCCCATTAATTTCTTAGGGTTTTCTTAGGCAAGGAGGTGGTTTTTACAGTTCCCTTCTGAAATATAGCCCCTGGTATCCTTTGATGGTCTCCCATCCAAATGCTAACCAGGGCTGACCATACTTAGCTTCCAAGATCACCAGATGTTATACTCCTAGTCTTTCCCTCCATCTGTTCAGTGTATTTCAGTGCAACATGTCTGCCTTGCATAAGGAGGGGAGGGCTGAAGATTTAGAATGGGGCTCAAGCTTTTTCTTGGACAGTTCTTATTATAAAGCAGTAAGGCTAGTGTGCCTGAATACATTACAATTAAATTTCACTGGAACTCTTCCCCTGCTCCCCAGTGCCATTTAGGTATCCACTTCTGAAATGGTAAAGGATTATGTTTGCTGTATTGATCTACCTGTTGGAGATAGTGTGGGAAGCAGCTTATTCTGTAGTGTTGAGGTTGCTCAACAGTTACTTTACATACTCTGTGAATAAAATAAATTTGTCCTCTAGGTATGATAAAATTTAATTAACAATAACAACTGAAATACTTTGAAGATAATGAGTGCTTTGAAGATTATAAACTTTCTCCAAATACCAGCTGCTGTTATTACACTTCCCAGTTCTCTTGCCTTGCCTTACGCCGTATTGCAAGATTTTTGCTTGTGAATTCATGCATATCTTCAATCTCTTCTTTATCTCTATAATTGCCATTTCATCTTGTTCTCAACTCTCCTTGTCCTGGGCTCTGCCTAGAGGGTTGTTCTCAGTGTTTATTTCTGCTTCTCCTGATAAATGATGACTACAGAACCCATTGAGCATTGACAGGCATTTCAGACATCAAAGTCCCATTCAGACCAAAGGCCAAATCATGGATGGGGTCAGGTCTCAGGTGTGTGCATTCCCTCCTTCCCACCCACCCCTACTTATTTATTTTCTATTTAAGGCAAACCATAGTTTTGTCAGAGTAAACTGCACTCTAGGTAGAAAATGTCATAGATGTGGCTATGGCATGAAACTGGAGCAAAGGTAAAAAGGTAATCTGAGTTCGATTGGGAGACATGATGACTCATCATTTGAAGAGTCCTGAGTCGCAGGAAGCTGATGACAGAAGGGGAGGAGATGAAGTCAGCAAACTTCAGTTCTGCAGAGTCATGGCTATCAGGTGACAGAAAACTGGGTGACATACCAGTAGTGGGCTGGACTCAAATCCCAGGGAGAGATATTGTATAGAAGTGAGTGAGCTGAATGCTCAGTGTGGTTGCATTGTAAATAGGAGCCTGATGTAGCACTTTGTCAGTCTGATGTATATAGCTGTACTCAAGAATAAAGGCCTCTACGTGAGAATTCAGTAGTCCAGCAGTTTGTGTCTTGCCAACAGCTTCTGTGTGGGAGGATTTTTTTCTGCAGCCTGCACCAAACTTCACAGTAGAGACTCTTCTGTGGCATTTTGTTCCTGGCGTAAGTCTTCTTCATGTTGATCCCAGATCACACATGCTCCAACAAGTTTGATGTAACATCAGAATCAGGAGAACCATAAAATTCTTGATCCCAATGTCATGGTAAACTGGATTTCCCATGTCAAGGAATGGAGGGGACTGGGCTGTGCAGTGGGTCCAGAGAGGAGGGATCTCCTTACTTTTTAGCATTATGTGTGGACCAAGCATGAAACAAGGGATCTTACCTACTGGTTTCAGAACGCATTTAGTGTCTGGGTTGTATTATCTCTCTTCATTAATTAATGTAAACTCCGGCTTGTGCGCTGGACATTTCCTTTAAAGCAGCCAGCATTTCTCTCTTTACTGATAGAATTTGTAGTGAAGTCGATCTCTGGTCTGATCCACTCTTTTCATATGCCTCTACTAAGCTTCTTCCCTACATTCTTTCTCTGCAAACACATAAGGATATTTTTCTGTTGGTCTTTAGGAAAACCATTCATTCTGCTGTTGAAGGTCTCGCGTGAACCCATCTCCACATGGCATAGAAAGCCAGAGGCTCATAATACAAAAGCTGCCAAGTCAAAACTATGCTTTATCTCAGTCCCAATCCTGGAACGGGAAAAAAGCATTTTGTAAAAGACAGTATTTATTCATTTCTTTCTTTATTTATTGCAGGCTATTCAGAAGATGGAGGAGCCCTTCGAGGAGAGATTATTCCTGAGCATGAATTTGCCACTGGACCGGTTTGTCTAGATGATGAAAATGAATTTCCACCCGTGAGCATTAGGAGTACTTAAAACAGCACTATGGGCTTCACGCTGAGAAGAAAGTGTTATAATCTCCTCCTTTCAGAATAGCTGTCCTTTCCTCTTCTTCTGCAGCCCATGGCAACTAACCCTGTTGGGCCCTTAGCATGGGGAGATCGCTCACACCTTCATGGGAAAAGATATTGGGGAGCAAGACATTTACAAACTGATTTTTAAAAAAGTATTGTAACCCTTACAACCTACACTTACATTTGGTTTCCTGCCAAGGGACTGAGTAGGGCCATGCCTGTTAAGACTGAGCAGTGCTGCTGGCATTCCTGGCTAATGATCCAGACCGTTAATTGGTTCCCATACAAATGGTCTTTATCTTCCCAGTATTAGTAGCTTATTGTACAGACATCTGCCACTCCATGCAATATGTTGAGCCTTGGTGTGTTCAGGTTTATTGAGCAGAACAGAGAAAACTGCCACAGGGCTTGGGACCTGGGCACAAAAGCTCGATTCAGTGTTCCCAGCTCATAGAAGCCTGTGCCTGAGCACTTGTTCCTTTCCTTTCATCCCTGACAGCACTTTGGATGGTGGCTGCTCTATGGCCTTGGTGAGAGGAAAACCTCTTGCCAGGCATGGAGTGGGGAAGAGAGAACAAGGAGCATCGTTTGGGAAAATGGGGAGCTTCAGTGAGCTGGATAGGTCACACTAGTGGCAGGGGTGGTCGGCAGGCACTGGCTGCTTGGGGCAGGTCAACCTGGTGGCAGGTGACAAGGCAGAAAAGTGGGGACCAACAGCTCCAGCAGATGATGACCCCCAATTTTGGACGTCTGATGTTGGTGGGTCTACTGACCACATCGTCTTAATTTTAAAAAAATAATTTATTACTGGGGACCTTTTTTAAAATGATATTTCTTTCCAAGGGATAGTGTTTCCCCTCACTCTAATGGATGTCTGTTACTTAGCAGTATTTCTTAATCCATTCTATTTATTTTCTAAGCAATGACAAACAAATGTTTAAGTTGCCTCTCCCTTAAAGCTAGCCAGGGTGGGGGCTCTGTGTTTCCATAGACAATTGTATATACTAGTAAGGAGTGAGAGAAGAGTATTGGGAACTTGTCCAGAAAATGACAACAACACCCCAACATGGGGAGGGATCACATGGGAACAACAGTGCTAGAGTTGAAAGGTGTCTCAGGAGAATCAAAAATCCTGTCAGGAGAAGTGGTCTTGCATGGGTTTTGCATTACTGGAGTGGCATTGGAAGCAGCCACAAAGGATTGGTACCTGTGCCACTGCTAGTAAGTGTCAGTTTGCAAGATGTATTGTGTGGCTTCTTGCCCTACCACTTTTCCTGTGTTGCTTTTGCTGCTACTTGCCATTCTGCTTCCCTTTCCCCTTCTGATGGGGGATTTAGTTTTGGTATTCATTAGATGTGTAAACTGACAAAAAGCCAGATTTGAGTTCAAAGCTCTTGTGTCTAGTCCAGTGCAGGATTTCTCCTCTGCTGCTCAGTAAAGGAGCTGGTTCCCCCCCCCCGCCCCCCCGGTTATTCAGGGTATCTCAGTTACATTGCTAACACTTGATGAAGAGTAGGGTATTTAAAGGTGTGGTGTGTTGGCGATTTGGCTGTTTGGTCTCCAGTCTTATTACAATAACTCTGCGTGCATAGATGATTGTTGGCCTTGTAGAGTTAGCTGACACCTGTTCACATGTGCTGAACAACCTCTCTGATGCCACAAAAAAGCTACTGGAATTACGGCTTGTGTTTTGTTTTACTTTTGGTTGCCTCAGTAGAGTAGGGTGGACTAAATGATTCCTTAGCATATGCAATTCCTCTAGAATCATAGTTGCATGTTTACCTTTCAGCCACCTTCTAATTTGTTTATTTTTGGTTTTATGAGTCCTTCCCAATATGGTGTGGACCTTTGGATTTCGTAATAAAGCACCTTATCCAGAGGAAAATGGCTTTCTGGAATATTGTAGCAATCATTTTGTTTCTGAAATCACCAGTGTGTTGACACTGAAAGTGTATTATTTTAAAATTGACACTGAGAAAGAGACCAGATCTGGATTACATGTGCTTCATCTAGTATTGTTACCTATAGGTTACAGCAGATTTGGCACTTCCCTAGAGATTTCACATCCATATAGGATGAAGTATTTACCATAAAGTTCATGCTACTAGTTGAGCCCCTCCTACTATCCTGGCTCTGTTTCTTAACTTATTGGATGTCTAGTGGAGGTGGATGCAGCAAGGAGAACTTCATTTGCATCTTGAAGACTGCAGATAGGCCTGTGAGTATGCCTCTGTGTCCAGGGTCATTGGAATTAAATGGAGTTGCAACCTGCCGTTCACCTTGTATGAACCCAGCAAGACAGACATGTTCTTTACTAGTGGCAGTAGCCATACTTTTCCCTTCCTAGCATTGCTCTTCACATGACAAAGTTGTCTTGTTGGATATACATCACCCTGGGCCAAGGATGTCACCAAGCATGATTGCCCTGTGCCATTCTCCACCGTTCTGTCCATGGAAGAACATGATCTAAATAGGAGCAAAGAAAGAGTGATTAGTTTTGTCACTGATAGGATTAGTACCATATCCTGCAGTCCAGTTTCATAACTGGCAGGCTAAGTAAGTGACACTGCTGGCAAGATGACAAATGTGTAAGTCTGGCAAGGCCAAAGGATGTTGCATAATTGAGAGAGAGAGCAGTGTCAGTATGTTGCAGTTGCCAGGGGAGTAGCTGCCTTAGTCTGTTACAGTAAAAGCTGTAACAAAGTCTTGTGTGTCACCTTAAAGGCAAACAAGTTTTGACATACTTTTACTGGATAGCAGCCCACTTTCATCATGTCTTGCAGCAGGAGAAGAGGGCTGTGGTCCACAGGTTATCCATTTGTTAATGTTTACTGGTGCTACTTAGTCTTTTTGCTGGTTTTGAGAATAGCTGCAATTATCAATGAATAAAATTGCAAAATAGCTGGAAAGAATTATCTTCCCAGGAATCCACATGGATGTTTTCCCCTGTGCACCTCTGCAAGGCATTGGAGGTTGGCTCCCTTTCCTTCCACAGCCATTATTTCTTATTATTTTGCTTGTTTTGTAAGTGACAGAGCTTAGCTAATGTCCTCTGGAGCTACATGTCTTGGCTGTACTACTTTTTCTTCCAAAGTGCCAATTTGATTTATTTAGTGCCATGGGAACTGAGCTTAATGGCATTTCAAGGGACCCAGCACATGCTGCATTTACAACCAAGACATGCATACAATTCATTCTTTAAACCAGAAATACTTTCCCAGTCTTGAATTCTGGATTCTGTTCCAGATCGGCACTAGATCTAGATCATTCTTAAGTTAGAACATCCCTGTTAAGTTTAGGATAAAGGATATAAATGATTCACAGGCAGCCCATGGGCTTTCTGGAAATGAAAACAATTGCATGACGTTTCTCTCCCTGCCGCTTCCTTTGCATGCTCGCAAAGCCTGTTTACAGCACACAGTGCTTGATGGCACATATTGGGAAAAGTAAGGCCCTTCTGTTTTGATTTTGGTAGATAATCATGTGCCGTGGAAGCCAGACGAACAAAGCGAAGAGGTCATGAGGAGTGGCAAGCAGCAGCAGCAGCGGATGGGAGGTAGTTTGAAAATAAAAAAAGGGGGGGGCTGTGGAAGAACCCACACAATGAGGGAAAAATGAGAGGTGCTCCTGTGCTTTTAAACACATTATGTTTGTTCCTAGCCAACCCTCTCTGGCCACTTGTGTATATACTTCAAGTGCTCTGTGGGTTTGGTATCAATGTACTGTATATGCACAGTGCTCTCTCTTTGAGAACCACAATGTAAATGTTAACCTGAATTTTATACACATGCCTGCCCTTTTCTAATTTATGTCATGTATAAATGTACCTATAGAAGAATCTGATCTGTGTCTTTGTACAGTATATGTATCATATTTTATCCATGCAAAATATTTTTGCAGTGACCTATTAGGAAAAGAAGAGAAAACCCCAACTTACTGTGTTGGAGCTTTACTGGAATACCTGTCAATAAAGGCATCCATAGTGTCAGCATCTACTGCTCTCCCCGTGATCATTTTAACTGTTTGGAACTTGCCCCTAAAGATGTCAACCGAGGGCTTGTCTACACAGGCCAAATAAAATGGTCTCACCTTGTTTCTGCTATGAGCCATCACACAGCATATGGGACTATCTGGGCTGAATCCGGGCCTTTCTAGTCTCTAAGGGCTTTGATCCAGAGGGAAAAAAGATGTCGGTTTACTCAATTTCAGTAGAAAACCTGTATATTTGTGTGTGTATGTATGTACATACTCTGCTCCGTAGTGATGTTGGTATGGGAGCTGCAGGTGGAATGTTAGTTAGGACTGATTGGTTCTGGCAAGCCTGATGTGTGTCACCATGTTTTATGTTCAAACTAACACAGGAATACCCAGAACTAGCTAATTGAGATGTAATATTGATAGGTAACATTGATAGGAACAATACACATGTTTGTAACAAAATATTTTAACCCTTATGCAGTATCAATAAACAATATGGCAATATAACAAAATGTGATAAAGCTTAGGACAGTTGCAGAAATATTTCTGTATGACCTACTGACAACTGTATTGGCTAGCAGGGTATCACAAGGCTCTGTCCTGGGCCCAGCAGTATTCCACATCTTTATCAATGACTTGGATGATGGAACAGAGGACATGTTTATCAAATTGGAAGATGACACTAAATTAGGAGGAATCGCTAATATCCTAGAGGATGAGATCACAGTTCAAAATGACCTTAAGAGATTAGAAAGCTGGGCTAAAACTAACAAAATGAATAGGGAGAAATGTAGGATACTACATTTTGGCAGTAAAACTGAAATGCACAGCTATAGGATAGGTGACGTCTAGCTTGACGAAAGGAATCTAGGAGTCTTGGAGCACAGGCTGAACACGAGTCAGCAATGTGATGCGGCAGCTAAGAAAGCCAATGCAGTTCTAGGCTGCATCAATAATAATGTGTCTACATCAAGAGAAGTAATAGTACTACTCTACTCTGCTTTGGTCAGACCTCCCTTGGAATACTGTCCAGTTTTGGGCACCAGAATTAAAAGGATGTGGACAAGTTGGAGCATGGCCAGAGAAGGGTGACCATAATGCTGAACAATCTGAAAACCATGCCCTATGAGGAGCGGCTTAGGGAGCTGGGTATGTTTAGCCTGGAACAGAGGAGGTTAAGGGGTGACAGGATAGCTATGTTTAAATATTTGAAGGGATGTCTTATTCAGGATGGATCAAGTTTTGTTTGCTGCTGCTCCAGAGACTAGGACATGGAGCAGTTGATTCAAATGACAGGAAAAGTGATTCCACCTAAACATTAGGAAAAATTTCCTGATGGTAAGAGCTGTTTGACAGTGGAATATGCTGCTGCCTCAGAGTGTGTAGAGTCTCCTTTGGAGGTTTTTAAACAGATGCTGGATGGCCATGTTGGGGGTACTTTCATTTATCTATTTCTGTAAGGCAGAGGGTTAGACTGGACAGTCCTTGTGTTCTTTTCCTACTCTATGATTCATATCCCTGGTCCCTTTCCATTTAAGAAGAAACATCCATACATTTAACTGGCTCTTGTTGATAACTGCACCATACCTTTCTTCCTATAGCAGTGATGATAGGATGGGTGGACTAGATTTGTTTCCATTTTTTTGTGGCAGACATACAAATAACATTACAGCTGGCATGCGGCTGCCCCTCCCTATCTCTGCCTCCAGGCCGGCCCTTTGGACCAGTCTGCAGAGACCCAACAACAACAAGTAGTCAAGAAGGCGTCAAAGATTCTCTTGTTCATTTCTTTAAATCTTACAGGCTTCATGGTATCTTTCCTGCTTTGTAACTCCTGTTTCAGTCTACTACTACTCAGCATTTGTCCAAGGATGATATTTAAGAAGCTGGCACCTACAGATCAAATGCTGTGGGTTGCAGCAAGGTGTCACTGCTGGGTCATGTGAGTAATCTGCTACAGATACATTGTCCATGGCAATATCCTGAAGAATGTCTTGAAGAGCCTTGCTCACTTCTGGCAAGACAGCATGGTACTCAGCAGTGTGACTATCCAGGGGTTCCTGCTCCTGAATATCTTGGTGTAAGTTAAAAATGAGAGGGGGCTGGTGCTGTTGTTCCTGTCCAATGCTTCCATCACAAGCTCTGGCACCACCTAGAAAGAGATCAATCACACAGG